>JARCFY010000019.1:10753728-11369956 GCA_029233225.1 Lepidodactylus listeri | reverse complement strand
CCAGTGGCAAGGAGGCCCTGTAGCTCAGAGGCGAGGACCTGCTTTAACTCCAGACAGCCTAAGGACCTCCAGCCTGGCTTACCCAGGCAGGCAGCCTCTCTGGCATAGCAGCAAAGCACCTTGTTCAAGCATGGATGTGGCTCTAGATTTCTTCAGGATTTCCACAGAGTGGGCTCTGGAAGAAGCCACAGGCACAGCCACTTCCCTGTGTGAGTCAGAAGTGTCTGTCAGCATTCTGAACTTCCCTTTTCATGGAAAAGGGGGAAAAGCTGGGTGCTTCAAGAGTCTCTCCAGAGCAGGAAAGCAGGAGAGGAAGGGGATTTCCTCTTCCTGCCTTGTGTCTCTTCTCCCCTCCAGTTACTCATTCCCCAACCTCACTTAAAAATTGAAAAGCTACCTTTAAAAATCCAACAATGAAAAAGGTGTGAGGCAGCAAAAGTACACTTGTTTATACACAGTCAGAAATATCTGAACAAAACCATCTCTTCCAACCCCTCTACATTTCTCAAAGTGAAGCAAGAACTTCAACAGGAGTTGTCAGTGACGCTGCTACTTTTCCAATAATAATAAAATGGAGATATTTAATAAGCAATACAGGAGGACTATGACCGCAGCAACAGAAGTATAGAATATGGGCCTAAAGCAGAGTGCCAATGGGGCAGAATACCTCTGGATACAAGGCACTGGGGACTAAGCCACCTCCTGTACATCCTACCTGTAAATCCCCCCAAACCTTTTGGGACTAGCCCCTCCTCGAGTCAACAGCACCAAGCTAGATGGACCCTCTGTCAGATACAGTTTAGGTATGCAGCCCTTACCTGTCGAAACATTTCAGGGATATCATAGACATATGTTGTTCCCAATGACTGAGCCTGGAATCTCTTGGACTGGAGCAAGTCCTTTGTCACATACGGAGTGTTGATCAACATTCCATGCAGTGGCCCTTGCTTATCACCATAAGCTTGGAACATAATCTAAACAAGGGAACACCCCCCCCCCAAAAAAATAAACATGATGATCAGGTTCATAGGTGAGGGCTACTATTGCCATTTCGTTCAACCAACTTGCTCTGGCTTTCTCTGCCACTGAATGAAATCCAAGGAGAGCCCACCCCCTTATTCCCAGTGGCTCCTTCTTCGGACAACGATCTGGGAACCAAAAATGTATGTTGCTGCACAAAATGAAGCCATCAGCCACACCTGTTTAATCAAGGTAGTAGCATCCAGCCATGCAGTCACATAGTGGATACTCTCAGAGACTAGGGAGCGCTTATATTAAAGTGAAGGACATTCCAGCCTGTTGTGCTTAAATGCCTTGGAACCTCACGTTAGCCACTCTGATGAGATGTTATGAGAAAAACCACAAGGCTTCTTGTAAACACTAACAAAAGGACCCAGCCTTTGCTTTCATTTCCAAGCTGGCCTCGGAGCTTTGTTGCTTTGTTTCAAAGATTTTGCAGCAGGCTGTGTCACTCTTTTTACACTGCATATAAAGACCTAAACCTGTGGTCTTTTTAGGACAGGTAGTGGAAGACAGGTTTTCCTCTTAGCCTTGGTTTTCCCAGAAGGAATCTGGAGCTAAGCAGACAAAAGTTCTGAATATACACATGCCTACTCATGCACCACATAGCTACAAAGCAACTAACAGTTCAAGACTATTTTGAATCCCACTTATATGGGGAAAAATAATCAGAGAATGGTTTGTCTCAGTGTAGGAGACACGCTGTACCTGGGCAGTTCTGGAGTCTGTCACTTCCTTGTACAGGCTTATGTCCAAGTAATAGCCCGATTCGTTGGTCAGGAAGAGCCGGATGGGGATTGCCTTGCCAGTTGGCGTCAGCCGGATGTTGATCTTAAGCTCCGCCTGAAGAACACGAAGTTTCCACAAGCGGCTGCCATAGCGCATCACCATGCTCCGCACAGACTCCTCAATCTGAACAGGGAGGAGGGAAAAAGATAACCGTGAGCAAAGGGGCAGATGAACCACTGCGTAAGTACTCCACAGAGTAAGAACCAAGCCGAATTATTTCTGGGCAGAACTGGAGAGTGCAGAGAATGAATGACTGAGGTTGCCAAGAAGATTTCCAGCATCTCTTCCCTACCTTTTTCATACCGCCTAGTAAATTGTTTGTTTGAAGGGACTTGACATCATGGCATTGAGAATTTCATCACCACTTAAATGTGGCAGTGAAACTGGAGACTCTCAGTGTAATCCTGTGATGTCTTAAGTTTTGTTTGATAATATCTGAGGGAACAGGGTGGGGGAGAAGAAATGGGATAATGCTTTGGGCAGCGGCCAGGGGTTTCCCCAAACCATCTGTTTGACTGGAAAGCGCAGCAGCCAATGCTGCCAAGGAGAGCCTGGGTCAGTCCCAGAACTCTACCATCTCTGAAAAGCGATGGCAAACATACCGGAGGATATTTGGGATCACTAATGCTAAGTCACATTAATGTGTCCTTCCATATTGTAAAGTTGCCTTGAAAGCCCTTTTTTGTCCTAGTCTATGTAATTTTAAAAGTCAAAATTATACTTTCACATGTTGCAAGCTGCTCTAAAGACCCGACAGCCAAAAGCAAAAATGGATGGTGTAGTGGTTAGAGTGCTGAACTAGAAACTGAGAGTACCAGTTTGAATCCCCATTCTGTTAGGGAAGTTTGCTGGGTGACCTTGGGCCAGTCACACGCTCTCAGCCTAACCTACCTCACAGGGTTGTTGTGAGGATAAAACAGAGCAGAGGGGAACGATGCAAGCCGCTCTGGGTCCCCACTGAGGAGAAAGGTGGGATAGAAATAAAGTAAACAAAACTATGATGGAATAAATATAAATGAAGTCCTCTGGAGACACGCCTACGCACTCGCACGGGGGGGGGGGTGTGCCTTGCAGCGGAGCTGGTGACTGAGAAAGGGTGGGCGATTCACCCCTTTGCCTAAGGATGGTCATTTCTCAGCCCTTCCACCCCTGTTTTGCAAGAGGCATCTCAGCCAAGAGGGACGGCATCACAAGGCCGCGCGGGGAGCAAGGGCACTTGAATCAGCCGGGCCCTTGGGTGAGCAGAGCAGGGCTGCATCCTCTTGACCCGGGAAAGGGTGTTTTGGTTGCTAAGCAAACTGGAGCCAGGAGGTCAAGGAGTGGTTGAGATATGAGTTGCACTGGATGGCTAGCAGCTGCAGCACTTTTCCTCCCCACCTCTGGCCAAAATGCATCTCGAGTCGTACAGGTGTGTGTGGTAGGGGAATGCAGAAAATGATCGGAAGTTGGAACACCTTCCCTGTCACGAGAAGCTAAATTGGGGGGGGAGGGGGGGGCGCCAAGGGCATGACTGATGCTATTTGGAAGCATCCTTCCTGGAGGGGCTCTTTCAGGCTCCCACGGCAGTCCCTTAAGGATATATCAACATGTGTACCAGAGAGCCAATGTGGGTTCAAATCCCTGCTCTACCATGGAGCTCATTTTGGGGGAGGGGGGGGGGGCCTTGGTCCTGTCACTCTCTCAGCCTGGCCAACCCTAGCAAGGTTGAGATGAGGATGGAACAGAGTTTCATGGAGGATATTGGGGAGGGGCTGTGGCTCAGTTGGGGAGCATCTGCTTGACACACAGAAGGTCCCAAGTTCAATCCCTGGCATCTCCAGTAGAAAGGAACCAGAAATGGGTGATGTCAAAGATCTCAGCCTGAGACCCTGGAGAGCTGCTGCCGGCCTGAGTAGACAATACTGACCTTGATGGACCAAGGGGGGTCCGATTCAGGGTAAGGCAGCTTCATGTGTCATATTCAGAATCAAAATGCAACAAACTAATGAATAAAACAAAGCATCGGGGAAAGATCACACACACACCCTGGAGTCTGGAACCACACTCCACACAAAGCCATGTTTCTGGTGTTAATTTAATCTATCAGAACTGTAACAGCTATTTAATTATGAGCCACCACAGAGAACAATTGAGTGAAAGGCATGGTGTAAATCTTTAAAATAAATAAAACGACTGTGGGCACGTGTGAGAAAGGTTTATGAAATTGTGCACAGCATGGATAAAGGAGAGAGATTTTTATCTAATTCACATAACCCTGGCGGGCTGAGGACTACCAGAATCAGGTGCAGTAACTGAAGGTATTTCTGCACACAATGCGGAATTCACACGTGTTCTATGCCTGCAACACAAGCAAGGTGGCAGAATCCTCAGAAAGCAAAATAATGAACTGGACATGTCAGGTTTCGGGCGGGGGGGCGGGGAGATACATTTTTTATCCACTCCCCCAGTAAAACATTACAAGTAAAAAAAAAAACGCCTAAGTCATAAGAGAGAGAAAAAAATGTAGCCTAGTTATGTGTCGTACTAAATGAGATTTTTAAAAAATAAATTGTTTCCCTCACCTGCATTCTGAAGTGGTACAGTCCAGAAAACTACAGCTCAAGTCCCCAAAACTCATTCTGCTGGATGTATAAACCAGGTCTAACTTAAGGAATTCATTGCCACAAAATGTGTTAACAGCCACGTGCTTAAACCACCATGTTTCACTACCAGTTGCTGGGGGGAAAGCAGCCGGGGAGGGTCTCCATGCCCTTCTTGGGGATTTTCTGAAACCCTTTGGTCTGATCTAGCCGGGCTCTTCTCACACTCTTCTTCGTCATAATAGCTGAATGGAACCTCCATGTTCTAATCTAAGGCACTGAAACTCTGAATACCAGTTGCTGAGGAACAAACAGCAGGGGAAGGTTGCCAAGTGCTTTGTGCCCCACCATGTGCTTCCTGGAAGCATTCCATTGCTGTTGGAAACAAGATGCTTGACCACTTGGACCTTTGGCCTGACCTAGCAAGAATGCTTGTGATGGGCAGCAACAATGCCGGTGGGGGGAGGAGGGGAGGCAGCGCAACACGGGGTCCGTACGACCTCCCTTCCCGAGCCCATTAATATTCTAAGAAAGTGGGACGGCTACACAGGTGGTTGTGTCCAATGCTCCCTCTAAGCTGTGGCGTCTTGTGAGCAAAAATTCTACTTTGTGAGCTGCTGGCATTGAAGTGGTGAGTGAGCGATTCGGCTGCTGCATAAATTAGTTTGTTCTGGAGCCATCCTTCCTGAGCTAAGAGAAAAAATCTGTGAGCCGGAGGATAAAAACTGTGAGATAGCTCACACCAACTCAGCTTAGAGGGAACACTGGTTGTGTCCACTTCTGACCTCAAGAAGGCCCCCTTCTCTGGGTCACTTTCTAGTCCAGGGGTGCTAAGGCTGTGGCCCAGGTACCCAGAAAGGGAACCGGCTGCAGGACTATGTGGCCGCAGCTCACAGTCAAGCCTGTGTATTCCAGCACAGAGCAGACGTCTGGCAATTATTTTCCACATCCATTTGCTTTCCAAGCAGCCCCTGCAGAAGTGCCACAGAACCCTTCTGAATTGTAAAGGATTCTGGGAAATGCTCCAGAGCAAACACTTGGTCTGTGTGGGGAAACTAGCCAGGGCTCCTCAGTCGGATTACTTCACATGGGCAAGGAGAATATTCTCCCATTGATTTGTTTGTTTATTTAAAACATTCATTAGCCGCCTTTCTTCCTCATGGAGCTCGTGTTGGTGTAACACATTAAAAACGTAAAAACCAACATTTAAAATCACAGCTCAAGACTGCTAGTAACCAAATACAGTCTCCAGCTGCCTCCTAAAGATCAAAAGTGAATGGGGCCAGGTGCACCTCCCTGGGGAGGTTGTTCCGTAATTGTGGGGCTGCCACTGAAAAGGTTCTCTCTTGTGTGCCCCCCAAACAAGCTTCTTTGACTGATGGGATAGTCAGAAGGTCCTCTCCCTGTGAACTTACCTCCCTGGTAGGAATTCATGGGAGAAGATGGTTGTTCAGATTTCCCGGTCCCACACCATGTAGGGCTTTCAAGGTCAAAACCAAGACCTTGAATTGGACTTGGGAGTGGATCGGTAGCCACTGGAATAGTTGTAGTACTGGGGTCACATGCTCCCCGTAGTTAGCTGTGACCAGCAGCTAGCTGCAGCGTTCTGCACTAGCTGCAGCTTCCATGCATGTTACAGGAGACAGTAGAAACGCTGCCTTCCTCTTGGCCACCAGCTGCCATCAGCAAGGCTAAAGGGAGGAGTGGAGGCAGCCAGGCTCCACTCCATCATGCCTGAATGCCGCTCCAGCTGACAGCCCCCTTCCAATGACGGCTACCAACTGCTGTTGGTGAAGCCACAGGGAGGAGGGACAGCAGCCAGGTCTCTTCCCATCATGCCTAGAGAGTGAATTCTCACCAAGAAGCCCAACTTATATTTAAATTAAGATGGGTAGTTGTGTCAGTCTGTCTGAGGCAGCAGAAAAGAGCCAAGAGTCCGGTAGCACCTTAAAGACTAACCAATTTTGTGGCAGGGGAAGAGCTTTCGTGAGTCACTGCTCACCTCTTCAGATGCCAAAGACCAAGAGTCCAGGAACACCTGAAAGACTAACCGAATTTGTGGCCGTTGAAGAGCTTTCATGAGACACTGCTCACCTCTTCAGATACCAAAGAGCAAGAGTGCAGTAGCACTTTAAAGACTAACCGGATTTGTGGCAGGGGAGGAGCTTTTGTGACTCACAAAAGCTCCTCCCCTGCCACAAATTTGGTTAGTCTTTAAGGTGCTACTGCACTCTTCCTCTTTTCTATTGATATATAAATTGATAGCTGCTTCATTTTTAATTGCTATAGGGAGCCAAGGATTTTGTTTCCAGTTTTGGCAGAAAAGCCAGAAGAAATTCAGAGAGTGATATCTGTGGAAGATTGTCTGCCATTAGTATTTTTCTCAGCAAAAATGTCCCGATACATGTTCAGGGAGCCCCAAGGGTATCCAGAGCAACTGCTCTAGAGACAAAAAATTCCTCAAAGCATGGATTGGGGCAGTTTTATATGTACAGCAGAGGACACAACATTAGCACTTGTTCACCCATAGAACTTGGGTTGGTGGTATAAAGATTGGCCTCTAAGGTTCTAGTGGCTTTGCAATATGCTTTTTGAGAATCAGGGGGAATTAACACCAGATGTGGCTTGCACAGACCCCCACTATATGGATACAAGAAAGCACTCACCAATCTGTAACTTAACTTACTACTCTCACTTGCAACTACTTGGTGAGTCAACTGCCAGTACCGTTCTGCCAACAGGTGCGGAGAATTTTACTACTTCTCAAGAATTCTGGTATAGTAAAAAAAATCTACTACCTTGATGCAATAAAAAAATAAATCCAAAAACAAGTTTCTAGTTCTCATAGCTGTGAAGATTGGATTAGAAGTGTATGAACAGAGCCTAGTGTGCCATAGTGCTATCCTGTTGTGAATCTCACTGGCTGGCCTTGGGCCAGTCTCTCCCTGGAAGCCTATCCTACTTTTAAGGGTTGTTGTGAAGGTAAAATGGCACATACATTGCCACAAATTCCTTGGAGAATGGTCAGCATAAAGATAAACTGTGAAATCTCAAAAGGAAAGGAGGTGGAGTGACACAGTAAAATAGGGTTTCCAAAACACAGGGAGCAAAATTTCAGTCATCTTCTCTGTATTGCTCCTTTCCACTTTCCTTATCTAACAGACACAGGTTGAATTGTGCAAACTATGAAGTGGGGGGGGGGCCCTGATAAACCATTGCTTTTGATCTTCTGCAGCGCCCTATTCAATGTATCCCCCAATCGCAACGCAGTTTATTGCCTTCTGATTTCTCATGCCTGTGCCCACCTATAATTTTTTTTTGGGTGGTGGTAAATTACATAGTATACTCTGATGGTATTGGGGTCACTTTTACCCCAATTGTAAAGATTGCAATAGACAAAATAAGGGATGACATTGACAAAATGTTCTATCTTTTTTCATATTCTCCCCCAAATTTCTGCTGCTATTCTATTCCTGGACTGCCAAATGCAAATACTTAAAGGGCTGACTTTTTTCCCTTGATAGCTATCAGCATGGTCAATGCAATCCCGGTTTTTTTTTTATTCCTATAAATACAATTCAACACATTTGTTCAGATTTCAGCATTACATGTTAGGTTCACTAGATGCAGGACTTCTAATTACCCAAGCCCTCTTTCCACGCTGCCATAAATGGCAGAATATACTGATCTCCCTATAGTTTTTTCCCCCCCAGGGGCAGGAGATTAAACAACGTACCTTAGATGGGTCCATAATAACGGTGGGGACAAAGTTGAGGAAAATGTGGTTGCAGTCCGTGCGCACGTTTGTATTGTTAAAAGCCACCTCCAGCTCATCCATGGCTTCTAAAAGCAAGCGCTCCCCCTCGTTCTGTAGGTACTCAAAGGATGCCTCCTGCAGAAAGATGACCCATCCTTTATTTTGTTTCCTTCTGATCGACTTGGGGTTATCAAATGGTTCATGAGAACAATCTGCAGTTCCTCCGACAGGGTTTCCCGCCTGCCTAGTCACCCGGTGGCCAACTCAGTCTCAAGAGATGCCTTACTGTGACAAAGGGACTCACCAACTTGACCATTTTGGGCCTTGGACCTGCTGATGACCATTACGTCTCAAGAAACAGAGAGATAAAGTGGAACTTATTAAACATAGCGCCCCCCCCCCTTCTGTGCGTAAACTTCTAGGTCTGGGACACAGCTGAGAGAGACTTCAACCCACCCCATCACCTGAGACGTCAGCATCACCTGGGGCAGGAACAGTTTTACCTCTGCCTCATGGGGGCCTGGTAATAGCCTATCTCCCATTCACGTAAATAGCTGCCATTTATTCCTACAGGAAGTCCCACACTGCCCCTGTGAATACCGGTGCTGTGAGAATAAAATCCAAGAGCAGCCCCCACCAACAGGAATGCCACAGGGAGCATTGCAGAAAACCCAGAAGAGCATTCATGGAGTATTCCTAAACATCTGGATGCAATGTAGGCCCTCCCTTCCAGCCCCACATCCCAGCCTGGCCTAACATCACATCTTTAGCAAGCAAAGCCCACCTTCGTGACCAAGTCTGAGTGCCTGATGATCGCCCGAACAAAGAACCTGTAGTCCGTAACCTCAGCTCCTGCCTCGACTTTTGCCGCACCCAGGTAGAGATGCATTTTGTGATTGGCACACGGAATGGCCGTGAGGTCAAAGTTTCGCATGCGATTGAGCTCCAGCTGGAAAGCCAGCGCGGGTTCCAAGTGGCGGTAGATCCTGTCTTCCTCAAACTGAAGGAAAGCCCGACCAGGGAATGATACAAAACAAAGACAGATCATATCAATTTACACGGAGGAACTGTATTTAATCATGGGGGAGACAGAGAAGATTTTTTTTCTATAGAATGGAGGTTACCACACATAAGAACATAAAAACAAAGTAAAAAGATAGCCCTCCTTGTTTAAAAATCATTTCTTTTTAAAGTTTATAACAAAATCGTATTTAATAAAATTAAATAAATGCAATGAGAAACAAATAAAAAAACAGAAGTAGTGTTCTATATCCTGATTAATTATCCAGTTCACCAACAGTCTTTAACAGGAACTTCATGAGGCCAGAAGCCTCCAGGTGACTGGAATGGCTATCATTCCTGACAGCTGCTACAACCACAGCAGAGTCCTTGATCCAAAGAGCCAGCCTTACCATCAACAGTAACAGATTATTGTGCCCATTAAAACAAACACTGAGTTAATTATTATTTCTGCATAGGGGGGGGCACCACAGATTTCCCCTGAAACAGCAAAATAACTTGGGTTGACCCTGTGACACCATCGATTCCTATCTTCTCTGCCTCTCTCAAAACCAATTGGCTCAGCTGCTGTGATGCCACAAAGGGCCAGCCAATTGTTGTTTTCAGAGTTCCAAGGCATATGGGGTGTCTCTAGTTTAATAAAAACTACAAAGCCTTTTACTGGGGCTATCAAAGGACATATGCTTGTAGCAAAGCTGTTGAGCTATTCTGGACCCCCTCCATGAGCCCAAACGGATCACTCTAGCTGCTCCTACAGAACACAGAATATGCTCGCTACCTAAAGACAATAATACAACAACTTTACTGCTTACCTTATCTCTTGCACGGAATGTGAAAAATTTGGGGAATTCCCTCTGTTCGGAAGAGAGGAACAAGATTAGTACCTTTAAGAAAACATAATTAGCCATTTGTTTTCATTTACTAATTGTGACAGAAATTGTTCTAAAGTTAAGGGACCACAGTGAGAAGATTCTCTGCCTTTATGCAGGACAAATCCCTGTTTACATTTCTCCAACACTTTGGGAAGAAGCCTAAAACGGAAGGGGCAAAAAGTGTACAAAATGAAGGCAGCTACTTATTTATTCCATGTGATCACAGCTAATACTTACGAGCGATTTAGCCCCGCCACAAAAAAATTAGTTCCAGATATGGAGAAACTTTACAAGGCTACATTCAGACAACATAAAAAACCCTGTTTGCTTGTGATGCGAACGAGCCTCAAATCCTTGCACATTCATGCTCTGCCCTTCATGCACAGAGCAAGACTGGCAGGTTCCAGGTTTAGGAGGTCTTCAGCATAACTCCAATTTATTGTGACATCTGAATTGCAGTGCCCCAACCAACTTTGGGGGGGGGGGGGGGAGCTGGGATTCTAAACTAGTACTAAACTGTGGGTTTAATTGTCACAGCATCATAAGCTGCCCTGAGTGTCAATACTGGCTGGAAGGCAGAACATAAATGCTAAATAACTCTCCCGTTCATGCACCTGCACGTTCACTTAAGTGCTCATCTTGTTTCCATCAAAAGTAAAATTCATTCCAATATCCAGCAACCCCTTCTCTGAAGAAAGAGAAGTGGTACCTTGGCATCCCATTGCACGGAAATTTACAGATATGAAGAGCCAGGCACACAGAGCTCCAGGGAAGACCTCGGGGCACAAGTTATACAAAGGACAAACCCCTGGTAAGAAAGCTGCTGCCGTACCCAGGGACTCTTACGGGGGAGATCAGGAAGGCCACTAGCCCCAGGCCTAACACACAGAGGGCCTAAGAAAAAAGCTAGCAAAGTACTTGTCAAATAAAAAAGGAACATTCGTTACAAATTACTGCACTGTAATTTTTTGTGCTCAAAGCGTTAATTTGTTAAGTTTAAACATCTAAAATATACCACATTTTTTATAACCTTGTTTTGGCATTTCTTCCATTTTTTTAATATACGGGGAGCCTCAAAAACAGAAGGGGCCTGGGCTTCTCTTGACCTCCGAGAGGCCCCGGCCACACCTCCATTTTCCAGTCCCACCTCTCGAAGGAACATTGACTGGCACATGACAAAGGACAGACTTGTGGGTTCAGTGGAGATGCGGAGCTAAATACTGGCTCAACATGGAGTTGCTGTGTTTTTGCTCTGACACAAACACCTTCCCCAAATTTGTATTCCCTGCAGCCACAGATTGCTCACCTGTGGTAAACAAGATTCGGCTTCAGATGATCAGTTAGAGAATACTTTGTAAACAAGAAGAGGGTGTTCTATTTCACTCAAAGTATCAAGGCGTACCAATGAGTAAACATGAACTATTAATTTTTTGTGGACTTAAGTCATATCTACACTTGCAGACCTAAACTGGTTTAATAGTTGATCTTTCTTCCCAGGGAATCCTGAAGTTGTAGTTCTTTGGAAGGGAAAGAGAGGAGAGAGAGATGGGGAGGAGACACACAAACACGAGATATTCTCATTCGTAAAAGCTTATGTCACAATAAATGTGATAAGTCTTCAAGGCCTCCCAGCTCATCTTTTGTGTTAGCTACCATGATTCTTTGAAGCGATTCTTTGAAGGAAGCCATGACAGTCAGGGTCACAGCCATGTCTGAGTGACAGACCACCTTGCTTTGCATGCAGAAGTTCCTAGGTTCAATTTTCAGCCTCTCTAGCTCAAAAAATGAGGATCAGGCATCAGCTGATATAGATGATCTCCAGCTGAAACTCCAGAGAGCTCTGCCCTTTGTCCATGGGTTCAGCAAAACTGGTATCAAATGGTTACAAGTTTGCAGTGTAGATATATCCTTATTTACAAGACTGGTCTGGGCCTTAAAAAAAGAAACAAGACTATGAACAAAATCCCTTTAATCTTCTTAGTACCTGTTCCTTTCTTCTGTTCCTGCCTTCATCTCTGCATGCTACTTACCCCTACTTCCACTGTTTTCTTTGAGGTCTTCCATTCCACATTTGGGCCAAACATCATAATTAAATGTGTGCATGTATAAACATACACACAAAACCAAAAAATCCGAAAAAAGGATTCTGCCATCCTAGATGGAGGAATTATGCCCCTGCTGTGTTCTAATCAACCAACCATCATCAAGACAATCAGAATAATTCGCCTAAATTAGCCAATCAAGACACCCTGCAAATTGGAGAATGCAAAAAGCTACATGGGAAAATCATCATAGGCCGTTATTATACTAATAATCGCGTTAAAAACCTAATGAGATGAGGAAATTGGAAGCTTGCTGGAGCAACTCTCTATTACCTCAACATGCTGGGAACTAATTATATAGACTGTAATTAAAACACAAAACAAACCCAAGCCAAAGCCCCTGAGTTAAGTTGACAGGCGGCCCAGTCACAGAGCCCACAGAAGAGGAGAGAGGCAGAAGGCAGTCTGTGGGAAGGCCCTTCTAAGCACAGGGGGAAGAGTCTTCCAGCCCAACGGAGAGCACCTGGACTTTTCCCACAAAGCTCAGAGCCTCAGCTGGGTGCAGACAAATAAAACATGTGGGTCCTCCAATCTTGACCTCAGCTCTTACCCTTTCCATGGAACTGCTGCCCCAAAGGGGAAGGGGAGATATGTCATTTTATTTCTTTATAATTCCCCACTTTTCTGCTGTGGTACTCAAGTAGGATGCAAGGGAAGTCTCACATCCAGCACTAACCACCACCACCACCACCGCCCCGCCCCAGTGAGGTGGTTGCATCATGCAGCTCAAGACCAGGCCAACTGCCAGCCAGGGTCAGCCTCTGGCAGTGAGAAAACAGTATAAAGAAAAGGGAAAAGAAGAACTTTTCTCTTCCTTTCCCATAAAACTAGACTTTGGGCTCACCCATTTAAATTGGGTGACAGGTAGAAGATCTGGGATCAACACAAGAAAGTACTTCTCCACAGAAATACACAATTCACTTCTGGCACTTTGATAGCGATGGCCACCAGTTTAGGCAGGAACAAATAAACGGATGGAGGGCAGAGCCATCTGCAAACTGGCCACTGGGGAAGAGAGCCAGATGAAATAATCCTATTTAGAGGGTGACCTATTGGGAGAGGGGCCCAGTGAGGGAAGGCTGTTGGCTTCCTGCCCTACTTGTGGGCTTCCCAAATGCATCCGGTTGGCCATCACTGAAAATGGGATGTTGGACTAGACAGACCTTTGATTAAACCCAGTGAGGCCCTGCTTACATTGAGCAGGGGTTTGGCCCAGATTGGAGGAATGCCAGAAAGAACACGGTGGTTCTGGAGAGGAAGCAGGGAGAGAAAACAAGCGGAAGGAACTGCCATGGCAAAGCTGTGCACGGTTGGTGGGGCTTTCGGGGCTGCCTGGGCCAGGAGAGCTTGTAGCCCTGGCGGGCATGAGGAGGCAAAAGCACAGGGCAGCATTTCTGGAGATGGAACAGTGGCCCAACCCATAGGCGTCAACTACGGGGGGGCTCGAGGGCTCGAGCCTCCCCCGAAATTTCCCGGGGGGGCTCAGCCACCCCCGGCAAAATGGAGCGCCGCCAGTGGCCAGTCAGCTGGCCAGCTGGCTGCTGTCGCCGCCTCTCCTTCCCCTCCACCCCCGGCCTGCCCTCCTGCCTCCCTGGGGCGGGGGGGGGGGAGAGAGGCGGCGGGGACATCGTCCCGCACTTCACGCGCGGCGGCCAGCTGGCTGTTGTCACCGCCTCTCCTTCCCCTCCACCCCCGGCCTGCCCTCCTGCCTCCCTGGGGTCGGAGGGGGGGGGAGAGAAATGGCGGGGACATGGTCCCGTGCGCGTGCGTGCTTCGCACGCGCGCACGAAAGAGCCCCCCCCCCCCGGATTTAAAAAGTCTACGCCCCTGGCCCAACCCATTTGGGGGATGAGGAACAGCAGATGGGAAGAGACATGCCTGTCCCCTATGAAGTCTCCCCAGCAAATGGCAGCCAAATATCTCTGGAAGGCAGGAAGGAAGTAGAGGCAGCATGTTGGGTTACTGCTACCCATCTTCTTTGTTAAAAAATGTGCACGCTGGCTTTCTGTTCCAAAGCCATGCACAAGCCGAGGAACAAGCCACATTCGTGGCTGCCACGGACCAAAAGGTTTGTCTTGGTTTCTGAATGTGGCTAGGGGGGAGGTGGATTGAGGTGAAAAATCAGAAAGTTCTGACAGGGGACTGAGCTGTAGTGGTGGCTGTGGAAATGCCTTGCTTGGGAGGAGGGCAGCCCTTAGCTCGGCTCCCTGGACCTCTCCCAACTACAAATCCTACTCCTGTTTTGGTTTGCCCTAAACCTTCTGCTTCTAAATTGTTGTTTTAATATATTTAATTGTTTTGATATATTTAACTTTTTAATGTAAGCCGCCCTCAGCCTGCCTTGTCAAGAAGGGTGGGATACAAATTGGAATTACAACAACAATGGTTTTTGTTGTTAATAATATAATAATTAATTAATATTAATTGTCATTATTATATTATAATTATATATATGATGATAATGATGATAATAATGATGATTAAAAATTCCACCAGGTCTCTTTCCCCAGAGGCAAAATGTGTGGCTTCCATCCCAAGCACTCAAGAACTTTCCCTTCCTTGAGGTCTCTATTTTTATTCTCGCTCTGAAAGCCCTGACTTCTGCTTCCTAAAGCCTTCATGTTCTTGGTGTAAGCCCTCCATAGTTTCCCTGCTTCCTGTCTTAAAGCTGCTGATTGATCGGTCTCTGTGCGTGTTTTCTCAGATTAGTTACCATCCAACAGAATCAGGGCGAAATGGCGCAGTCTCCAATGCACTGCAAAGAGTTCTGGGAGATGTGAGCCAAGGATGGTAGGGAAATATTCTTGTTCATTCTGGCTCTTTCTTTTTTCTTTTTAGAAAAAAGAAAAGGCTGCAAGCTAATTTCTCAAATTATTCTGCAGAGCACAACTAATGGCCCTAACCTTGGATAACAGAAAACTCTTAGTATATTTTAAGTGCAGGTAACTGGAGGGGAAGAGAGGAGAGGAGAGAAATATGTGGAAAGATCAAGAAAGTGTGCCAGACATTGTGACAGCACAGTCCATTAAAAGAGCCACTTAAAAAGCCACTCATTTAATAACAGAGGGGCCACAGAAACAGATCTGGCCGTGGTCTACCAATCTGGATGCCACACTAAACCACAGCTGGCACAAACTAATTGCCCCTTCAGCACATTGTTTATGTTTCTGCCTAATCAGCTGAACGTCAAGCTTTGGTTTGCCAGTTCACACCAAACGCTATGCTTCCTTAACAACGGATTGGCATCACGTCTGAACTGAGCCAATATACACAAAACCTTTGAAACACTTGGAACAAGCACTTGCTTTAGACGTTTTTCAGCACAAACTAAAGGGTGAATGCATGTATTTTGGCTCCCCCAAACGGGGTACCTCAAAGACAGACACCCCAGCCATGAGGCCATTTTGACTGGAAAGCTGGGCTCAAGAAATAAGGGGAGCAGCTGATGTTCTAACAATGCCACTGGGGCCAGCAGTGTGGGAGAAGGCAATGCGGGTGGCTTATGCCTGTCATTGCCACCCCAAATCTATACAGCCACTAGCCAGGTCTGAAGTCAGCCCCTGAGGTGTTGCCAGTGTAGCCAAATACAGCCCTCACCCCATCCCCCCCCCCTTGAGTTAATGCATTTGTTTTGATATTCAGGCCCAAAAGGCTGCCTAATCCCTGATCTAGCTAAATGCTGTCTACTTTGATTGGCAACAACTCTCCAGGACCCAGTCCTGCCACCAGAGATCCTCGCAACAGGAAGCACCAGGAACTGAAGCTAAGTTCTTCTGCAAACAAAGACAATGATCACAAAAGCTCCCCCAGGGCAGAATCAGTATTACCATTTAGTCACATGACCATGCCCCTGAATAGGGATTGGTCCAACTCAACAAAATGTGCCAATTATATAGAATTGCCAGGTCCAGGTTGGAAAATACCTGGAGACTTTGGGGCTGGAGCCAGGAGAGGGTGGGATTTGGGGAGGGGAGGGGCCTCAGCATGGTATAATGCCATAGAGTCTACCCTTCAAAGCAGCCATTTTCTCCAGAGGAGCTGATCACTGTCAGCTGGAGATCAGTTTGCAAAAGCGGGAGATCCCCAGGCCCCACCTGGAGACTGGCAACCCTACAATTATACCAGGTGTGTTTTTGTTTATACTTCTGAACTGCATTAGCAAATTTTGAAAAAGATGAAAGGTAATCTGGAATCTTTTTGAGCCTCCTCCCAAGGGTGGCCTTTCTACTTACATGAAATCTTTGATCCACCTCATAGTAGACCTGTTTCCTGAAATCCTTGCAAGTGGGAAAATAAGATGGGTGGGAGGAGAGAACACAGAGGCAGGGGGAGTGTTGTCCGGAGAGGCAAAAGAAGGGGAGAGAAGGCAGGAGAAAGCTGGCAATTAGTACACAAATTAAAAACAGATTAAGACAAAAATCACAAGCAGCTCAATATTGCCATTATCTTCAATTCTCAATTAAATTTTCTTAAGAGAACTTATTACAATGCCATCTCTCAGTTGGAGATGAACAAGTAGCATTTAAAAAAGCAATTGCAAATGTGATTTTTCCTCCCATTAAAAATAAATAAGATTTGCAATGTCATGAAAACGATTACATGCATGTGTGTGTGTGTGTGCGTGTGTGTGCGTGTGTATGTATGTGTATATATATATATATATAGCCACAGTTTTACAAAGAAAGTGAGAAATGTCAAAATACCTTTTGTGCCACAAGGAAAGTCAGCCGCCGAATGCCATGGTCAATCAGAACAGATTTCTAAAGGGGGGGGGAGAGGTAAGGGGAAGCAAAAGTGAGAAGACCTGGTTAGCAGAAAGACAACAATGTGAAAATTCAGGAGACACTCAAGAACCCAAAGTATGCCCCCAATTTATTTTTTTATTGATTATGTTTTCATCCCCTCCTTCCTCTAAGGAGCTTTAGGGGGCATATTTTGCTCTCCCCTCCATTTTGTCTTCACAACAACACTGTGAGGTAGGCTCAGAGGACGTGAGCAGCCCAAGGTCACCGAGGGGCTTCACAGTACAGGAGGAATTTGAACCAGGCTCTCCCAGATCCTAGGATGATACTCTAAACACTACGCCACACAACATAAACCCCCCCTCCCCCCCAAAAAAGCAAGATTCATCTGAGCAATTTATTGCTTTTGTTCCGAAACATGGTATGGAAGAACATAAGAAAAGCTTTGCAGAATCGGACCAAAAACCCACTTAGTCCAGCATCTTATTTTCCATCCAGATGTCTCCAGGAAGTCCACAGCAACGCATGAAGGCCGTAGCAGCCCAGGGCTTCACTCCCACCTCACAGCAATTTCTATTCAGGTGTCTAACAGCCTCTGGACACGGTGGTTCCTCTTAGCCATCCAGACTCTGATAAAACAAGCTTCCTCTGTGAATGCTTGAGGCACTGGTTAGCATACAGGAATTTTGCTGTATTTCACCAGATGAATTTTAATTGGTTTTAATTGTTGTATATTGTGTTTGATGGAACCTGCCTTGAGACTGCTCTGTGGGGAGGGTGGGATACAATCTAAATAACGTGTTTTTCCCCATAAGAGGAAAGAGGATGAGTAACAGTGAAAACTTTCCTTTATTGGAAGGCGTCTGCAACTGCATGTCCATTTAGGATTTCTGCTCACCCTGCAGAACTCTCACCTTACCCAACTGTGTTGCTTGCCCGAGATACTGCACGCGTCCATTCGCACAACGTATGTTCACAAAACCTTTGCTGTCCACTTCATACAGCTGATGAAGTGGGCTCTCTCTCACCCACAAGCGCTCATCCCTCAATGCAGTGATTAATTCTTAAGGCGACGTTAGAGGATTTGCTGAAGTTCTTTTTGCTACACTTCCTGGGTTTAACATTCTCAAATAAAAATCAGAGGTACACTTCACTACTACACACCATGTTACCTCAGCAAATATGTACCCCAGAAAAAGAAGGGGAAAGCCATGACGTGAGGGCAGGGAGGGGGCGCGTGCATGAGAGAGATCAGAAGGTAGAGTGTTTAACCACCCCCGCCCCTTGTTTCCCCATGCAGCACTGTTCTAGGCATGACTCCATGATGGTAATTCAGTTTCTGCATTGGGAGTGATATGATCATGTAATTACAACCCAAATAGAGACTCAGCAGAGGTTGGAAGAAGACACGGCCAGAGTGGTGAATCCAGCAGAGATGGGCATCCTCCTCTAAGAGTGGAAATCTCAGGTCGTGAGACCCTTTAACTGCTTAAGTTGTTTGTTTCTCACAGCACCCAAGCAATTCTCCCATGGGACATGGTTTGGGAATTGCTGCACTGGAATTAAGAATAAAGTTATAGCAAAGCAGTGTCTTATCTTTCACTGTATCTTCAGCTGCATTTTACCCATTTGGAATCTGCCTCAGGTCTACGTTTGTAGAGAAAGGCAAGCAAGAAACAAGAAAAGCACAGCTACAGTGAAGTCCAAGAGCTCTTTGAATCAGTACTGCCTGTTAAAACGAAGCGGACATGACAGAAAACCAGACTTTCCCTGCAGCCTACAAAGGAGTGGGAAGAGCTGTGTAGGAAGCTCAGTGTAGTTTTGTTCCAGGTTTTATCACAAATGCCAGAGCTGAAGCAATGACAAAAGACAACAGAACTTTGGGGGTTGTTTTTCCCTCACTATGGAAGGGACACAACCACCTTCAATTAACAGGGTTGGCCGAAAGTCTTCTCACAACTCAAGGCCAAGATGGTGCCATCAGAGACAGCCGCCCGAAGTAACCAGCATGCAAATGAGTTTCTTCCTGGAGTTGTGAAGCTTCAGGTCTATGAATGGACAAAATGCTCCCCTTCTAAGAGATGCTCCAAATTTGCCATATGAACTGCAGGGCTTCAGCCTGCCTCACAATCAGGCTAGCCTTGTCTACGTATATTTGGGTGACCAGGTATTTCTTTATCAAATGTATATACTGCCTCTCCAGAGACACTCCTCATGGCAGCTTACAAAGTAAAACAGGATAAAATCATGAAACAGCATTAAAATCGCTAAAAGCTTAACACAAAACATTTAGCAGCATCAAATAATGTATGTTGGTTACTGGAGCATACGAGAGAATTCCAGAAGAAAATCAGTGTGTGTTTTATAGAGTACAGCAAAACATTTGTCTTTGTGGACCATGAAAAGCTATGGTTGGTTTTAAAAGGAATGGATGTACCACAACATCTGATTGTTTTGATGCAGAACCTGAACTCTGGACAAGAGGCCACTGTTAGGACACAATGTGAAGAAACAGAATGGTTTCCAACTGGCAAAGGTGTCAGACAAGGATGTATTTTATTTCTCTGTCTGTTCAATCTATATGAGGAGCACATCATTAGGAATGCTGGATTAGATTTAGATGAAGGTGGACTGAAATTGGTGGACATGCAGATGACACCACATTACTGGCAGAAAATAGTGAAGACTTGAAACAACTCCTGATAAAGGTTAAGTAAAGCAGGATTACAGTTGAAGATCAAGAATACAAAAGTAGTGACTACTGAGGAATTACACAACTTTAAGGTTGATGAAGAAACTGAATTAATCAAAGATTGTCTACTCCTCGGCTCCACCATCCACCAAAAAGGAGACTGCAGCCAAGGAATCAGAAGGAGACTGAGACTGGGAAGGGCAGCCAGGAAGGAGCTAGGAAAGATCCTTAAGCGTAAGGATGTGTCGCTGGTGACCAAGATCAAGGTAACTCATCCTATAGTACTCCCCATTACTATATAAGGGTGCGAAAGCTGGACAATGAAGACAGCTGACAGGAAGAAATTTGAATTACTTCAAATGTGGTGTTGGAGGAGAGTTTTGCAGACACCATGAACTGCCAAAATGACAACTAAGTTGGTTCTAGATCAAATCAAGCCAGAACTCTCCCTAGAAGATAAAATGACTAAAATGAGGCTATCGTACTTTGGTCACATTATGAGAAGACGTGACTCACTGGAAAGGATAATAATGTGAGGAAAAGTGAAGGCAGCAGGAAAACAGGAAGATCCAACATGAGATGGATTGACTCAATCAAGGAAGCCACAAAGGCCCTCAGTTTACCAAGACCCGAGCAAGGCTGTTAAAGATAGGACGTTTTGGAGGTCAATAATGCATAGGGTCACCGTAAGTCAGAAGCGACTTGACAGCACTTAACACACACACACACAAAAACATTTCTCGAGCTAGAAGCAGATTGGAAGCACACTTTTAAAGACCAAAGCCCTTTATTAAATGCTTGGTTGTTGTTTTTTGATTTAAAAACCCATGTTTTTGCCAGGTGCCTCAAAGATCACAGGGTAGGTGTCAGGAGAGCCTCAAGGGGAAGGGCATTACTGATGAAGAGCTGCCATCAATAGAGCCCTGTCCCCAGTTGCCACCTGCCTCACCTCTGCCGGCAGGGGCACAGACGGCAGGGCTTGTCAGCCAGAGTCCTTTCATCATAGAAGGGCCTCCCAAGATGCCATAACCAATCTGACGTGGAACAGGGAATTTCTCCTAGCCTCCTTGTAATAGTAAAGGAAAAGGCTTCCCTTGTTCAAAAGCCAGGATGCGGTGCCCATCTCCATTTCCAAGCCAAAGAGCCAGCGATTTTTGAAGACTTTTTCTGTGGTCATGTGGCCGGCATGACTAGACGCCGAGGCACATGGAACGCTGTTACCTTCCCACCAGAGCGGTCCCTATTTATCTACCTGCAATTTCTTGCTTTTGAACTGCTAGGTTGGCAGGAGCTGGGGCCAGAGACGGGAGCTCACTCCATCATGCAGCACTCAGGTCTCGAACTGCTGAACCACTGACCTTCCAGTCTGCAGTCCAGCATCTTAACCACTTGAGCCACTGCAGCCCCTCTCCTTGTAATGGCAACTGATTAAACTCTGATGGCAAACAAGCTCAGTCTGCTTGTTGAAGGAGCAAATAAGAGGAGGAGGAGGAGGAGATTGGATTTATACCCCGCCCTCCACTCCCCAAGGGAGTCTCAGAGCGGCTTACAAACTCCTTTTCCCTTCCCCTCCCCACAACAGACACCCTGTGAGGTAGGTGGGGCTGAGAGAGCTCTTTCCCAAGCTGTCCTTGAGGGAACAGCTGGTCCAGAGATATGGCTTGCCCAAGGTCATCCAGCCAGGTGCAAGTGGAGGAGTGGGGAATCAAACCCAGTTCTCCCAGATTAGAGTCCGCGCACTTAACCACGACACCAAACTGGCTCTCAAACAGCAACAGAAAGAGAGTCTCAGAGTCCTGGTGAATTTGTGACAAGACCAAATTCCATTCAAAATACTTCCCACTGTCTGTCTCCTTACTTAAGAATGGCTGCTATTTGGCTACTGGTTTAGATACGCTCCCTCGCTCAGTCCCTCCCTCTCTCTCTTAAAATTAGAAATGAAAATAAAAAGGTGTTAAATAGAGATGGAGGGAGAGAGCCCCTGCATATTGCGGCTTCAAGAGCAAAGCCGTCTCCCTTCCAGCACCGATTGCAATGTTTTTACTAAGGTTAAAACCCTTTAAAAATGAGCATCTGACCAGAATCAGGGGAAAAGGAAGAAAATAACTTTAATAATAATGCTGTGATTTTTTTTTTTAAAAAAATTGTTATTGCTTTTAAAATTCCACAAGTGTCAGACAATAAGTATATAGCCACGGGATTCTGATTACATTGTCATAATGTGGACCTCCCAGCGACTCAGCAGCTATTACAGCACTATTAGGTACCGGCACCTGGAGGAACTCCATTTCCACCGCCTGCCTCAATCTCTTCCACAAGTCATTTACAAGTATACGATCCTAATTTCTATCAAAAAGAGGGAGGGGGGAGGGGGCAAACCCTGCTCACAACATGCTGGGACTTGAAAATTATTTGGACAAAGCTATTTGATGAGTTTAATGAGACACGCCTCCTCTCCTCCACTTACACACGCTTTTAAAAACACAAACACACACAAGATCTCTTAAGCATGTGTAGGCAAATGCCAAACAAAAAGTAGGCCAGTTGGGACTTCCGGCAAGACTTGCGACCATGGCGGACGCGCTCCTCCGCATCTGCGGGGAGCGCGATCCGTACCCGGCGGGAAGAAGGGGCTTCGGACTGGTGCCGAGCCCCCAGAGACCCTAGTGAAGGGGCTCTGCCTGGGGTGGCACGAAGGGGATCTCTCCCTACGGTGGCGATCGAGGGATCGAGGTCCCCTTTCATCACCCCCATAGGTTCCCCCGTCCGTGGGAGCCGTATGGCTAAAAGCGCAAAACCGAGAAGCAGCAGAGAGTGCGAAGCTTTGAAGCTGGAACTTATAGTTACGCACGGAGAAAACGTGAGTCTGAAGTAAAAATAAACAGAACACAGCAGGAAAGGCGGGTGGAGCAACCCCCCCCCCTCTCGAGATTGGCGTATTTACGGGACTCTTTACATGGCGTTACTGCATGAAAAAACGTATGTTCGGCTTGCTAGATGGCGGCATCGCTCTTTAGAGGACATGAACTTTAAAAAGATATAAGCGCAGTCGTAGAATTTGCTTCTTTCGTCCATCTTATCTAACTATCAACAAAGAAGCGCAGCCTCAACAATGGCGGGGAAACCGAAACCTTCCCCCAAACTAGGAAGTACAGCTCCGAGTTCAAAGGTTGATACCACAGAGATGAGCACTGTGTTCTCCTCGTTATTGCGACCTCTAGTGGACCAAATGACAGCTCTCAACGTCAAGATGGACAAGATGCAGCTGGACCTGAAGGAGTCGAATAAAACTACAGAGAAGCTGCAGCGAGAACTTCTGGAAGTTAAGACTTCAGTAAAAAATCATGATTCAAGGCTACAAAAAGCGGAGAAAGAAAAGGCCTTCCACTCTGATCAGCTTTTGAAACTACAGATGGAAAGATCGAATTTTTTCCTAAGACTTCAGAATGTACCAGAGGATAAAGGAGAAGACCTTAAAAATCTGTTAAGTGAAGCGCTTGAACCAGTGACGGGCTTAAAAGCAGCGGAAATAAAAAGCGATATGGATATGGTTTACAGAACCTATCCAGACTATACTAAAAAGAAAAGCCTGCCTGGTGAGATTCAGATAAGGTTCTCCAAAAAGTCAACAAGAGATGTGGTGCTTAGGACCACAAATAAAGCGGTTCTGAAGATCAAAGGAAAAGAAATTAAAGTGATGAAAGATATCCCATTTGAAATAAGGAAAAGAAGGAAAGCCTATGGAAAACTGACATCTTGGCTTCAGTCTGAATCTATTATCTACAGACGGAATGTTCCGGAAGGACTGAGCTTCAGCATCAAAGACAAAAAATATAAGATTGACTCTGTTCAACAGGCAAAAAGTTTTTTGGAAAAAAGCAAAGAAAAGAGAAAAGAGAGAGACTCAGATGGTTCGCTGGTATCGCAAGAAAGTATGTATGGATTTGATAGCTCAAAGAGCGAAGAGGAAATTTCTGACTCGGAAAAAGGAGCAGCAGCTCCAAAGGTACAAGAAGAGACTGTTAAGACAAGAAGAGGACGAAAGAAGAAATAAGGGCTGAAATGTTTTTTGTAATCGCACTTATATATTATATATAATTTGTATAATTAAGCATTCCTTCAAAAGAACATGTCTGTCAAACAGCTTTTTTATTTTTCATATATCATCAGTAACAATTTTAATTGAATATTAACCAAGGTTTAAAATGCTTCATATGTATTAATGGTAAGGTAATATTAAGCAAATGTTAAAGCACACTCTGTATAAGGTAAATATAGCTTAGAAAAGTAGCGATGTAGTAGTAGAAATAGATAAAACCAATAAAAATCTTTAAAAAAAAAAAAAAGTAGGCCAGTTAACTCATCCTTTTTTTTTTTTAAGAGACAGAAATTTTGATTGGGATGAAGAATGGGTTTAGAAGGGATGTAAATTATGTTTTAAAAAAGCCAGCCACTTCCGATTTGCCTTTTTCAAATTTTTGACAAGCTGCAGGTAAATTCATATCCAAAAAGATAAGACAGACTAGGCAGCAATAGTACAAAGGCTGCAGATAAATTCTAATATCAAATTTGAATTTACCTTCTGGATGCTCCCCACCCCCCAAACGATCAGCTAAGTAGCTTGAAGTGGGAATGTACTCAAACATCAACAGAGGAGTACTCTGCTAGTTACAACTCACCCCCCCCCCCCAAAAAAAACTGGTGCCTAGAGTCCCATCACTCCCAAAATGGGGGCTTGGACATCACATCCCAAAGAGGCTTTTTCTTCCCTGCGACGAATGCGTGTTTGTGCACCACCAAGCCCCCAGTGCTAGACTCCTTTTGTTGCAGGCTCAAGTCCTGAAATGGCTTGACCAAAAGCAGGAACTGGAAGCCGTGCCAGTCAGGAAGACCTCTTAGCAACAATGGCTAGAGGGAGGCAGGTCCTGCCAGGGTGGTGTCGGGGTTAGAACTCGACAAGGAGCAGGGGAGCCTGGGTCTCCATCCTCACCTGCCATGGAACTTACTGGGCCGGTCTTTCTCTCTCAGAATAATCTGCCTCACAGGTTTGCTGAGAGGACAAAACAAAGGAGGAGAGAGCCCTGTTTGCTTTCCTGAGCTCCTTGGTGGGACAGAAACACGTTAAAATAACATCAATAAAGGCAACAAATGCTGTCAGACCAGGCTTGCTTATTGGTCTAAGCAACACGGAGGGTCTACCCTGCTCGTTGCTGGCTATAGATTGGTTTCCTCTTCATCTTGCTTGCCCTCGTCTCTCTATTGTTACTGTATCCTGCTTTCTAAAGAGGACCGGCACAGGACATAGAAGGAAGGCCAGGACAATTCGGAAGTACAACAGTCCGGATTGGCACCAGGTACAAAGCATTCAGCCTACTGAGATTCTCACCTATTCATTTAATATTTAAAGGAAGTTTTGAGCCTGTAAGATAGCAGAGCAATGCCTGAAACCACCACCACCCTGTTTTCCTTTTCATCTCAGACTCTTCCTTCTTACCTTCTCGCTTCCACTGTACAGCTCTTCCACCTTTATTTTCCCAGTACCCTGTTTTTTCTATGCTTCTTTTCCTAGGATCTTCCACCTGCCCCAATCCTGTCTAAGATCAGCACAGCTAAACCAATGGCAGCCAGAGGCCCTTCTGATTCGCCAGTCCTTCTGCAACAGGCAGGCAGCTCCACCAATCACCAACACCAGCTCAAAACCCCTTCAGATTTTAATACATATATTTGTGACATGCAACATAGTAAGTTCTCCTCAGACAATAGCACCTCAAAAAGAAGCCATACTTTAGGGTTCTGCCCACACAACATGTTCTTCCCCAGCCATGAAACGCCATCCTTCAGCAACTCCTATACCAGGATACCTACATGAACATGGTTCAGACAAGGGAGCTGCTTGCCAACAGTCCCGGGGGGATAAAGCCTCACTCACCTTGCTCTGTGTAAACTCTCTGAACATGGCTGCCAGGCCTTCATCATCGATGTCACAATCTGTCTTAATGGCAACGTTCAGGATGTGAATGGGCTCCTCTCTAGCACTCTGAGGTTCAAAAGAGACCAGTGGGAAAAGTTCAAGCACGTAAGCAGACACAGAGCACAAGGAAGGAACATGCATATCATCCCTTAATTGGTTTAGGAGGAATACTGACTCAAATTCTCACTTACTGGAATAATTATTGGGGCTATATACCACAAAAATGGAAAGCCTTTGGTAAGTTCTGCAGACATTTTGCAAGACAGTTTGTAAAATATATAGTCTGCCTCTTCTCCCTGCACACACACACACACCCCACATCAAACAGCCCCATGACATTACTATGGCAAAAGGAAAGACAGCATCATACCTTATCTTCATCATACAAGGACGGGTGGCCTGCCTCGGGGAAGGTGGGGCTTTGCGGGGGAGAGTCACAGAAGCACCCCATCACTTCATCAAACAGCCTAAGAACGGGGCGGGGGGGGGGAGAGAAAACAAAAGTTGCAGGAGCTGGCAGGGATCTGACCAATTTTTATTTATTTCCTTCCTTCCTTCATAGTTCTCCTTCCTTGGAGACTGAAGGGACATGACAAATATTAAACAAACAATAAAAATCATAAATACAATAAAATACATACAACAAGACAATTCCAGACGTACAAACTTACAAAAAACACTACTTATAAAAATGCCCGGTCAAACAGTTCTGTTTTGCATGTTCTACAGAAGGACAGTAGTGTGGAATTCAAACTCTCTGGAATGGCCGGACACAATATGCCCCACAAGTTCCAACTCCAGCATTACTAGCACAAGACTTCATCTGTGCATAAAGGAGGAAATGGGAGGGGGACCTTACTAACGGGGGACAGCCGTACAGCTGTTCAGCCTCTTTCAATTTTTTCCCCACAGTCACACATTCTGCTTGTTGTGCACTGACGCTAGGCAGAAGGAGAACAAACCACAACACAAAAACAAAACCTTATTTCAGAAGGTTTTTAGCACACCATATCCTTTGCAACCAATGTCTCTCTGGTGTCTGTGAACTCCCTCCCAATCTGGACATGTTCTACCACACTTCAATTTTGTTGACAACTGGCCCACACAACTAGACTGGCCACAGGTTGTACATGGGAACTAAGGGCATCAGAAGTGGCCAGGAACAAAGAAACTGGCCAAAAGAGAGAGGGGAAGACCTCAGAGGTATCATCATCAATGCCTCTCACTCCCCCCACCCCCCAGCGCCCCTCATCACCTGCTTACCTGACAAAGTCTTCAAACGTCCGGAAGGAGACCATCCCCCCCATCCGCTGGCATGGTGGAGTGAACGAGTTGTCCAAGAGAACATCACTCACACTGGCTACGTGGACCATCCCATAATGGTTGAGGTTGGAAGAGAAGGACATTCTAGACGACAGTCCAAACCAGAAGGCATATTAGGAGAGAATGCTAAGGTAAACTGTTACAAAGGCTGCCCTGTTTAGGAATAAAACTACGTAGAAACCTACATCTAGGTCGTGCGTACAGAGTGAGAATTCAACAACAAAAATCACTAGATCCGTTTCAAACAGAGCGGAACTGGATGCGTCTCTTCAAAGTTCAAAGATTCACCTGGCTAAGCTTCAAGTAACACACAGCTCTCCCAAGGATGGTTTGTATGCCGTTTACATTCTGCATGGCAGAACAATAGCTCCGCAAGCTTACATGTACATGCACTTCAGTGCCCTTTAGTGATATTCAGTTACCACTGAATTCTTGGAAAGAAGCCACATTAGATGGTTTACAAATTTGTCACCAAAGTATTCAGTGGCTCCAGAAAGAGTGAAAAAAATGAATTTAATGGCTACTAAGTTACAGAAGAGCCAGAATTAGTTGCCGATCACTAGAATGAGTGTTCCACTCCTCAGAGCCATTTCAACAGAAGGGAAAACTGCAGATGTTTTACCAGCTTAGTGCTTCTTAAGAGCTCAAGGAAGCATCAAAATGGCCATCAGGCAGCAAAGCAAATGGGGACGGCTGCCCAACACTTCTCATCTAGCTGCCTGCTGACACAAAGCCCCAGGAGGGCCATTCAGCAGGTCACTTTCAACCATGTGCACTTCTGCTACAATTCGACTTGGGATACCATTCAAGTCGCTTCCTACAGAAATGGCCCACAGGCACATGATACACAATTACTGTGATCCAGTTTTTGCATGTGGGTTCCAAGGAGTCTGTGGAGCTCCAAATATGCAGAGGTTCTTCCTTGTCCTCACTGTTATGGAGCATCCCACGTACACGAACAGAGCTCCCATGTATGTGCTAAAACCATGTGGAGCTTTAGAGCCTATCCAACGGCTGCTGTGCTTTTCACAAAGGTAGTGCAGCCTACTGCTGAATTGTTTTGCATTGGGCTCTCTCTCATTTTTTAAAAAACAATTAAAGGCAAGATAAAGATCACAGAAATTTCTTTTAAAAGAGAACTAAACCCACCCCCCAGTTTCCCCCATGTCGCAAGTAGGATGGCTGATCAGTAACCCCAAGATCCACTGAACTCCCTTTCATTTTATGAAAAATGATACAATAGGTCAAACTTTTCAAATTAAAATACCAGTTGTTCAGAGGCATTAAAAATACAGAGATTTCAAGATTCAGCATTTTGCATGTGTCTTAAAAATCCAATTTGAAGCTTCTGGACTGAAATATATTTATAAAAAATGTACATACTGCTTTTCTACAAAAGCCACGCGTAACACGATTCCTGTGCACGTGTGCAGATTTAGATAGGTATCTGCTTTGCTAGATTTTCACTTCCACAGAATTTGAACACTGAATGGACAAATAATTTAAGGATCTTATCCTTAACAGCTATAAACCTGGAATATAACACCGCAACCCTGCATATAGTTAAGACTATTTATACCGCTACAGGCCCAAATCCACACAAAGTCAGTCATGACTAATTCCCATTGAAACCAATAGAACAGGTAACTGCAAGCGACTCAAGCTGCAGAAGCTTTTCCCAACCCTTTGCCATGATTAACTTAAGCTGAATTCCAGAGAGGAAGCCATGTTAGCCTCCTGCAGCTTCTGTGCCGTCTCAAAGACTTGACCAGTTTCAAGCTTAGGCTAAATAAGGACTGGAGCAAGGATGTCAAACATAAGGCCCGGAGGCCGGAACCAGCCCATCTAGGAGTCTTATGTGGCCCCAAGCAACTAGTGCAAGGGAGGGGACAGGAGACTGCTGAAGTGGGGGGAGTGGGCAGAGCTGCTTTGACTGTGGCTTCAGCATGGAGGAACAACTTCGTCTGCGGCAGTCAAGCAGCGTGGGAGTGTCTGCCCAGTGCTGCACTGCTGGCTCTCCAGTCTGCCCATACGGGTTTTCCTCTGCACCCCCCTCCCAGCCCATGGGGCCTTGCGGTGGGGGTACAACAACTCGGAGCTTTCCAGCTGCTGTCCTTTAAGCAGTTTATATTTCCAGTACCTGGCATTACGTTTTATGACCCACATGGCCCAGCCCAGCACAGTGACAGTTACGTCAGGCCCAGCCCTCATGGCAAATGAGTTCAACACCCCTGGACTGGAGGGTAGCCAACTTACTAGAGGGGCTCAATAAGGCGTGGCACATGGATACAGCTTAGGGGGTCTCCAGTCCTGCTGCTGCTGTGAGGACCTGCAGAATTCTGAGAATGGGGAGTGGGTGCCACCACAGAATGGCTGCCACGGGATGCCGGGGCCAATCAATCACATAAGTTTGGGAGGTTGCAAGCAGTGTTCCCTCTAAGCTGAGTTAGTGTGAGCCAGCTCAGTTTTTTAGCCTCTGGCTCACACATTTTCCATCTCGGCTCAGAAAGGATGGCTCCCGAGCATACTAATTTATGCAGTAGCCAAATCGCTCGCTCACAACTTTAATGCCGGTGGCTCACAAAGCAGATTTTTTTGCTCACAAGACCCAACCGCTTAGAGGGAGCATTGGTTGCAAGCCCAACAGATATAGCCGTTTCTGAACAGTTGCTTCTCCTGGGAGAGCCAGTTTGGTGTAGTGGTTAAGTGCGCGGACTCTAATCTGGGAGAACCGGGTTTGATTCCCCACTCCTCCACTTGCACCTGGCTGGATGACCTTGGGCAAGCCATAGCTCTGGACCAGCTGTTCCCTCAAGGACAGCTTGGGAAAGAGCTCTCTCAGCCCCACCTACCTCACAGGGTGTCTGTTGCGGGGAGGGGAAGGGAAAGGAGTTTGTAAGCCGCTCTGAGACTCCAAGTGAGTGAAGGGCGGGATATAAATCCAATCTCTTCTTCTTCTTCTTCTTCTTCTTCTTCTTAAGCAACCCCACACGCCAGTGAAGTGGAGGAAATTGAAGACTGGCCCTGCTTTGGAGAAGAGGTACTGTGCTGATGAAGCAACAGGGTACCAGGAAAAACACTGGCAGTCACCATGGTGCTCAGAAGGTACTATGTTAAGGATCACTAACCTATCTCACGACAGAAAGCAACTCATCCCTTATCGGAGGCTGATGTACACAAAACTAATTTGGCCCATTCACCCCCAGTTGCAAGAGGTCCACAACTACTCAAATGGGGGTGATTTACACTCAAGGCTGAATCTTGTTTTCATCTGCTCTCCGCACAGTAACAACATACACCTCTCTTTTGTATGGCTGACTTCCTTATTTTGCAGTTCTCTCTCCCGCCGAAGCATTCTGTTTGCACCCTCCTGAATCCTTTTCTGCCAGCTGAGGGGTAACACCTCATGCAGCGGAAGAAGTGGGCGTCGGCTCATGAAAGTCTGCCATAACAACCATATTAGCCTTCAAAGTGCTCTTGGCTGTTTGGGCTGAACTGCAGCCATTAACTTCAGTCTTTAACTATGAATGAGTCTTAACTACATTCAGGATTACAGCATAAAATACTCCATTCTCATTTTAAATATCAGTTTCCCCTCTCCCTTTCCAGTAATTCAATATCCAAGCTGTTTTCATTTTTACGTACCTCGGCTATGAATCACTAACATAGCTGTTATGTAACTTATTTGGATAGGAGACATGTTTGGTTTTTTAAATAAGTTATAGATTATAAATAACAAACGGATTGTATCTTGAAAGATTTAGTAAATCTTTAGGGACAACAGGTTACAAACACACATCCACACAAATGTCTAACTATATTATACTGAAACACGTTTAGAAACAAGGACAAACGGTGTCTAATGGGACCAATTAGCTTCCCCACTTTTTTTTAATTTGGGGGGGGGGCAATGCACTGCAAGCAAGTTTCCTTTAGACTAATAGACAGTCTTTATGAGCCCAACCCTGCCCATGGGTGTCATTCTTCAAGGACTAGAGTAGGAGTCGCACAAAACACACCGCTCCTGCAGAAAATGGCAGCTGTGCATCAATTCCTCATCCTCCCAACATCATAACTGGAGAAAAACTAGAAACCATGCTGCCATTTTTCACTGATGGGAGGTACTTGGGAGCCATTTCTTTGGAATATAATTTAAGCAGTTCTAGGAACATACTGGGTTCCTCTTTACTTGAACATGACAGAACAACTGATACATTAAGCTGCCCCATAAATCCCACTTAGCATCCCAAACATGGGGCAAAACTAAAGAATTCACATTGTTTTAAATGAGCAGCCACGCTTCTCTTAATGTTGTCCATTTCCATTTACTTTAAACAATAGTGTTTAAGAAACAAAGCAAAGATAAAAAACGGAAACAGAGGAAGACACCGAAGGAGATCGAAGAGAGCTACTCAGACCCAGCAGTGAGAGTTGATTCCATGCTCGTAATGGTGAACTGACAATGGTCCTTAGCTGCTGATCAGGAGGGCAGTGACCAATGGCAGGCAGGAATGAAGGACAGAGAGAGGGATGCAGCCCAACAGCATGGCTCATGTTAGGACGCAGCCTGTCTCAGGAGAGACACACCTTGTGTATAGTACCGCTCTTCTTTGAAATCCTACTTTAAGTGGCACAGTTTGGTGAGCCTCTACCTTGTATATTCGGAGGGATCCTCTCCACATCAAAGCCAAGCTCAGTGCTACAGCCCAGAATTGAGGGGGTGAGCAATTAGCCAAATCTGGGCCCACAGGAGTTGCTGCCTGCCAGAAGGGTATACCTGGCCGATCGAGAAAGTGTATGTGGGTATGAGCACTGGCCCTCCAGTGGCTGACTACGGACCAACTGAATGCACTGGAATCATCACTGGGAAGTGCAGACTACTTTCTCTCCCAGGCACTGGGGAACAGGAAGGAAGCTGTGCTAAATGGGTCTTGCATGTCCCACAAGGGCCTTCGGGGCCATGTGAATGAGACAGAGGGGTTGGTGTGTCCCAAGGTTGCCAGCACTTGTAGATAAGTGGGAAAGCAAGGGTCTATAAGTCTGCACCAAGTTTCCAAAATTAACAACAGGCAGATATGCCCTGAAATACTTTATTATACGCTAACAGGACACAGGTATATAATTTAATAAGGACGGGTCCTTGGATTTAGGCAGAAGACTGCAGTTGGACTCAAACAAAACATTGCTACATGATCCAGGGAGGCCCAAGAATTGACATTTTTAAGGGTTTTGAAACCTTTGTGGGGGGGGGCTACTTGAGTTTGCAAAATTGCATTTTAGAATTTGCACGGGTGAGTAAAAAGAGAAAAATATCCTCCCCTCCCCAAGTTATCACGTACATCCATCTTGAAAAACCATGATGATTTGTTGTCATTTAGAAAATGGGGAGAGGTGGAGGGGAGAAGAGAACAGACATCTGCTAATGCATGAAAAGTTCAAACTCCCACTCCATCAGCTGATTGGAGATGAACATGGAGGCTAAAAGCATCAGCAAATTCAGAAGCATCACCTCTAGACGCCAGAACGGCACCCAGCTATCACTGCCTTGCGCACCCAAGGTCGCTTTCACAGGTGAGGCTATAAATATCTTCTTGCCCGTAACATGCTGGGGCCCCTTGAACTTGTAAATATGATTGATGTGGCCTTGGGTCAACGCAATCTCCCCCCACTTCTCCGCTTCCTACCTGCAGCGAGGGAAACGACTAAAGCTAGAAGAGTTTCAGTGGGCAGAACAGCTAGATCGAGTCCAGGAGCACCTGAGAGACCAATAAGATTTTTGGGGCATGAGCTTTTGAGAGACCAAGCTCCCTTTGTCAGGCCTGACTCTTGACAGCTTATACCTGGAAAAGCGTGTTGGTCTCGAAGGCGCTACTAGACTCGAATCTGGCTAAAGCTGGAATGTGGCTCATGGGCAGAGCACATGCTCCAGAGTCCACAAGAGGCCGCCACGTTAAATCCTCTGTGGGAGTCTGCTTGAAAGCCCTCAAGTAGCAGGTGTGTTTTATGGGGGGGGGGGGGAGCTACTCCTTCAGACCTTGAAGAGCTGCTTCTCAACTAGCAGGACAGCTGCCCGAGTCAGGGACAGCCTCTATCAGTCAGAGCAGACCACTATGGAGCGCTAGATGGACCAACAGCGTCACTCACCCTAAAGCAGCTTTGTGCGATCACTTGCAGATATCCAATTCAAAACTAAATACTTACTCCCCCAGGAACCTTGAAAGGTAAGTGCCAGGGAAGATGTCAAAAACTAATGGGCATAAGGAAACAGATCCACTCTTAGATTCTTTTGGTTTCAAGAACCCTTTCCAGTCGTTACATTTTTTTGCACACATGGGGAAAAGGCACAGCAGACATGCTTTCCAATATGTGCAACCACGGCTGTGTGTGAAAGGGGCATCAGTTTTGGTACACATGTCCCAGAACCATGCTTTTCCATGCAATAAAATGTAATGACTAAAAAAGGGTTATGGTGTAAAACCATTCGGCAAAGCGGGGAAGCTGAGCCCGTGAGCCTGTTAGGTTAGTTGGGTAGGTTGAAAATGCTTTCCAAATACGTACAAGTGAGGAGAGGGATGGAGGAGACAGAGGAAGGGGGGAGGAATTAAAAATCACCACAAAGGAGGGGAAGAAGAAAAGCACACATTATGGTTCTGGGTGAGAACACTGATTCCCCCCCCCACACACACACACACAAAATAAAAGGTTAAATTGTTAAACCAAACTAAGAAGAAGAAAAAAAAGTTAAACCTACATCCTTCTAAAAAAAAAAAACCTAACTTTTTTTCTTTTTCAGATCTAAAAAGAGGATAGTTTACTGTACCTGTTGAGCGTGGGTATGTTCCCTCTGTAATTAAACAACCACAGTTAGTTTTAGATTGGTTAGCAAAAGCCATAATTAAAACAATTTTTTAAGCATTAAAATCAGAATTGACATTCAAGCCGGTGTATGAAACAAGTTATATTCATAGAAGCCAAAAAATCATATTTGCATTAGCCAAGGTTTTCAACACATATCTTAAGGCAGGATCAATGCTATTCCAGGAATGAGAGCTTTTCACCCATCCAATGTCACAAAGTAGAGGGAACAGATCCCCAAAAACTGTTATGGAAAAATGTCTCCCTTCATAATAGTGACCCGTGTTGTTTAGACCCCTAAAGGTCTTCCCCAAGGGTACAGGACCCAAATCAGAGGAAGTCAGGCTGAAGTCCCACTGATACCAATGGGATAACTTGACCACAATCAGCTTTACATCTTGCTATATTACAACAGGTTTTCAGCCCAACTATAATCTGAATCAGGGCTACAAAACAAGAACGGAGCTGATGATTATGTAACACATTTTATAAACACACAGCAGAATTTTTTAAGAGATGTGGTTACAGTCCTCATCAACACATTGTCCATTAAATTTCTCTTTAAGTGTTTATCAAAGAACAAAATTTTGACCACAAAATAGTTTTTAAAACTCTTATGGACTAATAGCAAGATAACTGTGTCTCAAGAGGAAAGATTCCAGACTTCGTGAACATCCCAAATTACTTTATGTAAAACCATAAGAAACAGTGGGGTTGGATCCCACAAATCTGTTCTACTAACAGCAGCCAGAGTACCCCCTTCGAGGAGTCCATGCGAGAGGACTCTTGGATCAGGGAAGATTTTGCCATTAGCAGAACAGATCCAGAGGATGCAGCCCGAAAACTCCATTATGATGCGCATCCTCTCTTTTAACATCAGAGGACCATTAAGGGAGACCTTTAACGTCAAAACATGGAATGGGGTCTTTTCAAAAGAACTTTGGATAGGCTTCCCTCATATTTGTGCCAATAAGATTTTACCTAATCCACAAAAAGCAAGCTGACCGGCCTGATTTCCAGAAAAATGTTTCTTTCTTTAAAAAAGGCAAAAAAAATTTTTGTTTTTTAATCCTGGATGCAAAAAAAAAAAAAGCCCTCTCGCATCAGCAAAAAGGAAACAGAGCAAGAGAAAGTCAATGGTGTCCTGTAACCAATGGTACTGTGTCCCCTCCCCCTGCAACGTGACTCAAAGCACAGCACACACATCCATAGACATGCATGCAGCAAACAGAAGAAGAGAACAAGCCAATCTTTGCAGCTGTTGGGCTGGTGGTGCGCCCATTTTACAGCTGGGGTAAGCAGAAGCAGAGACGGAAGTTAAGAGACAGGATCATGTGACATCAATACTGTGAGTCAGCGGCAGAGCAAGATTTCTCCCCACCCCCACGGATGTCAGAAATGATTCAGGGTTCAATTCACAAGAAAGCAGCATAATTGGAACAGTTCGAAAGGTTGCTTTCATAAAGGAGTCATCTGTTGCAATGTCTGTTGTACGTACGTATCACCTTGTGTTTATTGAGCAGTCTTCTACATTTGTAACCCGCTTTCTGCATTACAGCTTGTCCTGCCTAAGACAGTTTTTTTCTTTGCATTATTTTCCAGTTCTGTAGTCCTACTGCATCGTTTATTGGATCTTTTATGCCGACTGAACAGTTTTCTATATTTTGTAATCCATCTTGAGCCCCAGCAAGAAAGGTGGGCTATGACTCGAGTAAATAAATAAATAAGGTTTAGGAGAAAGCAGAAAGGCTGTCAAGTTTCAGTCCTGTGTTTTGCTCTGCCGTCCTCTGAAAGGGAAGTTAGGATGGCAGAGCTGCGAACAACTCCCCTGGTTCATTACACCAAAGGCTGTGCATGCTGCCTCATCTTCCCCTCTCATCACCGAACCATTGCCAAGAGAAATGAGAAGCAACACTCCGACTGCCTGAAATAAAGTTGCAAAGAATGATCCAGCCAAAAGTTAAACGGTAAAGCAAAGCTTATGCTTAAATCTCTCCTACTGAGACTCAATGGGACTACAGAGTGTTTTAACTTTTGCCTCAGCTGGATCATGCTCGTGTAAATGTTTTTTGGGGTTTTTCTGGTGATACACAAAAGACAAGACCGTCTGGCTCCATCCCTTGGTTTTTGTAACAACAGTCTTGTCTTGTGAATAGCCAGAGCACAAAGTTGATACAACTGGCTTTGATCATAATTTGCTCTTTGATGAAGAATGGAACGAGCAGCTCGCTGGGCGCCAATAACAGTGCCCTGGATCAGACCTGTCGGGAACTACTGGAGGAGTCCTGCTGGAAGGCTAAAGTGAAAATAAGCAAACAAACTTTGGTGTCCCCAGGCTACCTTTTCCAGAAAATCAGTTTGCAATTTTTGGGGAGCACGTTATTATGAATTCTTCTTGGCAAACATGGAGAACTTACCTGCTTCAAAGGAAAGGAATTTTCAGAACTGTAACAGAAAAGCCGTGGGGCGTGCTGAAGAACAGAGCCACCAGCACCAGAAAAAGGTCCAGCGGTTTTCAAGAACCTCCATTTTTTAAGGCAGGGTGCCGCTGAAGGCCAGCTTGGGGCCTGTATCCTGCCCCCTACTCTAGGCTCACCAGGGACCCACTAAGGGCAGCCAAACTCCTGGTAATTGTTGCTGATGCCCGCCAACACTTATCTAGTCAATGGGCAGAAGCAGGCTAGCAAAACATGGGGTCAGCTATCTTCATTGCTGCACAATGACATCACTGCTGGCCAGGGCTGCCAAATGCCAGCGACTTACCGGCGGCGACTTACCCTCCGGGAGCTCTTCTGGCGCATGCGCTTTTGCGCACGTGCCGGTGACGTCATCACGTTGGGGGCATTGCCAGGGCAACACTTTGGCAATCGCCCCAAAAAGGGGCGATTGCCAGAGTGTTGCCCTGGCAACGCCCCCAACGTGATGACGTCACCTCCGGGTGACGTCATTACACGGGGGAAGTCGTCCTCACCGGATGACTTCTGGGGCGGGGTTCCCCCTGCCAGCTGAATGCCGGCCGGCGGATCGGGAACCCCTATAGCAGGGGATCCCCTGCCCTCCGGGCTGACTTGGCAGCCCTACTGTTGGCACAAGCTGGAATTGCCAGCATCGTACCTGGATTGGGGCAAGTGATAGAGTGTCACACACCACTGCAATGCCAGCGCTTCCAGAAGTGACATCATTGTGTGGTAACAAAGATCCCCCAACCCCGCAGTAACTACCCCACCTACCCCTGGTTGCCAAGCCAGGCAAACCGTTCCCCCCCCCCAGGGGCACCAGATGTTGGACTGGATGACTGGCCTGATCCAGTGGAATTAATCTGCCTTCAACATGGGAGCTCCGGGTCCTTGAAAAATAGCCTTCCTCCAAAGGCAAGCCAGTTGTGAAACTGAAGGAAGCTCTTTTTATGGCTTTCATATGGCTAGAGATGGTTGGATCCAATATTCAAAGTTTAAACGCCTGCCAAAAACATACTGAAGTCTTTAATGGGTCCTGGCTGCAAATGTCGGTAAACCAAATGTCAAATATACTTGCACATTCTGTCCAGTTAAACCTCTTTACAAACGGCAGCAGGCATACCACCAGTTCTTAAACAAGGCATTTTCCTTCCCAACTGGCCTCGCACAGCCAGTGGAAGCTCAAGCCAAAAACCTCCAAGGGAAGGCAAGACACAGCAAGAACCACTAACACCACAAATGGGAACAGCCCCAGCTGGAGAGCAAAGCCACAAAACCAACTTCCTGCCCTTTTTGACTGTAAAAGCTTAAAAAGGTTTGATATTCCAGCTACCCCTTTCTGGGTAAATTGCCATTCCTCCTCTCATGTGCAATTTCAAATGGATGAGCCTTTCCTCCACCCTCTATAAGAAACGGCATTTGGGTATCATATGCAACACACCACGACGGCAAATTGATGATCTTTTCAGAATAACCAGCAGCGTGGAAAGCCAGAACCGCGATAAGGGAGCCACTCACGGGGCTTACAGCATAGGGCGTCTCCTGAGCACGGCCAGCTGTAATTGACCCTCTGAAAAGCATCAGCGGCAACAAAAGCATCTCGCTTTGCTCCCTGGCCTGAGCAAGCAGATATGCATGCAGAGTAGGTGCCGGGGAAGGCGAAGAGAGAGGGTGCAGAAAATAAATAAATTAAAAAATCCTGCAAGAGTCGTTTTCTCAGGTCTGACCTGGGGAAAGATCCCTTCCTGATCCCAGAAAGGCGGTTCACCCAGAACAAAAGAAGCAGTTCTGGCACAAGCAAACTCCAGCCAGCAAGGATCCCCACCCCACCCTGAATCAACGGTGGTTTTGAAAGAGAGACTGCCCCATTCGGTGCATTCCTGTGGCCCATTTCTGGCTCTGGTAAGTAAGCCTGAGACCTCTTATTTGCTGAGCCCACTTGTCCAGAAGCAACGCAACCACCTTCTCAAGTTCCAGCTGGTTTGGGAGAAAGGTAGGTTGACAAATACTTTAAATTTTAAAAAAGAGAAAGAGAGAGAGTAATTTGTGTATGGAACCATAGGGGAACAATGCATCTTCCCAGGACAATTTCAGCTGTTAAAAACCAATGTTCTGCATCCAGCTGAAGCGGAATTACAACCAAGAGACTGACTGCACATTATGGTCTCTCACTATAGTCGTTTCTAACACCCCATGGGAAAGGGGGGGGGGATTCACCATCGCTGGTAAGGAGGATGATAAAGCTATGAAGAGCAAGGCTATGGCTTAGTGGTCGAGCAACTACTTTTGAATAGTCAAGGTTCGGCCCCCAGAGTTAGGAAAGGTCTTTCCTAAAGACCTTGGAGAGTCACTGAAGATAATATGGGGACCAGCAGTCAATTAGTTTCAAGTGTGCAAACTTCCCTGGCCCCAATGCACCACAGCAAGAAAACTACCACCCAAGATTCCAGCCCAAAGCATCTCTTACATGTAGGAATGAGAAGGAGCATTGCACCTGTAAGGGCCCTTAGGAGGACAGGAGTCGCAGCTATGTGGCCGATGCACAGCAACTATCTATTCTGCAGCTCCGTGATGAAAATTCGTATGGGAAACTGGACTGCCTACCAATGTTCCCTCTAAGCTGTGGAGTCTTGTGAGCAAAGATTCTGCTTTGTGAGTTACTGGCCTTAAAGTTGTGAGCAAGCCATTTGGCTACTGCATAAACTAGTTTGCTCTGGAGCCACCCTTCCTGAGCAGAGACAAAAATGTGTGAGCTGGAGGCTAAAAAAACTGTGAGCTAGCTCGCACTAACTCAGTTTAGAGGGAACACTGCTGCCTACGTAAGTATATTCAAGTCACTCCCTCATCTTCCAGACTGTAAGAGAAATGAGAACACACACACACACACACACAGAGTCTACAATGAAAAAACAAGAATAAGGCCTACGAAGGACCACTGGCTGAAACAGGAGGGCAGAGTTCCAGATCTCAAACCACAAAACAGTCAAACTCTGGCAGAGCCAGCTCAACCCAACAGGCAGTTGTCTGGAGCAGTAAAACTGAACAATTGCTCGACTAGCCGGAAAGCCCTTGAAAGGGGGGAGGATACGATTTGACCTGACCTGGATGGCCCAGGCTAGCATCATATCCCAAAAGCTAAGCAAGGTTCGGCCCTGGCTAGTGCTTGGATGAGAGACCACCAAGGAAGTCCAGGGTTGCTGTGCAGAGGCAGACAATGGCCAACCACCTCTATTCATGTCTTGCCTTAAAAACCCTTATGGGGTCACCCTAAGTCAGCTGTGACTTGACAGCACTTTCCAGCGCCACCACAACTTGCCCCATCTGAGACCCTTGAGACACTCCCGAATACTCGGGACAGACCTATGCCAACACGGTTTCCATACCAGTCCATTCACTTGTACAGAGTGGGAGGGAATATCGGGGGGGGGGGGGGAACCTACCCAGTTGTTCCACTGTACAATAAAATCCAGCAGGGCGGGGACTGGTGGAATACAAAGAGACCAAGGAGAACAAAATACCTTGAGCTGGTCCTGCCTGCAGTAAGTACAGAACTGCCTTAGAGAAAGTTGGCTGGCTGATACCCACAGAGCATCCTTCCTGCATTCTCTCCCTCGAGGGATCCTGGCCTCTGACATAAGTATCTGCACACAAAGGCCAGCCGAATATTCCTGGAAATGTTTGTTTTGAATCTCACCCAATTTGCATACTATTACCCAGGTCCATTCCACAGCCAGCCCCTTTCAATGTTTCCCCCTTTTCTTCCCTCTGCTGGAAGATCCTGTCCTCCCCTCAGACAGGCAAGCTAAGGGAGTGATGGGAAATTACAGCTACCTATGACTTAATTAACATCAAACCCACGGCAAAAACATACAGGGGATTTACGGGGGTCCTGGAAGAACTCACCTCCCTGTGTATCCACCAGCATTCCACCCTGCCCCCCAATGGAGAGTGGGGACCCCAAGAATCCTAAAGATTCACTCCTGAGAATTTTAAACTCCCTCCAGGTCTTAACATGGCCCAAGAGCCAGGAGGCACCACAGCTGATTTCATATCAAGAGTCCAATGACTGATGGGGGGGAGCCTGTTCTGCAAACTGCTTAAGCTTGCTGAGATTTTTCCATTCCAGCGGATCTTTGAGCCTTAGGGGCAAGCCCCCATGGAAAGCAAGGCTGGGCTGGGCTACTCTCTTATTTTTCTTCCAAGAAATAAAAAACACACATCTACCTCATTGGCACAGGCTATTGCACTGTCGATCTGGCCAGTTCCCGGCTTTAAAATACCTAATGGGTTGTGCACTTTACAATCTCAGGGCGAGAATTCGATAATAGGGAGTGAAGTTGGCATCTGAGAAGCTCAGCCTGTGTTTTGATTTGCGAGCCCTTTATGTTTATAAAAGGTGGACTGGAACAACGTGTGTGGGCACCTCTGAAGCCAGAGAGGGGTGGGCAGCATGCTGAAGCACTGGGGGGGGGGGGGGGGAGCTTTAGTAGCCTCTGCAGCGCTTTTCTAAATCTTTCCAGAATTAGGAAAGAACAAGCTACATATCAGCAAATATCTGCAAGTTGTGCTTTTATTTATACAACCCAGAGGAATCAACTTCTCTTGGTTCAAATTCTGGATTTTTCTCAATTAAAAAAAAAAAAAGGCAACAGTACACAAAGCCCTCTTCTTACCTGTGAAACATTCATTAATTTCCATCAGCCTAAAAAAAAAATTGTCCTTTAATCTAGCCCATGTGTACACCATAATTCTCCAGGAGTACAGGAAGACAGACAGAATGTGGATCAGAGTACAAAATCCAGCATCCAAAGAATCTCACATTTCAATTTAAATAAGTTTTTAGTCCATATGGCGAATCAAATGTCCAGTGGGGTTTTTTGGGGGGGGGAGGGGGCTTAGTGCCCTGCAGAGCCCTTCGCCGTGACTGTCAAGAGGAAAAAGTATTTCAAATGATGTCTTGAGAATAACTGAAAACAAAGAAGAATGGTGCAAGTGCGCATAATGTATACAGGTCACACAATATTGATCATCTGGACCCAGAATTTTAATTAGTAGGAGAAAGCAGAATACACCAAGACCTGCTTTTAAATGGGCTACGCATGGTGGTTTTGCATCCAATAAAACTTAGCACCTAACTAAAATGGCATCCTCCACTTACCCAGCTTGCAAGCATTAGCAAAGGGCTATTTTGGCAAGCAAAGGTGAAGTCACCAGCAGGGGCAAAGTCCTTGTCCCACTTACGGGGGCAGTGTTCATAATTCCCTCAGCTGCCAGGCGCTATTTCTCTCTTATTTTTATTTTATTTTATTTTTTTAACCCAAAGAAGTCGCTCCCCCCTCTCCCAATGGCACCCTCCAGCCACGGAGAGCCACTTTCAGTGGGTCCACAGGGAGAGATGACAGTGAAAACATGAGAAAAAAGGTAGGATTTCATGAAAATTTTTGGACCTACCAAACCTCTCTCCAAAATTTTTCAGCTGGGGGAAAAAAGTGTTCCGGATTGGAATTTCAACTGAGCTCCCATAAAAATTACATGGCTGAACTACGCTCACCCTCAGAAATGCTTGAGGTTCAAGCTAGAATGTCAGGTAGCCAGAAAGAAGCTTTTCGGCCTTGAGCCTCTGGAAAGCTGCAGCCAGCTGGAGCCACACTGAGCTAAACGGACAGATCGTTCAAGCAGCTTTGTGTGCCTGTTTTCACAGGGGGAGGGCTTTGGAACTCAGCTCACTCTTGGCACACAGAAGGTCCCAGGTTTGATGCCCGGCACCTCCAATAAAACAATCTCAGTTCATTAAAATACTTATATAGCCTGCCTTTCCTTTGTGGCTTGGTTTACAGATCCATATTTTAACACACACACACCAATAACCTGCTTCCTCCTCCCCAAAAATACCTACAGCTTGCACTCCACTTAAAGCCTTAGTCAACAGAGTAACCCTGCTGCCCCTATCTATTGATTAGAGATGGTGCCCCGCTGCACAGGGCGCTACAAGGGGAAGAGCACGGGCCCTGGTTAATGCTGGGCAGGCTACCTGAAGAGGAACAGCCAGCAGGTAGCAAACTAAGGACAATGGTTGTTGCACAGGGACACATGGGAAGAAATGGGTCTTCAGGCATTAGTATTATCATCATCATCAATAATAATAATAAATATAAGAGAAGCCATGTTGCATAAGAGAAGCCAAGAGAAGTCTAACAATCAGTGTCACACAGGAAAACAAGGTGCCATCAGGAGGTCCACCAGCAGGGCCAGAACTCCAGGATCCCTCCCACTGTTCCCCCCCCCCCCCACAAGCACCAAGAATAAAGAGCATCATTGCCTCATTTCAGTTTATAACCAGCACCCACTCCTCAACAGAGGACTCGGGGTGGTTCACAACACAGCATCAAAACTTAAAACAGATAATAAAACCAATAAACACAAATAAACACAATAAAGAACTCTAATTAAAAATTTCACCGGTCATCAGCTCTGGAACAAATCTGGAAAAGGCAGCCAGCTCACCCATCCTCTTGGTTAAGTAAATGCTGCATAAAACAGGGCAGCCTTGCATGCCCTACGGAACCTCAGCAGATCCCACAGAGCACGAACCTCCCCAGAGAGCTGGTTCCAGAGGGCAGGGGCAGCCACCGAGGAGGCCCTTGCCCTAGCAGATGACAAACAGGCTATTTATAGACCAGGCACCTACAGTAGGCCTTGTGATGAAGACCAGAGTGGGGGGGGGGGTCATATTGGGAGAGGTGGTCCTAAAGATATGAGGGTCCCATGCAGTTGAAGGGCTTTAAAAGGTCATACACCAGTCCCTTGAATTGGACAGCAAAACTCCTGCATGAAAAAGTAAGCCTCCAGCAGTTTCATATGTTCATAAACGCGAGGTAGTAAGAACAAGGCTTTTGCAGGAGGACTGTGGCTCAGTAGTATAGCTCCTACTTAGCATGGAGGTCTCCAAGCTCAATCCTGGGCATTGACAAGTGAAAATATCTTAGGTAGCAGGAGTTAGCAAAGGCAGACTGAGACCGCGGAGAGCCACGGCCAGCTAGGGGAGACAATTTTGAGCTAAAAGCAGACTGATAAGCCAACTGGGCAAAAGACAACTGAGATCACCGTCGATAACTGTTCAAGCCCTCTGCTGACAAGTCATGTGCTCAATAAAACGGTTCTCCAGCAGATGTTCGGTCTCTAGTTAACTCTGCCCAACTCTACGGACTCAGGCACTTTTAAGTTGATCTATGAAAGATTTGCCAGCTGGGGAATGGGGAGCCACAGAGAGAGAGAGAAGACGAAAATGAAGACTGAAGAGTTGAGGCTGTTGAGGAGGGAATGCAGGATTACAAAAAATGGACCTCCCAAACAGTATGCAATTATTTGCAAATATTGTTGAGATGAAGAGAACAGATGAGACCAAATTCAATGGGCCATTTATATCATTGCAGAGAGATCTCTGGTGCAGCTGGGCTTGGAGGACTCACTCATTTCAAGCAAAACCGGATTTTGAAGGGGGGGGGAGGGGGAGAGACCCGTCTCACAAGATGTACTGATGGATTCTCAATGAACCGAGACTGGGCCTCATCGGCCAATCCCGCCAAACATAAAACGAGGAGGAGGATCAAATAAAAAGGCAAAGGGTATCTGGAGACAAAGAAAGGAGAAAATAGCGGTTTTCCAAAAGGAGCTGGTGGGTAACCAGTTCCTTTTTGTTTGTTTGTTTTTTTAATTCCCCCCCACCCCCAGACGCTCTATTATGGATCAACAGCGGCACCCAGTGGCCCAAAGGAGACATGGCTGACAAAGCACATTCTCCATTGACCACGATCCCAAACAAAAAGATCTCAAACTCCCACCAGCACATTGTTTCTTTCCCATATGTCTGATGGAAACATTAATTCAGAAATGTTTACAGCCTTAGCAATATAAAGTCTTTTAAAGGAAGGTATATCTTAGCCAGTTAGAGGTGTTCACTCAAGTCTGGGCTGCTGTTCTGAGAGTGCCTCCAGGTTGGCGAGAGGCAGACAGAGAGCAGTGACTCATACAGAAATGCAACAGACAGCCTCCTCTGAGGGTAGGCAGTTATGCTGCATTCTTGCATCAGAAGTGATTGGAAGAGTCAGCCTTACTCAAGGTGCACAAACATACATACGGCCGAAGTACTTGATACCCACCACTATCACCACGCCGCCAGGGCTTCAGCCTGATCTACAATGTGCAGGAAAGACTAATCCTGAGATGGTGAGGTGGACTTAGCCACTATGGACTGCAGGTGGGAGAATTACATTTTTTAATTACTCCCCTGTCTCTCCTTCAGATAAAAAGGCTGGAACCATTCTTCTTACTTTGCTTGCAGGTTCTAGGGGGAAGCCCACTGTTGTTAACCCGCAGGGAGTTTTTAACTTGGGGAAGCATTTGGAAAATGGCATCTCCACACACTGACGTCCCAAGTGGTACCAGCCCATTCTGCCACCCCATGGTGCTGCATGGCCAGGGCACTGAATCATGCAAAGATGCAGCAGTTGCCCAACCTTTATGGGTAAGTCGATCGGGCATACCTGGGACTATCTTGTTACTCATGCCTCACTGACATAAGCGCACACAAGGGCTTTTCTGCTAGATAATGGCCGCTTGAAAACAAACAGGCCTCCATTACCTAACTGGAGCTTGATGCCTGATCCAACATTCTTTTCCTGATCTCCACCCTGCCTACAAGAATATCCTCAGAAAGGTTTTTCCTTGCCTCTCAGATTTATCAGTTTTTTACAATTACCCTAATCCTGGCCCACTCAAAGCAGCCTGTAACACTGCAATTCAAGAGGTGATATTTCTCCTAGCAGGAAGATGTAGGGAAAGAAAAAATACCTACAGCTGCCGTGTGTCAGGCTGCTGTTAAAGGTACAAGAGGTGCAACCACTGATTGGCTAGTGGCTGTGATGTTGCCCAGAAACCTCTCCAACTCCCATTTTCATTAATTAAAAAATATAACACATGAACAAACAAAAGCACAGATGTTCATACAGAACACTTTTTACAATAAAGTAATCAAGAGTCAGAAAGCCCATCGAAAGTTAGGGGAAAGGAAGACAAGACTGTTGGGTGGACCAGTATTTGATTTTCACTGCCATGAATGCCTGTTTCTTAAGCTGTGGAGTCAGGGACACCCTTCAGCTACAAAACTGAGATGACCCGAGGTTTATTCTGTCAAGGAGTGATGCATGCATAACAGCTTCCCCACAGAAACTGCTCATCACAGACATCATACCCCACCGGAGGTGTCCTGTTTGAGGATAAAGGGGGAAAAGAGAGGTCAACTTTTGCTGCAGTGTGGAGAAAATGAGCCACAAATGAATACCTCCTCACAGGGCACCATGTGAAATAACTTAGAAACGGTCATCATTGGAGGCCATTAACATATGCACTGACCCGGATTCACCTTCCAGCTTTTGATGCAACCAGTGCACAACCACCATCTGCACTTCCTGCTCTTATCTGCCATGGTTTCCCACAATGCAACAAAAAAGAGGCCTATAAAACCTCTACTAGTTCTCTCTCTGTCTCCCACCACCACCACCACCACCACTCTTCCTGAAAATCGTTTCAGTGGTACCTGTTTGGGTGAGATGTAGGTAACATGAACTGGAACTCTACTACGCAGGTGCTGTCTTTCAGCTGCCGATGCTGGACGCTGTTCAGCTCATAGGCGATGTACGCCCTTCGAACATACACCTGGGGTTAAACAGCCAAAGAAAACCAACTCTGAGAAATTAATTCACTCTTAAAGAATCGCAGGACCTTGAAGGTAAAACCTCTCGGCAGAGGAAAGCTGACACATCTATGTGCCACTGGATTGTGATGCAAGGTTGTCTTCAAGAACACAGATGTCCCCTTTCCACTATATTGGTAGACCTGGCTTTCGGAGAACAAGTCTACCCAAACCAGTCCACTATATTGATAGACCTGACCTCAGACAGTCGCCCTGCACTGAGCCTTAGAAAACATATAAGCACTTGGGGGGGGGGGGTTACTTTAAAGGGGGGGGGTAGTGAAATATGACAAATTTACAGGTCAAGTATAACAGAAGTGGAACAGTCACTATCAGAAACCTGCCTAACCTAATAAACAGGAAGTTGCTTAAATGTTATCAACATTTTAGACTCAAGGCATCTTACAAATCATACTGAAAAGCGTAATAGGGGTGTGAAAAAAATATATTTTTCCTGCTCCATTATAGCCTATGAGGACCATTATAGTCAATAGGCCCCATAGGCTATACTGGAGAATTGATCCAGAGGTATCTGGGGCTCTGGAGGGGCCCTGTTTATTGAGGTAGCAGCACCAAATTTGCAGCATAGCTGCTGGTGCCTCTCCTCAAACCCCCCCCCCCCCCCAAGTTTCAAAAAGATTGGACCAGGAAGCCCAGTTCTATGGGCCACAGAATGAAATGCCCCCATCCAATGAAAGAGAAAATGCTCCTGAGCTGGAAGCTAAATTGTCTGAGCAGCTAGCAAAAATGTTATGCACCAGCACCCCCTAGCACAGCTTAGAAGGAACACTGCATTCCCTGAATACCAATACCTGCGCATGTGTTCTAAAGTCTCCCTGACTCCTTTTCAACAACAACGCTGCCAGCCCTCATGGCTGGAAAACACTGAAGCGATATTTCGAGAACTATTTCAGAAGCTCTGTGGTGCACTTCCTCCTGACTTAGTAAAAGGAAACCAGTTATGCACACCTTGAAATGTGTTAGGATTAACTTGTTGGTGCAGAACCCAGTGCAAAAACAGTTTAATTCCTCTTTGCATAGTTTGTAAATGGAGAGTAGACACGGCTTTTGATTAGTGCTTTAGAAAAGTGACTTCATAAGGTGAGGGTGGAATTGCAAGAAGAAAGGCCAAGAGTCCAGAAGAGAGAAATGAACCTTTCTTTTTTAATTCTTTGAAACTTACCTCCAGAGCTGCCATCCTCACCACCTGGTTACTGTGGTAGAAGAAGTTTGGAAGCACGTCAAAGATAGATGTCTCCGAAAGGATAAGTTTCTAGGAAGGGAACAGAAAGAGGCACCTTTTCAAAGAACAGAACTGTAATCTTATCTTTGCTGGATATTTTTATTTATTTATTTCTTCGATTTATAGGCCGCTCTCCCCGCTACTGCAGGCTAACCTTGGGGCAGACTAACAAGTGGAGCAGGGAAATCTGGATGGAAATTTGTTCTCCCACCCATGATGTTTAGTTACTGCAATAATCCCCAAAGCCTCTATGAAGGCAAAGCACCCATCCAAAAGGGAGGCTGCCCGCTGTGCCTCTGTATAATCTCTGTTTTGGCCCTGCTGCTTCCTAGCCAAGCTTGGAGGCAGGAGGGGGGGCATAATTAAGCTGTGTGCCTGCATCAGATGTAACTGAGTGACCACATCTACTACTGATGTAGACATACTACAAGATTACTTACTACCTGGAGGAAACTTCCCACTGCTTCTCTGCAGTAGTCCTTGTTCTTTCCAGTCAGGAGTAGAACTCAGAAGAGTGTTTCTTACAGAAACCTGACTCAGGGGGAAGTCTCTTCTAAGGTCGTGCAACATCTATCCCTTCACAGTCTAATAACTGGCACTATTTTAGCCAGAAGAGGAAACTATGACTCAAAATGTGGTTTTAAAAATGTGCCCAGTCATCAAAAATTTGAGAAACACGGGGACACCATTCAGTCCTCACATCAAACCATGGTTAAGGAAGACTAACCATGATTTATAATGATATGTGAACTGATAAAGCATGGTTTATGATCAGCCAGCAAATCAGAATCGGACCCCATAAGCTGGAAGTGGATTGGCAAACCCAAATAAAACTAGGGGTTAAAGGTGGGTCCAAAGTCCGAAAAGTGGCAGAGCCCTTTCTTCAGTTCACCAGCTCCACAGGTCTTTAGGGATAAAGAGTAATAATGAATGAAAGCAAACACCACCAAGCAAAGCTTTTTATACTGAAAAGTATAATAGAAATTAGAACTTAAATTCATATTCAGTCACGACACCCCTACCTGCAAGTTTTCGATGCAGAACTGGTGTCCGTACATATCAATGGCCGAAAGGAAGATGGACTCCACCTGGTTGTGCCGAAGCTCATAAGAAGGCAAGTGGGATGCGATGAGGACCTAGGAAGGGGGGGAAGGACACAGCAGCAATGGCAGGTATTGCATTTCCATCTCCCAGGAAAAGAAGATGCAACAGGAATGCAGAGTTCAAATCCCAGCAAGGCTATGAACTTACTGAGAAGCCAGATATTGTTTCTGTACCTCAGCTTCCCATATTATGGAACAAGGAACAAATTATAGGCAGAAGGGACTGTTTTGGTAGTGAATGGGCTTTAAAGAATAGCAGTTAATGAAAGAAGGAGGAGGAGGAAGAGGAGGAGATTGGATTTATATCCTGCCCTTTACTACCCAAAGGAGTCTCAGAGCAGCTTACAATCCCTTTCCCTTCCCCTCCCCACAACAAACACCCTGTGAGAGAGCTCTCTTGAGAACTGCCCTTGAGAGAACAGCTCTGAAAGAATTTATGACCTACCCAAGGTCACACCAGCAGCTGCATGTGGAGGAGTGGGGAATCAAACCCGGTTCTCCCAGATTAGAGTCCGCACTCTTAACCACTACACCAAAATGACACTAAGCATTTGTTTAGTCTTCTTTTCACTGTGTGTTCATCATATACCTTTGTTATCCTTACAACAAACCTGCAAAGCAAATTCAAAGCTATACGAAATCCTTCATGTTCAGAGGCCATGTTCCTCTGAATATCAGCTGTCGGGGAGAGAAGAGAGAGTGGGCGGATCTATTGCTTTCGTGCCCTTGTGCTTTTCAAAAACTAAGGGATGCCCACCTTTGGAACAGTATAATGGGCTAGATGAGATCCTCTGTCTGAATCAGAAAGGCCATTCTCATAACCGTAACCAAAACAGGCTCAAGAATTAAAAACAAGCGTGTGTTTAAAACTGCAGGGCCCCCAGCTAAAATGGGCCCTCACCGATTCAACATCTAACAGGAATTAACCTCCTACTTTACTCAGTGGGGATTACTCCCAAGAAGCGTGTTGAGGATTACGGCTTTAAGGACCTAACTCGAAGAGAAGTCAGGAGAGTCACAAACTGATGCACAAAACAGTAGTCAAGAGCCATGCGGGGGGAGGGGGGATTAACTCTTCCACCCACACACCGTTCCACTAATCAAAACTAATATGCCCCTTAAAAATACTGTTGTAAACTTCAAAAGCTTGGGGGGGGGGGGAAGACAAGCACTCCTCTTTTCCCCTTCTAGGGCTAACATCAAAGATGGGGCAGATCAGTTTCAATTGGCAAAACCATGTGGGGAGACAGGAGAGCTTAAAAAAAACAACCCTTCTCCCTATAGTCCTAGGATTGCCAGGCGGGGCCTGGGATCTCCCAGAATGACAGCAGGTCTCCAGACTAGGGAGATCAGTTCCCCTGGAGGAAATGGCAGCTCCAGAGGGCAAACTCCATGGTGTACTTCCCCAAATATCCCCCTACACAGGCACTGCCCCCAAATCTCCAGGATTTCCTAGACCAGAGTTGGCAACCCTATGTGCCCCCCCCCCTCCAAGTTACAGCCCTGGACAACTCCCGTTCCTGTTCTTAAAAGGCTGGAGAGATCTAATCACGGATCTGCCGGTGTCTCATCTCTTTGGACCTTTAGCCAAAACCGATTGCAGCCTGCAACTCTGATGATCCAGAGGAAGGGCTTCTGAAGTCAGGGCAAAGCTGAGGCCAAAGAACTCTCATTTCAAGAAGTGACGCCCTAGAGGGGGACCCGGGCCCAGCTTTGAGAGCCACAAATCAGCCAGAAGAGGGAAAGGAACGCCACCATGATGCCCAACAGCAGCACAAATAAAGACCTCCGCGAGATCGGCAGCATCCCCGGCGTGCCGCTGAGAGGTTCAGTAACTCTGAGTGGTTCAAGGGCAGGGATTGCAATTCAGCAGAAGACAGAAAAGGTCACCGAACGGCTTCAAACGCCTGCTCATTTTCAATGCTCATGCACTGGAATTAGGGGGGGGGGGGACACAAGGCGGAGACTTCTACCCCCCCCCTTAAGCCAGCCTCCCTGCTGCAAGACTTTTAGAATGGAAATCAGGATAGCACAGAAAGGAAACAAGCTTCCAGGGGGGTAGAATTATTGAGAGACAATTAGATCCTTCTCGGTCTTTCCCCCCACTATTTTAATTATATAGAGAAGCTACTCGCTGCCGAGATGGGCTTAAAAAGAGCTCTCCAGGTGTACATCTTGTATTTAAATTGGAATCTAAGATGGGTAACCTTGGGAAAAAAGGGACACATATCAAGATTTTTTTCTTATTTCATTTCTAAAAAAGAAACTAATTTCCAGCTGCCCCCAGGGAGCCGTTCAGCTACAGCTACCTTTTCTTTACAAGCCACATTTCTTTTCCCTTGTGAATTCCAGGCAACGTACCCTGCCTTGTCCCAAGGATCCCAATCTTAACGTATTTTGGTTGGCGCCTTGCTTATTTCGGTGGTGGCCGACACCTGGCGAACAGGGCGTTGCCCTGCAGGGATGATCGGGAAGCTTCCCTTACCTGCACAGCCATCCAAATGGTATATCCCAAAGAGGAACAGGAAGTGAGCACTGTGTTCCCTCTGGCTTTTTCCCCAGCCTCCTATCCATAGATTCTTAATGTTCTTACACTGCAGTATGGCACCCATGCTATTGTTCACAGTGGCCCATAAATCATTTGAGCAAATGAAGGACTATAAATCCTCTATGGTATTAATCTGCCCACCAGTTAAAGACATGACCCCGAGATCGGTGAGGCTCCAGACGTCAAATGAGTGGTGCCCAGAGACAGGGCCTTCTTGGTGGTAGCACCCCCCCCCCCCCAAATATAGAAAGCCATTCGCCCAGCACCTAATCATTTAAATTTTAGGCACAAGATGAAAAACTTTGTTTTCTTTACCCAGGCCTACTGTGAATGCTGTCATAGTTTAAATGGGATAACGTTCACCAAAATTGTTTTATATTAAACCTGTTTTGTTGGGTTTTCTAATACTCCTATTGAAATTATTTATTTTATCTTTTGCTGCTGTTTTATTAATGCTGGGTATTACTCATTTTCACCATATCTTGTTAGCTATTCTAAGCACAGTGTACGGGGAATGGAGCTAACAGGTACCCTTATTAGAAACCAGTTCTAGGAGGACTGGGAACAGGATGGGAACAAGGAACTAAGGCATACCCTGGTGAAGAACAATTGAGGGAACAACTGAGCGGCTTAAAACATGGCTCTTATGCCACGTCCACGTGACATGGGCAGAGTCTAGAAGTCCAAGGAATAAACAAGCAATCCTGTATCTCCCAGCACAGCTCTGCCCTCTACAGACCCAGCAATGACACTGGCACTGGAGCAACATCACAACTTACAATGCTGTCTTGGCAGCAACACTGGAACTGGACCCAATTTACTTTATTTTGCTGTTCTGAAGACCACAGGCCGAGGATTGAGGAGGGCTGTATGCCAGCCTGAGAAAGAGGCCTACAGGAGGTACTCCCGCTCTCGTAAGGGTGCTGCCAAAGTCTCAGGCGCGTCCCCTCACTCCCACTCACAGGAGCCGGCATGTCACTGCTCCTCCCCACTGCCCAGCTGAGATGGGGGAATCTGGGAATCATTCCTGCCTCCTCTCCCCTTCCCCAATACCGGCTTTGCAATGAAGAAGAAGAGAGGCCTCTGTGACACACACACACACACACCCCCGACCTCTCCCCACTGGAGTCTCTGAATAAAGAAGCCCTTGATTCTGAATCTCCGGCCCATCAACTTTACTGGATGTCCACAAATTCCTTTACTATGGGAGGGGAAGAAAAATTACTCTCTACCCACTTTCCCCAAATCTAGTCTAATTTTATAAGCCTGTATCATGGCCCCCTGCTCCGGTCTCCTTTTCTCAGTTCCGTTCAGTCTTTATTGCGTAGGGCTAATGGCCATTACAAGCGGTGGAAAATAATATAGAATAAAATACAGTACAGATTAAGACACTATGAATTAGATCAAGACACTATGATGATGGTTATTATTAGATTAAGAGAGACACTATGAATTACATTTTAAAACTTGTTTCGTAGGAAAAGGAAAAACTCCCATTAAGAGTCTGTTGAATACTAGTTAAATTCTTAACTGGACTATGCTGACACTAGCTCAGCATTTTCTTTCCTGCTAAGGCAAAAAGGGCCTACTTTTCTCTAAACCAAAAAGCTCCACACCGCTTAACTCTTCCTCATAAGGAAAGAGCCTCCAGCTTCACAGGGCTGTTGTAAGTATTACAACAAGGCAGGGGTCCTTTCGTAGAAAAAGAGGTGTAGGAGCTCATTAGCATAACTCATTAGCATATGCCACCTCCCCAGACATCACCAGAAGTGTGTCAGAAAGGGAATGTCAGTTTCAGCCCCATTATATCCTATGGGCCATTGAAATCAATGGCAAAAACTCATAGGGTATATGAGGGGCTGGAGGAAAGGGGGTTTGAGGGAGAGGCTCCAAACTTGCAGGGTAGCTGCTGGGGCCTCTCCTCGAAATACCCACCAAGTTTCAAGAAGACTGGACCACGGGGTCCAATTCTACCGGCCCCCAAACAGATTGTCCCATCCCCTCCATTGTTCTCTATGGAGGGAAAAAATGTTAACTTTTTTCCTACCATAGAGAACAATGGAGGGAATGGGGACAACTTGTTTGGGGGCCCGTAGAATTGGACCCCCTGGTCCAATCTTCTTGAAACTTGGTGGGCATTTCGAGGAGAAGCCCCAGCAGCTACCCTGCAAGTTTGGAGCCTCTCCCTCAAACCCCCTCCCCTCCAGTGGCTTTTAAAGTTGCCGCCGAATTTCGGCAGCAATTCGGCAGCAAGCTGAATTAGATTAGAGAATCTGATTCAGCCCGTGGCTGCCCTACTGGCCAGTCCTGAGCTGGCGGAGCTTTGCTCCACCTCGCTCCGGCCCCAACAGACCCCTGCAACAAGGTAACATTTCAATAGTGACTTAAATACTTGAAGACACATTCTGAATATCACTACAACTATTTCCCTCAGAATATGTTTGAATGGACTGACCAATTGTGGCTTTCCCCCCCCCCGCGTCACCGAGCATCTCCAAAAGAAAAAAAGTCCAGTATAGCAACTTAGCCTCATTAAAACTACTAACCTGAACACCAAAAAATGATAAATTTTTTTTCCTTTCTTAATTATACGGAATGGATTGCGAGTGATGTACTGTTGTAAGTGTGGTGTAGTGTGATTAGAGCAAGCATTGTGCAGCGGTTAACCAGCCAGACGAGGATGTGGCTTAAATCCCCACTCGTGCCCTGGAAGCCTGCTGGGCGACCTTGGGCCAGTCAGACTCTCTCAGCCTAGCCGACCTCACAGGGTTGTTGTGAAGATAACATGAAAGAGAGGAGAATGATGTACACTGTTTTGGGTGCCCTTTGGGAAGACAGAAAAGAAATAAGGTTGCTTTCACTTTTGATCATACTAATTGCTCTAACTTTTTGGAGGGTCCTGCTCAAGAAAACCCCAAGACGACCAGAAGGACACAGCACGGGGGGTACCACGGGGGGCCTTTCAGAGATCCCAGAGATTGTTTTCTACACAGTGTGCTCAGCGTGCCTCATGAGGCAGCTTCCAAACATCCTATTTAGGACAGCTACAACGCAACAATAAAATAAATGACGAGGGGAAAAAACCTGAAACAGAGTATAGAAAAAAACAGAAACACTTCAAACGAAAGTCAAGGTCACTGAAAGCTCACTGACGGCTTAGGGACACCAACGGAGGGGGGGGGGCAATGTGGGAGGGTGGAAAGAACAGCCCTTACCTGGCGGGCTCGCAGCGCCACCTTGGCGTTTGTGGTCTTACTGAGTTGGGTTAGCTCTGTCAGAATATTGATCAGCTCATCCGTCAGGGTTGGATCTCTCCCACATAGCTGATCCTGGAGAAAACAATCAGAAAAACAGGTTTGCAAATGTTCGTCCTGTGTGGTGCAGAGAGAACGAGGGAGGCGGTCTTCATCCCCCTCCTGCTCTTGAGACGTGAAACATTAACGAGCCACCTGCTGACTCCAAGAGTCATCAAGGCCATCAAAGGGAAGGCAGTCTCCAACCCTGTCATGCCTAACCCACGGAACAGGGGAAGGGGCTGTGTCTCGGGGCAGAGCTCCTGTCTGACATGCAGGAGATCACAGGTTGAGTTCCTGGCTTCTCCACCTGAAGGATCTCATCAGAAGGCCTTTGGTAAGTTGCTGCCAATCAGAGTAGACAATACTCAACTGGATGGGCTGGCGGAGGGTGGCAGTTTCAGAGGTTTATTTTGTGCTGACATTTAGAAAGGGCAGAAGGTCCCAGGCGTCTCCATGACAGGGACTGGGAAGACCTGTTCCAGAAGTCCCTTGGGGGGGCCACTGCACTGACTAGACTGACGAACAGTGTGACACAGGACAAGGCAAGCCTCAAACGTCTTGAGCGTGTGAGAGACTTGGGAGGCCAGAGAGGCTGAGGGAGGGGAGCAGGGATCCCCTCAGGAAGTTATCTGGCCTCTCCACTGAATATACCATCAGCATCAATTAGGGTTGCCAGCCTCCAGGTGGAGCCTGGGGATCTCCTGCTTTTACAACTGATTTCCAGCTGACAGAGATCAGCTCCCCTGGAGAAAATGGCTGCTTTGGAGGGTGGACTTTATGACGTTGCACCATGCTGAGGGCCCTCCCCTCCCCAAACCCCGCCCTCTCCTGGACCCACCCCCAAAGTCTCCAGGTATTTTCCAACCCAGACTTGGCAACCCTAGCATCAATAACAATGGGGTGAGCCCGATTTAAGAGAAAGGGAGAAACAGGGAAGTCTTTGGGGAACAAGTTGTTGACTTGCAGGTGTCTCTTTGTGCTGGCCGACCTCGAGAAGTAAGTTCCTCTGCCAAGCACCGTTGCAGAAACGCAGTGGCAGTTACCAGCACTGATCACGTCAAAAGGAAACTAAAACTCAATTTGTTGCAGAACGTTCTCGTGATAACCCTTAGCCTCGATGGCTGAGAGCAACCTCCATGTTCAGGGGCAGTTGCTGAGAGGGAAAGAAGCGCTCTGCCTTGGGGTTTCCAATTCATCAGAGAGCCAGCATGGGAGCAGAGACTAGAGCAACCCACGCTCACATCCCCACACGCCTCACAGCTCAGACCATGGACCAGACACTCTCGCTCACTCTCCCCTCCCTCACAGAGCCGTTATGAGGAAAGGAGACCATGTTAGCTGCCCTGCAGGATAAATAAATAAATAAACCCAGCCGGCCACTTTTGGCAGGAGCCTGCCTGCTGGGCCAGCCAGGCCTCTGGGTCTGATCCAGCAGGGCTCTTTCGGTGGGGCCTTGTGTCAGGGGTTTCCACAGAGCCCAGTCAGTTCCTTCGCACTTTTCAAACCACTCATGATTTGCACAGGTGAACAACGGGGGGAAAAGGTTGGGGGAGGGAAGGGAGAAGAAAAGAAGTTTAAAGTCCCTTCCTCACAAGAAGAAATCATCAAACAACAAGAGAAAAAACAAAGCGGCGCAGTGGCGTTCCATTGGCTCCGGCCTGCCCTGATTGGCAAAGGCGGCGCGCGGCGCCTCAGACGGGTTCTTTGACAAGGCCTAACGCCTCTCTGGCACCCCCATGTAATTACACACTTGAGTGACTGGACTCTGAAGAAAATTGAAGGCCTGAGCTGCAAACAGCTGCCATTTTCTCTCTCCATCATGCCGGCATGATTACTTGAGAAATGAACAGCCTCGGCTCAAAGCTACTCCAGAATTCTCAGAGGAAATATGGCTCCGTGTTCAAATAATGAGATTCTTAAGGCAAGCGTTACTTACAATCACACCGCAAAAAAAGAAGGGGGGGTGGGAGAGAGAAAAGCAGGGGGAGGGGGCACAGAGGAAAGGGAGAGAGAAAGGCAGGTACTTATATATCTTACAAATTAGTATTTAAGAAACCCGACCACCGTTTGGGTAGATGCTGCCGTCAGCTGCTCTTCAAAGAGGGAGTTCCTCCTCCCGCCTTTTCAGTTTGGCAAGTCAATTGCTGGTGACAGGAACCCACAAAGTCTTTAGCAAAAAGGGGGGGGGGAGGTTTGTGGTTTGGGAGGCAGAACTCAATTAATTAGCATCTTTGAAAGCGCAAGACAGACTATGATTGATGCCGTCAATCGCAGCGTTAAATCTCCCACATGCCCCATAAAATGTATTTGGCTCAGCTGCAGCACCATTCTAAAATTGTCAAATTTCTCCCTCAGACACTTAGGAAGCAGAAAAGTGAGGTACATCACCATGGCTTCGTTCAGCCTTTCCGGGGGAAAGGGAGGAAATCAGTGCTCGGTCTAAGATCAATTTTATGACAAACAAACACAAACTCATCTTTAAGTCGAGAGTTCTTAGATCATGATAGAAAGGTTAGTACCTTCAGACTGTGTATCAAGTTTTGCAGGTGCCGATTTATACTGCTTTAAGGCTAAGCAGAACACCCTTATATTTGCAGCTTTGGCATTTGAGCTTATTTCTGGGGGGGGGGGGGGGGGGCGGTGTCCTTTAGCTGAAAGGACGTTTTCTTGCACACACACACACACACATACACAATTTCATATATATAAAGAGAAGGCTGCTCTATCTCTACACCAGTTCGAAAGACTGATAGGGAAAGAAAACATCTGCTATTGGAACTGCTGCTAAGTGGCTTTTCGTTTCCAAACTCAAGGTGAAGCTTACGATTCTTTCTTTAGACCATTTCTAATCCTACATTTTACTAATGTGGGTTACTCAGGGCTGTTTGCATTAAAACACAACTAGCATTAATTTTAACAGCCAAACCAAAAAAAAAAAAAAAGCCAAAAAAACACAGAGGCTGCAATAAGCTCAAGCTGTTTCATTTCATCATTTCTGCCCTGCTAGAGAACTAGGGAGGGGGGGTGCGGGGGGAGTTGGAGCTGGCAAAAGTCTTCACCCTCAGATGCTGCCCCAGCTGCTATCTCCGTAGGGCTGTAGTGAGACCGGTGGGTACAAAGTGTGACCAACCATATATACGGGTCTTTGTTCAGAGAGTCATCCAACCAGAACGGGCCCAGTAATCCAGGACCAGCCATCTAACGGAGGCCTCTTGCAGGTCGACCTTTACCATTTAGACCACAGGGTGCTTTATACCACAATGCCCCCTCTAGAGCAAGTGAGTCAAGCTCCTGTCGACGGTGGACCCCCAACCTCCACGGAGGGGTCTGGCAATCCCGCACACTGTGGAGAGCTGCGTTCTTAAGAGGCATCCGGTATCAGCCAAAGTGAACCAAGTGTGACAGTGAACCTGGGTCAGAATTGGTCACTGTACCCACTCACCCTCCATTTCAAATTCAGTATCCAAATCCTAGGCTTGGTTTCAGTATCTGTAGGAAGGATTTTTTTCCCCTGTCTTAAGTCAAATCATAGCGTCAGAGATACTTCTCACTGATGGGCAGCAGTACGAGTCTGCCACCAGCTTCCAAGTCCAACTTCTAACTACCACGGCTGCTATTACTTTGCTCAGGGCCGTAAACTGGACAGGAGTCTCTTTCGCAACTTCTCTGCCTTGCCTTTTCAAGGCTTCTAAACAGTGTAAGGGACCGATGAACTACAGCATGCCTATCTGAATATTTTGGAAGGAGCTGTAGCTCCCAGTGACACAGTCCATGTGATGCTTGGGGATCTCCAGGTGAAAGGCAAGAGGTGGGGAAGACCCCTCTACCTGAGACCTTGAAGAGACACCTACAGACAGAGAAGGCGCCCCTGTAGTGTAAAGGCACCGTCAGATATTCAATAGACCCTCCACACCCCAGCTCTAGACAAAGAAAAATACTATGTGTGGAACAGCTGAGGAACCTCCTTAACAACAATTGGCCAGATCAGATGACAGTGTCCTAAGCTGCTCCTCCAAACAACTTCATTTATATGTAACAAGGGGTACGAATGAGTAAAACCGTGAAAGGGCTCTGAAGAGCTCGACGTACAATGAGCATTGTCACGAGAAGGTTCTTCTTGGTGACTTGAGCGTGAGAGAAGATGTAGTTGAGGACGGCATTCATGTCACTCTTGTTCTCTTCCCGAAGAGCAAAGACACACTTATCATAGTGACCTACAGCCAAAACATAAAGCATTAAGACGATGTTGTAAATAAAGCGCATACAGGAAAGAGAGACTACATCTTGTCAAGGGGAACCATGACTTTGGAACTACTTGTGACGCTAGCCACAGTTCTGATCTCCTGCCATTTCTGGATGCATTTTAGGATTCTACCTTGATGGATTATTTTTTTTCACACTGAATTCCTAGGGCCCTTGGAGCTCTCTGCAGCTTCTTTAGGAGTTTCTACATGAGACAATGCATAACAACTTCCGTAAGAGACAGCTGGTCCAGTACCCACCATTGGGGACTGCTTGCCTCCATATGAACCTTGTCTGCCAACTGAGACCACCTGCTGAGGCACTCTGCAAGAGGTCAGATGGGCGGTTGCCAAGGGAGAAGACCTTTCAAGTGGCAGCACCTCAGTTACCAAGCTTCTTCCGCATTAAAGTCAAACTGGCTATCACAGAGTCATCTCTCAGGTGCTGGATGAAGATGGGCTTGTACTCCCCCAGCCTTTTGGCTCCTTTTCTGGATTGTTTTATTGCTGGTTTTAAATTGACCTATCAAAGCTTTTTAAATTAGACTGAATGCTGTTTCTTGCCCTAACCTGGATGGCCCAAGCTGGCCCAGTCTTGCCAGATCTCGGAAGCTAAGCAGGGTCAGTGACCCCTGGCTAGTATTTGGATGGTAGACCTCCAAGAAACACCAGGGCCATGACTCAGAGGCAGGCAATAGCAAACCACCTGATCCTCTCTAGCCTCGGAAACCCTACAGGGTCACCATAATTCATCTGTAACTTGATGGCCAAAAAAAGTTGTTTCTTGCATACGTCACAAGTTGCCCCTGTACTGAACCAGACCAGTCTTGTCTGGGCAGCAGCTCTCCGGGGTGTTTGCCCAATCCCTGGCAAGGACTTTCTGCATGCCAAGAGCCAGGTCTACTACTGACAGCCGGTGTGGTGAAGTGGTTAAGAGTATCTGAGAGACCCAGGTTTGATACCCAGTTGTGCCATGGAAACTCACTGGACGCACGTTTAATTGCACTGTTAATGTAAAGAAAAATGTTCTAATTTTTTATTCTACTTCTGTATTTGTAATATTTGCTTAAAATTTAAATAAAATATAAATTTAAAAAAAAAGAAACTAACCGGACGACTTTGGTCCAGTCATACTCTCTCAGCCTAACCTGCCTCACAGGGTTGCTGTGAGAATAAAATGGAGAAGAATGATGTAAGCCTCTCGGGACCTCCATCAGGGGAAAAAGGCAGAGTACAAATGAATTAAATAAGTAAATGGCCACTGCCTCTTTTGAGAGATAGGTAATCCCCAGTTCTGCTACTGCAGACCCTTTAACCTGCGATACCAGCCAACTGAACCCAGGACCTTCTGCCTACAAGTAAATGTTCTCCCAGTGAGCTACAGCCCACCCCCTATACAAATCGACGTATTATTACTACTTTATTTATAGTCTACCTTTCTCACCAAGACTCAAGTAGGATTACAGGATATTTAAAAAATGCAATCAAACAGTATAAAACAACCAATGAACAATGTAATGGGACAAGGATTACAGAACTAGAGAACAATGTGAACTGCAAAGTGTACTATAAACAGTACCAAAAGTTAAGGGCAATGCAGCAAAAGTAGGTGATACCTACTATAATCCTGTTCCATTATAAATGTGCCCACTTGGGCCATTATGGTTTTTGAACATTCTGTACAGAAGCTGCCTGGTTCACCTAGCCAGTTTGGTGTCGTGGTTAAGTGCGCGGACTCTAATCTGGGAGAACCGGGTTTGATTCCCCACTCCTCCACTTGCACCTGGCTGGATGACCTTGGGCAAGCCATAGCTCTGTACCAGCTGTTCCCTCAAGGACAGCTTGGGAAAGAGCTCTCTCAGCCCCACCTACCTCACAGGGTATCTGTTGTGGGGAGGGGAAGGGAAAGGAGTTTGTAAGCCGCTCTGAGACTCCCTTGAGGAGTGAAGGGCGGGGTATAAATCCAATCTCTTCTTCTTCTTCTTCTTCTAGCTCATCACGGTGCCCTCTGACTGGCAACAGCTCTCCAGGGTCTCCTGCACAGTGAATACCTGCTACATGAGATCCTGCAGCTGCAGACACCAACGACCCAACCGGGGGTGGGGGGTCTTCTACATGCAAAGCAGGTTTCTAACCACTGAGGCACAGCCCCTGGATCTATTTTTACTCTTCCATGTTTCTACAGGTGTTAATGAAAATGCAAGATCTGAATTAATTCAATGATTACATAACCATCTTTCCTCATCAGCAGGCAGTTACAGGGAAGGGATGAGAGTTTTACTGGGAATGCACTCAGTTCTCACGTAAAGAGAACACCAAGAGGACCTACTTGGGGCCCCATGTAAGTTGACAGCAGCACCCTCTAAAACAGGCCCCGGCACCTTCCTCAACACACAGGAGCTCCTCAGAATGCAAACGCTTGAGGAGAGAGTGATGGGGGGGGGGAGAGTCTGAAAATGACCCATCTACCTCCTTAGCCAGGCTTAATGTTGAAGTGTGGGACGCCTACCTGTCAAAGCCCCTAAAGAGTGCCAGAATGCAAGGTTTTCCATTACAAGGTCATCTGCCACACTGATCTGGAGTGGAAATTAATCTCCCAATTCTCAAAAAAGGGGATCACAAGGTGGAGAGAAGGAGGCAGCCGTTTTCTGCACAAATTTAGAATTTCAGGCTTAGCAGGGCATTTCTGCCACCCAGTGGCCAAAGACAGTACTGGATGATTCAAAATGGGTGGCGGGGGGGGGGGGGGGGATAAAATTCCAGGACGACTTATTTATTTATAGATTCAGGTGGGCCACCCTGCTGGTTGGAAGCAATAGAACAAAGTTTGAGTCCAGCAGCACCTTTAAGACCAACCAAGTTTAATCCTGGGTATAAGCTTTCATGGGCATGTAACAGGCCCACGCAATGACAAATGAGAACAATTCATATAATCCAGCAAATTCAGAAGAAGAAGAAGAAGAAGAGATTGGATTTATACCCCGCCCTTCACTCACTTAGAGTCTCAGAGCGGCTTACAAACTCCTTTCCCTTCCCCTCCCCACAACAGACACCCTGTGAGGTGGGTGGGGCTGAGAGAGCTCTTTCCCAAGCTGTCCTTGAGGGAACAGCTGGCACTGAGCTATGGCTTGCCCAAGGTCATCCAGCCAGGTGCAAGTGGAGGAATGGGGAATCAAACCCGGTTCTCCCAGATTAGAGTCCGCGCACTTAACCACTACACCAAACTGGCTCTCAGGTTCCAACTTGGACTTGTGGGCTTTCTACTGATGCAGACAATTACCCCTCTGGTTGGGTTCTGTTAAAATTTACTTCTCTAAAAAAAGTATAACAGGAGACATTGGGGCAGAACTCTTCAGAGATACTCTTCAGAGAATAGTGGGGAAAGCGAGAAATGTGTTCTACACCAACCTAACAATGTACTTCGCAGAAGCAATCACAAATATTTATTTATTTAATTAATTTATAGTCCACCTTTCTCACTGAAGACTCACGGCAGATTACGCAGTACAAATCAACATAAAAGTTAATTCAAAAACGAACGCAGTCAAAATAATGAAGAGCAGTAGAATACGATGCTTGGAAGCTTGACCTCACAACAGGTTAACTATGCCCATTTTCCAGTGCGCAGGCTAGGCCAGAAGGGAACAGATCAGCCTTAAACCACAGTGATTTGGGTTAGCAGTGTACCCTCTAGAAAAAAAAACAATGATGTTTCTCAGCAGGTTTGTGACCTGGTTTCTTTGAGGTGGAACAGTCTCTCTCATTTACCCTCAACAAGTTTCACAAGGAAAAACATCCAAGAAAATTTGCTAAATCTGCCATTTCTGGTCAGGACTGACCCCAAAATGGAAATAATCTATGACAGCGCAGGCTGCCATCTGGTGGTCACATTTCTTATTTCATCACTTGAACTCAGGGGCACCCAATGATGGGCAGCATATTTAGGATGGACAAAAAAGGAAGTACTTCTCTCTACTTAATGAGTAACTGAATTGTGACATTCGCTTGCTGGTAGATGTAGCTATGGTCATCAGCGCAGAAGGTTTTAAAACAGGATTAGTCAGATCCGTGGTGGACAGATTCACCATTTGCCCACTTATGTTAGGAGACCTCCAGGTATTTCTACCAGTTGCCTGCCGATGCTCAACTGGGCATGGGCAGAAACAGGCCAGCCAAATGAGGGTGGGAATCATCATTCCCACGTGATGACACAACTTCCAGTGCAACCCAGAAGCGGCAGTGTTGCATCACAGGCAACACTCTAGCACTTGGCCCAAAACTCTATGGAAATGATAAGAGTTTTGGGGTGAGTGCTAGAGCACCACCCTAACGTAACACCATCACTTCCAGGTCATGCCAGAAATCACATCACCATGTGGGGAGGAAGATCGCAGCCCCACCTTGCTAAGTTGCCATTTTCCCCATCAGTTGCCATTCCTAGCAAACCTAATGGAGGATAGATCCATCAATGACTACTCACCACAGTAAAACAGAGTTGCACTTACTTGTAATTGCTGTTCAGCAACATCTTCTGTACAGACACACATTGGGACTGTGCATGCACAGGCCAGCCATGGACATTTTCTTTTGTAGCTCAGTACCAAACTACAAAAGGGGGTGCACCACCCTGAAGGAGTCAGCGCATGTGCAGGTCTTCCCACCACGTGCATCATGTGCTCCAGGGTGGGCCCCATCCCCTCAGTTTCCTTAGGTCACCTCAAGCATCACCAAAAGTCTATAAAGAACCTGTGAGAGCTCACAGCAGGGTAGGAGGAGGGAGATTGGAGAGGAGATTGGATTTATACCCCATCCTTCACTACTCAAGGGAGTCTCAGAGTGGTTTACAAACTCCTTTCCCTTCCCCTCCCCACAACAGACACCCTGTGGGGTAGGCAAGGCTGAGAGAGCTCTTTTCGGAACTGTCCTTGAGAGAACAGCTGGTACAGAACTACGGCTGGCCCAAGGTCATCCAGCAGGTGCAAGTGGAGGAGTGGGGAATCAAGCCTGGGTCTCCCAGATTAGAGTCCGCGCACTTAACCACTACGCCAAACTGGCTCAAGGGAGGGAATGTCTGTCTGCACAGACAACACCGATATAAGAGGGAGCCCTGAACCAGCAGATCTGCACCCGCCGGAAGACAATAAATCCCCCTCTCGCCAGATGCAGGAACTCTGCAAACCAAATCTGGTGCGGCCAAAAAGGTGCTACCAAGACACAGTCTGTGCGGTCCGCCAGAAACTACCCTGACACTCTGCTTAGAATCAGAAAGGGGGGGGGGGGGGGGACGTAAAACGATGTCCCTGACCATACAAACTGGAACGCGTCCCTTAAGGACAAGGGGTCACTGCCTCCTAGGGAGCAGAACTCTAGAGCCTTCCTGGACTCCGCCGTCGCAAACAGATCCACCCTGGGATAGTCCAGGGGTCGAAGATCAGAGCGAGGTAATTGTCTTGGATGAACCACTCGTTCTGCCGGGTGACCCTGGTAATGTTGTGTTTCGATTTTGTTTGGCAGTTCCAAGTGGAAACGCATCTTAGCAGGTTGCTCTGCCTGTGCTGATGGCACACGCCCGGACTCCACTTCAGGAGCAACTGAGGAAGCCCTCTTCGATGGGACCATTTTAGGCACCGAAGCCAATCCAGTTGGAACGGAATGAACTGATGGAGGCCCAGAACCAGGCAGAGCAGTCGCTGCCAAGGGGAGTGGAATCGAAGCCGAAGGTCCCGAAGATGGAACCAACTTGGCTGGTACCGAGGCGGAAAGCGCCTTTCCCCAAAGTGCTGCCTTTAAGTGTGAGGTTCTATCAGAGGAGGCCTTTGGGGTGAAACGTCGGCAGGTTTGGCACATGGTCATATTACGCGGCTCCCCAAGGAATAATAGGCATAGGCCGTGTTCGTTGCTATGTGGCATTTTAGTGGCGCACTGTGCACACTTTTTGGAGAGAGCCTGGGTCGCCATGGAAGGGCCACAGGCACTATCAAGTCCTGTTGAAAGAACACCATTCACAAAAGAGGATCTTCAGAGAGAAGAAGAGAGTACGAACTGGAATTTGAAACAAAGGACGGTAAATCCCTTAACGCGATGGAGTAGACAACAAAAACAGAACTGAGCGGATGGGGGCGCCTGCCAAGAGCATGTGATGCACACAGTGGAAAAACCCTTGGTGCTGAGCTACAAAAGAAAATGTCCACAGCTGCCCTGCGCAAGCACAGTCCCAATGTGGGGCTGCACTAGAAGATGGAAGATGAACTAAAGAGATCCTCTTTATATAGAGGCACTAAACCTCTGAATACCAGGAGGCAGTTATCAGGGAAAGCTTTGGCTTCCATGACCTGTTTGTTGGCCCTGCAGGGCAACTAGTTGACCAAGGGTGTTAAATAAGAAGTTGGTCTAAATGGACCACTGGTCTGATCCAGTACGGCTCTTCTTAAGTTCACCTATATCCGTCAACCTTGAAAGAAAAATAACCAAACCAAGCTGCTTTTCTCTACTACACCTTGGCAAATAATCCACCTTCCATGAAGACCAAAATTCAAATGCTGAATTGCAAAAGACCCACCTTGCTGGAACTGAGTTTCCACTTTTAGGTACTGCCTGAGCAAATCCATGACCACAGCTTTCATGTGCCCTCGAATGCCACTCCGGTACCTGCAACAACACCCTTAGTGAAACGGGAGGAGTTGCTAGTCCTCACTGCAGGCCTTTTCTGCTGCAGCATGCAAATACCCAGAGAGAGAGAGAATGATACGGCCCCTGTCAAGTTCTCCAGCCGCCAAAATTCAAGTATTATGGCAGAAATAAGTTGAGCAAACCATGAGTAACCCTGGGTCTAATTCTTGTGACTGATCCTTGCAGAACAGGTCTGACAAGACAGGGCTGGAATTAATCAAAGTAAATATCACCCAAATCTTTATTTTCTACACTTTGCAGGGATCAACAACAAAAACAACAAAAAGAAAGCCAGCACATGTTCTGCACTCAGCTTTCTGATTCTGATTCTTGAAATATCTAGCAATGTGCCTGGATTATGGGGTTATGCAGATTGCAGATGAGTCTGACTCCAGCAGTTTTGACGGTGGCACCTCTGGACACTGGCTCATCCTAAGCTCACCTCTGCACCAGCTGCACAATGCTCTGGGTGTTCATGAAGAAGACCTCGCGTTCTGATTTCCGGTTCAGGGTAGCCGCATGACTGTCCAGGATGTTGGCAATCTAGGAAGAGAAGGAAAGAGGGTCAGCAGCACTCAAAACAGGGTCTAGCGCGAGGCCAGATCCAGCTTGAGCTCCGGCATCTGCACAGAGGAAAAATTTGGTACTTCCAGGGATATAGTAGATCCCTTGGCTGTGTACAGGGTTTGATGCTGTGTGCGAAGTTCAACATCCTATGGATTTCAGACGTCATTTTTATGTATATATTTAAATAATTTTTATATTTTTATAAAGATATTATTATTAAAACATTTTATGCTATTTTCCCGCTCTATCAGGATCCTCAAGGCAGCAAATATAAAAAGTATTAAAACATCTGAACATTAAAAATGCAGTTAAAATTATAGAATAAATAATTAAAAATACTTAACACTAGAACAGGGGTGGCCAAACTGTGGCTCAGGAGCCCCATGCAGCTCTTTCACACATATTGTGTGGCTCCCGGCAGGGCAGCTGGGGAAGCTAAATATCATTAGCAAACAAATGTCATTGGAAAAATAAATATCATTATCAATATCTGCTTTTACTGCTTTTGTTATTATTTTTGGCAGTCTCGTTTAATGTTAATAAAAAGCAAATTTGCCTATTTTCCAGTAAAAACGTGTAATACTTGTTCATGTCTTGCGGCTCTCAAACATCTGACATTTCTTCTATGTGGCTCTTACGTTAAGCAAGTCTGGCCACCCCTGCACTAGAAGGAGGGCCAGTAACTGCCACTGGGGGTATGCCAGATGAAACAAAAATAAATAAATAAATCACAAAAATCTTACCTACAATTAGACATTAAAGACAGTCATGATTATTTCCGCTTTCCAACAAGAGAACATGGATTTCTCAGAGTAAAAAGCATAAGAAAATGTAACGTCATCATGAAATCAAGTAGGGGCCGAGGCTCAGTGGGTGGAGCTTCTGCTTGCGATACAGAAGGCCCCAGGCTCAAGCCTCAGAATATCCAGTTAAAAGGATAAGGTCATAGATGGTGTGAAAGGCCTCTACCTGAGACCATGGAGAGCCACTGCCAGTCTAAGTAGGCAACACCAACTCTGACGGACCAAGGGTCTGATTCAGGCAGTGTCTAAATCAGTCCGCCCAGAATAACATGAGCGCAATCCAATCCTGAGTAACAATGTATGTAACCTGTCCTTCCTGGATACTTATTCAGTGTGTGCTTGTGGCCTTCCTGGGCAGATGTGGCTGGCCACTGAGAGGAAAAGGTCAGGACTGGAGTCATGGGCTCCAGCACTAGCACAGCTCTCCTTACCTGCTGGCTGGGAAACTGGCAGAGGACGGAGGTGATGTTGCTGGCATACTGGGCCATCTCCTTCTTGATGGACTTCTCCACATTGGGGGGGATCCGCCCGGAGATGCTGGTCATGATGTCCTGAAGCTCTAGGAGCGGCAAGGAGGGATCTCGCAGGGTCTTCATTAACCTTTCCACCCAGTCCTTCACCTTGGTTAGAGAAAAACGAAAGAAAACACTCATAACTTGATCCCCACAGCCATATCTACACACCACAAATTAAAGCCAGTTTCAAAACCTATTTGAATAATCAGGATTCCCTAACAAAAGAACTCCAGCAACAATACCTTTGGTGTTAAAACCTGCAGACTGTGCAGCGTTGCAGACTTTTAATTTTAAATCACTATTTAGGAAGTGTTGACAGAGTCGGTCTGGGAGTTTGCATTTAGATTCTTGTGAAAATCTGGAGAGGTGCATCCCCCCTCCCTGCCCCGAGTTCTAGTTAACGTACAGTTTTAGCCTTGAAGGATAATTCAGCGGCTTTATGATGACCAGAATAAATCCAAAAACAAATGGCACAAAGTTTATTCTTCAGGATGCTCAGAACTGCCCTACATCATGCCTTTAGCAGATGGTTTTAACAAAGTCAGGTGCTGGCCTATGGAATAGCATCTACACAAACCAGCCACACCCTGTAACCTCTGAATCTCTCAGGTCCAGCATTCACTGGAATTTGTTTCCTCCTTTTTCAGCAAAGCCGGCCTGGTACGGGAGGCCAGGGAGAGTTTGGCAATTTGGATGGTATACCGACTGCCTAACGCACCGCCTGATAGCCTGTTGTCCCTGATGGAGACTGTATCAGGATGGGCATTGGAACACACTAGAACAGGGGTGGGCAAATTGCAGCCCGGGGGCCACATGCGGCCCGCCACAGAGTTTTTTGCGGCCCACCAAGAAGATTTCAGGACTTCAAGAAAATTGAGCCTAAATTCAGTTTGCTCTCTTATCCCATCACTGCTGATATTGATACAGCACCTGAGGAGCTGCAGCTTGAACTTACTGGCATGCAGTCAGATCACATTGTGAAAGAAATGTTTAATGCTGTGACATTAGTTGACTTTTACAAATCTTTGTCTGCTGAAAAAAATTCCATGTATGAAGAAATTTGCTGGGAAAATGTTCTCTATATTTGGGTCTACATATATTTGTGAGCAGAGTTTTTCTTGCATGAAGATCAACAAGAGTAAATATAGATGCTCTTTAACAGACATTAACTTGCAGGCTGTGATGAGAATCTCAACAAGCAATCTCACTCCTGATTTAAAAAAAATTGTAGAAAAGTGTGATAGGGTACAGTTGTCTCATTAAACTGATTCTAAAATTAAATGTGCTTGCAGCTATAGATGATATGAAATTAGCACAATAAATAAATTGAATAAAACTACCACTATTTTATTTAATTTATATGTATTGATTTTTATGATACAATTGATACCTTTTCTGAAATGCAAAGTTAACTAATGAATGCAATCATTTAAAAAGGTGCGGCCCTCCGCTAACCTCTGCTCCCACAAAGTGGCCCCCGAGCCAAAACAATTGCCCACCCCTGCACTAGTCTGATAGTCCTGGGTGACTTCAATGTCCATGCCGATGATGCAGCCTCCACTCAGGCAGCGGACCTGGTGTCGTCCATGCGACACTGGAACTCTCCCGATATGTAGCGACTCCCTCTTACCGAGCTGAGCACACGCTTGATTTGATCTTCGCAGCTGGGGTAACACTGGACTGAGTTACTACTTCAGTAGTCCCACGGTCAGACCACCATGCCCGGAAGGCCCCCCTGAATGTCCCACCCCAACTCTGTTTAGGTGGCATATTTTAGATCACCCAAGGAGCCAGATGGACCCAGTGTGGCTCCAGATGGTCCTGCGGGATCCAAGGCCCCCTGGCGGTTTGTTGGATGAGCTTGTAGAGGATTGGCACAGCCGACTTGCTATGGCCATCGACAAGATCGCTCCCCGGCGCCCTCTTTGCTCCTGCTCTAGGCTTGCTCCTTGGTTTACTCAGGAGCTACGGCTCACGAAGCAAGAGCTAAGACGGCAAGAGAGGTGGTGGTGGCGTACTTGAGATGAAGCTACAAGAACATCTTACAGGATTTTTAGGAGATCCTATGAGACGGCAGTCAAAACCATGGAGAGAGAGAACTTCACGGCCATAATTGCATCCATGAGCTCACAACGAGCTCACAATTGTTTAGAACAATTCGGCCTATAACTATCTTGCCGCAGGGAAACCAAACGTTAAGAGAACTGGATATTGGCTGTGAGGCATTTGCGAGCTATTTCGTGGATAAAGTCTTGGTGCTCCGCCACGACCTCCCCGCCACAGTTGAGACAGTATGTGAGCTTGAGGCTCCATGCACGTCTTCAAATTCGATCCTGGACCAGTTCGACCTGCTCAACCTAGAGAAAGTCAACAAATTGAAATTGCTCTTGACAGTACACCCAACCACGTGCAGCCTTGGTCCTGCCCTTCCTGGCTTATTAAAGCAGGTCACAAGGGGTTTCGAGGTGCTCTTAGGGATATTATCAACAAGTCCCTCTCTGAGGGGCTGTCCCTGGGGGCACTCAAGGACGTGATGGTCCGCCCTCTCTTAAAAAAACTATCTCTGGACCCAGCCGAATTGGCAAACTATCGGCCGGTCTCCAATTTGCTCTATTTGATCCCTTCCAGTCTGGCTTTCACCTGGGACATGGGACGGAGATGGCATTGGTTGCCCTCATGGATGACCTCCGAGGCAACTGGACCAGGGCGGAGTGGCGGTACTGTTGTTGTTAGATCTGTCAGCTGCGTTCAATACGGTCAATCATCAGTTACTGGCCCACCACCTCGCTGACATGAGGATCCAGGGACTTGCCTTGCAATGGCTCATTTCCTTTCTCCAAGGTTGGGGACAAAGGGTGGCACTAGGGGAGCAGCAGTCCAGGAGGCACCCACTAACGTGTGGGGTGCCTCAAGGGGCTGTGCTCTCCCCAATGTTATTCAACATCCACATGCGCCCCCTTGCCCAGATTGCCCGGAGGTATGGGCTGGGGTGTCATCAGTACGCTGATGACACCCAGCTCTATCTGATGTTGGGCAGCCGGTCGAACTCCAGACCAGAAGATCTGGACCGGGCATTACAAGCCATGGCTGGTTGGCTTAGACTGAGTCGGTTGAAACTGAATCCAGTGAAGACGGAGGTCCTGTGCTTGAGCTGGGCAGTTTGGGGATGGGGATCCCACTCCCGACCTTTGACAAGTCGCCATTGGTGCCGGCGCTGGAGGTTAGGAGTTTGAGTGCGCTCCTGGACTCCACTTTAACAATAGAGGCCCAGGAAGCAACTTTTACCATCTGCGGCTGGTCAGGCAGTTGGCTCCCTTCCTGGACTGTAACAACTTGGCCACAGTGATCCATGCGATGGTTACCTCGAGACTAGACTACTGTTACGCTATCTACATGGGGCTGCCCTTGTCGCAAGTTCAAAGCTGCAGCTAGCGCAGAACGCTGCGGCCAGGCTGCTGATGGGTCTCCCGAGATGGGAACACATCCGGCCTGTGCTGAGGACACTGAACCACCAGTAGCATACTGAATTCGCTTCAAGGTGCTGGTACTCACCTTTAAAACCCTATATGGCCAGGGTCCAACATACCTGAGGGACCGTCTTTCCCCATATGTACCCCAGAGGGCACTATGGTCGGGGTCTCAAAACCAGTTGATGCTCCCTGGCCCTAAGGATGCCAGGCTTGCGATCAGCAGGGCCAGGGCCTTCTCAGTGGCGGCTCCCTACTGGTGAAATGAGCTCCTGGAAGAGATCAGGGCCCTGCAGGACCTTTCGCAGTTTTGCAGGGCCTGCGAGACGGAGCTTTTCCGCCAGGCCTTCAACTAGGAGCCACCCCACTAACATCACCAACGAACCATCGGCCCAGATAGTCAGCTCGAGCTAAACCTTAGAGAAAATGAGGAACCCTCAAAGGAAAGTACACCATCTGTGTAATCTTCAGAAACACCGACAGCACTTTATGAGTATGATAAATGAATTGTTTTAGGGTGTTTTTCACTAGATTTTAATAGATGTTGATATTTTATGTATTATGTTTTAGTGAACGTGAGCCGCCCTGAGCCTGCTTTGCAGGGAGAGCGGGGTACAAGTACAATAATAAAAAAATAAAAAATAAAATAAGATGCTTTCTACGGAGTATGCCAGGGCTCTGCGTATTCACTTAATGTTTTGTTTAATCAGATCTAGAGTTAGTTATCAGATTATTTTTAAATATAAATTTGAATAAATGTGTTGTTTATTGGCTGGGAAATACAGGGTCGCACTTTGAACCTGGAACAAACAAACAAATGTCAAAACTACCCTGAGAGGCTGAGGGCTGTGCCCTGAAAAGACTGAATGCATTTGTAGTTTTAATTTGGACCGCATTTGATTAAGTTACTAGCAGTCCAAAACTGCAATTTTAAATTTTGGTTTTCATGCATTTTATTTTATGTATTTTACCTACACTGTAAGCTGCCTTGAGCTCCGTAAGGAAGGAAGGTGGCTAATAAATGTTTTAAATAAATGAATACCAGTGGGGATTGGCGATACTTGGGGGGGGGGGGGGGGAATTCCCCTTATGGCTCGGTGGGGGGACGAAGACTCACGGGGGGAGGGATGAGCCTGGCAATCTCCTCTGTCGCTGCAGAGCATGGCTGCCAGGCGTCCTTCACCACTGTGGCCAGGCTGTAGTGGCTGCCACAAGACCTTCTCCACTGCGGCTGGGCCACAGCAACTCCCAGGCATCCTCCACTATCATGGCGGGGCTGGCACAGCTGCCGGCATCCATTGCTGGCCCGGGCTGTAGCAGCTCCATTCTGAACAGGAAGAGGGATTTAACCCCACCTCTTCTTTACTTTAATGCTGATTTCAGATGTTTTTCCTGCAAGCCTTGGGAGTGCCCCAAATCTGCAGAAAAATCTGTTCAGCCTCCCTGTGGACCCGATCTATCTGCAGATGGGGGCTGTGGATGGCGAACGGTGTCTAGCTTCAGGAAGGGAACATTAAGTCTCCAATCAGCACTGTGATTTAGCGGTTAACACCTTCCTTTAATTCAGTCAAAGAAGTTCTAATCTCCATGTGGCCATTTAAAATGCCCTCTCATCACAGGGGCATCCCGGCGACCGCCACAGCAGGGCTGGTTCACAGGTGCAGAGGAAGGAGATGGTAGAATGTGGGGATGGTAGACAGGCTGCAACACCTGCTGGATGCTGACAAAAAGGAAAAGAAGACAGCACACAAAGGGGGGGGGCCTTTTTCTCCCGGCTGCTCAGATTTTCTCTTTGCAGAGAATTCCTTATCGCACGCAAAGGAAAGTCAATGCTGGAACCCGCCTTCGTCTTCCACCTCAGGACTCTGCCTCCTCATTGCCCCCAGGCACATTCATCAGGAGTCTGGGCTCCAGCCCTTACAGGGGTTTCCTTATGCTCCCGGAAAAGAGGCCTCCCACCTTCCTGCCTTTCTGGTGAGCCTGCACAAAAGAGCCCCTCCAGGGAGCTTTGGGGCAGTCTGAGCCTGGGCAAAGGCTGAATACATGCTGCTTAGAGGGCATGAGGAGATTAGTTTTTTAAATGAAGTTGTTTTTATCATATTGATTATATCATCTGTTGCAGGGGTTCCAAACTTGGTGTCTGCCAATAGCTTTCCTGGTGCCTGCCAGGTGCTTTCAGAAAGCAGCCATGGCCACATGGGGCTTTTGTCCAGCCGGGCTTCAGACTGGCAGTGAAGATTTTTAAAAACACTGCTCTGGCGGCAGCATCCACCACAGTGCAAGGATCTTAAGCTGGAGCAGTCGTCTTGAGGCTGTGCCCACCGCCCTGTGTCAGAATTCCAAAGGTGTCCATGGGCTGGAAAAGGGTTGGGACCAATTTTCCCTCTAAGCTGAGTTAGTGTGAGCTAGCTCACAGTTTTTTAGCCTCCGGCTCACATATTTTGTCTTAGCTCAGGAAGGACGGGCTCCAAAGCAAACTAATTTATGCAGTAGCCAAATCGCTTGCTCACAACTTTAATGCCAGTAGCTCACAAAGTAGAATGTTTGCTCACAAGACTCCACAGCTTAGAGGGAGCATTGGTTGGGGCCCCCTATTTCAAAGTGTCAATGTTTTATTATACTGTTTTTATAATGTCATTACCCACCTAGGGTCCTAAGGTACTCTGGAGAAAGGTGGGTATATAAATCTTTTAATTAATTTATTTACTTACTTACTTAGACTTATATCCCGCCCTCTCTGCTGAGGCAGGCTCAGAGTGGCTCACACTAAAATTACGACATATTAAAACACAGGTGTAACACAGTACACATCATAAAATTCCAACACAACAAACACAGTACAAATAAAGTGCAGATAGAGTAAAGTGCTGGCGGTAGTAATGGTGACATCCCAGTAGGCTAAATAGATGGCGTAACTATAGCCCCAGTCAGTGTCCAATTCACATCAGAAGTTGTTGATGTTAAAATATAATGGGCCTTGGTTGTTATTGGTAGCAGCTCCTAGTTGAAGGCCTGGTGGAAGAGCTGTTTTACAGGCCCTGCAGAACTGAAAAAGGTCCTGCAGGGCCCTGATGTCTTCTGAGAGCTCATTCCACCAGTGTGGAGCTGCTACTGAAAAGGCCCTGGCCCTGGTAGAGGCCAGTCTGGCGTCTTTTGGGAGGGCCAGATGATGTTGAGACCCTGGCCTCAGTGCTCTCTGAGGAACATGCAGGGAAAAGATATCCCTCAGGTAGGCAGGCCCCAGACCATACAGGGCTTTAAAGGTCAAAACCAGCACCTTGAAGCAAATTCGGTACGCTACTGGCAGCCAGTACAATGCCTTTAGCACGGGCTGGATGTGCTCCTGCATAGGGAGACCCATCATCAGGCAAGGCGCTGCATTTTGCACCAGCTGCAGCTTCCGGAGCTGCGACAAGGGCAGCCCCATGTAGAGGGCATTACAATAGTCTAATCTTGAGGTGACCATAGTGTGGATCACTGTTGCCAGATCATTGCATTCGAGGAAGGGAACCAGCTACCTGATCAGCCGAAGATGGTAAAAGGCCACCTTGGCAGTGGCTGCTACCTGGGACTCCATAGTTAAGGAGGCATTCAGGAGCACTTCCAGACTCCAAACCTTCGAAGCTGGCACCAACGGCACCCCATCAAAGGCCGGGTGTGGGATCCCTACCCCCAATCCGCTCCGACTCAGGCACAGGACCTCCGTCTTCGTCGGATTCAGTTTCAGTCGGCTCAATCTAAGCCAGCCCACCACACCTTGAAGTGCCCGGTCCAGGTCTTCTGGGTTAGAGTCGGACTGACCGCCCACCATCAAAGATAGCTGGGTGTCATCAGCATATTGATGACACCCTAGCCTGAGCCTCCAAGCAATCTGGGCAAGGGGGCGCATGTAGATGTTGAGTAACATTGGGGAAAGCACCACCCCTTGGGGCACCCCCACAGGTCAGCAAGTGCCTTCGGGACAGCTTATCCCCAAGCGCCACCCTTTGTCCCCAACCTTGGAGAAAGGAGACAAGCCACTGGAAGGCAAGCCCCTGAATCCCAATGTCAGCGAGGCGGTGGCTCCGTAACTGATGGCTGACCGTGTCAAATGCCGCCAACAGGTCCAACAACCACAGTACCACCATCCCACCTCGATCCTGATGCCTCCGTAGGTCATCTGTGAGGTGCGACCAGTGCCATCTCCGTCCCGTGGCCTGGGCGGAAGCTGAACTGGAAAGGGTCTCGCATGGAAGCATCATCCATAAAGCCCTGCAACTGTACCGCCACCGCCCTCTCAATTAATTTGCCCAAATAGGGCAAATTGGAAACCGGCTGGTAGTTTGCCAATTCAGCCAGATCCAGAGATGGTTTTTTTAAGAGAGGGCGGACCATGGCTTCCTTGAGTGTCCCCAGGAACAGCCCCCGGGACTTGATGAATCTCCAGCGTGCCAGTTTGGTGTAGTGGTTAAGTTTGCGGACTCTAATCTGGGAGAACTGGGTTTGATTCCCCACTCCTCCACTTGCACCTGGCTGGATGACCTTGGGCAAGCCATAGTTCTGGCACAGCTGTTCTCTCAAGGACAGCTTGGGAAAGAGCTCTCTCAGCCCCACTTACCTCACAGGGTGTCTGTTGTGGGGAGGGGAAGGGAAAGGAGTTTGTAAGCCGCTCTGAGACTCCCTTGGGTAGTGAAGGGGGGGGGTATAAACCCAATATCTTCTTCTCCTTCTCCCTTAGGGCACCTCGAAACCCCTCATGACCAGCTTTAATAAGCCAGGAAGGGCACGGATCAAGACTGCACGTGGTTGGATGTACTGTTAAGAACAATCTGTCGACTTCCTCTAGACTGGGCGAAAGGAAATAATCCAGAATCAGACTAGAAGACGTGAATGGAGCCTCAAGTTCACTTACTGTCTCAACTGTGGCAGAAAGATCGTGGCAGAACTGTCAAGGATCGAATAGTTCTAAACAACTGGGCCGGGCGTGAGCCTGCAGACGCAATCGTGGCCACATAAAACTCTCTCTTCGCGGCTTTGACTGCCATCTCATAAGATTTCATAAACATCCTAGAAGATGCTCTTGTAGCTTTGTCGCATGTCCACCACCACTGTCTCTTTAGCTGTCTTAGCCCCCGCTTCATCAGCCATAACTCCTGGGTATACCAGGGGGCTAGCCTAGAGCGAGAGTGCAGAGGGCGTCTGGGAGCGATACTGTCCATGGCTGCAGAGAGTCAGCTGTACTCAAGCTCATCCAATGAGTCTCCAGGGGGCATTGGATCCTGTAGACCCATTTGAAGCCACATAGGGTCCATTTGGCTCCGCGGGCGAAATAAAAAGCACTCACCGCCCAAACAGGGTCAGGGTGAGACATTCAGACGGGCCTTCAGGGCAAAGTGGTCTGACTATGGCACTGCCATAGCAGTGATCCGGTCCACTGTAACCCCCGCCACGAAGATCAAATTGAGCGTGTGCCCAGCCCAGTGAGTGGGGACCATTACATATTGGGAGAGTCCCAGTGCCGCCATGGACGACACCAGGTCCGTGGCCTGGGTGGAGGCTGCATCATCTGCATGGACACTGAAGACACTCAGGACTATCAGTCTAGGGCAGGGGTGGGCAAATGGCGGCCCGCGGGCCACATGCGGCCCGCCACAGAGTTTTTTGCAGCCCGCCAAGACATGAAGATTAACAAGAGTAAATATAGATGCTCTTTGACAGACATTAACTTGCAGGCAGTGATGAGAATCTCAACAAGCAATCTCACTCCTGATTTCAAAAAAATTGTAGAAAAGTGTGATAGGGTACATTTGTCTCATTAAACTGATTCTAAAATTAAATGTGCTTGCAGCTATAGACGATATGAAATTAGCCCAATAAATAAATTGAATAAAACTACCACTATTTTATTTCATTTATATGTATTGATTTTTATGATACAATTTATACCTTTTCTGAAATGCAAAGTTAACTAATGAATGCAATCATTTTAAAAGGTGCGGCCCTCCGCTCACCCTCCGCTCCCACAGAGTGGCCCCCGAGCCAAAACAATTGCCCATCCCTGGTCTAGGGTGCTCCAGTACCCAGCTTGATACAGTCTCCACCACGGATGGCAGGCTAGTGGTCGGTGCATTGGGCGGATGGTATACCACCCAAACAGCCAAACTCTCCCCTGCTTCCCACACTAGGACGGCACACTCAATGCCTGTGAGCTTCGGCGACAGGAGCGCCCTGAAGGAGTCAGCCTTCTGAATGAACAGAGCCACGCCTCCCTCCTGCCCCCTAGTCCACGATTGTTGGGAGGACCCAATACCCGGGTGGAGCTAACTGGGAGAGAGCTACAGTCTCCCCATCTCGAACCCAGGCTTCGGTCATGCACGCCAGGTCTACCTGCTGTCCACACAGAAAGTCCTTAAGGGCCATGGTTTTATTGTTGATAGACCTGGTGTCACACAACACCAATGACAGAGGGGGGTCAGTTAGCCTAGCCCCACTGCCGACCACCTTTGGGATGGGACACAGGCTGAGAGGAGACCAAGCAAATTCCCTTCTCCATCTCCTTCCCTTGTAACCATGCCTGTTCCCACCACCATGCTTTCAATGAACAAATCCTTTGGCATGTATGAAGCAGGCCTCTGAAAAGGTAGGTAACATGCTCCCCAAACCAACCAACGCAACTCTAAATTTTGCTCCCCCACTCCAACACTTGAGATGAGCAAACTGCATTCTGACAGGAAAGTTCTTCTGTAAAGACACAAGAATGCTTTAGCGCAATGTTGTGCAAGGCAAAGGGAAAGGAAGTGGTCAGCCATACCTTGTTGTTAAAGAAAGGTTCCGGCAGGCAGTATCCATTCATCACATTCACTAGGTTGTCGAGAACATAATGGAAGACGCGGTGGAGCTTCTCGCCCCTGAGAGCTGTGCTCTGGATCTGCGGCAGCGTGCCGGTGTGGAGTTCAGCCTTGAAGACCAATCAAAGTCATAATTACATCACAACGGATGAGTGGGGGAGCTGTCAGAATTCACTCACAGCCCCGCTGCGTTACCTCACTGCACTGCAAGGGATTCTGGGTGGTATTTGACCAGCTGTTCCAACCTGTTGCAGTAGCGAATGTCAAACCTGCCAACTCCAGAAGGTCTTGAAAAGAGGCCCTCTGTAGGTTTGCCAACTCCAGATTGGCAAATTCCTGGATATTTGGGGGTGGAGCCTGTGGAGGGTGGGGATGGCACCCACCCTCCGAAGCAGCCGTTTTCCCTAGGGGAGCTGGTCTCTGTTGTCTGGAGATCAGTTGTACTTGTGGGAGATCTCCAGGCCCACCTGGAGGATGGCAAACTCAGCCCTCCGGAACTAAAGAGGAACCCTGCTCTCCAAGCTGCTATACGATCCTTGGCAAAGGAAAGGCTTTCCCTAGGCTACGCCTCAATCAGGTCCACCAATCCTCTCTTTTGCTCCACCCTCTCCTGGCACAATTAGTTACTGCTCCTACATAAACTTCCAGTGGAGGCTGTGAAATAAAGGCCCTCCTGGCTGCAGCTGAGACTGCGCTATCTGGTCCTGATCTTGCCTGTCTTCTCCCAGCCATTGTAGAATCCTTTCCCATTCTTTGGCCAATCCAGCCCGCCTTTTCTCCTGTTCCCTGTGCCACAGGCTTCTCTGCCTGGCTGCACAACTACTCTGGGCACACGTTTTCAGATGTGTGTGCAACATACGCTTCAGCAGAGAGGACAAGATTCTCAGATGTATACAGGATGAAATTACGAAACACACACACACAACGCGTATTTTCAAATACCTCAAAATGGCCAGAGACAGAGGTAAGCCTCTCAGGAATGATCAAACAGGATTTGCAACACTGGGAGACCTCAGCCTGGCCATCTCACCTGCAGTATTATCTGCCTTGGTACTTGACTACTTGTTAATGGACTTTCCTATCTGTCAAGCCCCTGGTTCCCAGGGCTGGCCCTTCTAGCCCTTCCTATTCCTTCTCCAAGAGAGTACCGAGGCGGGGGGGGGGGGGCTTCCCAGGCTGGCCCTTGCCTAGCTAGGAGCCCTGTCAAACAAGCCATTGCAGTGCCCTCCTAGCTGACTTGGCTTCTCAGAGATCCTATTTCTGGCCACTCTGAGGTAAGATTGCTTCAATCCCTTTTTACCTCATAATGAGGAAAATTGAGGGGCCTTTCATCCAAATTGCAAGGACTGAAATTCTTCTGTGCAGTCTCCAGTTTAAACAACAGAGAACCTGAGTGCACTGCCTGCTAGGCCCCCCAAGGCCTGGTTTCTGGAAGGCATCCTTTTTTTCAAGAGTGGAGGGATTATACTCCTTGCCTCCTGCCAACAGAAGATTTCAAGCTGGCCTCGTGTCACAGGAGCACAAGACAAGACTGCCTTTCCTCACCAGTTAAGAAACAGTACTCTTAAAAAAAAAATCCTTCAGCATTTTACCTGCTGAACCCGGCTGGGGTCATCCAGCTGCAGTTTGGCAATCACACAGCCAGGGTCTAGTGCCGCACCAGGACGCTTCACGTAATGGATGCAGCCCGATTCCGCAGCAGTGAGGGTCATCACCATCTTCATCACCTGCAAGCGATAAAAACAAGGCCATGCATAGCTGACGTCCCCACGTTTGAATATGTTCTGCAGGTGCTGGGAGTTCCACTGCTTGTAACTGAATGGGGGAAACCATTCTGCAGGCCTGATTAATACAACTACAGTACAGCTACATACAGAAACCCCAATAAAGCTACAACACTGCTACATCTGTACATGAAAGACACAAGCAATGTGTACGTGGCATTTGTGCCGTGCTTTCAGCATAAAAGCTTTTGATATACAGTTATCCTCCCCCCAGCTCAGTACAGTAGACCTGTATCATACAAGGTTTGGGAGACAGAAAGAAGAGAAGCCTGCCCAAAGCCTCCTGGAGTAACCATGATGGGCCCGAACACAGTGATCTTCCAGGCTGCTACTCAGTCTCTTGGCAATTACGCACTACCCCAGCTCCCAAAATGGCTGCCATTTGCTTAAAGTCATTTCAGTTATCTGAGCTTTAATTTATAGATTACATTTGCAAAGTATATTTTGTTTGGAGACGATGCACCAAAGCAAACTCCTAGTCTTAAGAAAGACATTACTCCTTGTGAGAAAGAAGAGAATGCTTCTACTATGATGGCACCTTCCATCTCTGGAGTTTTAAATGATTAAACATATTTGTTGTTTTTAAGTCAGCTGGGTAACATTTTAAGCACTGCAGCCCAGAAGAGAATATTTAGCCACCGGCTCCTAGTGTGGCCGGTCTTTGCCACACGGTAATCAGCTGTTACCTCAATCTCAGCAAAGCACTGGCCTGAAAACACGTGTCCCCCATCTTCCACCACGTACTGGATGAGCTTCCCTGCTGAAGGCGAACGCAAAATGGATGGGTCATTTTCCTTCTCAAATACACAGGTCTTGTTGCCAATGGTGATACGGTATCTAGAAGGAGAAACAGTTGAGGTAGACAGTTGGAAAGATGACAGATAACTTTCCAATTTACATGTCACTCAAGGGAAAACAGGGCAGGGAGACAAGGTGTTGCATCCAACAGAATTTCCTTGGGAAAAGGTCACAGCTTATTGGTGGAACACACTTTCTCCTATCAAACCCTGGTTGGGACTTGCATTCTGGGAGACCCTATGGACTGTCGGGATCTGCCAGCCCCCAGAGCTCAAATGGAACCTCCCACTGGATGGGACCTTCTATGAAGGAGGGTTCCACCAGCACAGGTCCCAGAACATGCTGGAGTCAGAATGTCATAATGGGGACTCTCAGTTGCCACAATCACCTTTTAGGTCATTAAAAATAAAGATGGTGATGAGCTCAGACAGATGCCAGGGTTGGAAGGCAAACTGCTGCCTAGCAGACATGGCTCCCACTTCCTCAAGCATTACTCTTGAAAGAGACCCCCGTGTATTTCTAGGATCAGGGCCCAGACTGGTGAACAGCCTTCTAAAGGAGTCCTCACAGCTGTCTGGCTGCTGCTTCTAGCAACCTCTCCAATCAGCTCCCCTGCAATTGCAGCAGCCATGTCTTAAAAATGTGTTGGCATTCCCTCCACCCAGAATTAGCACCCCCTTCCTTGCCCTGGCCAGAGGGTGAATCCAAACCACCCAGCTTCCACATCGGCAGGAATGGGACACAAGGCTCCGCGGAAGCTTACTGGGGGCTCCTGAAGGAGAAGATCTGCAGTGGAGGCTAATATCCCTGAATGACAGCTTGCATTCTACAGCTATTCAGTTTTCTGCTGCAACGGAGCAACACTGGGTGTGTTCTGGTTCTCTCTCTTAACTGCAAGTGTGAGGCCCATCAAACCTCGGCAACACAACATGCACTCCAGAAAATGCCCCAGAAGAATTCTCTGCAATACACTAGCGTTCCAGGACAGATGTTCAGGGTTTTTGTTGCTGCTGCTTTAAAGATTTATTAAAGGTTCTCTCTCTCTCCTTTCTCCCCAGTAAGGAGCTCAAGACAGTTTCTAGAAAACAGATGGACTGCTTTGGAAAAGGCTCTCCACGGTAGAATATGCATGTGTGTTTTTGCATTTATTTATGTCCCACTCTTCTCCCCAGTTGGGATTCAGAACAGCTTAGAACATCGTTCTACCTGCCCTCATTTTCTCACAACAACCCTGTGAGGTAGGCCATGCTGAGAGTTTGTGACAGACCAAGGTCACTCAGTGAAATTCCATGGCAGAAGTAGGGATTCAAACCTGCCCCCCCCCCCAGGATGCCACTTACCCACATGAACACATGAAGCTGCCTTATCCTGAATCAGATTCTTGGTCCATCAAAGTCAAGTGCTGTCTATTCAGACAGGCAGCAGTTCTCCAGGGTCTCAGGCAGCGGTCTTTCTCACTGCCAGATTCTTTAAACGGCAGATGCCATGGATTTAACATGGAGCCTTCTACATGCCAAGCAGATGCTCTGCCATTGCTAAGCCATGGCCCCTCCCCATTCTCTCCACTACACCCCTCTGACTGTCACAGTTTGAAGACCACTGAGGTTAAAGTCTCAGGTTCAATCCCTGGTGTTTTCAGGGCTGGGAAATACTTTTGTTTGGAACTTTAGAAAGTTCCTCTCAGTTCCTGATCACGCCACGAATAAGAGGGGAGAGGATGATGATGTCAAGTTTCCAGGGTCTATGGGAGGCCTGAAAAGATGTGGGCCATACCTGGTGACATCTCCAAAGTGGGAGGGACCGTGAGCAGAGTAGGAGAAGAGGGGTTTTTCTAAATTGCAGATTAAACTGCAGCCCCGATTATTACTAGTGGCCACAAAGCAACGGAATGGGGAGGGCTACCTGTCCACTTCCTCCTTCAAGTAGGTGGTGTAGCTGCTACCATCATATGACAGAAGAAGCCCTCCATCGCTCAGCCGGTGAACGTCGACTTCCACACAGGAGCCATTCATAATGACCACGTAGGAGTTGGGAGACTGCCGGGTCACCTGTAAGCGCAAGGGAACACACGGCGAATGTAGATTTCCAAACTACGTAGAGAACACAAACCTGGTTCCTACCGCGCTCCTGGATTATATCACTTAATCCGTAGGCAGAGAGGCCACTGTGTGAAAGAAAGAACCCACTCGCTGTAAAGCGTGGGAAGGTGGCCAACTTTCACCACTGGTCAATTAACAGCCTCCTGGCTGTTTCAAGGGCTCAGTTCCAAAATCACACCAAAACAGGGCAAAAGAAACTTAGCTGTGGGTTGGTGCAAAAGTCTGAAAAGTCAAACGCCACAGCAGAAAAAAAATCCACCAGCAAATCAGGATCAAAAAACTGTCGTTTCAAGAGAGTTTGCAAACCATGATCTCTGCTAACTGCCATGGGGAGTGATGTCACATGACAGGGGGAGCGGCAGAGAAGGCTGCTGAACTGCCCAGCTGCAAGCGGTCTGTCTCCCTGGGTGGCTTGGCTCCTCCCCCAGTACCATAAGTAAAACAGGCTGGGGAAAAAGCATCTAGGAAAGGGGTAATTTATACCCTGCCTTTCTCCCCAATGGGGACCTAAAGCAGCTTCCATCATTCCCCTCAGAACTGCCACCCTGCCAGACAGGCGAGGCTGAGAGGGTGCAACTGGCCCGAGGTCACCCAAACCCGTTCCCACAGCACAGTGGGGATCTGAAGCAGGGTCTCTCAGATCCTCCCTCCAGCATTCTAACCCCTGCGCCGGCTCCCCAGAAGGGCCTCCTCCCAGACTGACCGCCTCACACATTAAGGTCTTCTGGTACTGCCTTGCTCCAAGTTCCTCCATTTACTACAGTCAGATCTGAGATGACAACAAGCAGGGTCTTTTCAGCTGTGACACCTGAACTCTCCCTGCACAGTTTTACTGCCTGCACATGTATTTATTTTATGTATATCCTGCCTTTCTCCCCAATAGGGACCCAAAGCTGCTTACATCATTCTCCTCTCCTCTGTTTTATCCTCACAACAACCCTGTGAGGGAGGTTAGGCTGAGTGTGACTGGCCCAAGGTCACCCAGCAAGCTTCCATGGCTAAGCGGGGATTTGAACCTGGGCTTCCCAGATCCTAGTCCAACACTTTAACTCCTATACCACACTGGAATTATAGGAAGAAACCTTTTTGTTTTATCAAGACATGTGGGTGGGCCCATCGACTGTGCTGGTTTCAGTGTGGATTATACATGTTTATCTGTTGTGTTTGTTTGACTGCATTTTGACTTATTGGGAACCTGCCTCAGATTAGATTGAGGGTATAATCCAGAAAAGGCGTTGAATGAAGAAATTAAGCATAGTGAAATACCTTTAGAACATACTTCTTCCCATCATAGATCAGTTCTACATCCACCGTGTTCAGCAATGTATGAGCAGGCAGGACCTGGCCCCTGAAAGACGGTGGGGATATCAGAATTTAACGACAGAACAATCATGGGAACAGGAGGGAAGGGAGAGAAAGAGTGCAGGCTTCAAGACAAAGAGAGAAAGAGGCAAAAGCAAGACACACGCCTCTTTTCAGCCTATAAGAAAGTGGCTCATTATTGAGGTCGGACCAAAAAAACTGATCTACTTTACTCAGAAACAAAGAAGAAAATAGAGGAAGATAGACGGATCTCCCTGGGGATGGAGTTCCAAAGTTTTGGCTCCATGACCAAGAAGGCCCCTTCGTGGGTGCCTTCCATCTAGCCTCAGACAGCAGGGGCACCCGAAGCAGGGCCTCCAAAGATGACTGGAGTAGACTGGCAGGTTCATATGGGAGAAGGCGGTCTTTAAGGTATGCTGGCCCCAAGCCATACAGGGCTTTAAAGGTCACCACCAGGACCTTGAATTGAGCCCGAAAGCAAACTGGCAGGCAGTGTAGGTGGAACAAGACTGGAGTGAGATGGTCCTTACGATGCACTCCAGGTAACTTTCCGGCTGTAGCACTCCGCACCAACTGTAGCTTCTGGACGGTCTTCAAGGGCAGCCCCATGTAGAGTGCACTGCGGGTGACTGAAGCAGCACTGCCATCCCCAATAAGGTGTGTCTATACCTATGTACCCTGGCCTGGATGGCCCACAGTAGCCCAGGCGTCAGCTGTGGTTAGTACTTGGATGGGAGACCGCCACAATCACAATGCAGAGGCAGGCAACAGCAAACCACATCTCGTCGCCTCTTGCCTTGAAAACCCTGCGGAGCCCCCATAAGTCAGCTCTGACTTGATGGCACTTTCCACCACCACCTTTAATTGTCAAAGATCTTTGGCACCCCCGTGTGCCAGCTGAAAAGCTATACAGAGCAAAATGGCACAGGCCAAATTTTTCTGTGACGAATCAGAAGGGTCTTTAAAAAAAACAAAAAAACCCTCAAAGGTCTAGCTTTACCTCTCCAGGGAGTGCAGGAAGTTGGAGACGCTATTCCGAAAACTCACATCAGCCACATGAAGAGCCCCACACACCACTCCTAGCATAGTATCTGGTCTCTCGGCCTGGAGAGAAAAAGGAGGAAGAAATCCCAGTTAATTGCCATTTCGCCTTTTAAAAGTACTGGAGAGTTATTACAGGTTTACAAGGCTGTGGCTCAGGCACAAAGCCCCTGCTTGCAACACACAAGGTCCCAAGTTGAGTCCCCGGCTTCCCCAAGGAGAGGCTCTTGGGCAGGTCAAAACCTCCCTCTGTCCTGGAGAGCCCCAGAGCCCTCTCAGTCGGGGGGGGGGGGGGGAGGGAGGGAGCCTGGGTGCAGCAAAGGTATAGCTGCACAGCAGAGGGAAAAGGCAAGGGCAGCTAAGGAGCAGGCAGGAGACATGACGACCAGCACTGCCCTCCTAAAGAGTAAACTGTGGGGAGGAGGAACTGGGTGTGGCCAAGAGGAAGCAGACAAAACGGCTCATCAGGGGGAAGCGAAGCAGGAGTCAGCCAGCGAGGCCTGGGGTCTCTGCCATCTGGGGAGATCAGACCCTCCCTGGGATGAGGCAGGTGGCACACCTGGCCAGAAGTATGGCAGGCTGTGTCACCTTGGACAGCAGCAGTCTAGCACAGGGTTTAGCCTTGCAGGGAGAGCGCCAAAGCCAGAAAGCGGCAGCTAAAGGACCCAGGATCAGGCTTGGAACCTGGGCTGAAGCTAGGGTTGCCAACAGTCTAAAGGGAAAAAATGTCCTGTCCCTTGAATAGAGGCTTAATGGGATGTTATTATTTATCTGGTAATTCCATGTCACAGAAAGATCCATCTGCTCATTCCCACACGGTTGAAAAATAAGGACAGGGCATTTTCCTCCAGGCCTGTTGGCAGCCCTAGTTGAAGCACCTGGAGGTGACGATGACAAGTAAACTGGTCTCCTGGGAGGCCTGTGACTGTCTCAGAAGCTGGAAGTTCTAATTGACTTAAGCAGCTTGTTCCTGGGGCTCCTGCGGGCTCCCTGCAGGCCGGCTTCCCAGTCAGTGCCACCGCTTCAGGCCAAGGGAGGCAGTGTTTAAAGACTGGTCACAGAGATCCCCACTGTAATGCACACTTGGTTCCTAAAGCATCCTATAATTGCTAAACATGAGTTGCTATGAGATACGCTGACTTAGTTGTGTAAGTTAAGAGCCTTTGTCTATAAATAATTTCTTCAAGAACTGTCAGCTGAGAGTTTCTGGGTAGCCAAAGGTATTGATCCCCCCTCTTGATATTAAAAGAATTAAATGTTAAAACTCCTAACGTTCTTCACATATTTAACAATAAACCCGTGAGAAATGAAAGGACACTCATATGTGAAGAGATGCATGCACTTAAATATTCAGTGACCTGCAGTACAGTGTGGTATAATTTTTTATCGTTTTCCCTTACTGATGCTACTTTACTAAAGGGCATGTTGAGAATAAATAATGGACTTAAACACTTGAAGCAGGACCTCAGCAGCTCCCTGCTATTAGACTGTCCTTGGTGCGGTGGATGGAAGATGGGAACAACCAGAGGGGAAGCAACTCTCGGGGGCGTGACAGAATCCCAACTGCGAATGATGGACTAGTGGTCTGACTCCATATAAGGAAGCTTTATCAGTTCCAAAAAGGAATCCTGCTTTATATGGAGACTGACCAGTGGCACGTATTGGGTATTTACTGGCAATCCTGACTGGCAACGGCTTTCTAGGACGTGCGACTGGAAGAATCAGCATTCCATTGTTTTATGCCAAGAAATGTTTGTGTTTGTTAGCAATTATACCACCACCACCCCCCATTTTAATCTAAGAAAGGAATCCAGCCTCACCTGTACTTTCTCCGCAATGAGCCGGTCCAACCAGCCAGTATCGATGCTGTTATGTTGAAAGCTCTCGGTTTCTAGTAGCTTAATCAGGTACTCCACTGTGGTTCGGAAGTCTCCACGGATAGATAGCTCTTTCAGAGCCACTACCATATTTCTGGGGGGGGAGGGGAAATGTTCAAGAAGAAACTGAAGGTCAGGGAGAAAAAAAACTGAAGGGCCAACGCTGGTTTGGGAAATCCCTGGAGATTTGCAGAAGGAGCCTGAAGACAGTGAAATTTAGGGAGGGGCGGGACTTCAGCAGGGTATAATGCCATAAGGAGAGTCCAGCCTCCAAAGCAGCCATTTTCTCCAGGGAAGCTGATCTCTGTCGTTTGGAGATCAGATATCATTCTGGGAGATCTCCAGGTCCCAACTGGAGGTTGGCAACCCTACTGAAGGGCAATCTGCAGGATGTTGAAAGTTTTCTACATGTCTCCTCACCCATGAATTACTCCATCCTCCCCAGTTGCTGAAGTACTGCAGCACTAAGAGTTGCTCAGCCCAGGAAACCACAGCTACAACAGACCTTCCAAACCAGAAATTCAACCTGTTAGAACGCACTAGGCTTTTGCTACGGAGGAGCCACTGGCTGTGGCCAAAAGCCGTACACAGAGAGGATGCAGCCAGGACAGGGTTGGAGACTGGGTCCTTCACTTGGCAGGGTACGTTGCCCAAAAGGAACCCAAGCCGGACCCCATTGACACTGGAAGAGCCGAGGAAGTGGCTCAGCTTAGACCCAGCCAGGGAAAGCGCTGGAGAAAGTGGCAGATGAGCCTAAATCTGTTGTTGCTGGCCTCGCCACTAGCCGAGTTCAAGCCAAGTGTGTACCTCACTGGTCCCCAACCTAGTGCCCATGGGTACCATGGCACCCACTGACACCTTTCCCGGTGCCCACCAAGTGTTTTTAGAAAGAGGGCAGGGCCAGATGCAGGAAAGTTTTGTCCAGGAAAGTTTCTGATTGGCGGTGCAGATTTTTACAAACATTGCTTCAGCAGCAGCTGCCACCACAGCATAAGGATCTTCCCTGTCTGACCAAAGGTAAGTTGTAGCAGCCATTTTGTGGCTGACTCCGCCTCCTGCAAAAGTTGTTTTTTGGCAGCCATTTTGTGGCTGTGCCCAACCACACCTTGTCAGAATTCCAAAGGTGCCCGCAGGCTCAGAAAGGTTGGGGACTCCTGGAGCAGCTTGTCATCAGTGGCAACTGCATAGGGGATTTTTTGCTCCACTTCTTAGTGTCACTTCCCAGCCCACGTAACCTGTGCATAATCATCACATACAACAACCTGCACACAGGTTGCACATTCCCTCCTACATGGAAAAGAGGATGTGAGCTGAACACAAGTCTTGAGTTTCCACTGGTTCTACATTTTAACCCTCCAGGAATCCACAACTGAAACTAGATCACTGTGAATTCCTTCACATCCCAGTGACTGCTTCCATCCCCTCTGACCCAGAAAGTCCTCCCACTTCCAAATCTAGCCCTACACAATCCCCACTATTCATCATCAACACCCTGGTGACTCAGGAAATTTCGACAACCCAGTGACGACCACAGGAGATTAAAGCAGACGAGGATCATTCCCTGACAGGATCCCACCCCACATCCAGCTCATCTTCCCCTAGTTCACGTAAAGCATTCCCCCCCTCGACTTACGAAATAGCTTCCTCCCGGTTTTCTCCCCACGAGAAACAGTGGCCAAACTGAGAATCAGCGAATTCATGAAGTCCCCCGGCAGCAGCAACGCTGAAATAGCCCCAGACGTTCTTATTACTGCGGAAATTCAGTTCCTGGACTGTCCCAGAGCTGGGTTTGAATCCCTGTAGAGGAAGAGGGAACGTTATGTAAACCTGCACAGTCCATAGCTAGGGCTCGATTTTTATGCTTAATCACCATTAAAAAAAATGTTCATTGGTTTTCCAGGTGAATTCCTGAGATGCAGTCTCTTTTCTCAAAGTGCAAGAATGCAGGTTGCTCTAAAATTCATTGATGGCCACGCAGGAAGGTGGGTTTGAATTATTTGTTAATTCATGCATTCATTCCCCCTCCTTTTCAGCCAGACTGGCTCTCCCAAAGACAAACTGCAGTTAAAAACCCTACAAGAAATGGCACAAATACATGTGCTTGGCCAGGAGAAGGGACCTTCACCATTCATTCTTAGAGTTATAGTCCTCCTCCCCTTTTCTTGTATGTTGACTCTTAAGACCCAGCAATGTGTTTTTAATTAAATTTGGTTAAAGGTAAAGGGTAGGGGCTGCGGTGGCTCAAGTGGTTAAGACACTGAACTGCAGAGACAGAAGGTCAGTAGTTCAGCAGTTCAAAACCCGAGTGTCGCATGATGGAGTGAGCTCCAGTCTCTGGCCCCAGCTCCTGCCAACCTAGCAGTTCGAAAGCAAGAAATTGCAAGTAGATAAATAGGTACCACTTCAGTGGGAAGGTAACATTTCATGTGTCTCGGCATCTGGTCATGCCGGCCATATGACCACGGAAAAAGGTTTTGGACAGCGCTGGCTCCTTGGTTTGGAAAGGGAGATGAGCACCGCATCCCTATAGTTGTATTCAACTTGCTTTTCAGCAAGGGAAACCTTTACCTTTACTTTTACCTAAAGGTAAAGGTTTCCCTTGCTCAAAAGCCAGTCAAATCCGACTCTAGGGGGCAGTACTCATCTCCGTTTCCAAGCCAAAGAGCCAGCACTGTCCAAAAGTGTTTCCATGGTCATGTGGCTGGCATGACTAAACGCCGAGGCACACGGAACGCTGTTTCCTTCCCACCGAACTGGTACCTATTTATCTACTTGCAATTTCTTGCTTTCGAACTGCTAGGTTGGCAGGAGCTGGGGCCAGAGACGGGAGCTCACTCCATCATGCGACACTTGGGTCTCGAACTGCTGAGCTACCAACCTTCCGGTCTGCAGCTCAGCATCTTAACCTCTGATCCACTGTGGCCCATAAATGATGGTTACCAAGACACAAAATTTTCCCCTTTACATAAAATCATAGACTCTCACAGAGTTGGAAGGGGCCTTACAGGCCATTTAGGCCATCGAGTCCAACCCCCTGCTCAATGCAGGATCAGCCTAGAGCAGGGGTGGCCAACCTGTGGCTCGGGAGCCACATGCGGCTCTTTCACACATATTGTGCGGCTCCTGGCAGGGCGGCTGGGGAAGCAAAGGGGAGGCATGCTTTTTCTCTCTTTCTCCCTTCCTTCCTTCCTTCCTTCCCTCCTCCCTCCCATCTATTTGCTTTCCTAGTTTCTCTCTCTCTTTCTTTCCACTTCTTTAATTCTTTCTTTCCATCTCTCTCTTTTTCTCTCTCTCTCTCAATATCATTAGCAAACAAGTAATATCATTATCAATAACCGGTTTTCCTCGTTTGTTTTTATTTTTGGCAGTCCTATTTAATGTTAATAAAAAGCAAATTTGCATATTTTAAAAAATAAAAACGTGGGTGTGATATTTGTTCCTGTCCTGCGGCTCTCAGACATCTGACGTTTATTCTATGTGGCTCTTACGTTAAGCAAGGTTGGCCACCCCTGGCCTAGAGCATCCCTGACAAGGGTTTGTCCAGCCGCTGCTTCAAGACGGCCAGGGAGGGGGAGCTCACCTCCTCCCTAGGCAGCTGATTCCACTGTGGCACAACTCTGACTGTCAAAAAGTTCTTCCTAAGATCCAGCCAGCACCTTCCTGCCCTTAATTTAAACCCATTATTGTGAGTCCTCTCCTCTGATGCCAACAGGAGAAGCTCCCTGTCCCCCTTCACATGCTTAAAGAGAGTAATCTTGCCCCCTCCCCCAGCCTCCTCTTCTCCAGACTGAACATTCCCAAGAAGTCCCTCAGCCTTTCCTCATAGGGCTTCTTGGTCTCCAAGTAACAGAAGTTTCACTCTCGGCACCCAGAAGAAGCAGAGACTTGTCAGCTGCTAGAGAAGATAGTGAAGGTGGATGCCCAGTCCTCTGCTCCCTAGGGTCTCCTTCTAACTGCTGCTGGGGCCTAAGGTCATCCTTGACCTGTTAAGCCCTTCCCTTCTGGAAAACAAACAGCCATACAGATTACATTCCCCAGGACAGACACAACAGCTGTGCTTTTCCTACTGCCAGCGTACAGATGGGACCCAACTGAAGGACACTACTGGCCCTCCATTCTCCTGATGTACCACAGAGATCTATCTTTCCCAGGCTACAGTGTCCTCCTCCTCCTCCTCCTCCTCCTGTACTAGGCTGGAGGAAAAGTCTGGCTCCACCTCTACAGCAGGAGATGTTGCATCTTCTCAAACATTCACGCACAGAGCTTAATTACAGGCAACTTCATTGCAGATTTACAGGTGAATATTCAAGGAATTTTCAGGCTGCTTGTAAAAAGATCCTGGCTGCAGGTTTCAGTACAGCCACCAGCGCAGAGTTTTGTTTTTCAAAAGGAAGAGAGAAAGGCGACAAGAAGAAGGAGGAGAAGAAGAAGAAAGGCTTACCTCGTCGGGATTCTCGCTGGTTATGCGGGCAGCGATCACGTGACCCCGAGGACAAGGCACGTGGGCGGAGTTCTCAAAGTCAATGGGGGTGTCTCCCCAGGGGGAGACTCCGTACATCATCCGGATATCCTTGATCCTGTGGAGAGGAATCCCCATGGCAATCTGAAGAAGGGAAATAAAGATACCTTTCATACTTATTCACACATCAGCATAATGAACGGTGGCGCTTACTTCCCGACAGGGCCTGGAGGGACACAGCACATACGCCGGCTTCTGACAGGGAGTGTCCTGGGCTTTATTCAGGGTGCCAGCTGAAGTTCTTGGAAACCCAAAATGACCCAGGGCCAGTGGACCATGGAGAAATTTTTATATGCTAAAGCAATCTCGTTTTTATCCAAAGGCAGAAGTCACACACACTTAAGCTGCTGCTGCTTCTTTTTGCCACCAGGTCGCAGCTGACTTAAGACAACCCCACAGGGTTTTCAAAGCAAGAGATGGTCAGGGGTGCACTGCACTGCAAACCTGGACTGCCTCGGTGGTCTCCCATCCAAATACTGACCAGGACCGACCCTGCTTAGCTTCTGAGATCTGATGAGATCAGGCTAGCTTGGGCTGCCCCGGTCAGGGCACGCTTAAGCTCACCGTCAGTCCACACAAGGAGGAAAGGCTCTAATTGGGGACACCTCCTGAGAAAAAAGTATATTAAGGCAAATACCGAAACAGAGGAGATCAGGATTTTCACCTAGGGCAGTGGTTCTCAACCTGTGGGTCATGACCCCTTTTGGGGTCGAACGACCATTTCACAGGGGTCGCCGACTGGCGTCCGAGCCCGCCCTGCCCCTCCCCTCCGGCAGGAAAGGGCCCCGCGCTCGATTGAGTCCAAGGTCTGGCCTCCCGGCTCTTTGCCCTCGAGGGGAGCTTTCCCTTTAAGGGCAAAGAGCAGGGGTCGGTTGGGGCCTGAGCCCCGCTCCCTGCTTCCAGCAGCCCTTCCAGCAGGGGCCATGAGGAGGAAGAAGCCAGCAGGTAAGTCAATGGCTGCTTCCCCCTCCCCGCCGCCGCCTTTAGGGGCCCACCCGCTGCCTTCTCGAGGCTCCGTGCCAAAGCCCAGAGCCCAGGAAAGGTGGCAAAAGCCACCCCCCACCTACCTACCTACCTTCCTTCCCCCCTCTCTCCCCCCTTTCTCTCTCTCCCCCCCCCTTTCTCTCTCTCTCTTCCCCCTTTGTCTCTTTCTCTCTCTTCCCCCCTCTTCACCCTTTCTCTCTCTCTCTCTCTCTCTCTCCCTACCTTTCTCTCTCTATCACTCTCTCTCTCTCCCTACCTTTCTCTCTCTCTCCCTACCTTTTTCTCTCTCCACCTTTCTCTCTCTCTCTCTTTCTCTCTCTCTCTCTCTCCCCCATACCTGCAACAGCCTCTCCCCCCCCCCACCTACCTTCATTTTCTCATGGCATCTTTTGTTGAAGAAAAGTAAGTCTGAAACCTGAGTGTTTGTTGTGTCTTGTTGGGACTAGTTTGCAAATCTATGTGTGTCTAAAGTCTGTATTAAAGTTGTTTGGTGCCAACTGCCATGCAAGAGAAAACATCTGAAAAAGTAGCTTCATTGTTGTGTGTGTTGGCAGAATTTTATGGTTGGGGGTCACCACAACATGAGGAACTGTATTAAAGGGTCGCGGCATTAGGAAGGTTGAGAACCACTGACCTAGGGCAACAAAACAGCTGGATGCCACTCTACCTCAATGATCTCTCTGTTTCCAAATAGTTGCAAACAATTCCTAGTTATGGATATATACAACAAGAGGGTCTGAACTTGCGGGGGGAGAGAGACCGTAGGGTCACAGTGGATAGCTAAGTGGAAGCGTCAACTTTATACACTGCCGAGGGATATGCTAGGGGTTATTAGGGGCAGGACTGAGGATAAAGCAGCCGGTACTGTGATGTCCTTATATGGTTGCAGGTAATCCCCCCTGAAGGCTGCCCTGAACTCCATAGACAAACAGTGAGATACAAACAGAGAGGAGTTACAAACTGGGCTTCCACATGCATGTCTGTAAACTTTATTTATGTGAAGGCATCACAAACTTTCACCACTTGCCTCTCCTTCAAAATGAAACCATCTGCTTCAAAAATCAATAAATGAATAAATAAACTGTGCAGAACTCCCCCACTGAGCACGGAGGTGATCACACCCCCTCCATTGCACAAGAACTGGACAGCAGCCCATAAACCACACTGCCCAACTTTCATGTTTGCAAAGGGAAAGTTTCTCAACTTCCCTGCCTTTATCCACAGGTCGATCTTGCCCAGGTGCAGATGTGGCTTCATCTTCGTTTGCTCCAGTGAAAGAATTAAACCCCTGACGAGGCACTTCCTGGCCTCCTGCTTTCTGAGACAGATCTAGGAGAACTGGTTATTTCAGCAGAACTGGTTTGTCCTCTGCATCTTCTTCCACAGAGGCTCCCAACTCACCTGGAGCTGGGCCGCAGGCAAGTTGACGTCAGCCACCATCTCGGTGCAAGGGTGCTCCACCTGAAGCCGAGGGTTCAGCTCCAAGAAGTGGAAGCTGCCGTCCTGGCTGTAAAGGTATTCCACCGTCCCGGCACTTACGTAGCCCACCATCTTGGCAAGCTTCACTGCACACTGGAGGCAGAGAACAGGATCAATCAAGTCAACTGTTGCAGTGATAGTTAAGAGCAAAGAATCACCCTGACGAGTCAGACCAAAAGGCTCATCTGCTCTAACATCCCATTTCCCACAACAGCTAGCCAACTGCCCGTAGGAAGCTCACAAGCAGGGCAAGATGACAACCGTAGTCCCCAAAACACACTGTAGCCCCACAGCTGGTGGTATTTCATGGCACACTACAAAACAGAACCTCTGTGCTTAGATGCAATCAATAGCCACTGATGGAACCTTCCTCCCCCATGAATTTGACTAACCTCCTTTTAAAGCCATCAGAACTACTGGCCTCTTGCCTCATCCTGGGGAAGCAAATTCCATAAATCCATGCCACTGCACTGAGGCCACGCCCACAGCCTCGGACAGAAGTTGCCACAGTACCACCCCCGTTAGACATGAATGACCTCTGCAACCAGGGAAGCAACCAGCAACTCCCCCGACCTAAGGAATTTCTGGGTAACTAATATAGAGAGATGCCCTACACAGAGCTAGTCCACAGACTTATACGCTTCTGAATATCAGTGCCAGGAGGCAACAACAGGGGAAGTCCTCAGTTTCTATGCCCTGCAGTTAAGAACACAAGAAAAGCCCTGCTGGATCAGACCAATGGTCCATCTAGTCTAGCACCCTGTCTCACACAGTGGCCAACCAGGTCCTCTGGAGGTCCAGCAACAGGGCACAGAAGCCAAGGCCTTCCCCTGAAGTTGCCTCCTGGCTCTGGGATTCAGATGTTTGCTACCTCTGAACACAGAGGGTCCCTTTATTTACCAATATGACTATTCTTGGACCTCCAGAAGAACTGGTTGGCCACTGTGGGATACAGGATGCTAGATTAGATGGACCACTGGTCTGATCCCAGGAGGGCTCTTCTGATGTTCACCTACCCTGGACCACAGCTGCTCTGCAGGAGTGTCAAACAATATCCTCCTTCAGACTTTAATCCAAGACCCTTTAATCCAAGACTAGGCATAACAGGAATTAAATCTGGGTCCTTCTGCACAAAAAGCAGCAGCTTTATCACTCACCTATGAGCTATTCCTGATTGTTGCATACAGATGACAGCAAACTAGCATGAGATGCACTGATCTAGTTTGCAACCTTTTTTAAAAAAAAATAATTTGTCTGTGGTCAGACCTCTCTCCTGTGAACTGCCCGGCTCCCACCTACCTGTTCCATGTGTTCAAACACCACAGAAGTGGCGATCGACGCTGGAGCTTCCTCGATGATCTTCTGGTGTCGGCGTTGCACTGAACAGTCACGGCCGAAGAGGGAGATGGCGTTGCCGTATTGGTCTGCAAGGATTTGAACCTCCAGGTGGCGAGACTGTTTGGCGAGGCGCATCACGAAGATAGGGGACCCGGGCACTTCTGCTTGCACCTGAGACGCAAAGATGACACAGGATATAGACCAAACATGTCACTCACAGGATGGGCTTTCACATTAATTTCAGAGGTAGTTAAACCATGGGGTCTCCAACAGGTAGCTTGCTTGCTTGCTTATTAGACTTATAGGCTGCTCTCCCCACTACGCAGGCTCAGAGCAGCTTACATGACTTGGCCGCGCCAAGATCCATAAATACATTAAAATCAGTTAAAACATAATAAAACACCCTCAAAAGATAACATAACAATATCAGTAGCTTGGGAGCTACTGATAGCTCTTGCTGCTGCACAGTCATTTGTGTATCCCCCAGAAGACTCAGGGAAAAATGGCAAAAAGATCTAATGTAGGGTTGTTGGGTTTTTTTTAAAAAAAGTCTTGTTTCGCTGGATTTTTGTCTGTGCTGGTTAACTGATAGCTTCAGGTCTGGTACTCTTACTAGTTCATGCTCTGTTTCTAAGACAGGACAGAATTCATTAACACACTGGGTACTCAGAAGTACCTCTTATTTTAAAAAGGTTGGCAACCCCTGGGATAAAGCTGCCAGAAAATTACTTAACTCCATCACATCCATGCAGCAAGCTTCTAAAGAAGAAGAAAGAGATTGGATTTATACCCAGCCCTTCACTCGGAATCTCAAGAGTGGCTTACAATCTCCTTTCTCTTCCCCTCCCTGCAACAGACACCCTGAGAGGTAGGTGGGGCTGAGAGAGCTCTCTTGAGAACTGCCCTTGAGAGAACAGCTCTGAGAGAATTTGTGACTGACCCAAGGTCACACCAGCAACTGCATGTGGAGGAGTGGAGAACTGAACCCGGTTCTCCCAGATTAGAGCCCACGCTCTTAACCATTACACCAAACTGGCTCTCAAGATGGAAGATCTAACACTGTCCCAAAAAGAGTGGCTAGTCATTCCTCCAAGGTCCCTTCTGCCACTACATGAGCATGTGCCCACCCAGCACATCAGACGATCCTTATCGTTTGGGAAGGACCCAAAATGAAAACCCTGCCTCATCCCAGCACTGCCCCCAGCTGGCGATAATGGGAACTGCATGGTGGACTTCTTCCGTGCACTCCTCAAGGGGGCAGTAGCTGTCTTAGTTTGTTGTAGCAAAATAAAGCAGGGGTCCAGCGACACCTCAAATACTAACAACATCTATTTCAGCATAAAACTTCCATGAGTCACAGCTCACTTCTCCAGATGCTATGACTAGTTCCTCACGCAGGTCTGGTACCTTACACAAAGAATAACACCTGAAAGACTTCTGATGGGAGTCACACCAGGTTCCTCTTTCTGCCCCCAGCTGCTTCCTTTCCCCTCTCGCTATTTGTGATTTTCCCTATTAAAATGTGGCACATGATTTCCTTTTCATAGCGTCTGAAGACGTGAACTGTGACTCACAAAAGCTTTATGCTGGAATAAATGTTGTTGGTGTCTAAAGTGCCACCAGACTTCTGTTTTATTCTTCCACGCAACCTGGAGGTCTCGAAAGCATGAGAGAGCCAAGAGGAGTGCCCGATGTGTGTGTAGGGTTATGTTTTTAAACATAAAATAGACAAATAAAAAGTCTGAGCTTCATGAACATCTCAGTTTGCATGCCGAAATAAAAGCACATTTCTCGTCCTTGCGATAGCATGCAAATTTCAGAAGCCAGAGAGATGAAAAAGCCTTACATAAACTCTCAAAAAGGCTCAACATGAGAATCCAGCATCTACTGGAAGCAGCTCTCTCAGAGGAAGGAAGCGCTTTCCTAACACCTGCTACCCAGAATCCTTCAGCCAGGAATGCCTGGGATTGAACCTCGGACCTTCTGCACAATGCTGAGGCTTTACTGTTGAGATTCAGCCCCTCCTGCGTGCGCCAGGTGGGTGCCAAGCTTGGCAGCTGCCAAGGGAAGCAGTGAGGAGCACCGTGTTGGAGAACCCCGGTATACACACAGGCAAAGCCCCAAAGCTGTCGTTTCTTCAGCTCATGGACGAAGAAGAGAATGACATACTTGTCGGAAGAGGTTGGGGAAGTCGTCGGCACTGTTCACTTTCCTGATTCCTTTTCCTCCCCCTCCTTCAGAGGCTTTGATCATGACGGGGTAGCCAACTTCTTCGGCTGCCTGAGCAGGGAGAGAACCAGGCCTCAGTCAGATAGCAAGAGGAGTCTCCTAGGAGAAGCTGCAGCCCGGGACCAGCCCTTTCTACCCTTCAGAGGTAAACCAGGGACACCCACTGGAGAAAACTGGAGGGAGAAGAGGGGAACCGCTGCCGCCGCCACCACCCACCTCGTATGATTACTCTCCCTTCCCCGATTATTAGTAGCGCTGCCAAATGTAGTTGGTGAACACGTTACATGAATCAATCAAAGACCTGATGATCAGCTCAAAAGGGGCCACCAATTAACCAGGCAAATCATTTTCTTTGTAAAAACTGGATTATTTTTTAAATGCAAGTGCTTAGAAAAACAGTAGGGTGGCAGAGGCCATCTCAGAAGATCCATCTCCCTTTGTTCTCGCCTCTGGAGAGTGGACCTCTTCTGAGATGGTGCCTGCTGTGATGATGACACTTAAGCCAGCTAACTCCCATCCCCCACCACCTTGAGGAGAGGCGTTCCCCTTCACTCTCACAAGGACAGGGGTGAAGAAGGCACCTGATACAACACACAGCCTTCCTCTTCCCTCAAAACTAATGCCTGATGCACACACAAACTGAGAACACTGTAGTGAATCCGTGGTTAACCAACCAACATTTCTTAAACAGGATTACAGTCCTAGTTTAGGAGATACATAAAAAAGACTAATGCGCACACTGCTCTTTGGTAATTTAGTCTCAAAAAGGTATGATGTGTGAACATTGTCCAGTCAGAGATCCATCCAATACAATATAGGTTTCCCTGGATGGCAGTGGCTCTCCAGGGTCACAGGTAGAGAAGTGTGGTTCTCTAACACCTGCTGTTTCAGAGCTATCCACTGCCACTGGATGTTGCCAAGCACGGAACCTTGGACCAACTTCATTTGCTCTGCCACAAAGCATCACGACCCCCTCAAAAAATGCAGCCCTTTGAACTGAGCCCAGAAATTAATTTCTTAACTAGCAAAGCTCCTTCAAAAATGGAAGTCTATATAGACCCATGGGCAAAATACAGGCCTAACCTCTTGAATTTATGGCCCACTGGGAGTTTCTCACCCTGCAGAACGCACACGGTTTGTGGACCAGCCAAGAGAAGCACCTGGTCGAACCTCCATCACTGAGGCATCTGCTTTAATGACGATACATCCCAGAATCCTATCTGAAGTAAAGTTTCCAAAACTTCTTGGAGTCTGACCTCTCCCGCCTCTCTAATATTACTGTCCTTTCCACCACTACCAGTTCCAACTGGAGGTACAGAAAACCTTATAGAATCACCTGCACAGATTGGGGCCCCAGCGCATCAAGAGAAAGACAGTAATATATCGGCAACCCTCTCCTGAAACCCAACAAGGATATATCATTGGAACAAAACTGCTGCTCTTTCCAGACTTGGTTGGGATGATGGTGACAAATCCAATGGGAATTAATAAGGGCCCTCAGCTAGAAGTACCCTGCCACCATGACACCCAACTGAGTGCCGAGAGTGGGATTACAGTTTAGATAGAAATGAAAACATTGATGGGCGGACTGTCAAAAGTTAAAGCTCAGCAGCACAAGAGTATCCTGGAAGCAAGGCCTACCCTCAGTCCGTGGTCCACATCCGTCACACAGCCCTTCTCGTACAATTCCTGGGGGACGTTGAGGATGCGCTTCTGGAAGTCGCCCTCTTGCCAATCCACCTGCAGACCTGAAATCCCAAATGACATCTGTAAGGTCTCAAATCTGTGTGTATTATCTGCAACAAAGATCATTTATTGATTCATACACTGCTCGCTCAATACAGCTCCTGAGTGTGTGTGCAAATTAAAGCCCACAACCAAGAAATTACAATAAAACCCAATTCAGTTACACTGAGCACAGAACTAAAAACCAGCAGTGCAACAGTTTTTTTAAAAAAGGCATATATCAGGCTTGATGCCAGGCAGATGATTATGGGACAGTGTGAAGGCTGGGTTTTAAATGCCATTAGAAAGAGGCAGTGTGCACTGTAGTTTGACCCGTAGGGTCTCTACCCTAACCTATATCTGACAAGACAGGGCCTAAGTAGCTTCCGAAAGCACTAATTCCAGATGAGGTTTGAGGCAAGCCAGGAAAAAACAACAACAGAACCTTTTATTGACATCCTAAGATGAAATAAGACTGTACAATAAAGAGACTTGAAACTATATACAACACGCAGAGTTTGCTGGGCTCACAGAGTCATAAAGCTTTCCGGCAACCGTTTAGGGGTGCTGAGAGCCAGTATCAGCCAAGCTTTTACTCCCAAGGTGAATCTTTGGCCTTTCCACAGCTTTAGGAATCTCACAGCATAAACATGAGCTCCTTTTGGAAATCCCACAATAACTTAGCTTGCTTTCGCTGAAAATCAGCCTCTGAGACATATAAGGTCTCCTGGGAAAGGATTACTTCCAGCCAACCCCTTGGAAGGGCTGTCTGAAGACACTCACTGTTTTTGCCTGCCTTACTCTAAGTCAGATACTGAGACATACAAGGTCTCCTGAGACAGCATCTCCCTAACCTAACACTCTGGAGGTGCAAAACCCATCCGACCAGAGCGGACATATTTTTTTTCTTGCTGCCCCTCCCTTCAGTCATCCATGGGCCCTGGTTAGCTGTTACCTGTTCTATACACACACACACAAACAAGAATACTGGGGACCTGGGACTGACAGAAAGGGGCAGGACATCTGCTCATCCATCACAAAAGTGCATTCACTAAATGAGGTGCCATGACAGAAAAGGCCTTGCTTTTAGTGATCACACACTGTAGGGAGCGGAGAGCTAGGCCTCTGATGAAGACCTCAGTTGTTGGGCATGCTCATACAGGATACAGTTGTCTTCACTAGTGCTGGTGAAAAGTGCCATCAAGCCACAGCTGACTTATTATGACCCTGCAGGGTTTCCAAGGCAAGAGGCGTTCAGAGGGGGTTTGCCATTGCCTGCCTCCGCACAGCAACCCTGCACATTGGAGCCAAAAATCCTAACTATAAAAATATGTTGATGGGGTCCAAACTGGCAGAGACTGGCCAAGACAGAGATCTTGGAGTCATAGTAGATAACTCAGTAAAAATGCTGAGACGGTGTGTGACTGCAGTGAAAAAGGCCAATGATATGCTGGGGATTATTAGGAAGGGAATTGAAAACAAATCAGCCAGTATCATAATGCTCCTGTATAAATCAATGGTGCGACCTCATTTGGAGTACTGTGTACAGTCCTGGTCGCCACACCCCAAAAAAGATATTATAGCACTGGAAAAAGGGCAAAAAAGGGCAACTAGAATGATAAAAAGGTTGGAACACTTTCCCTATGAAGAAAGGTTAAAGCACTTGGGGCTCTTTGGACAAACGACAGCTGAGGGGTGACATGATAAGAGGTTTATAAGATTATGCATGGGATACAGCAGGTAGAGAAAGAGGTACTTTTCTCCCTTTCTCACAATACAAGATCTCATGGGCACTTAATGAAATTGCCAAGCAGTCGGGTTAGAACGGATAAAAGGAAGGACTTCTTCACCCAAAGAGGGATCAACACATGGAATTCACTGCAACAGGAGGTGGTGGCGGCTACAAGCATGGACGGCTTCAAGAGGGAATTGGATAAACATATGAAGCAGAGGTCCATCAGTGGATACTAGCCACAAAATATAGATAGGAACTCTCAGTCTGGGGCAAGTGATGCTCTGTATTCTTAGTGCTGGGGGGAGGCAACAGTGGGAGGGCTTCTGGTCTCCTGCCCCCACTGCTGGACCTCCTGAGGGCACCTGGTGTTTTTGGCCACTGTGTGACAGACTGTTGGACTGGATGGGCCACTGGCCTGATCCAACACTGGCTTCTCTTATGTTCTTATGTTCCTTGCTGATCTCCTATCCAGACACTAACTCGGGCTAACCCTGCTTTGCTTCTAAGAGCTGATGAGATTGGGCCATCCTGGGCCAGCCAGGTCAGCAGAATTCTTTCAGCGCTGACAAGACGTGTTTTCTACAGTTATTACTACCACATTTTTAAAATAGGCTGGCTTACACACAAAAAAGCACAGCAGTTTACAAATTATGAGCACAATTTTGAGGTCAAGTAAAGCATGTTGTAGACAGTGCACTTAGGAGTGTGGGCTGTGATGACCAGAAAGACCCAAGTTCAAATCCCCACTATGCTATGAAGCTGGCTGCACCAATGTTGAGCCAGTCATTCCCCCTCAGTCAGGTCTACCTCTCAGTTGCTGGGAGGACAGAAGGCAGGCAAGAGGACCACGGACACAGCCCTGAGGGAAGGGTATGATAAGAAAATCTGGTAAATAGTCCCACTGATTGCTGAACAGTGGAAAAAATCACTTGGTAAGATCTGAGCACACTTCGAATTCTCTCCTCTCAAGTCAGTGGGCTCGGAAATCTGGGCTTAATTATGCCTCATAAAAACAATTCACCAGCAGTATTTATTGACAACCCACTCGAGTATCTTTGCCAAGAGAACCCCATGGACAGTAACAAAAGGCTAAGAGATATGACCCCGGAGGGTTTCTATCAGGCCCGCACTGGAACTGGCCTTCTCCTAATTCCAGTTCTGTTGCTGCTGCTGCATCATAGCTTGCTTCGCCAAACTCTCTCAATTACTCAGCCATTTCATGTTTTCCCCTGGGTCCTAGACTCAGAAGTCTGAGCGTGAGATTTCTGTGGTGAATGTCAATAAATCAAAAGTAGGTTTGCAGCTTACATATACACACCTGAACAGCATGAACTCAGGATTGCAACAGCACAGACATTTTGATGCAATAATTCAGAGCAAGAGGTGTCAGTTATGAGATACTGTTAAATAAACAAAATATTGCAAGAGTGCTAATGTTTTAAGCATGCTTTTATTTTAAGTAAAAAAAAATCTTTGTATTTGTGTCCTTTATAAAACTTTGTATCTCCGCTACCTTTCATTACGTTTTATGACACACATGGTCCGGCCCAACAAGGTCTCACTTACATCAGATCTGGCCCCCATAACAAATGAGTTCGACGCCCCTGCTCTATACAATCAGTAAAAACAAGACCTGGAGCTGACTGCAGCTCAGATCATGAGCTCCTCATTGCAAAATTCAGACTCAAACTGAAGAAAGTTGGGAAAACCACTAGGCCATTCACGTTTGACCTAGATCACATCCCTGATGAATATACAGTGGAGGTGAAGAATAGGTTTAAAGGACTAGATTTGACAGAGTGCCTGAAGAACTATGGATGGAGGTTTGTGACATTGTACAGGAGGCAGCAATCACCACCATCCCAAAGAAAAAGAAATGCAAGAAAGCAAAGTGGCTGTCTGATGAGGCTTTACAAATAGCAGAAGAAAGAAGGAAAGCGAAAAGCAAAGGTGAAAAGGAAAGATTTACCCAACTGAATGCAGATTTCCAGAGAGCAAGGAGAGATAAGGAGGCTTTCCTGAATGAACAATACAAAGAAATAGAGGAAAACAATAGAATGGGAAGGACTAGAGATCTCTTCAAGAAAACTGGAGAAATCAAGGGAACATTCCATACAAAGCTGACCATGATAAAGGACAAAAACAGTAAGGACCTAACAGAAGCAGAAGAGATTAGGAAAAGATGGCAAGAATACACAGAAGAACTATACAAGAAGTACCTCAGTGTCCTTGACAACCACTATGGTGTAATCACTGACCTCGAGCCAGACATCCTGGAATGCAAAGTCAAATGGGCCTTAGAAAGCATTACAAACAACAAAGCTAGCGGAGGTGATAGTATCCCAGCTGAGCTATTCAAAGTCTTAAAAAGATGATGCTGTTAAAGTGCTGCACTCAATCCGTCAGCAAATTTGGAAAACACAACAGTGGCCACAGGATTGGAAAAGGTCAGTTTACATTCCAATCCCAAAGAAGGGCACTGCCAAGGAATGTTCAAACTATCGCACAATTGCACTCATTTCACATGCTAGCAAGGTCATGCTAAAGATCCTACAAGCTAGGCTTCAGCAGTACATGGATAGAGAATTGCCAGAAGTACAAGGGTTTTGAAGAGGTAGAGGAACTAGAGATCAAATTGCCAACATTCGCTGCATTATGGAGAAAGCAAGAGTAACAGAAAAAACATCTACTTCTGCTTCATTGACTATGCTAAAGCCTTTGGTTGTGTGGATCACAACAAACTATGGCAAGTCCTTAAAGAGAAGGGAATAGCAGACCACCTCACATGTCTCTTGAGAAATCTGTACACGGGTCAAGAAGCAACAGTTAGAACTGGATATGGAACAACTGATTGGTTTAGCATAGGAAAAGGAGTATGACAAGGATGTATACTGTCACCTTGTTTATTTAATTTATATGCAGAGTACATCATGCGAAATACTGGCCTGGATGAATCACAAACCGGAATTAAGATTGCTGGGAAAAACATCAATAACCTCAGATATGCAGAAGATACCACTCTAATAGCAGAAAGTGAAGAGGACCTAAAGCGCCTCTTGCTGAAGGTGAAAGAGGAGAGCGCGAAAGTTGGCTTGAAACTCAACATCAAAAAAACTAAGACCATGGCATCCGGCCCCATCACTCCTTGGCAAATAGAAGGGGAAGTCATGGAAGCAGTGACGGACTTCACCTTCCTGGGATCCAAGATCACTGCAGATGGTGACTGCAGCCATGAAATTAAAAGACGCCTGCTTCTTGGAAAAAAGCAATGGCAAACCTAGACAGTATAACAAAAAGTAGAGACATCACCCTGCCGACAAAAGTCCGTATGGTCAAAGCAATGGTATTTCCAGTAGTAATTTATGGCTGTGAGAGTTGGGCTATGAGGAAGGCCAAGCACTGAAGAATAGATTCTTTTGAATTATGCTGCTGAAGAAGACTCGAGAGTCCCTCGGACTGCAAGGAGATCAAATCAGTCAATCCTAAAAGAAATCAACCCTGACTGTTCCCTGGAAGGCCAGATCCTGAAGCTGAAGCTCAAATACTTTGGCCACCAAATGAGAAGGGAGCACTCACTAGAGAAGACCCTGATGCTGGGAAAGACTGAAGGACAAAGAAGAAAGGGATGACAAAGAATGAGATGGTTAGACAGTGCCATCGATGCAACAAACATGAAATTAAGCAAACTCCAGAGGACTACAGACGATAGGAGGGCCTGTGGTCCATAGGGTCGCGAAGAGTCGGACTTGACTGTGTGACTGAACAACAACAACAAACACCATGAAAGTGAGTGCAGTGTAGTGGTTGGAGTGTCAGACTAGGGTCTGACCCAGGTTCGAATCACCACTGAAGCTCACTGAGTGACCTTGCCCAGTCACACACACTCGACCTAACCTCCCTCACAGGATAAAGCGGAGGAGAGGAGAGCAATGTAAGCCATTCTGGCTCCCCACTGGAGAGAAAGGCGGTGTATAAATGAAGTAAATAAATACATAAAATCATGACAATGAAAACTCCAGTAAAATCTACACAAATTATTTACCAAAACCAGAGTACTATAAATGTTTTTAAAACTATTTTATTCCTTTAAAAAATGAATAGCAATTATTGTTATTTCACCTTAACACAGTCCATAATATTTCCTACATATTATTACTATTGTGCCAAATCCCGCCCCTGCCCTCCCCCCCATGCTGCTTGGTGCCATTTTAAAAGAGAGGCTTCTACTCAAGGGAACCCCAGCTAGTCACAGATCACGTCCTCAGTGGATGACATTAAGCTATCACAAAGCCAAATCCGAGCGAGGTCACTGCTTCTAGCCCTCTCTCTTAACAGGCTAATCGTTTTGCACCATTGAACAAGCCACTCCCCTCCCCCAAATAACCAAGTCAGTGATTCATTCATAGGACTGGGCAGCTTTTTTCGAAATACCCCACCACAACGTTTTGGCTCAGCCGTATGTCATTACAAAACTGACATCCTTGATTTCAAAATCTCAGGCATGTGCATGTAGGTGTCAGATCTCAAATCTGATTTCACCACCGGAACCTGAACTTTGTCACTCAAACCCTGCAACCATTTGAACTGACACATGATTCAGAACCCCCAAATTTTGTTGGGAGCTTGTTTTGCTATAGCAACTTTGGAGATTCCGGTCTGCAGAAGAGTTTTAGTACATACCAGTCCTATGAGCTGTCAACAAGCACAGCAAGGCTGAGACACTACAATGATTGCAGAGAAATCCACTGTGGTAGAGTGGTTAGAGTGTCACAATAGGACTTTGGAGGACCTGGGTTCAAATTTCTACTCAACCATGATACTCACTGGGAAGACCTTGGGCTACCTCACATAAGTGTTGTGAAGATAAAACCGGGGGGGGGGGCACCATTTCTACAAGCCATGTCTACGTGGGGTGGGGTGGGATGAATTAACATAGCCATAACAACCTTACAGCCAGAGGTGTTTGTTTGTTTGACAGCCAGATCTGACATACAAGCAGGGCCAGTGCTACCATTAGGCCAACCTAGGCGGCTGCCTGGGGCGGAGACCTCAGAGGGGCACAGAACTGACAGTCTGCATTACTGTGCAGGAGACCCGCCGCCAGGCCCAGCACCAGCAATTTCAGATTTTGTAGTTTTCAGTCTTTCTAAAATGCATTTATGTTTGAAAATTGGTGGGCACATTGGGGGGGGGGGGGGGGGGCGCCAGAAGGTAGCCTCGCCTAGTGTGCAAAAAAACCTGGCACCGGCCCTGCATACAAGTTACTTTGTCGGGCCGCCATGTCTGCCATAAAATTAAATGCCGGGTACTGGAGACATAAACTTTATAAATGACACAATTAACAATATTATTTTTTACTCAAATTACAAACAAAATTGCTTCCTAGGAGTGAAAGGAATTGATTTACTGGGGAATCCACAAAAGCCCCAATAAATGTATTTAATCCTATGCAAGACAAGGTTTTTTCCAAGGGATACCACACCTGCCCACTAGCCATTTCCTTTCATTTCTTGACAACTTCAACCACACCCACCTCACCGTATGCACCCACACACCCACTCCCCCCCCCCCGATCAGTCTCCTGCCTTCCCTCTCTCACACCAGTTGCTCGTGGGCCAGATAAGAGCCCTGGACGAGCCAATTCCGGCCCCCAGGCCACATGTCTGACACCCATTATAGGCATTTGCAACTGCTGAATAAAACACTGCCATGCAAGACACAGGCCAATGACAGAGTCCAAGTGTTTCACATACGTTTTCCTTGTTAAGATAACAGTATCGGAGACAGTATTATTATCTGGGGGCACTGATGCCAAGAGCAGCTCGCCTAAGGCTATCCATAATAAGGCTGTGGCTGAAGCAGGATTCAAAAGAGGGGCACCTTCAGTCGTAAGTCAGGTGGAAGTTAGCTACACAACACCACAGTACTCCCATCCAATTTGGAGCTTAGAAGCAGTGCTACAGAAGGGCTCGAGACACTCTGCAAATATTACCTCTGCACCACCATAACTTTTGTTAGTTTGTCTGCCGTCAAGTCACTGTCAACTTATTGCGACACTGTCAACTGTCAACTTATTGCGACCCTGAAGAATTTCCAAGGCAAGAGATGCTCAGAGGCGGTTTGACACTGTCTGCCTCTGTGTAGCAACCCTGGACTTCCTTGGTGGTCTCCCATCCAAGTTACTAACCAGGGTCCTGCTTAGCTTCCACAAACTGACAAGAGCAGGTTAGCCTAGGCCAGGGGTGGGCAAACTGTGGCTCGGGAGCCGCATGCGGCTCTTTCACATATATTATGTGGCTCCCGGCAGGGCGGCTAGGGAAGCTAAATATCATTAGCAAAGAAATATCATTGGACAAATTAATATCATTATCAATGTCTGCTTTTACCCCTTTTGTTATTATTTTTGGCAGTCTCATTTAATGTTAATAAAAAGCAAAACTGCTTATTTCCCAATAAAAGCAGGTAATATTTGTTCATGTCTTGTGGCTCTCAAACATCTGATGTTTATTCCATGTGGCTCTTACGTTAAGCAAGTTTGGCCACCCCTGTCCTAGGCGATCCAGGTCAGTGACCACAATATCGTCACCCCAACGTTAAAGGAGAAGGACCGTGCTGAGAGGCTGTAGTTTGACCAAGGATGCCCGGTGATGATGTTCAGTCACCACTCACAACAACTACCCTGCACGATTTCTTCATGAGGTTGTTTTTATGGCTTATTTTTATAATGGTAATTTTATAGGGGGGTTCAATATGATCCCACTGGATTGTTTTTACTCTGTGAGCTGCCTTGGTCTCATTTCCGGAGAGCTGACGTATATGAATAAATATTACAGACAGGGGAGCATAAGAACCCAAGAAGAGCCCTGCTGGATCAGACCAATAGGCCATCTAGTCCAGCAACCAGTTCCTCTGGAGGACCATCAACAGAGCACAGAGGCTGAGGCCTTCCCCTGATGTTGCCTCCTGGGCCTGGGGTTCGGAGGCTTAGTGCCTCTGAATGTGAAGGTTCCCTTCAAGTCACCATGGTTGAGTAGCCATTGACAGACTTCTCCTCCACGAATCTATCTAATCCCCTTTGAAAGCTTTTTATTCCTTTGGGAAGCTGATGCTAGAGACAATAAGGGTTCACAGATTTGTGGCTGAAGACAGTTGAAGCTACTGCTGGCCAGAAAGAAGAGTGACCTTGGGAAGGATGTGTTGTATGTTATTCCTGGGCCCACTGTTGGGAGGACAGTGGTGGGCTGGCTGATTGACTGGCCAGGCAGCTGCACCTGCTCCTAGACAGGGGGGACCCGGTTATTCGTACCAGTGAAATAGCCCTACACTATTGTAGCACACTCTGTAAGATGCTGCTTTTGCAGAATGCCCAGAAACTTCAGTGGGGCAAAAGTGAGGTTGTGCCAAGCGTTCTGTTGGGCAAGGACCCCACCAGGAGTACCCAACTCCTGCCCTGTCTTGTCTACAGTGGTTTTTCAGCCCAAAGCAAATAACACTTAGCAGTCTTGGGCCACAGGATCCCGAGGATCACATTTTCCCTACTGACTTTCTGATGCATGGAGGTCCTCATTGAAGATCCTTCTTGGTGTGCCCCCAGCCATCTGAAATGTGGGGGTGGGGGGGCACATAAGGGACAGGACTGGCTTGAAGGTTGCACTGTAACTCCGAAATGCATTCTGGAGGGAAGGCCTTCTTCTTAGCAATATTTTGATGAGGGCTGAGGATTGTCCTCTTTCAGAAATACTGAAGTTGAGGCTACAGCACTGCTTCTAAGCACCAAGCTGGTGAAACTGTGCTGCAGTGGGGCGTCCTGGCTTATGACTGAGGGTGCCCCTCTTTCAAATCCTGCTTCAGCCACAATCTTACTAGGAAGCCTTAGGCCAGCTGCTCTTGGCCTCAGTGCCCCAGGATAATAATACTGAACTACATTCCAAGGTTGTTTTGAAGATTACCGAATAAATGTATGTGAAACCATTGCAGTTAATGTTTTTACCACGATTATGCTGTCAGTTTAGTGTAGTGGTTAGGAGCGTGGACTCTAATCTGGGAGAGCTGTGTTTGATTCCCCCATGCCTCCACATGCAGCTGCTGGGTGACCTTGGGTCAGTCACAGGTTCCCTCAGAGCTGTTCTCTCAAGAGCAGTCCTCAAGAAAGCTCTCTCAGCCCCACCTACTTCACAGGGTGTCTGTTGTGCAGAGGGAAAGGGAAAGGAGCTTGAAAGCCACTCTGCGATTCCGAGTGAAGGGCAGCATATAAATCCAATATCATCTTCTTCAAAATTAGAGACCTCAGCTGCTGCTGTAATCTGCTTATTATGCTGGCAAATTAGATATCTAATGGCATTTCTGCTTGTTTTACTATTTGGAATTTTTGCTGCAATTTTTAGATACACCATGGTCTGTATTTTTAAACTGGGGTTTAATATCAGGAGAAAAAGCCAGGATACAAATGCTTTTCAAACCAACAAGCTGGAGACCTCTTGGTTCACGGTACACTCTTATAACCATGACGCTGCACTACATCCTGGGTTAAGAATCTTAAGGCAATGGCTGCAAGAAACAGGGCCAGAAAGGGTGGCTGACTTACCACTACCGCTCCACGGAAGCGTAGGGATCCCTGCAGTTTGAGCCACGATTGACGATGCAATTTTATCTCCTAAAGCCCACATTGCTTGGCTTGGGGGACCTGCAGAGAGGAAGAACAAGCACAGAAGACTGAGGCCAAATCCAGGCCAGAGAATGTCAGCTGCAGCAAATCTACCGGCCAATTTCTTTCCTTGACTCCATTTCTTTTTCTTTTCAGGAACAGTCAATTTAATCCATGTTACATAATTTCACTGAATACAGTTGATATAATCCAAAATCACTCCTGAGAGCAAAATAGTTTAGCATCACATTTATAGACAGTTATGAAGGGATTATTAGAAACCAGAAGTGCACCCATTTCTGATGGTTGTACTCCTACTTTAGCACACGGGGTGCAAGAATAAGTAGCCCCAGGCAGGGATCTCTCATTTGCTGGTCAGGTTCTCCCTACTGGGCCCCCCCCCTTTACTACTTGTACTCCATGACTTGTATCACACACTGCAGGAGTTCTGGCATACCCGGAAAGCAGTAGACAGACCCTGGCCCTGACCATTTCTGAAAACACAGCTCCATGCTGCCTTTCCAAAAGTCCAAGACGATACAAAAAAATCAGTACTATCAAAACAAACCCCACTCATACAAAAGAAAAGCAACGGAAGTATGAACCACATTAGATGAACGCCTCTTGATGGAAGGGGGGGGGGGGGGTTAACCCTTTCCAGAAGGCAAAAGTGCCATAACCATCTCAGATATTCTGAGGGAACTTGTAGTCTTTGGTGGGAAGAGGGGATGGCTACCTCCATCTTGGTCTGGTCCAGACCTTCCCAGGACATCTGAACACAGTCCGGAATACTACACTAAGCAGATCCTGGGCAGATCCTTAGTGTGATCCACCAGCTTAAACCGCATCTGTTCACGTCAACTGATAGTGCTCAGGAAGAGGGAAACAGATACACCCTAATGGGCCCCATGGCCCTGGCTTAGCCAGTCTTTTACCACAAGACGATCTATTTACTTAATTTCAGAACTTCTCTTTCATGACAGACTGTATCTAAGGGATGAGGTCTGTGAGACACAGAGAAATGCTTTGGGCTTTAGCTGGAGGCCAACGGAGATATTCCCTCTATAGCTTATGATGGCTTTGGCTTTCCCAAATTCCCCCTGCCCCCAGAAATATTTTGCGTCCTTACCCATAAAGGCAATTCCATTTTTGTGGAGAAGTTCCGGTAATTTGGGATTCTCAGAGGCATGGCCCCAACCAGCCCATACTGCCTGAAAGAGGAATAAAACCAAGGTCATTTCACTGATAGCTACTGGGGGGGGGGGGGGGAGAGATCTCTCTCTAAAAACCAAAAAAGTGGGCCCAGCCCATAAATCTTTGCAGCTTCCAGCTTCTTCATGTTTACTTCACTTCACCAGAGCAAAAAGTGAGTCCTCACTTATCATACATTCTCAGAAATCAGAGAGTCCTCACTTATAATACATTCTCAGTGGACTGGGAAGAAGGGTAGGGGGTCAAACGTTATTATCAGTTGGGTAATGGCACTGGAACAGGGAAGACTCAGGGGACCATGCTGAAAGACGAACAATGTAGCCCTATAGCTTTTCAGGGCCTGTTTGCGAGACTCTTGCCCAACCAAAGGAACGGATTATATTGTGTTCTTCACATCGACCATGCAAAGCCCCCTCCTTAAATACTTACACTAGCTTCCTTACCCCCTCTCCTCATTGCAGACCAAATTCTTCACTGTTGGCTTCAAAGCCCCCCCCACCACGGCCCTACCCTTTCCTCCTCCTATACCCCAATAAAGCCCTGTCCCCACCCTTCCCTTCCATGATGTAAGGGTCTCCCGTTCTTCTCCACCCTTACGCCAAGAACTGACTCCCAGAACTATATCAAGAGTATTCAGACATCGTGCTCCAAGTGAAATGCTGACATAACTGTTTAGCAGGACCCAGAGATGTAAGGTACACTGTGAAGCTCTCTAGGGAGGCCCTGGGAGCAACTTGGTTTCCCAGAGAAGAGAGCCATAAAATGCACCAAGAGGTCCGCAGGAGTGGAGGTGCATTTCTGTGAAGAAATGCCCATTTGTTATATCTGCCAGGAAGGCCAATATGGATAGGTGCTGTTAAACCATGAGCTGGGTATTGAGGCGGGTGGGACGTGTGCTCTCTAATGACTGAGGGATAGAGGTTCACAATCCCACAAAGGAGCAGACTCCCCAACTCTGGATTAGGTAAGGAACTTCCAGTCAGCTGGGGCAGGAGGGGTTCTAAAGGTTTGGACAACCATTTAACGGTGTTCAAATGCTAGGGATCGGATTCCCCTAGTCAAAATCAGCATTTGCTTCCCAAGCATCCATGGAGGAAGATGCAAAGGTAACTTCTGTATTGTTAAGGCAAGCTTAGAGATACTTCTCCTGTTCTTTTCCTAGATCTGCTGTAACTAATATGCATGATAGTCGTTTCCCCCTTGTCTTGTGCTCTAGTTTGATAAGCTGGACTTAATAAAGACTTCCCTGTTTAAGAGAGCAGACTGTGCTGCAAATACTTCCCCTCACATATAGCTCTTGCTCATGCACACAAGGGTAGGCTTGATGTAACTGGGACACTCTGCCGTTTGTACATGCTTACAGTCACAGCCTTTACTAGTGTTCCCCAAATCACTAGTGTTCCCCAAACATGGCTGGCTGGATTTAGTTTGGGTGGTGGCACCTAAGAAAACATGCATTCACAGACACACACAACCCTCAGGCGGATTTGTGACAAGACCCATCTTTTAAGAAGTTGCAGGCCCACCTTTTGGGTGTCTTCAAAAGCCCCGCTGAAGAAGTGGACTTGCAGCTGCTTAAGAGTCTGGACTGGTAAATTCATTTAATTTCTGCACTGCCTTTCTCCCCAGTGGGGACCCAAAGCAGCTTACGTCATTCTCCTCTCTTCCATTTTAACCTCACAACAAACCTGTGAGGTAGGTTAGGCTGAGAGACCAGATAAAAGGAAGTACTTCTTCAACCAAAGAGTAATTCACATGTTGAATTCACTGCCGCAGGAAGTGGTGGCGGCTACAAGCACGGACAGCTGCAAGAGAGGACTGAATAAACATATGGAGCAGAGGTCCATCAGTGGCTATTAGCCACAAGGTATAGATAGGAACCCTACGATGCTCTGTCTTTGTGGTGCTTGGTGGGCAACAGTGGGAGGGCTTCTGGAGCTCTGGCCCTGCTGGTGGACCTCCTGGTGGAACCTGGTGTGACAAAGAGTGCTGGACTGGATGGGCCATCAGCCTGATCCAACATGGCTTCTCTTATGTTCTCTTATATTCTCTTATGACTAGCCCAAGGTCACCCAGCAAGCTTCAGTAGGAGAAATGGAGGTTTGAATCTGGGTCTCCTAGACCCTTGTTTGGTATCATGCTGGCTCCAGCCCCTCCTCTTGAGGACCAGATGGAAAGGGGCCAGCAGTAGCACATGAACTAATCACCTCTCCCTGTCTGGTTACCACTTGAGGATCTTGCTGCTTTTGGCTAAATGTCTAAGAGACTCTCCCCCTTCTCTGTGACATCAGCATAACTCTGCCCGTCACTGCCAGAGGCTCAGTTATCAGCGCCACAAAACTCACACCCATACACACAGTACAGACACATCATGTAACCCCTTATTTTTCAGTCTCTGAACTCAGACTTTTGTGCCCATCTCACCTGCACTGGGATCCGTTTTGCAATATCCAGAATCAGTTCCACGTTTGCATAGTTGTTGTTATTTGGGCCTCCTGGCACGGGAACATAATGATCTGCCATTTTGATATACTCTGCAAATTAAAAGAAGAAATGCATCACTGACTGCATGTCCCACGAGCAACGCTCAAAAGCATCGCCAGAGTTTTAAAAATCTAGCGTAACAAAATATACAATACAAGCCATTGCCTGAGGTCTGCAAATAGCTTTCTGGAAATGAATAGATAATGTGCATGCATTCTTAAAGATGGTGGGGGATAATGGAATTTAATGATATTATTATTATTTCTTTGATTTATATACTGCCCTCCCTGCAATGGGGCTCAGGGTGGTTAACAACAATGTATAAATACTACAAACACACACACACACAAAGGTTAAAATTTAAAATTAAAAACTAATCAGATGGCATCAGGTGTTATGTATCCTCCCTTGGGGGCAGGGGGGGGGAGGCCAGCCTTGAATCAATATCCCCCCAAAAAACTAAGCTCCTGCCTGGATAGAAAGATCTTATTTACCACAGGTACTAAGCATAATAAAGTGTTCTTCAGTCTCCAAAGCACTTCACAACCATTAGCTAGCTTTAATCCTTGCAATAAGGCTGATCGCAATTATTCTGTCCATAATGGAGACAGAAGAAAGTCTGCAGCTTACCCAAAACCCTCTGGCGAGTTCATGGCTCAGGCAAAATCTGAACCAGGTACTTCCCTTTTTATAGCTCAGCTGCTGCTACATTACACCTCTTGCACTGCATCTGATGCATGCACAAACTAAGGCTCTGGTTAGCCTCCAGCAACGAAACATACATGAAGGTGCTGTATCTCACTGGTCCATCTAACTCAGCTGCCTTACCCCACTGGTGTATTTAGACCACCAGTGACTCTCCCGGGTCTCTGGTCTTCCCCAGTATCTGCTCTCTGGACCTTTTAATGGGAGATACCAGAGACGGAGCCTGGAACAGTCTGCATGGAAAACAGGTCCTCAGCCAATCAACCCACGGCCCCGAGACGTGATGTCCAGGATGTAGCTATCCACCAGGATGTAGCACCCGGACCCCTCCTCCTGCTGAAGGAATAGTTTGGCACCCAGAGAGAGAAATCCCAAACACCCTTCGCTGTAATGACAACCCAAAACCACATATTCTGGGCACTGCCTGGTCTGAAACTAGCACCAAAATGGAGCTGGCTCACTTAAAATGGATTCCAGCAAGCAGCAGGCCAGAGACATGCCTGGGCAATTATTTTGGAAGATATAATGCCAAGAGTCTGACCGCTAACAGCAAGCCATACACAATGGCAGCAGCTGGGTCTCCAGGAAAAGATATTGTCTCACATTAAACTAATCATCTCCCCACCTGGCCTTATTTTCCCTTACCTATTCACCGTAATTAGACAACACTCAAGACCACTCAAGACTTCCCCCAATCCCATAGTTTCACCCATCCTACAACAGCGGGTCATCAAGCAACCATTAGGTACGTTCATGCAAAATATCACAAGTTTCCCCAGGTCTTTGTTCATCCCTGGGAATCCTATTCAGCCTTTCCCTGACACGTTGTTTTACTTCCAGCTAATCCCATCAGAATATTGTTCTAGGGGCAAGCACATCCGCAAGCCCTTAGGCAGTGTTTTGCCCTATAACTGGCCACACTCTGCCCCATGCAGGGTATACATGTCTTGGGTGCCTACTGAAAACTCATCCCCAAATCCATTTGGGTCTCTTTTCCCTTCTCTGTCAAATGCTGGTTCCTTTCACAACCTCTTCTACACAGACCCCTTCCAGACTGGTAACTAATTTCCCAAAGAACCCTCCCTCTAATTCCTGCTACTCCCTGCATTCCTGTTAGCTTATCTATGTTTTACCGTGCGCATTTATTTCTGTTTGTGTGCTTTATTTTGCTACCCCCTCTTTCAATAAAAAGAACCTTTCTTGGTTAAGCCACAGCCTGGTTTATTTCTGAGAGTTTCTCTAAAGGAAAAATCAAAGGTGGAGATCTCAATAGTTATCCACCCCTCACTAAGCAATAGGTCTCCTGAAGAGCTAATTTCCCCCAAATAATCAGGAAACAGCCCCCCTTTGGGTAACACAGGAGAACATGTTATACTTTTCACATGCAGCCAGGGTCTACTTGTACAGCATGTTGAAGTTTCCTTCCACTAGTCAGGCATGCTGGTAAGGAACACAATCGGTCTACTGTGAAATTTCACCTCCACGTTCCAGAGCCGATCTTCCCTAGCAGCTGGGAAGACTGGCTGTGTGAGATGATGGCAGAGGAAACCCATTAAGGCAGGGACGTCAAACATGTGGCCCAGGGGCCAAATTAGGCCCCCGGAGGACTTTTGTCAGGCCCTCAGTGGAACTGGCTGGCTTCTGCTTCTTCTTCCAGTTCTGCTGCTGCTGCATCATTGTAGGTTTGCAGCTTACAGATACACACCTGAACAGCATACTCAAGATTGCAACAGCACAGAAATTTTGATGCAATAATTCAGAGCAAGGGGTGCCAGTTATCAGACAATGTTAAATAAACAAAATATTGCAAGAGTGCTAATGTTTTAAGCATGCTTTTATTTCAGGTTTTAAAAAACCCTTTGTGTTTGTGTCCTTTATAAAGTTTATATCTCCACTACCTGGCATTACATTTTATGACACACGTGGCCCAGGCCCAACAAGGTCTCATTTATGTCAGATCCGGCCCTCACAACAAATGAGGTCGACACCCCTGCACTAAGGGGTGACACAGTGCTTCAAGCACCACCCTTCCCAGACTGTACAGGGAAATCACATGGAAGGACCTCTTAGCATTCTCGCTGACCTCTTAGGACCTCTTCACATTCTTGCTGTCCTGCTTTAACAGGCCTTTTCAGCAGTAGCGCTGGGAATGTGGGACTCTTTCCTATACACAAATTAACTTTGCTCTTTCACTGAGGGCCTTCAGGTACCAAGTTAAATACTGTTTTGGGGGACCCTAGGGAGGAGTTTTTGGCCTCTTCTGCTTTTAGGTTATATCTCTAGCTTTCCTGTGATTCATTTTCCCATATATTTTTATGGTTTTAATTGCTGTGGCTTGCTTTATTTAGTTTTATTAGCCTTGCAGACTTATATACTGACTGAAAGATGGGATACAAATATTTTTAAAACTATAGCACTATTATGATTACAATCACTTTTTAAAAATCTCACCATTACTCCAAGGGGCTTAGGAAAGGGGTCACGGCTCTGGCCTCATCCATTTTATCCTCACAACCACCCTGCAATGTAGGATAGGCTAAAAGAGTAACTGGGTAAAAATTCAGCCAAAGAGCCCCAAAGAAAACTGGGGATTTGGACCCAGATTTCTCCAGTCCAGCACTCGGGTCCAGGGGCAGGCCACCTATTTGGGCCCACGGACTGGGAAAACCAACAAGCCTACTCATTAAGATGTGTTCGCAAACCAAATGGGAGGTGGGAGAGACGAGGCTTCTTGTGCGACTTGACCCAATATGCTCAGAGCAGGAGTCCGCAGTCTTCTTGAGCCGGCAGGCACATTCGCAATTCTGACTCAGAATAGTGGCTCACGGAAGCTCCTCCCTTTCCACAAATGTTGTTAGTCTTTAAGGTGCTACTGGATTCTTGCTCTTTTCTACTGACTCAGAGTAGGAATGCCAAGTCCCCCTAGCCACCAGCAAGGGTTGGGGGGGGGGGGGGTAGAATTGCCACCAGGCTGGGAAACTCCCGGAGATTTGGGGTGGACAGGGACCTCACAGGAGTACAATGCCATACAGTCCACCCTCCAAAGCATCCATTTTCTCCAGGGGGAACTGATCTCTGTAGCTGGAGATGAAGTGTAATTCCGGGGGATCCCCAGGTCCCACCTGGAGGCTGGCATTCCTAACCCAGAGTGGCGGCTGCAGCCATGAAAGGGCTGCCACAGGAAGCAAAGCCAGCCACTTGCTTCTTCAGAGGAAAATTTAATGGAAGAGAGTCTCATGATCCAAGCCCTATGGTCCTGGTGCCATTTATCACCTCTCACCTCAAGAGCACCAGCCCTTCCCATAACAGGACGCAGAATTGCCTGAAAGAGACTTGAAGGTACGAGTGGGAGAGCAGGCAGAGAGCCAAGGCCTGCGCGGAGGGAAACTGAATTCAGAACGTGGGAGGGCCACACGCCACACAGAACAATGAGGTGAAGGGACTGGCTGACAAAAGGGCTTGTTTACAGAGATAAGCACAAGATCTTTTGAAATTGTTCTGCCACACACTTGGTGAGTAACTGTTACTCAGTATAGTCTCATCTGTGCAGGGGGGAAAGAAGAGTGTTGCCACCCCCACCCCCACCCCTCACAGGATTATACCACTTCAGGAGGCAGGTGGAGAATTGCGCACTGAATTCCATGGGGAAGTACCCAAAGTACCCATTCCAGCATGCCAAAACACAGGGTAGGCTTGCCAGCCCCCGTGTCCAGGTGGGGGATCCCTCAGTTTCAGGGGCTTCTTCCTGCCACTGACCAGCCAGCCAGAGGGGGGAACCCTGCCTGTAAACAGGGACGTCACTGCGCGATGTCCCCAACGAAATGACGACACCCAGAAGTGGCGTCATCACATCATGGACGTTGTGCAGGGACACTTTCGTATTTGGGCAAACTCTATGGTTTGAGGGCCAAAAAACCCATAGAGTTTTGCCCCGATACCAGAACATCCCCAATGCGATGATGTCACTTCCAGGTGAGGTCACAGCATTGGAGATGTCGTATGACATCCCCGCCCACCCCCGGAATGCCCCCGCCAAATCCCCCCGCTGGAATGACGAGGGGAGCTAGCAACCCTAACGCCATGCATGAAAGCCTGAAGTGCTAGCTCTCAACCCACAAGGGAATTTAAAAACAAAAACTCTGAAAACGCTGTCTTTTTAGTGGCAGCCCTGCAATTATGGAACAACCTTCCCAGGGAGGCGTGCCTGGCCCCCTCACCTTCGCTCTTTAGGAGGCAGCTGAAGATGGTTTTATTTAGTACCACATTGGGTTACGTTTACTAGCAGTCCTGAATTGTGGTTTTAAATTTGGGGTTTATTTTATCTATATTGTAAGCGGCCTTGAGCTCTGTAAGGAAGAAAGGCAGCTAATAAACATTTAAATAAATAAAAGCATTCAGCTACTGAGCTTCACCCCTAACATCATCTGTACACTGAAATGGGGCAACGCAGGAAAGATCATCTCATGATTTTGCTGTAAATCTGAATGATCTCTGAACAAATGCCCATTAGGCATCCCTCCACGGGCTCTGGTACAAATGGATGACAGGCCCTTCCCTATTCCCCAAGTAGGGTTGCCATTCCCCAGTTGGGGGTGGGGGATTCCCTGGTTTTGCGGGCTTCTAACCACCGAACAGAAGGAAATTCCCACCCCAAACAGCAACGTTGTCAGAAATAAATGTGACGTGCCTACATCCCTCAGAAGTGGTGTAGGCATATTGGTGACGTTGGGGGGGACACTCTGGTTTTGGGGTAAAACTCTAAGGTTTGAGGCGGATTTTACCATAGAATTTTACCCAAAAACCAGAGCATCACCTCCAATGGCACTGGCGTGCCTACATCACTTCCAGGTGACGTAGCCACATCACACAACATCACTTCCAGTGATGTAGGCACATCATATGACAATGCTTCCAGCTCCCGTAACATCCCCCGGGCGACATTTTCGACGGACCTGGCAACGCTATCCCCAAGCCTCTCTCATATTTACAGCCTCAAAACAAAAAAGAATATTTTTTATTTGCTTCTTAAATAATATAAAGTAGATCATATTACTAAAATCTGCAGCAAGCCCCCCCCCCCAAACCTCCTGGCCCAATAAAGCATACTTGGTTGCACACCAGGTTTAGGCCCAGCTAATCTGTGTCAAATGGCAGCTGGACTTTTATAGAAGCTGCGCAGAGAGCCAGAAATAGCAACATCCATGCAGAAAGTCTAAGAAAAGGGTATTCCTACAAAAAGGCTAAAGAAAAGAGTGCCTCTGAGTATGGGTAAAATTCCTGCCCTTCTCTACATAGAGAGTTAGCTTCTGAGTCAGCAGAAGACTTGATGTGCCTGCGTTACTGGTGAGGAAGCACGTGAGCTAATGGAATAAGAGGTGGATTTGGAACTGGGAAACGCAGGCTCAAATTCAACCACTGCTTATAGACTCAGGGCCAACCCACAAACAGGGGGAAATGTGGTAACAGAATACCGAAGCAGTAGCATGGACTGTACCACAGTGGTATGAAGGTGGAGGAGTAGTCCACCTCTGAAATGTGTCTTTATAATTAATGAAAACCTCCCTCCAAACAGAAAAGTAGCACATCAAGTTTCCACCCATCTTTTATTTTCTGTTTGCAGGGAGTTTTTAAACACAGGAGTACATTCCAAAACGTAATCCTCTATCTGTAGTCTGATGTGTAGCAATCCATTCTGCCACCTTGTTCTCTTGTGCACATCAGTCAGGCCACAGAGACACAGCTACCTGCAAAACCTACGGGACAACATCCTCAACCACATGGCTTGTCTCTGTCTCTTTCCCCTCTTCCTGCTGAATCCCTTATGGTCTATTCCACATGGCAAAGACCTTGGATGTAAGAACCTTTTTTGGCCTACTCAGCTCTGTAAGGCAACTGCTACCTCCCAGGTAAACGGGAGGCAACACTGTGATTATGCAAGCTGCTGGAGGATACAGTGGAAGCCTTTGTCCAATACAGTCCCCAAGCCACAAGTCAAAACTTATAAACCACCACGACATGGCTCCCTCAGTCATCTAGCTCTATCCATGGCATGATCTTGAGCAGAGAATGAATGTACCTGGCCACTGATGAGCATGTCTTGAGCTGGCCAGAGAGACATAAGCATTTTTTCCAAGCTTTGGGGGAGGCCAGTGGCTGCACCTGAGGTCTCTGTGGGTCCTGGAGGCACTCCAACAACAGCAAACTGGCTCGCTACTTTCCGAGAGTCTGTAACGCTATCCTGGCAAGTCACCACCCACAACCCCTGATCCCAAGTTGGGAGAAGGGAAGGGGCCCACTCCACAGCCAGTACCAGGCTTAGTTTCTTGACATGGTTTTCAGAGAAAATGTGAATTAATAATACCTTTCAGAATGTATTTAAATCTGCTGGCCAATTATCCATGCACAGCTTTTCAAATGGAACTTTTTAAAAAAATGAATCTATGTAGCCCTAGCCACGTTACAACCCTACTGGTGTGACTTTGAAGATAAGACTTGTCTTCTCCCCTACTAAGGCCTTCATCTAAAGCAAATTTTGGAAGGCAGCTAAAGCCATACAAAATCCACGGACTCCTTCCCCATCTACATCATTCGGAAACAGTAGTCTGTATCACACAACTGATGCCAAGAACAAAGCCACAACAAAGGCCAAACAACAACAAGAGAGCTGCAAATGTCCACAGTCAATCATCACCCATGAAGCGCTGTAATTGTCAAGAAGAATGACCTGCTGCTGCTGCAAAAATCCAGACAGAAGTCGGTATGAAAGCTGGTCTTTCAAGACTCACCTGCATTGGCTTTCAAGTCTTCAGGTGTTACCATGACAACAAAGCGAATCGCTCGCTCGTTCCGAAACATCTCGTATGACCAGCGCCGGATGGACCTCATGCATTTCACCGCTGCGATTCCGTTATTGGCAATAAGAACCTGGACGAGGTACAACCAGGAGAGAGTGATCTTTCATACATTCAATCTAATCCAGTGTGTTAACTCAGCTACCTCTACAGAGTTTCTAGACTTAGTCTACCCTCCAAACTAAAAACCCCAACAGCAAGAAAAGACAGCAGCTCTCTCTCATCTTCAGGCAGGCACAAACACTGCTTCCTCCGCAGCACGCATGAGGACCCATGGATTGGGGCACTAGATTTAATGCTTGCCATACAAGGGCAGAGGCATCCCAAGCCACCCCCCCTAAAACCATGCAGACAGGGGAGGAGGCAGACGGGGAGGATCCACAGGAACCAGAAGTTCCGAATGTTCCCTCTTTCTCAGCACTGGATGCACCATTAACATAACCGGGGGGGGGGGGGGACTGCAAAAATCTCTGCTGTAAGGAGAGAAACAACTTCACCCCCACCAACCTGCAGGGTCCCCACCCTACTTGCCACTTTTCCTTCCCATGGGGGTCATGACTGAAGGCTTCCAGGTTTGGGACACCTCAAGTGGCAGATTCACAAATTACAGAGCACACAAGTTGAATCAGGGTTCCTTATCCTGTGTAACAATCACACGAGCTGCAGACTGTCCTCCGTCCCACTACACGTGAAACCCAATTCAGATTGTGACTGTGGAGACGTGGCTTCTATTTTTCCTCTGTACAGTTTTCCTGACATGAAATGGTCAATGGAGAATGGTCTTATCTGGCTTTGGGGGGAAATCACAAGCATACATGTGGATTTTCCAAATGGAACAAACACAGGACCCCCCAGGATAATTTTAAATCCAAAAAGGGGGGCGGGGGATGAAATCTGTTCTCCACGTGAGCCACAGGTGTGATGTGAATCCGGCAGTTCATGTGCAGAAAACCTGCGTCTCATGTACGATTAGTACGCAGGAGACAGGGTGGGGACCCCAGGGTCAATCAGTATACTCCATAATGTGAGAATCAGCCGTCAAACGCCAATTTTTCTGTAATGTCCAGATGTAGGACTTGTGCAAACTAGAATCCTCCTCAACAAAACAGGATCTGAAGATGTACTATGTTGCCTCAAATTTAGCAGTTAGTCCAGTTGTAACATATCTCCCCAAATGAAAAATCACGTTTCTATAGAGGAGGTTTTCGCCGACCCCTTGACATTGAAAGGAATATCTGGACAATACAGAAATGTAGATCTCATTCAATCCCAGTGAATCCCTTCCTCTATAATACTTTTAGAATCTGGGATAATTACAGAAAAATCTTAGCTCCTCATTCCTCTCCAGTACCAACTATTTTATATCAACAGTGGTTTCCCCCTTGTTTGAGAACCCTTCATGTAACAGGAATGGATGAGGACTGGTTTAGATAGGCCAGGTACCTGGATATTGAATGACAGTATTATTTCTAAAAATATGGTAGAGGACAAATTAGATCATCAAATTAACTGGTTTCAGTACTCTCAAATCCAAAATTTAACAATGCAGTTTTAAAAAGATGGCCTTTTTCTTTGGCCGCTAACAAGGTTTGAAGAAATTCTCAAAAACACAGAGGAAGAAAAAACAGGTTGCTTACCTGTAACTGATGATCTTCGAGTGGTCATCTGTGCATTCACACCTATGTGTTTACTGTGCCTGTGCGGAAATCCACCAGTATTGTAGAAAGCTTTAACGGATTTTTGCACCCAGTGCCTCCACACATGCACGGGAGCCCCAGTGCGCATGCCCAGAGGAGCAGGGCGCAGACACCCCGCCAGTTCCTTCTGAGTGCTGCAAACCAGACTAGCTAAAGGAGAAGACCAAGCCTGGCAGCAGAGGGGAAGGGTGGGTGGGTAGTGTGAATGCACAGATGACCACTCGAAGATCATCAGTTACAGGTAAGCAACCTGTTTATCTTTGACATGGTCTCTGTGCTTCACACCCATGGGAGATTAGCGTGCAGTGGCCTACCTGGAGGAGGGTGCTGGCAGGTTGTCACTGAGAAGCAGTAGAGAGGATAAGGCGACCCACTGCTGTACGTCTGGAGGCCCTAGTGTCAAGGGCGTAGTGCTTGATAAACGTGTTAGGTGTCGGCCATGTAGCTGCTTTGCAGATGTCAACAAGGGAGAATGCAGTAGATGTCGCTATGGTCCTGGTGGAGTGGGCTCGAAGAAGACCCGGGAACAGAGTCCTGGCCAGGAGGTAGGAGAGTTCAACAATCCACCTCGACAGTCTTTGGGCCGTAATTTTAGTCCCTAGTTTATTGGCCACGTAGGAGATGAAAAGGCGAGGGCTTCGTCTAGTCGGCTTGGTCCGTGCAAGGTAAAACAAAAGAGCACGTCTGACATCTAGGGTATGTAAAAGACATTCCTCCTCTGATGTATAATTAGGAAAGAAGTCCGGGAGGAACAACTCTGAGTGAAGATGGAACTCAGAGAGAATCTTGGGAAGGAAGGATATGTCAGGAACCAGACAAACCCCATTAGGTAGAAAACAGAGAAACGGAGGGTCATGCTTAAAGGCCAGGATCTCGCTGACTCTCCTTGCTGATGTGATGGCGACCAGGAAGGCCGTTTTCCAGGCCAGATGTTTTAGGTCACAGGTTGCAAGGGGCTCGAAGGGCTTCCTGGTGAGTTGACGTAAGACCAGTGGGAGATCCCACAACTGAGTAAGTCCCTTAATTAGGGGAAACAGGAGTAAAAGGCCCTGCAGGAAGCGCTTGGACAGTGGGTGGGCAAACATGGAAAAGTTGTTGATCCGGTCGTGAAATGCAGAGATGGCCGACAGATATACCCGTAAAGAGGAGTGCAAGAGTCCAGCGTCAGCCAGAGAGAGAAGAAAATCGAAAATCGAGGGCAGTCCCACAGTAGAAACCGAGGTATGCTCTTGTCCCAGAGAGGAACAGAATTGTGACCATTTATAATTGTAAGACTTACGTGTGGAAGCCTTACGCGAGTTTAATAGGATGTCAGCTACTCGGTCAGAGAAAACAACTGGAGAAGCCTCCATGCCGTGAGTTTGAGACGTGGGACATTGTGGTAAAGGAGAAGGCTGTTGGATAAACTGAGTAGGTTCAGATTCAGAGGGAAGTGGTAGTAGTGTCCCTTGGCTAGGGAGAGCAGTACTGGGAACCAGGGCTGCCTGGGCCACCACAGGGATACCAGGATGCAGTTCGTTCTGTCTTGAACGATCTTGCAAACCACTCAGGTGAGCAACAGAAGCAGAGGGAATATGTAAAGGAAGTTGTAAGTCCAGGGATAAAGAAGTCCATCTCCTAAAGAAAGGGGGTCAACCCCTCCCTGGCTGCAGAATAGAGGACACTTCCTGTTGCTCCTGGTCACAAAGGTGTCGACTTTGGGAAACCCCCAGCCACGGAACACAGGAACTAAGTGAGACCAGGTGAGTTCCCAGTCGTGGAGACAAGCACGTCCTCTGCTGAGGAGGTCCGCTTGGACGTTCAGGGCGCCCAGAATGTGTGTAGCACATAGGAAGATTCCACTGCTGATGCACCAGTCCCAGAGCTGGATAGCTAGGTGGCAGAGATGGCGGGACACTGTCCCCTTGGCGGTTGACATAACTCATTGCGGTGGTGTTGTTGGTGAGGACAGCTAAACACTGATCCCTGACAAGTGGCAGGAAGGTGCGAAGGGCAAAAAGAATTGCCAGAAGCTCCAGGTAGTTGATATGTTTGGATAATAGGTGGGTATCCCACTTTCCACCTGTGCTGAAGCCCCTGAGGTGTGTGCCCCAGTGTCAACCTCGGAACAGGTTGATGGAACGGTGCCCCTTGCAGGAGGTTCGACCGCTGGGTCCACCAATCCAGGGAGTTTCTGACCGCTGGGGGAAGTGACAGGAGGGTCATTTTCAGTTGGGAGTGTGGATGGAAGGAGCAGAGGAACCACAACTGCAGGGCGGATTCTTAATTTTGCGAAAGTTAAAACTGCCATTGTCGCTGCCATGAATCCCAGAAGGCGTTGTATGGCAAGTGTGGTGGAGAGGGGTTGGGAGCAGATTTGTTGAGCGAGGGCAATAATAGGAAGTGCCCTGTCCGCTGGAAGATACGCGCAAGGGGCTAGAGAGTCCAGGTCAGCTCCTATGTATTGAGCCCATTGTGCCAGAGAAAGATGGGACTTGTCCTCATTGATTCTGAGACCCAAGTCCATTAGCAAAAAACGTGTGAAATTTATATTTTTGAGAAGGGCTTCCCAAGAGTCTGCAACTAGCAGCCAATCATCTATGTACAGAAAAACGATGGTTCCCTGAAGGCGGAGAAAGGCTGTGACGACTACCATAGTCTTTATAAAGACTCTCGGGACCGTAGAGAGACCAAACGGGAGCACCTTGTACTGGTAGTGGTCTTGACCAATAGCAAAACAGAGGTACTTGTGGTGCGGACGACAGATATTCAAATAAAAATAAGCATCCTGGAGGTCAAGAGTGGCCATCCAGTCATTCCTGCGGGGTAGGGGAAGTATGGAGTGAAGTGTGACCATGCCGAAGCGACGGTATTCTATTAATTGGTTCAGTCCCTGAAGGTCCAGGATAGGTCTGGTGCCGCCATCCCTCTAGGGTATCACGAAGTACCTGGAATAGAAGTCCATTCATTGTTGTTGAACGGGAACTTGTTCTATAGCATCCTTGTGGAGCAGGGTGGAAACCTCTCGAAGGAGGATTTCTGATGGCAGAGTGGAAACGACCACTGGAGAGGGCGGGGGCTGAACGAATTCTATGAGATATCCATGGGAGATGATGGAGAGGACCCAGGAGTCTGTTGTGACAAGATGCCATGTTCGGAGGAAGGGGCCCAGACGCGTGAAGGCTATCATAGTCAGAGAAGACTCAAAGACCCTGTTTAGGGGGTCTCGACGTCTTGGAGCAGCCCGACTGTTGAGCAGGTGAAAATTTTTGATTCGGTGCATAGGGTGGTCTTTGAGTACCCGGTGATGTGTGGGGACGCCAGGAGTGGTTGGGTGAGCTCCTGCTGGATGACCTTCTGGACCAGGGTCTAGACCAGGTGCAGTGTTTAAATGGTCTCAAAGAAGAGGAAACTCCCAAAATATGGGACACCTTAATACTTTTGTCCATTTCTTGGAGGACAGGATCAGTAGTAGAATGAAAGAGGCCCAGGCCATCGAAGGGGAGGTCCTCGACATAAGCTCTGATGTCCATTTGGAGAGAAGTAGTACGGAGCCATGAGTGATGTTGCAGAGCGATAGCGAAAGTCATGGTCTTTGAAAAGGTGTCTAATGCATGTTTGGAGGAGTTAATTTGCTGCTTAGCAAGGATAAGTCTCTCCTTCTGGATCTTCCAGGCAGCGAGTCGTTGTTCCTCAGGAAGAGTGGCTAGGATCTCCGTGAGTTGCTCCCATAAGGCATACTGGTAACGACTCATGCAGGCTAAATAGTTCATGGTCTTAAGACCCAAAGCCCCAGCCAAATAAAAAGTCTGCCAAAGGCAGCTTCCAGCTTTCTTTGTCAGAGGGGGTGGAATGGGTTTTCTTTGACTTCGATGAGGAGTTCACCACCATAGAGTTGGGCTTAGGGTGGTTCATAAGAAACTCTGCTCCAGTTTCCTGGACACAGTGCATGTGGTCCATGCGCCTGGATGACACGGGTGCAGATGACGGTTTGTCCCAAGGGGATTTAGCTGCTTGGAGGAATACAGATGACATGGGTAGGGCTATGGAAATCGAGATGTCCACCTGGACCACATTGAAAACCACATCTATGATCATGGGTTTAGGCTGTACGATAGATAGGCCTAGGGAATATGCCATCCTCTTTATTAGATCTCCATAAGAGGTAAGGTCTTCAGATGGTGATATCGGAAGGTTGTCCGCCACATCTGGTTTGGGCAAAGGGTTGCCCTGAGAACTGCGGGCATCTGATCCCTTGTCCTCGGATTCCCTCTCCGACAAATCCGACGGGGGTAGTGGTGGTGGAAGGTGGGCAGGGATGGCAGTGTCCTGTCCCTGTTGCTGAGGTGGAGGAGGCGGTATCGATATTGGACGGTTTGGGATCAATGGAGTGGTTGGTCCACGTCGATCGGATGGTATTGATGCTTGTTTCAGTATAGAGACAGACGGCATCGACAGAGGAGAACGATGGCGCACATCTGCGGTAGAATGATCCGGCGGTCTTGAAAGGGAAGCTGACGGAGGATGGTGGAAGGGTCTTGGGGAGAAACGCGGTGTGAAGAGAAGCGGTCCCAGTCCGAATGAGCCACAGGCGTAAGCCATGGCATGGACGATAATGGATAAGTGCCGTACGGATATTGAAAATGGCGTTGGTCCCAGGGCATCATAGGATGCATATACAGTGGGTAGCCCCATTAAGAGGGAACTGGCAATCTATGACGAGGCGATCTGTGTTGAGGTGATCAATCTCGACGATCAGGATGCCGATCCCTGTCCATAGGAACATGATAGACCGGAGGCTCGTTGATGTTGGCTAGTTGAAGCCGATGACAGTGGAGCTCGGTGCCAACAAGAGAGAAGGATCTATCAGAGAAGGGCGACTTGGATATGGACCTGTCAGAACGAGGGGAGTGGGTGAAGACCTCCGCTTGATCAATCTTGGAGAATTCTTGAGTCTCCAGGATGTGGTCCGGCATTGATGGATTCAATTGCCTAATTGGCGAATCCAAAAGATAAATGGTAGGTGGCTCCATCGGTATTGCAGGCACATCCACAGCCGGAACCTCAAGGGCAAGTGGCATGGCAGAGGCAAGGGGCTGCAACAAAGCCGCCGGCTCTGGCACCGAGCCGTTCTTGGGGGGCTTACCAGCGGCAGACGCCGAGACCTTATGCCTTTTCTCTGATTTGTCCTTTTTCTTTAACGGAGTAGAGGCTGCAGATTGGGTCAGTGCCAGATGCTTTGATGTCGATCTGGCGATATCAGAGGCGGCCTTCGACGTCAACGGTCGCACAAGGTCTGTAGTCGACATAGAAGACATTGGCTCCATCGACGTAGAAACCGAGGTGGTGGCCAGAAGCAGTACTGACTCTAGGAGAGCCACCCTGGGATGAGGCGCTCTGTTTTTGCCTGTCTGGTTTGAGAATTTGGCACAATGTACACAAGATTCCAGGCGATGGGCCTCTCCCAAACAAAAGATACAGAGAAAATGTCTGTCCAGTGTGGCAAGTTTACTGCCACAGGAGGAGCAGCATTTGAAGCAACCCCACCTCTTCGCCATACAGTTTAAACGAAAATGCAGGAGGGAAAAATGCCGAAGGGCCAAGAAAAGAGGGGGAGAAACCCCATTTGAAAAACAAAAATCCCCCCCCTTTTTGAAGGGGGAATGAAGAAAAACTAACAAGAATAAAATAAAGAAGAGGTTTTATGCCAATAAAAGGTATTTGTTGTTTGTTGTTAAAATAAAGTAGAGGTAACTAAGAAATAGGAAGAAAGGGCTTCCGAAGAAGAGCTTTCCATAATAAGAACCAGTTAACCAACGGAGCTGCTAGCAGCACGGCAGTCAGAAGAAAACTGGCGGGATATCCACGCCCTGCTCCTCTGGGCATGCATGCTGGGGGCCCCGCGCATGCCTGGAGGCGCTGGGTGCAAAAATCCGTTAAAGCTTTCTACAATACCGATGAATTTCCGCACAGGTGCAGTAAACCCATAGGTGTGAAGCACAGAGACCACGTCAAAGATCCAAAGGTTTGCTGTCTAAAATTTAGAAGAACCTCCAAGACACAACAAAGAACAAACACGCTACTTATACTAAGGTTTGGGAGAAAGAATTAAAATGGAATTTAACTCCTGAAGACTGGCAGAAAATTATGGAACCCTCCTAAACAAAACACCTATAGTTCCTTTAAAGTTTCAATTTTCTAAGACAATTTCTAATTGGCATTTGTGCCCAACCAAACTTTATAAAATTGGATCTTCTTATAGCCCACTTTGCTGGAAAAGGTGTAATCAAGGAGGCTCCCCCTTACATCTACGGTGCTCTTGTCCAGTGATCTACTCCTTTTGGGGCACAGTTGCTGATAACATCTCACAAATGGTAGACACTTCTCTCACTATGTCTCCAGACCTTTTTATTTTTGATTGGAAGAGTCAACATTCCTTGGTCTTGATATTGATTGCAGCTGGACAACAGGTGATTGCAGCCAATTGGAAAAACCCAAACGGGCCTTCCATAGATGCCTGGTTCGACAAACTTTGGGATGTTTATATCATGAGTTTTTATGGGGGTGTACAAAAATTGTATGAAAATTTAGGTTTAGCCTAGATTTTCTAGGAGTATCTACCAGTCGATAATGTTATAATAGTTTTACTATTGGATTGCTCTTTTTTGTGAATTTGTTTATTTTACCTTTTCATGGATAACCCTCACTATAATGTCCGGTCTGTGTTGTGGTTGTTGGTATTCTTCAATATTTTTTTATTTCTTTCCATTTCGGATTGCATGTAAATGTAATGAATAAATCTGGTTTCCAGTATCAAAAAAACTCCAGGTTTTATGGAAGAAGTCAACTCTGAATCATATAAACCAGAGACAAGCAGTTCCTGGAACAATTGCTGAAAAGGAAAAATGGTGGGCTACTACACATACAGGCCTGGTTCTCTGTCTGAGGTGTTTTTATTGAATTAGTTTATGTTTTATTGAATTATTTTATTATTTTAAATGTACTTTTAATTGTTCAAATGTTTTAATGTTGTTGTTTTTTACATATGCCACCTTGCGGACCCTGACCGGATAGAAAGGAAGCATAAAAATGGTCTAAATAAATATATCCCTGTGACCAAAGCACAAATCCCTGAGGTACTGACAGCTGCACTAATGGGGCAACATGGGAGGTGACAGACATGGTTTCTGCCTGTCATTGCCTCCTGGACCCAATACAGCCACATGCCAGGTCTGAGGTGAGCCCCTAAGATGTTTGGCAGTGGAGCTTGGTGTAGCATAATTCCAGTGTGTCTTCCCACATACAACCCTTGCCTCCCTGCACTCACTAAGGGCCAGGCTAAATACTATTCTGTCCCTGGGTTCACACTGCCATTTTAAAGAACGAGTTCCCACCTAGGAATTCCTTTAAACTGTGCTGGCGGACCAATTCCGGCCAGGACCAATGTTCCCTCTAAGCTGAGTTAGTGTGAGCTAGCTCACAGTTTTGTAGCCTCCGGCTCACACGTTTTGTCTTAGCTCAGAAAGGATGGCTCCAGAGCAAACTAGTTTATGCAGCAGACAAATTACTTGCTCACAACTTTAATGCCAGTAGCTGACAAAGTAGAATTTTTGCTCATAAGACTCCACAGCTTAGAGGGAGCATTGGCCAAGACAACTGTGATGTTGAGGGAGGAAGGAAGCCTGTCCTCCCCCTGTGCCATTTTTCCAACCTGCAAGAGCACTGAGGGGGACGAGATGGCAAAATAACACACCTTCACACCATTTTGGGTTGGAAAATTGGTACAGCGGGAAGGCAGGAGCCGCTGGAGCACAGTAGCCCTGAATCGGGCCCCCACAGGGCAGTATAAATGAGGTCGTAGGCAGGAATTCACACTTTTAAAATGATGGTGTGTCCCCAGGGAAAACCCAGGGATGCCCCATCTCTTTGGCCCTTAGTTTGCCTGCAACCCACAATTTGCAGTGATTAACACTGGCTATTGGGCACAAAGGCCAGAAAGGTTGCCTGCTCCTGCTGTAAACTGATAAATGTTCATGTGACACTTCAGATTGGGGGGGCACCGAAGTAGAAAGCATGCAGCGTACTTGCAACTGAACCAGAGCTTGATCCATTGTCAAAGGAATGAGCATTCTACCATTATACATTTTTAAATGCATTCCTCCCATGTCTCACTTCTGAACCCTGTTAAAGAAAATAAGCTGAGCTTTCTTTAAGCTCGATCTATTTTTTAAAAAGGTTCCCAACTCACCTTCTCAATAACTTTGTTCCCCCCAAAACGTGTCACAAACTCTGCTGGAGACGCAACCGTGAAATCCCTCTGGAGGTCGACTTTCTTCCTGTCTCGGCCTTGCTTCATGAGGTGGAGGCCCGACATACTCGGCCTGAGGGGAAAAGGAACAGCAAGGCAAGTGAGCTGCCAGGTGCTCTTCACTGAGGCATCCATAAGGGAAGCCAGAAGCCTCCGGGCAAGCCTCAAAAGGCCAACCTGGCAAAGCAATGTGTGGGATCAGAGCCCCTTACAAGGCAAGCCAGCTTCTCCCAAGTACCGCATTACCTCATGGCCTCCTCAAACCCATGCAGCTTTGTCCCTCCACAGTCCACATCTCTCTCTCTCACACACACACACACCATTTCTCCACCTGTGCTGACCTGAGTATCATACACCAACCAGGCCTCACCACAGGCTGGTGGGAGGCTCATATGCAACCCTCCTTTGGTCAGGGAATAGTGCTGGAATTGCAAAATGACCTTCTGCAAGCCTCCTGTCTCAGAATGGTTCTTTTGGGTTGTAAAGGGCAATTCAAATCTCCTTAGAAATAGAGGGCCACTTCGGGGGTGGGGTTCCCCCTGTCGGCCGGATCCCAACTGGCAGATTGGGGACCCATTTAATTGTAATCACCAACTTCAGCCTCCTCAATTTCACAGGGTTTTCTGCATCCAGACGGTAATCTTTAACAGCTCAGCTCTCTAAACAAGCACTGTGTCCGACTAACGTAACAGCATGCTCTGCACTTTTTAACGTATCACGCAGTGATTCAGACCCTTGGCTGAGCTGGCCTTGGCTGGGAGGGTGGGGTAGAAATTTGGAAAATAAAAATAGAAATAAAAGGTCAAGTATTGCCTACTCAGGCTGGCAGCAGCTCCCCAGGGTCTCAGGCAGAAGCGGTCCAGAGGACTGTCTGGTCCTTCTTAACTAGAGATCCCAGGCGCTGAACCTGGAACCTTCTGCATGCCAAGCAGAGGTTCTTCCACTGAGCTACGGCCCCTCCCCACGTTTAATGTCATGTTTAATATTTATTTATGTTCTGTTCAGATAACAGTTTCGTTTCAAATTTCTGCAGTCCTAGTCCTATCCATTGCTTACTAGATGTATCATCCTATTGATAGATCCAGTCGGTCAGTTGTGCTGGTCTGAAGCAGTACAATAAATTTAGAGTCCAGTGGCACCTTTAAGACCAACATAGGTTTATTCAAGGTATGGGCTTTCATGTGCACACACACTTTATCATCCTATTGATTGCACTGATTTACATTGTGCAATCCACCTTGAGTCTCAGTGAGAAAGGGAGGCTATAAAAACATGAATAAATAGACCAGCATTTCCCTCATTTTTAACAGCAAGGGCACCATTCACTTCTGGATTAGAACTGGAGATCCTTTTTACCTCCACACTCAAATAGAAATGCATTTTCTCTGTTCGCTCACAGAATGACAGGCAGGCATTCCTCATGTATTCGTATCTCAAACTCTTAGTAAAAATTAGTCTGATTTCAGCCCTAGCTGAGAAGAGTCGAGTACTGACAGTTTCTGAATTCAACCCTGACTGAGAACAGTTTAACACAGACAGGAGAACTGGGGGAAATGGGCAAGGAAACTTGGGAAGTAGGTGAAGACCCCCATTTGGGCCAAAGAATAGATCTTCTAGTGACAGGAGAATTTCCCTACCCAATCAAACAGGGAGTTAGCTCTGAAGAGTGGAGAGATCCCTGGCTGCCTTTAGAGACCTTAAGAGTCAGTTAAAAACTCAAGACAAGTCCTGGTATTTCAAAAGAAGGGGTTTGGGTACTGGAAAGAGTGTACCAGCCTTCTGGAAACCAAAAGAATTAGAGAATACTCAAAAAAGTATACTGGAATGTTTGGGGAAAGCACTTTAACAAAACCCTCTCAATATAAAGATTTAAGTCACCATGAAAAGCTTAAGAAACTCTCATTAGCCTGAAAGAACTAAAGTCTGTGTATGTATTGATTTTACCTCAGAAATGTCAACCCCTGATCCCAGCTGACCTTTCCCCCCTTTGTTAAATAAAATATTTTGTTATTTTTGAATTTCAAAATGCTTTGAGTGCCATTTAAGTTGCTTAAGTTAAAGTGGGCTCCCGATCCTTCCCACAGGTTCCTGGTCTGAGCCAACAGCCAAAATATCATACAGTGACAGGGTGGGACAGCCAGTGTTCTTCAGCAAAGAAGAAAACACTTTACTAGGGCAGCTCAGTCAGTGAAGGGAAAGAAAACAGAGGGAAAATGTTGCCTCTGAGGGAGGGAATAGATGACCTTTTTCTCCATTTAACCTTCCTCACAGGGTTGTTGTGGGGCCAAAATGGAAGAGAGAAGAACAATTTTTGACACATTCAGCCCCTGTAAGAAACGGAAGGATATAAAAGCACAAGTGGGGAGAGTACGTAAAAGCCCAGAGTGGCACACACATAGTCCCCCATTTTATCCCCTCACAACAACCCCGTGAGGTAGTTAGGTTGAGAGAACAGGACTCTCCCAAAGTTCCCAATGAGCCTTGTGATGAAGCAGGGATCAGAGCCTGGCCTTCCAATCCTAGACCAACTCTTAAGTGCCACTCCACAATGATTCTCAGCGTGTTTTTGCCACAGGGGAGGTGAATATAGCACAACAGACAACCTCTCATGGAGACAAGTAGAGACTGAGCAGTGATCTTTTATATGATCCTACTACGTAATTTCTGCATCATTTAACACAACACTCAATATTTGTTTCAGCTCTGTTTCAGAATTCTGCTAAGTTTCTTATCTTATTTCACTACTTACTGGATGTCCCATCCTGTTGACTGCACTGACTTACACTTGGCAATTCCCCTTGAGTCTCAACAAGAAAGGCAGACTAAAAATAATGTAAACAAGAAAGCAGAGGTGCTACAAAAGCAGAGGTGCTACAAATATCTGTGAAACAGTAGGAAATACAAGAGGCATTGGGGATTTTTCCCTAGCTCTATAGCTAGAAAACCCTGGGATGTCCTTACTCTGTCCCCTTGAGATGATGTCATTGCCCATATATAGGCAGAAAGGGTGGGGAGGGGCTTGCCTGCAGGAGGCCTCCCTCAGATCTTATAGTGGGGGGGGGGGGTGCATCCAACTGGATTCCTTAATTTTACAAAGTCTATTTCAGCTCCACCCCTGACAGACACACCAGGAATTCCTGCACAACTCCAATGCCGCTCCTGATTCTTTTAATTTTTTTAAAAAACCCACAAAATGCCTAGCTACAGAGCTCTGCCGTGGTTTTTGCAATGAATACAAATAGCCACCTTTATCTCAAGAGATTTTGGCAAGGCAGTACACCTGTGAGTACAGCATAATCTTAGTTCTCACAGACCCCACTAGGGCCATTCCACACTACAGCTGGGAGCTCACATAAGGTTGCCAGCTCTGGGTTGAGAAACACCTGGAGATGTGAAGGGGTGGAGCCTGAGGAGGGAGGGGTTTGGGGAGGGACGGGACTTCAGTGGGGCACAACGCCATAGAGTCCACCTTCCAAAGCAGCCATTTTCTCCTGGTGAATTATTCCCTGCTGCCTGGAGATGTACTTGTAATCTCAGGAGATCTCCAGCCACCAACTTGTGGTTGGCAACCCTAGGTTCACATGACAGCATGCTCATAGATTTTAAAAAAACATTCTTCAAATAGAAAACTAGATCAGACAGAAGGGTTCAAACCCAGCCCTCCCTTTGGGATGTTAAATTTCTACATGCAGGGTATTGCACATTCAATAACACAAGCCCCAGCTTGCCAGCCAAAGAGATACCTTACAGGTTCGACTCACCTCACTGGATTGCTTTTTTCTCTGAACAGCGTGCAAAAACCCAATTTTTGCTGTCTTTTGCCTAAGTCTTTGCCCAGGTGTTAATCTGTATCAGGCCCAACCATGCTTAGACCTGGAATCTATTTCTTGGGAACAAGTAATCCAGAAACGCCTCCTAGGAAAGCACAGGCAGGGCTGCCAACTCTGGGTTGGGAAATGCCTGGAGATTTGGGGGTGGGGCCTGGGGCAGATGGGGTTTGGGGAGGGGAGGGACCTCAGCAGGGTATAATGCCATAGAGCCACCCTCCAAAGCAGCCATTTTTTTAAGGGAACCAACCTCTGCAACCTGGGGATGAACTGTAATTCTGGGAGGCCTTCAGGCCCCACCTGGAGGTTGACAACTCTATGCACAGAGGACCTTTCACTTCCCCACCTGGTAATAAAGACTGGCATCTGCCCACTCAAGATTCAGGAATTTCCTAAGAGAGCAGCACAGCATGCCAGAAAACATTTGCCCCAAACTTCTCCAAGGACTCCAGAAGAAAGCAGGAAGCCAAAAGCATACATCAGAGGATTCAGCAGGATTTATTTAAAGCGTTTTTATACCACGCTCTCCAAAGAGCTCACCCACAATCACTTCCTACATAAAACAAGTAGCTTTAAAAACACTTCAGTTAAGGAAAGCAAGAGCAAGATGCGGGGGTTAACACATCAAAAGCATGCAGTGCCATCAGCATAGAGAAGGATGGCAGCTAAACACATTTTAAAATCATTAAGGGAAAGACAGAGAGAAAAATCACAATTAAAATGCATGGGAAAGACAAGGTGGTCTTCAGAGATGCTTGGCACCTGGAGTCTGGGCTTGGCTAGAGGTTTGAGGAGGGGACAGAACTGGGATCAAATGACTGAGAATGAGCAACTACCAGTTCCTTTTTGTAGATTCTTGGGAGACTGGGTTTAGCCAAAAGGCAAGAGACAAAGGACCCATGGACTGTGGCCCTGAGTGATCCAAGCTGGTGGAACCAATTCAAAATGACCCTTACCAGGTGCATCAGGGCATACTGGGGGTCAGTTGGGCTGCACACCTATTTAAATCGTTTGTGTGTGCATGTGCTTCATTTTCTAAGTAACTTTAAGTCCCCGGAGCGGGAGAAAAATAGGTTAAAATACTTAAAAACACATTTCAGGAAACAAATCCCTGGGATTCCCTAAAGGCACAGTTCTGAAATTCATGACATAGAGCACATCATTCAATATTTTAAAACATCTACCCAGACCACTGGGTGAGGATCTGCTTTATGTGCCACTGGAGGAGATATGGGTGGCTGCCTTCTCAGTGGTGACACCAAGAATAAGAAACTCATCTCCATGTGAGGTATGTTTGGCAGCTGGCACCATCTCTTCTGTCCTTCAGAAAGAACGTCGAAACAAGTTCTTTTTTCACCGTTCTTTTAAGCCATTTTGGAATTGGTTTATGTATGTTAGGTTTCGCCGATTCTAAATTTAGCTAGAGATAGGATTTTGTTACGACAGATTTTGGTTTGGATCTTGGGACACTGCTAAGCTGTCTTAATTTAGTCACTGCTGGGGCACTGTCAGAATCTGCAGATTCAGACAAGGATTTTTGGGGTCTTCTGCTATATATTATAACCTGTTGCTATGTATTGTGACCTGTTCTGTACCCATTTTGTACTCATGCCTATTGCTATCAGTTGCTCCTATGCCCACTATGTAATCATGCCTATTGCCATTTGATTGACCATTGTGAGAGTATGCTATGTGACCCCAGGTTTATGGCTTTGACCAGGCCTGGTCTATGTAACTGTTTGCCCGGGAGAATGACAACTTCAAAGCATGGGAACAATGGGCCTCTCACCCTCCTGCCTCCGCATTCCTTTCCTCCCTGCTGGGAGGACAGGGACCAGTTCTTATCAACGTGCGAAAGCCTTGGGGAAAGCGTTTGTTATGTGAAGGTGGTTACATCTGAGGGGTCTGGTTTGGGAAGGGAAATTTACTGCTTCACACCTCACCTTCTTTCCTGTGGGAAGCAAATGGCCAGGGAACCTTTTGCCCGCGGTTTTTCCCCCCTGTTGATTGGCTACCTATGGGCAATTCAAATTGTACGGGAGGGTATATTAGACCTGCTTCTATTGTATACGTTATCTCTGACAATAATCCGAGGACCTGTACCAATGTAGAAATTGGAAATAAAGAACTGTGTTTCATCAACAAAGATCTGATCCTTGACTACTTTGAGCAGAAGCCTCACAGGCACTCCATCCCGCTTGTCCTATTGTGTTTTCCTGCTTCTACCTAAAAATTGTATTTCAATTGTATTTAGGAGAACAAAGTTTGGGTCCAGTGGCACCTTTAAGAGTAAACAAAGTTTTATTCAAGGTGTAAGCTTTCGTGTGCACATAACACTTCTTCAGAGCTGAAGAAGTGTGCACACACACAAAAGCTTATACCTTGAATAAAACTTTGTTTACTCTTAAAGGTGCCACGAGACCCAAACTTTGTTCTGTTGCTTCAGACCAACATGGCTGCCCACCTGATTCTAGGTTTATTTAGGGTTACCCATGAGCCCCCGTTTATCACAGGACACAGAAAAGCATGACACAAATACATAATCACAATATAAATTATAAATGCTCGATACAGAAGATAAACGTACTACGACATTACGGTTTTCCACAAAAAAGCGAGCAACTACATGCACAAAATATCTCTACTATCATACAGACTCCTGTGCTTGCTGTTTGTTGCCTAAGAGGAAAAGAAAACTAATTTATCTTCCAATTAAAAACAATTTAGAATTCAGACTATGTATCTGAAGGCTTCAAGCTGATTCACCTACATTTCCTCAGCAATCTTTACAGCAACCCTTATTGTAGATTTGAAAGAGGGGAAGCCCCAAGAGCTACTACCCACATTTTAAAAAAAAAAATCGGTCTGTGAAGTCACACACCAATACTAAACATATTTACTCAGAAAAAATACTCACTAATCTCAATGCTCAGGGCCCCAACCTAGGTGTCCTTTCACATCATGAACATTCTCAAACCTAGCCTGCCAGGAGCTTATGCTAGACCTTGCTTTCAGAGCTTGGAACCTGGCTTTCCCCTCACAGGAACAAAAACTGCTGAACCAATTTTCATAAACACAAAAGTTCCACAGAAATTCAAAACCTCGCCTATCCCCCTTCTCGGTTTTTGTGGCTGCGGCACAGGATCTGCCTCCTTTTAACCAAAAACAAAAACCACCCTCTGCCCAACGGCAAAGAAAAACCCGCTTAAAATAAAGAACAGATCCTTATCCATCAGAGTTGATCTGGTGCTATTCAATTCAGGAGCCTGCAGTCACCTTTCCCAAATCCGATCGAATAAACACCATCCCTCCCTACCTTTGAAGCATATGATATGTCATCTCTGAGTTTTCCTCTGTGGATTCTTCCATGCTGGCTTGATGGGAAAGGGAATTTCCGGAGTTTAATTTCTGGATTGGGTGACTCGGTTATGGGAGCAAGGGCTCCCCTCCTCTTCTCCCCTCCTCTGCTGCAGCTTTAAAGCCACTCTTCGAGAATCTCCTGCATTGGCATGGTGCCCTCCTTCAAAAGAGAGCGGCATTTCACTGGCTGCTTCGCATTTGTTTTACCCTTTGCCCCCTTTCTTTTCTCCAGACAGATGCACACCTCATCCATACACTTCCTCAGCTGCGTGCATTGTCTATCGACTCAGCTGGGGAGGGGATTGGGAAAGAGAGAAAGAGAAAAGAGCTGATCGGGGGCTGACAGGGGGGGAAGAAAAGACCTGCGGGTTATGTAACTGGGTTTAAAGGGAGACTGGCATTGCTGCCAGAGCTGGGGGGGGGGGGGGAGCTTGCACACTAGCACTGCCAAAAAGGCAGCGATTCTTCCAAAAAAAGGATCCTACAATCTTGCCCAAAACCTTCTTCCCAAGTGACAGCATGTGTCAACACCCCCACACCCTCCCAAGAGAACATTGCAGCATACCCAAGGCTAACAGATTTTTAAAAAACAGCCAGAGGGATTGTGGCATAAATTCCTGTGGATAATAAACCCTCTTCTACATACAACATGAAGCAATCCTCAGTTTCTGGGCCACAAAAGCTTCACCGCACGAAGCTGCCTTAGCCCAAGGCGGACTGGTTCTCTAGTTTAGGTCAGGACTAGCAACCACCACTACCCCATATGAAAAACCAGGTTGGTAGCCATATTGATCCGCAGCCATATCCAAAACCACAATCCAGGTAAAGACCAGCCAAAACATCACACTGTAAGTTTTCACATTCCACAGAACTCTTCACCAGGACGGATATTTTTTTAAAGGGGGTGAAGAAACACAAACCTTTTAGGTTGTGGTGTTACGGACCTTCTGCCTACTTCTTGTGTACAGAGCTTAGCCAGTGTTGTGTAGTAGTTAAGAGCGTCAAACCAGGAACTACGAGATTCCAGGATCAAATGTCCACTTGTGCCATGGCAGCACGCTGAGAGAGCTCGTGCCAGTCGCACACTGTCAGCCTAGCCTACCTCACAGGGTTGTCGTGAGGATAAAATGGAGGAGAGGAGAAAACCGTGAGCCGCTTTGGATCCCCATTGGGGAGAAAGGCAGGGCAGAAATGAAGTCAATAAAACAAATAGCTGACTTCAGTGGGCAAAGGGTATGCCTAGCTGGTCCTGAGTTCCAAAGAACTCAAAAGCTTATACAGTGTTTTATGTTATTTTGGCCACTGAACGTTAGATTGGGCTCTGGACCAAAACAGCTACTTTTTTTTTGTCTGCTTTGAGAATACTGGAATTTAGCCACTGAAGAAAGGGGCATTTCAACTGGAGGAAAAAGAAACTGGGAAAATGCACTCAGTCACCGCACCACAGTTGGGCTTCCTTTGACTCTTTTGGTGCACCAACTGAAATTATTCTCCAGTACTGTTACTATGACAACAGATACATCTTCACTATGCTCTCAGCCTTTTAAGGGACTTGTGAGTTCCACCTGGCACCCGACAGATATTTGATCAACTAATGATGGTTATGTTTTTCGGGGGGGGGGGGGGGGGCGCTTCCTTTTTTGCTTCTTCCTCCCAGCATGCCAGTGGCGCAACCTGATATCAGCCACACCCTCTGCCCACTGAAGTTTTCTAAGCACCCTATGCAGAGAGGCCTCAATACCACGGCCTGAAAGATGCATCCCGCCTGCCCCCAACATCCAGCCTGATAAAGGGTTCTGGAGAACTAAAAAGCTTATCTAACACATGGTTCCCCAACGTGGTGCCCACGGGCACCATAGTACCTCTGAGTACTTTTCCCGATGCCCACGGAGTTTTTCAGAAACCTGGTGAGGCCTCTGTAAGGCTTCTTACTGGCTGTCTTCATTCAAATGAACGGGATTCAGTAGCAGCAGCAGCCACTGGAGGATCAGGAGGAGCAGTCACCTTCCAGGCTTATGGTTCCATCCCCTTCTCAGGCTTTCCTTCTTTTACTCCTCATCCTCTTTCTCCCCTCCTTCCTAAGGTTGCCAGACCGCAGTCTGACCAGGGGATTCCCTGATTTGCTGGGCTTCTGCCCGACCCCTACCAGGTGAAGCCACGCCCCCAAACAGGGACCTCGCACGGTGCTGTCCAGCCACGATGGCATCACACGCAAGTGACATCATCGCACCAGGGCCGTGAGATGCTTTGGTTTAAGGGCAAAGGGGGCCAAAACTCTATGGCAAAACCATAGAGGTTTTGCCCTTAAACTAGAGTGTTGCTGTGCAAACTTCCCTGGCATGATGACAGAGGGAGGAAATCCCCCCAACATCAATATGGAGCAACCCAAAAGTGACATAGGTACATCAGTGACATGGGGGGGGGAGCATTGCTCTGGTTTTTGGCCAAAACTTGGGGAGGGGGTTAAGGGCGATTTTATCATAGAGTTTTGCACACACAAAAAAAACTAGAGCATCGCCCCCAACATGCCTATGTCACTTCTGGGTGATGTAGGCATGGTGTGCAATATCACTTCTCATGACGTTGGCATGTTGGGGGCGATGCTTCTGGCTCCCAGAGTGTCCCCCCATCCCCCTGCCAGAATCTCAAAGGGACCTGGCAACTCTAGTACAGAACCCCCCAGGTGGCTTTGCAGTCCCTACAAGACTTCTTTTTTTTGCTGTCTTTGGTGTTCTTAAGTGTGCGTGCGCAGAAAGCAAAGGCGCTCTCACCACCTGAAAAGATTGAAAACGATGACACACTGGCTATGAGGGCAATTAAAAACTACGAAAGCCTGAAAACTACGATACACTGGCTTTCCACACCACTGCAATATCTGTAACGGCCTTTTCAAAAAAAGACACACAAACACACACGTGATGTCAAGTCAGACTTTTCTGTTCCAGGGTCTCGTTATTTAACTGGAGATGCCAGGAACCGAACTGAAGTCAATTTTTAAGTTTCTTATTCTGAGATTTTCAAACAGGTTTACCACAAACGCAGTTCATAAAGTGAGCTTGTCGTAGTGGAATAATTCTTAAAAAACATTCATCACAGGGAAAAGACACAAGAAATTCCTGGATTGCATATTCAGTACTAGAATGTCTAAATTGCCAAACATTTCAACAAACAGCACTGCACATTATTTTACTGGGACCTCAGTCCTGTGGGTTTATTGTATATTACAAAGCGACAAGAGTTATCATGTAATCCGCCTTGGGGACATAATGCTCCTGAAGGTAGGAAATAAGTATAATAATAAACAAGACTGAACCTGGAGCCTCTGGTGTGCCACGCACGTGGATTTCCTCCTGGAGGATTTCCCTCCAACTTCTCTTCCTTCCACCTGGTTAGGACTGCATGAAGTGGCCTCAGACCAGCTCAGACCACTGGTCCACCAAACTCAGCACTGGCTCCTCTCGCTGGCAGCGGCTTTCCACAGCCTTTCACAGTGTCTGCTGTCTGAAATTCTCTGGAAATGTCCAAACATCAACCCGGGACCTTTGGCGTGCAGAGCACTTGCTCTGCCACCAGACAAGAGCCATCCCTCACCTTTCTGCCCAGCAGATGTTAATGTACTGCAACAAAGGCTGAGGACAGACTATTGTTCTGCTGCGCCTCCACGGCGCGGCAGAACAAGGCGGGGGGAATTGCCCCTGCCGCGCGGCGTTCGCACGCCGCTGCAAGGAAGCCGCCCGCAGCGTCCAGACTGCAGGCGGCTTCTGGCGTCGGCATGCGAACGCCGTGTGGCTCCCCCGGCTGGCACATGTTCACACCCGCCGGAAGCGGGTGGAACGCGCACGCAGCAGCCGGGACACCACTTTTAAGTGGTGCCTGGCTGCTGCAGGAGGAGCGCGGCGCCAGACGCATTGCATCCGGCCCGCCTCCTCCAGGCAGATGTGGCAGTCTGGACTGTCGCTCTGCCTCCGCTTTTAAAGTGGAGGCAGAGCAGGCCAGACTGCCAGTCTGTCCTCAGCCAAAGTGGATTCAACCCGTGGGATTTATCTGTACAGACGAGTCAGGAAGGGACAAGCGCCACAATGAATGCCTCCCCCAGCGGACATGTACAGAAAGAGCGCAGAGGTCAGCCCCATTCTGGGCAGGTGTCTCAAGAGCAACCTAGGGCCCACTCTTCCCCATTTCCACACTTTCAACTTCAACTACACAACTTCCCGACACAAACACAGAAGCTGCCGGTTACAGGGATGTAACTGATGCACCCCACAGCCAGGAGCCAGCATCTGTCCCCTGCGCCACAGCACACCCGAGGCTTTCACTGACATACAAAAGCTGGCATCGCACTGCCTTGCCCGATTGCGCCACAGCAGTGGCAGCGTGCATTCTCCAACACACACCCTCTGTTGTCATCCAATCAAGGTTTGGCATTTCCCTTATCTGGGCCAAGGATGTCACACCCATTCACAAGACGCAAGTGGCAAACAACAGCCTTTCTGTGCCCGTGGCGATGCCAGCTACCCCTTGCTTGTCAGCACAGAGACAAGGGAAATCGCTCACTGACACTGAGGGGCCTCATCTAGTTTCTAAGAGGGGCTGACCAGATACGCTCTGCAGGCTCATTAACCAGACAGGAAGGAGACCAGCTTTCCTCAGACACTGGGAAGACCAGCACTTGGTATTCAGAGGTAGACTGCCTCGGTATCTGGCAGTTCTATTTAGCTTTCTGTTAATGTACATAGGCACTAAATCTATCCTCCAGAAATGGGTCAAATCCATTTTCAAAGCCATCTAAGCTAGCAGTAGCAAATTCTACAAGTTATGTATCCGCCACGTGAAGAAGCAGAACCACAAAAGTTAATTAAGTCCCCAGAAGGAAAGGCCCACCTGCTACATTTCCCCACGACCCAAAGGGCGAAACTTCAGACCTCCCACCATTACAGCTGCTCCCCAGACTATCATGACCAGTCCCCCTGGAGAAAATGGCTGTTTTGGAGGACGGACTCTGTGGCACGGTGCCCTGCTGAGGTGCCTTCCCCGGGCTCCACTCCCAAACCCAGAGCTGGCACCCTAGTACAACATGTGAACATCTGCAGCAAGCCTTATGCCAAGCCTGACCGTTGGCCCACTGGGCTTGGCCTGTTCTGACCGGCGGCAGCTCTTCAGGATCTCAGCCCCTGCCAGCTGAAATCTGCCAGGGCTGAGCCTGGGACCTTTGCCATGCCCAGGGGGCTCTTCACAACAGAACTGCAGGCACATATCACCCCCTGTTGCCCCATCACAGAGCACTCTGCTCAGGATTGTCCAGAGGCCTGAGAGGAGAAGGGTATCCCCCCCCCCCGAACCTGCTACCCAAGACCTTTAACTAGAGATGCCAGAAGTTTCAGACCTTCAGCACCCAAAAGCACATGTTCAACTATTAAACCACGGTCCTCACGGCTCACGCAGGTTTTTCTTGCTGATTTTATGCGCACAACAACCCTGCAATATAGGTTAAGCTGAGAGTGACTGACTAATCCAGAGATATCCAGCAAGTTTGAGGGAGATGGGATTTGAACCCAGGTTTTTCTCAGATTCAGCACTGCCCACTACAATCTGTTGGCTGAGCACCACCAAATGTTAAAAAGGGTCCTTAAAAAAAACACATTTTATATAATTATTTTCACTTCCAGACTGCCGTGACAGAAAGCAGTATTCCAGTGTCCCACATCAAAAACAAACACACACCAATATTCAAAACATACAGAGGGGAATAAAACAGAAGTCCTCACAAAATAAAATACAAACGCAAGATCCACTTCTGGAGAGCCCTCGAACTTGAACCAAGACTCCCGAGCTCCCACAGGCTGGGTGCCGAGCTCTTCAAGCCCTCTTTGGGAAAAAGAGCCAACCAACAGATGCCATGAATCCAAAGACAGGCCTGGTTTCAGCACCACGGGCATAGCCTTCTGCCTTTCCTCGACCGAGAGCTCAGCACGTTTCTGCCTACCGAGTCACCCCATATATCCGACGCCGAAGCTCCGACAGAGACCTGGAGCCTCTTTAACAATCCGTGACCCACAGCGACAGCCAAGCCTTCCCCACACACTTCTGCAAGACCAGCTTCAGGGCAAGTCTCCTCCCAGGCTGAGCGCATCAGGGCCCTGCTAATGAACAGCTCAGAAATCAGATTAGAGGCTTGGAGGCTCTCGTTCAAGCAGCCGTCACATGGCTGGAAACCTGGAAAGAAGCAGGTGGGATGACAGACGATCGGTTGCCCGGCGCCTGCCTCCCCTCCTTCAGATGCCCCACCCAGCAGGGGAAGAGGGTGAGACTGGCTGGATCGGGGTCCAGGCAAAGTGGAGACACACCTGGCTGCATCAACAGGCTTAAGGATGCCTAACTCTCCACAGGATCAGGCTGCTGGATCAAAGCCTTTTAAAAAAATGTATCCCAAGACTCTACAGAGGAGCAGGAAGAAACAGAAAGGGGGGGGGGGATGATCTGCAAGAATCAGGAGGCCCTTTAAAAATGTCAGACACCCTGAATCTATGGGATAGAATTAGCACTTATTTTACATGTAGCAAGTCCCAGTGCCCTGGTTTTTAAAACGTTTGTTTTTTCCCTGCTGTTGGCTTCGAATGAGTCACAATGAGAGCAATTCTAAGAAGGGCTACTCTGAATTCTGCTTAGGTCTATTCAACGGGGCTTACTCCCAGGAAAGTATCCTTGGGATTGCACTATAAGTTACTTAGAAAAATAATCAGGGCTATGATCTATACTACTGTGTAGAGCTTGTTGAAACCAGGATCCTGCTAGAGAAATCTGCATCACTTAACGTTTCATGTTCATAATTCTGCTTTGCTTCAGTTCTGTTTCTAGACTTCTAGGTGGTTCTGCAACAGCCCTAATCCTATTGTATGGTTTACTGAATGTCCCACCCTGTCGATCGAATGACCCACTCTGTGTAATCCGCCTGGAGTCCCCATGAGAAAGGCGGACTATCAATGACCTAAATAAATAAATGCTGTTGTTTTTAGATTTCTCTTACTTCGTGTGGATTTTATTGTTGTTATCTGCCTTGAGCCACAACTATCTGGAAGGGAGTTAGGATTCCAAAAGATTTAAATAAGGAAATAAATCTCTAGTTAAATGGCATCCAGTAACAGGACTGGGAAGAGGGGCAGAAAGTGAAAATGAAGATATATAATAAAGAAAACAAAGATACAGAATAAAGTCAGGTAAGGGTTATTTCGGGCATAGCAGAAAAGGACCTCGCTCACGAAAATACATTTGCACACAGGCTGTGTTTCTGTACTGCAACGGGGCAGCAGGGACAAAGGGGAGCGTGGAGGACAGCCCTGAATTTGGCTCCTAAAACAGCCCCAGTCCCCCTCGGCACCTCACCGGGGGAGGAGGGTTTAAGAAAAAGCCAGCGCACATGGAAGAGGGACTGCAGTGAAGGACACAAACGGAAAAAGGGGTCAACGCCTCATCTGCCTCATCTGCGCAGCTCTAGAGTGGCTGACCCCTGGCATGGCCTTCTGTGGAGAGCAACCGAAGCAGAGACAGAAAACTGTGCGTTTCTCCACCGGGTCACTCCTCTAACATCTGGCTCAGCGTCAGACCTTACTGTCTTGGCAAAGCAGGGAGGTCACTGCTTGCATGCGCCAGCCGGCTGGCGAGAGTGTGGCCTCAGTTTTGGCTGGGAGAGAGGGTGGCTTGCCAAGCCCCTCCCCCTCTGTGACAAAAATGGCCAGCCTTAAATCGTATGGAAAATGCAAGATTACCCTCCAGACATCAGAGCCTTGATGATGGACAACTCTCCAGCAGCTCAGCCAAGGGTCTTTCCAAGCTCAGCTGCCCTTGACTAGGCATGGCAGGGGCTCAGCCGAGGATCTCTTGGCGCCACAAGTATGCACTCAACCACTGAGCTACGAGCCCTCCAGCAAGAGTTTCCCTCGTGAGCATTATTTTTCTTGGAGATGGGCCAAGGCACAGTGGCAGGGGACAGGCAGAAAATGCCAGGTTCACTTTCTACCAGCTCCAGCAGGGGTGGGAAAGGTCCCTTCCCAGGCTAACCAGGCTAATGGCCCCTTTCAGTATAAACCCGCCTTATAGGGTGAACTACCAGGACTGACATTCGCTTCGTAGGATGGGACAATTAGCTCTGGACAGCTATGGAAAGTTACAAGGGCAAGTGAGATGGATCCAGCCTCCTTCTACAAGGAGGGCTCCTTCTCCAGCACCTGATGGGTTGCAGCACACAGGTGGGTCAGCAAATTGTCAGTCCAACCTGTGCAGGTCATGAGATTAAGGGGAAAGTCAAGAGTTAAGAGCCAGTTCAGTGTAGTGGTTAGGAGCGCAGACTGTAATCTGGGAGAACTGGGTTTGATCCCCCACTCCTCCACAAGCAGCTGCTGGTGTGACCTTGGGCAGTCATAAGTTCTTTCAGAGCTGTTCTCTCAAGGGCAGTTCTTGAGAGAGCTCTCTCAGCCCCACCTACCTCACAGGGTGTTTGTTGTGGGGAGGGGAAGGGAAAGGAGATTGTAAGCCGCTCTGAGACTCCTTCAGGTAGTGAAGGGCAGGATACAAATCCAATTTCTACTTCTTCACCACCCTCCTCCCCGTCAAACCTTGTAGAACGTTTGTTGCGAAATAAATCTAGCCTGAGGTTCTCCAAATACCAGACTTGTTTAACTTGAAAGAAAAGTAACACAAAAACAACTGGGCACATTTTCAGGAGAGGACTCTTAGCCCTTTGCCTAGACAAACAACCTCCAGGTCAAGCCATCTCAGGGGATAAAATGAAAAGCAAACAGATTGGGAAAGAGGCATTCAAGGCTGCATCCCGACTGGGTACTGGAAGTGTAACCCGTGCCAGATGTTAGGCATGTGAGAGCTTCGTGGTTTGATGAGAGGCCTCTTGTGCCCTACTGTGGCTTAGCAGGGCCAGCTCTCTCGCAAGAGAAAGGGGATACTGGGACCCAGATCCGGGCAAAGTTGACATCGAGCCACCACCAACAGCCAAGCTGACAACAGGCGCAGGAAGAAGTCTATTCTCAGTATTCTTGTTGCTAGCACTGTTGGTGGTGGAAAGTGCCATCAAGTCACAGCTGACTTACGGCGACCCTGCAGGATTTCCAAGGCAAGAGGCGTTCAGAGGTGGTTTGCCATTGCCGGCCTCTGTGTAGCAATCCTGGACTTTCTAAGTGGTCCCCCATCCAAGCACTAAACCAGGGCCGACCCTGCTTGGCTTCCAAGATATGACCAGAGAGGGCTAGCCTGGACTATGCAGGTCAGGGCTAGCATTATTTGCCAAGCCTCTAAAAAAAAGGTAACAGATTGTCAGCTAGAAAGAAGAAGATGGGGAGCAGGTGAAGGGAACACACCATGATCAGAGAGGGCTCTTCAAATCTCACCTGAACCAGGAGTTCGAGGAGGAGGAGATTGGATTTATACCCTGCCCCTCTGACAGAACTATGGCTTGCCCAAGGTCACACCAGCAGCTGCAAGTGGAGGAGTGGGGGAATCAAACCCAGTTCTCCCAGGTTAGAGTCCGCGCACTTAACCACTATGCCAAACTGGCTCTGGCACTGAGTGACCTGCAGCACATCATCCTCTCTCTCTCTCTCTTTCTGTCACACAGACACACACACGTCCCATGATAAGACTGGCCTACCATGCTGCACTGTTGTGAGTAATGCAGATCACTGTTTATGACAATCTCCTGGGAACTCTGACAGCAGTCTATCAGTGCTAAGCGCTGTTAAAGGCCCATCAAGTTTGGCAGACAGAACAGAGAGTCAGTTGTGTGGGGGAAGTGCCGTAAAGCCACTCATGGTGATCCAATGAATGAACAAATGGCCTCCGTCATGTCCTACAGTTTAACAGCCTTGCTCAGGTTTTGCAAACCGAGGGCCTTTGGGGCTTCCTTGACTGACTCAAATCCACCTCAGGTTGGGCCTTCAATTTTTCCCGCCATTACCATCTTTTCCAGTGACTCATCTTCTCAAGATGACCCTGTCGGGGCCAGCCAGACAGTCTCAGACCAACCTACCTCACAAGGTTATGAAGGAGAAGAGAATGATGTAAGCCACTTTGAGACCCCATCCGGGGGGTGTGGGAGCGTGGAGTATAAATGAAATAAAGGAAGGAAGATCCCCCGACCTCTGGCCTTTTCTGGACTGCAGTGCACGGGGAGGGGCCCCACCTCTGAGCTCCCTCTTCCCCCCCGCATGCCTTGACATCCACCAGTCACACTGCCTCTATCACCTTCTCATCCCACCACCTCTTTCTTCTTGGCCCGCTGGAGGAGGAGGAGATTGGATTTATAGCCCGCCCTTCACTACCTAAAGGAGTCTCAGAGCAGCTGACAATCTGCCCCTGACCACTGCACAGGGCCTCTGCTCAAAGCCAGCTGGCCCGGGATGGGCTTGCAGAGGTAGCTCATGGACTGAACCCTGATGGGTGCTGAAAGAAGCTTGGGAAAGGGGGAAGAGGCAGGGGTTGAGTTACGCTTACAAGTGCAGGGGAAGGACACACATAACACGGCACATGGACCTGAGGAATCTTGGCAACAGACACTCTCCTTGTGTTGAATACACTGCTTCTGAATCTACAGGACTTGAGTTAAAGGACTTTCCTTTCCCGGCTCTTTTGCCTGGCCCAGGGGCAGAGCACCTGCCTTAAATGCTGAAGGTCCCAAGTTCAATCTCCAGCACCTCCAGTTGCAAGAATCTGGTAGAAGGTGATATGAAAGACCTCTGCCTGAAAGCCTAGAGACCCGCCCCGAGTCTGAACACACGATTCTGACCTTGATGCACTGAGGGTGTGATTCAGTGTACGGCAGATGGGAAGGAGCCATGGCTTAGTGGCAGAGCATCTGCTTGGCACAGACCAGGTCCCAGGTTCAGTCCCCGCCATCAGTAGTGGGCGATGCAGGAGAATGTTGAGTTTTTATTTTCATTTCTACCCCGCTTTTCTCCGTGATGGGGACCCAAAGCAGCTTACATCGCCTTCCTCTCTTCCATTTTATCCTCACAACGCCACTGCAAGGTAGGCTGTGCCATGGAGAGCCTTGTGCTCCGCAGACCAACACCTTTTTATAGTCCCCAGCCTGAAAGACATCAGCCTAGCCTTGACCAGGGCAATTTCTGCCCTGGCCCCTGCCTGGTGGAACACATTCCCACTTGAGATCAGGGCCCTGTGGAATTTATTACAATGCCACAGGGCCTGCAAAATGGAGCTGTTCCGTCAGGCCTTTGGCTGAGCTGTGGACATCCAACCATTTCGGCCTCCCCTGCTCACCTTGCCCTGCTTAATGGCTCCTTGGTGCTACAGAAATCTGCAAAGCACTCTCCAGCGAACTGGTTGCCTATTGAACACCTAGATGCGCCCATACAGGAGGCATTCTGGACTCCCACGAACTGGTCTGCCATTTAATTGACGTGCGTCTTATCTGGCTTTAAATTGTATGTTTTAACATTCTTATTATTTTTCTGTAACAGTGTTGTGGTATGACTGTTGTGACCGCCCTGAGCGGCTCGCAGGGGAGGGCAGGACACAAATAAAATAAACAAACAGATGTTTTAAACAGAGGCCTCTACCCTGGAGAGCTGCTGCCAGCCCAAGTAGACCATGCTGAGCTCGAGAGACGGCCCGGTCCAGTATAAGGCAGCTTCGTGCATCCTTGACATGAGGGATCGGGACCTTCTGTTAACAGCATCTCTACTGAGGATTTTCCTACAATCCCACTGCTCCCACAGAGTAAGGTGAGGAAAGGAAGATGGCTGGGGAATGACACACAAAAGAAGCAAAGCAAAGAGCTGTGGGGATCCCCCCCCCCCTCAGAAAGGAGCCAGCTTGAAGGCGAAGGAAGAGGGCAAGAATACACCCCTTTGCCTCTGCCTGAACCCCACGGTCCAGCTTCACCTACAGTGGCATGCTCAGTGTGGTCTTGGGTCCTCTTGGGTCACAGAACACCACCGTAAGATCCCACAAGACTGGCGAGCACCTGGCGCAAACAGAGCCCACCCTCCCGACAAGCTCCTCAGGATCCTGTGATGCACAGAGTGCACGAGGGAACCAAAAACGGAGAGACATTTGGAAGCTGCTTGCCCCACGGCCCAGAACTATATCCAGAAACAGGCAACTGGAAAGGTACATCTTTTAAAAAGGGAAGAAACATCTGTTCATCCAGCATCTACAGACTGTTCTTTCGCACTTTGATTGATTGATTTTTTTTGTTTTTATACCCCGCCCTCCCCACAAGCGGGCTCAGGGCGGCTAACAAGGGCTCAGGGCGGCTAACAAGGGCATAAATGCCATACACATCATAGACATTTTAAAATCAATTTAAAATCACCAAACAACGATAAAACTCCATTACACAGCAAGAATAAACTGCATCAATAAAACTACAGTACCCACTAAAATGCTTCCAATCTCATTAAGATGGCATCCTATCTAGTAGGAAACCTACCAGCCATAGGCGTCGGCCTGGACTGCATTCAGGGCCAGTTTTCATTGTAGATGTTATTACAATGCTGGTGGCGGCTCCTAGCCAAAGGCCTGGCGGAAGAGCTCCGTCTTGCAGGCCCTGCGGAACTGCATCAGATCCCGCAGGGCCCTGAGCTCGTTCCACCAGGTTGGAGCCGCCACCGAAAATGCTCTGGCCCTAGTCCCAGTGAGCCTGGCCTCCCTGAGGCCCAGGACACGAAGTCGATGACACGACCCCGACCAAAGTGCTCGCTGGGGTATGTGCGGAGAAAGGCGGTCCCTCAGGTATTTTGGACCCTGGCCATATAGGGCTTTAAAGGTAAGAACCAGCACCTTGAAGCGATGCTATAGGCACCTTGAAGGTATGCTATAGGCAGCCAGTGCAGCTCCGCTAGCACAGGTCGGATGTGGTCCCGTCTTGAGAGACCCGTCACTAACCTGGCCGCGGTATTCTGCACCAGCTGCAGCTTCCGGGTTTGCACCAAGGGCAGCCCCATGTAGAGGGTGTTACAATAGTCCAGTCTCGAGGTGACCGTAGCATGGATCATTTGCATGGTTCCAGAGGCTGGACATAGTGTTCAGGTTCAGGGGGCAGCTTTCCTGCCTATTTTAAATGCAATTTTAATATTTTAAATTGCATGTAAGCTGCCTCAAGCACCTCCAGGGGACACAGATAAATTTGACGCGGCTGAAACAAACTAATTGCAGAGCATGGCAGAAACAGCAACTGCTTGGCGGAGAACAGGAGGCACAGCAGAGCCAGTGGTGCCCGATTCCCACTCATGTCACACTCCTGGTTAGTCAGTATTCGTTGACCTCACAAGCCCATTTGGATTAGTAGGAATGGCGAGAGGCCCCAGAGTTGAAAGAACCGGGATCCGTTTCGGTACCTCATATGGCTGGCCAGCCCATCTTGGACACTGGAGGGAGCCAGGTCAGAAAGCGAGTCCGAGCTGACGGAGACTGGCGACAGCGACCGCTCTTTGTCCTCCAGCAGGTCGATTTTCACCAACGAGCTTGTCTCATCCTCGGAGTTGTCCTCAGACACGGAGCCGATGATGAAGCGAGAGTGGACGTTCAGCTCCAAGGACTTGTCATCTGGAACAGGCTCACCCATTGTGCCACCAATGTAGGTTTGCACCACTGGAGCGGGGGGGGAAACACAGAAAAAATACGTGTGAAGATATGAGATCACCACGAATTGCTGCAGCCACGGAGGGAAAAAATATAATCACCAGGGAGAGAGGCAAGATGATAGTTTCTAGCCATTCACACACGAACACACATGAAGGTGCCATATATCCAATCAGGCCATTGCTCAGCATCAGTATTATCTACTCAGATGGGCAGTGTGAGACTTCTGCTCAAAGTAGTCAAGGATCAGATCTTTGTTGATGAAACACAGTTCTTTATTTCCAATCTCTACATTGGTACAGGTTCTCGGATTATTGTCAGAGATAACGCATATGACAGAAGCAGGTCTATTATACCTTTCAGAACAGTTTGAATTGCCCATAGGTAGCCAATCACTAAAGGGGAAAAACGGCGGGTAAAAAGGGTCTCTGGCCGTTTGCTTCCCACAGGAAAGAAAGTGAGGTGTTAAGTTGTAAATTTCCCTTCCCAAACCAGACCCCTTAGATGTAACCATTTCACATAACAATCGTTGGCCTCAAGGCTTTCGCACGTTGGTAAGAGATGGGACCTGTCCTCCCTTGCTGTCCCAGCCGGGATGAATGGAATGCGGAGGCAGGAGTGTGAGAGGCCCATTGTTCCCATACTTTGAAGTTGTCATCCTCCCGGCCTGACAGTTACACAAACCAGGCCTGGTCAGGGTCATAAACCTGGGGTCATATAGCTTACATACATACTGGCCAAAGTAAGGGTTACATGATAGGCAGGGGCAACTACATAGCAGGTACTATAGAACCACACAAAGCAACAGAAATCATAGCAGCAAGCAATAGAAAAGCAATAGAAAACTTTGTCTGAATCAGCAGATTCTGACAGGCAGCGGCTCTCCAGGGTCTCAGGCCTTTCCCATCACCTGCTGCCTGGTCTTTTTAACTGGAGATGCTGGGAACTGAACCTGGGGCCACCTGCATGCCAAGCAGAGGCTCTGCCACTGAGCCACAGCCCCTCAGAAGAAACACAGTCAAAGAGAGTAAAATACACAGCAGTTGACTAGGAATGGTCGTGAGTCTCATTCACACATTTCAGTGAGCACACGGGCATCCTGCCTGTACGTACACTTGTAAGAAAGAGCCAACATGCATTCACTGTACAAATGAAATCGGGGATCAAAACCTGGATCCATGTGAGGTTTCAGACACGTGTTCAGCTGTACGTGTGTTGAATGTGACATGAGGACTATTCCCCACACATATCAAGAAGCCTTAACTACCCACTGTACAGAGACTGTATATGCATTTATTGAAGTGTGCTAACCCAGATAGTTATAGCCTGTTACAGAAGTAACACTTAATCTGTGGGAAGCAGGTCCTGTTTGGCGCTTTGTCTGCCCTGAAAGATCTTGTCTCATTATGTGATGACTTCACATTTTGCAGTCTGGAGGACTAGAATCCCTTTTTTTAACTAAGCAGATATTAAGAACCTAAGACCAGACCAGTGGTCCCTCTAGTCCAGCTTCCTGTCTCACACAGTGGCCAACCAGTTCCTCTGAAGGGCCAACAACAGGGCAGAGAGGCTGAGGCCTTCCCTTGATGTTGCCTCCTGGAACTGGCATTCAGAGGTTTAGTCCCTCTGAACACAGAGGTTTCCCTCAGTTACCGTGGTTAGTAGCCACTGACAGACTCCTCCTCCATGAATCTGTTTAATCCCCTTTTAAAGCTGTTGATTCATGAGAGGGCTTGGCACGATGTGGCCAACACTACATTCTCTGGCAGCAAATTCCACATTTCATTTCACTTACTTTTAATGCTTGCAGACCAGTTGGTCATAAGCAAGTAAGAGAATTATACATACACTAGTAGTAAGGCTTGTTATGGAAATAAATACAATGGGCTCTAAAAAGAGGCTCTGGGTGGGTGCCCTGGCCTTGGGCACTCAGTGTCAATTTGCTGTGGCAACCTCAGCAGAGTCCACTGTTTTCTCCAAGGGAACTGATCTCTGCCACCTGAAGAGCAGTTGTAATTCTGAGTGATCTCCAGCCCTCACTTGGAGATTGGCAACAATGGTTCTGCAGGATGAAATGGCTGGTTTGGAGGGTGGAGTCTATGCCATTGTACCTGTCTGAGGTCCCACCCCTCCTCAAACCCCACCCCTCAAATATCCAAGAATTTCCCAGCCTGGAGTTGGCAACCCCATCACCTTCCCAGGCGATGTACCATTATCTGCTCCTTTGACTTCAGCTTTCTATCTCCTCCCCCTTCCCTGCAGCCTGTACCTCAGAAAAGTACAGTCTTTCTCCGTAGTGGGGACCCAAGCAAGAGGGAAGAAACCTCAGCAGGGTATAATGACACAAAGTCCACCCTGCAAAGCAGCCATTTTCTTCAGGGGAACTGATCTCTGCCACCTGGAGAGTAGTTAAAATTCTGAGCGATCTCCAGCCCTCACCTGGAGATTGGCAGCAATGGTTCCCCATGAGAAAATAACTGCTTTGGAGGGTGGACTCTATGGCATTCTGTTCAGCTGAGGCCTCTCCCCTCCCAAAACTCTGGCTTCTATAGACTCCACCACAAAATATCCAGGAATTTCCCAACCTGGAGCTGGCAACCCCAGTCAGGCCTGGTTCCAATAAGTTCCCCACCAAGGCCAAAGTAGGCTAGGAATGGGCCTCCTGCCTTTCCTTTTTACTGACAGAACCAAGCTTGGTTGCCTAGCAACAGCCACTCAGGGAAAAGTTAGCCCCACAGGACCCAAGCAGGAGAAGTGTTTTCGACAGGAGAGACAGTCATTTTGGCACTTTATTCTGTCAGGGAAGTGGCCAGGCTGGTGGGGTGAGGGGAGCGGATCCAACACCCAGCCAATGGCACATGAGTACTCTTGAAGGCGGTTGATGGGCCAATGGCTGATGGAGCACACAGCACAGCCAATGGGAAAGCCAGAAAGTGCCAATACTTTTATATATAATACTTTTTTACAAATACATATAAAATACTTTTTTACAAATACAGCAATTGGGTTATCCAATACTACTATTGATAAAAACACCCGGTAATAGTAATTTTAAGATTTACAAATCATATACTTTTATTTATTTATCCTTCTTCTTAATTTGATTACTAACTAGTTTGTTTAGTAGTACGTGAGTTCCTTAAGTTTTCCTCGTGTCCGAAGATTCCCAAAAGAAATTTAACTACTGAGATTGTAATGGTAGATCAGAGCCACCAAGCAAGAATTCGAGCTTAGTTGCAACAGGCAAATCAACATCAGGGAGTCACAAATCAATATACTGGGTTCTCAAGTGTTTATATCTTTGACAAGAGAAGAAAAACATGCTCTATAGTGTCGATGGAACTAAGACCACAGTCACAAAGGCACTGAGAATAGGTTTTTTCGGCATAACACCCACTTAAAACAGCAGCAGGTAACACACTGAACCTTGCTAGAAATAAGGCTCCTCTACAGGCTGGGATGGTTAAAAGGCAGCTGGTCTCTGAATACAGAAAGCCAAAGAAAGCAGGAGAGCATGCACAATGAGCACGGAGAATAGTATTGTTGAAATCCACATTTTAATCACTCTCTGTGTGAAGTAGCATTTCCTTCTCTTAGAATACTGATTTTTGTATCTAACACGAAACTGCACTACAAGACTGCAGCGGACCACCCATTGTGATTTGGAGTATAAATACAAACCTGAGCAAGACAATTGGTCCACCGGCCCCTGTACTATTTCTTCCGTCTACTAGTGGGTTTTTTTATCCTGCCTTTCTTCCAAGGAACACAGGGTGGCACACATGAGATGACTAATCCCGTATGTTTACCCTCACAACAGTCCCATGAGGTAGATTAGACTGACTGTCAGTGACTAGCCCGAGGTCAGAGGCGCACCCTTCTGATCAGAGATCTAAGCCCACTGGGTTACCTTAAGTGGTATAGAAGACGGATGCCTGGAGATTTGAACCCAGGTCTCCCAAGTCCTACTCTGCAGCAAGGCACAACAGAATTCTGGGACCACTTTGCAGGATTTCTTATTTTTCATGATCCATCACAGAGAACTGATTCATTTTGTCAAGTCACAGAATTCTTGGTGCATGATTTGGATACATCCAAGCACAGGTTCTATTTAAAACAGAGAGAACACGCAACCTTGACAACAGCGGGTGACCATTCAGGGAATATTAACAGGAACTGACCTCTTGTAAATCTGGTTATCTGAATAGTAATCCACTGCCAGAAAGAACTGAAAAGAGACAAGACAGAAAGATTAGAGGCAGATGGAAATCGAGCCGGAAGAACAGGAATTCACACAGAGAACAGGAGGCCTTCGCAAAAAGGCTGCTCATACTGGGCAGGGGTGTGCATTCAGCATAAACTGAACTGAATAAATACCTTTCGGGTAGATCGGGTATTTGGGGGGTATTTATTCAGCTGAATCAGATTCTCAAATTCATTTGTTATAGTGGCTGGATCTGACACAAATGAGATCTGGTCAGGCCGGGCCATGTGTGTCATAAAATGTAATGCTTGGTAGCATTTGGGTGATCTGGGTGGACCAGGTCAAAGGGGGTGGAGAGTGTGATGTGAATGGGTGGAGCCAGAGGTTTAATAAAAGCGCTTGCTCTCAGGAGGGAGGGGCTCTTGGCACTGATCTTTGGAAAAGGACAGACAGCTGAGCTCTGATCTACAGGCCAGGAGCCATTGGCCATGTAGGTAATGAGCCTAGGTAATGAAACGTCTTTAGAACCTTTTGTAACTTTCTAAGCTTGAAACTACCTACTCTGTTTCAACATCTATTAGAGTAAGTTTAGAACCAAGGGAAGAAGGATGCAATTATGACCAACTATTATTTGTCCTTCTGGTTGCTGTTCTGGTGCTGCGCTAAAAGTATGCTTGCGCCCTTTTCTCTTTTTAATAAACATTTTACTTTTTGAAGCTGGTAGTGTTCTCTGGACCACATAGTTCCCCAACCGCCTTAAACCACACTACTGTAAGAGGGGAGGTCCCAGGAAGGGGGAAGACAAGCAGTCAAGGCACCCGTTGCCAATCCTCCAGGGCCCCCCCAAAGAAGGAATTTGGTCCCTGTGTTAAGCAGGAGCTGGGTAGCAGGAGACCAGAGGTAGAGCCTCAGTTTGAGAAGGGGTTGTCAGGAATCTGTCCCTCCCGGCAAGAAAACCCCAAAAGGACAGAGGTGGCAGCAGTTCCCTAGTGGGAAGAACATAAGAGAAGCCAATGTTGGATCAGGCCAGTGGCCCATCCAGTCCAACACTCTGTCACACAGTGGCCAAAAATACCAGGTGCCATCAGGAGGTCCAGCAGTGGGGGCAGGAAGCCCTCCCACTGTCGCCCCCCCCCCCAGCACCAAGAATACAGTGCATCACTTGCCCCAGACTGAGAGTTCCTATCTATACTTTGTGGCTAATAGCCACTGATGGACCTCTGCTCCGTATGTTTATCTAATTCCCTCTTGAAGCCGTCCATGCTTGTAGCCACCACCACCTCCTGGGGCACTGAATTCCATGTCTTAATCACTCTTTGGGTGAAGAAGTCCTTCCTTTTATCTGTTCTAACCTGACTGCTCAGCAATTTCATGGAGTGCCCACGAGTTCTTGTATGGTGAGAAAGGGAGAAAAGGACTTCTTTCTCTACCTGCTCTATCCCATGCATAATCTTATAAACCTCGATCATGTCACCCCTCAGCCGTCGTTTCTCCAAGCTAAAGAGCCCCAAGCGCTTCAACCTTTCTTCATAGGGTAAGTGTTCCAACCCTTTTAGCATTCTAGTTGCCCTTTTCTGTACTTTGGTCCAATGCTATAATATCTTTTTTGAGGTGTGGTGACCAGAACTGTACACAGTACTCCAAATGAGGCCACACCATCGATTTATACAGGGCATTATGATACTGGCTGATTTGTTTTCAATTCCCTTCCTAATAACCCCCATCATAGCGTTGGCCTTTTTCATTGCAGTCGCACACTGTCTTGACATTTTCATTGAGTTATCTACTACAACTCCCAAGATCTCTCTCTTGGTCAGTCTCCGCCAGTTCGGACTCCATCAACGTGTATTTATAGTTAGGATTTTTGGCTCCAGTGTGCATCACTTTGCACTTGGCCACATTAAACCCTATTTGCTACGTTGATGCCCATTCACCCATCCTTGACAGATCCCTTTGGAGTGCCTCACAATCCTCCGATTCTCACCACCCTGAACAACTTCGCGTCATCTGTAAAATTAGCCATTTCACAGCTTACTCCCAACTCCAAATCATTAATAAACAAGTTAAAAAGCACTGGACCGAGTACTGATCCCTGCAGTACCCCACTGCTTACCTCCCTCCACTGAGAAAATTGCCCATTTATACTCATTCTCTGTTTCTTTTTAATTAGCCAGTTTTAGCAAGAAGCGGAATAGCACCCTCCAGAAATTGGCTTAAGCCAAGGAGGGGGCTAGCAGAACAGGGTCTATAAATATGAACAAGCTTGTTCCGCCACAAGGACACAAAGACATTTTAAAACTTAAAATAAAACATGCTTAAAACATTAGCACTCTTGCAATACTTTGTTTATTTAACTGTCTCTAATAAACAACACCTCTTGCTCGGAATTATTGCATCAAAATGTCTGTGCTGTAGCAATCTTGAGTATGCTGTTTAGGTGTGTATCTGTAAGCAACAAACTTACTTTTGATTTACTGACATTCATTACAGAAATCTCATGGTCAATGCTCTGCGCCTAAGACCCAAGGGAAAACATGAAAGTTGCTTTGTGTACTGGTCAAGAACATGTGAAGGCACCATGACAGAGACTGAGGGCTATGTGTCTGTCTACAAAACTATAGTCTTCCCCAGAGAAATAACTAAAACTCCAATGAGGCGGTGCAAGAATAGAGACAGAGCAATGTATAGTGGTCAGGATCAGCCTACTATCTGGGAAGCCTAGGTTCAAAATCCCCAGTCTGCAAAGGAAATGTGCTGGGTGAACTTGGTCTGGATACACACTCTCAGCATAATCCACTTCACTAGCTTGTTGTTATTCCTCATCTAAAAAGTTTACATTGCTTTCCTACAGAGGAAGACTGGATCATGAGGGCACGAATACAGTGAAAAAGAAGAGGGGAACGCAGTTGCACCCAGGGGAGCCCTGGCATAAGGAGTGCAATAACACACACAGACACATTGTTAAGTCTTACAGGTGCTTTGTATCTCTTCTGTGGGACTGAGGAGACTGGGCAAAGGAAGCTCTGGCTCTTTCCCTCCTTCCCCAGGGGAAGAGGAGGGGGAGGAGCCTCACCCAATGGAGGGAAGAGAGGCTTGGCTCAGTTGCTCTGCTGTGCAATTGAGAGAGCCTGGCAAAGCAAGCTCTCGCTCTTTCCCTCCCTTCCTCCCCAGGGGATGAGGAGGGGGGAAGAAACCTCAGCCAATGGATAGAAGAGAGGACTTGCTTTGTAGTTCCTGCGTGATTTAGAGAGCCTGGCAAAGCAAGCTGTGATGCAGAAGGAAGCAGGAGAGTGGGAAAAGGAAGCAGATAAGAGCCAATTGCTCGTGGGGCCAGATCCAGCTCACAGGCCACATGTTTGACACCCCTAATCTAATCTGATTTGGCTACCAACAAGGTGATCCCAAATAAAAGCTGATCTTATTCAGCTTTTATTCGGGTGTAGTCATCTATACCAAACCAATCTGCTGGCCATTCAAACCTAACAGACGGATGGTACCTTTTGCCATATGTGGTGGTCCTGTAAAAAGACCAACAAATTCTGGATAGAAATACATACTGAAATGCAGAAAATCTGGAATTTCAAATTTTCCATGAAACCTCATACTATGCTATTAAGAATTCTACCACCTAATATAAATAGATCAAAGCATGAACTGTTCAGATATATGTTAACTGCGGCAAAATGGGTCTTCAACCTGGCACTCTTTTGTTACAGTCCTTTGATCAGGCTAAACCTTTAATTAAGCACAGGACTTGTGACACGGAATCCCAGCAAGGTTTAACAAAGTTTCCCAACTTCTGGGCCTCTGAAAGGGCAAGATACGCCATCACAATGGCCAAATATCTTAAAATTTTAGATTTCCCCCCTCATCGGAAACTGCTTTTTGTTGTGTTGCCTCAAAGCCCAAGGCTGCATACAGCTACGGCCTTCCCCTTTTTCCTAACCCTGCAAAGGCAATCTATGGATGAGCCATGGCAAGTGCCAACAGGCAGCTCCTGGAACAGCTCTGCCCTGCCAAAAGCCAGCTTCATCCTGCTGCAATTCCAGTCTTGCCACCCACCCACACACACACCATTCACAACACAGGATGCCCTTTATGGAGCCTCCAGTCACCCACACAACTCTATAAGAACAGTCCCTAGCAGCCTGCCCATAGCAGAGCTTTCACAGTACTTGGATTTCAAGCCAATAAAACCAACAAAAGGGAGACTGGGAAGGGGCATGACTCAGTTGTAGAGCCTCTTCTTGGCATACAGAAGGTCCCAGATTCAATCCCCGGCATCTCCAGTTAAAAGAACCAGGTAGTAGGTGATGTGAAAGACCTCAGCCTGAGACCCTGGGGAGCCGCTGCCAAACTAAGTAGACATGACTGACCCTGATGGACCAATGGGCTGATACAGTATAAGGCAGCATCATGTGTTTTCACAAGATGTTACAGTTTGAAGACTACAGAGCCAGCATGGCAGGCCAACCTTATGGCACTCTAGAACAGCGGGCAAATGCATATAACCAAAACACAACTGTGTGAGCAGAACTGTTCCAGGAAACACCTTTAGGCACTCGCTCCAGTTCTTGGCTCACCTACAGATTTTGTCTGCAAGGCTGGGAAAAGAAAGAGCGGAGCAGGACAGCGGAGTCCGGGCCTCTTTCTTCTTGGAGTTCTCCTACAAACAGGGCAGGGGCTGTGCCAAGATTCTGTAAGGTTGCAGAAAAGCACAGAATGAATCCTGCTTCCTAAGAATTCCTAAGAATTTTGGCTCCTACTAATTTTGTTTTTAATGGAAGTTGATAGCCTTCGTGATTTAGACAGACCTGTGGAAGTTCATGGGCAATGCCTGCTGAATTTTCATAATTTATTTAAATATTTCTGTCCCTCTTTTCTCCCCAGGGGCTTGGAGCATTATTCCTCGGCCTCCAGTTTATCCTTGCAACCACCATCCTGTGAAGGTGAGCCTCAGAAAGAGGGACTGGCCCAAGCAAGCTTCCATGGCACAGCAGGCATTCGAACTCGGGTCTTCTGGAGCCCACACTCTGGCCACTGTTCCAAGCTGGTTTATGAACAAGAATTCCAGCACTTGTGAGCAGGGGTTGTTCACCAACCCAATATCAGTGGTGCCAAATTAAGAAACAATACAGTTTGACACCATTTCACATCTCAGAATACAGCTTTTCTTGGAGTTTTAAAGCAGTTTACAATTTTGCTGCCAGAAAATGCATCGATGGCCACAGGCACAGATGGCCTTAAGGGCATGAAACAGATTCATGGAAGATAGAGCAAGAGTCCATTAACACCTTAAAGATTAACAAAATTTGTGGCAGGGTAGGAACTTTCATGACTCACTGCTCACGTTCATCTGAAAAAGTGAGCAGTGACCCACAAAAGCTCATCCCCTGCCACAAATTTTGCTAATCTTTTAAGGGTGCTCCTTGTCAGCTAATGCTTCCATCTTCTGCCTGGGAGTTGGGATGAGTGAACCCTTGACGTCAGGTCTGTGGAAAGTTATGTTATACTTCTCATGGCATGCTTATCGCTCTTCGAGCTGCTCTGGCCTTGGGAGACTGTTGGTGCCTGCCCATGTATCTCTTCTCCTGTCTGACTCTAATTCTTCCCGCTTTTTCCCTGGGAACTGAAAACCAGTATTTTAAGCACCTTTTCTCTGACATGGTGATTGATTGCAATGCATTACCAGACCCCTTTTTGAATTCTGTATAATTATCCTGCTTGGGGCTGTGTCAGCCGCTACTAACACAAGAAGTGCAGATGACCATAGCAGACCTTTCTCAATAAAGCATTCCTGTTTAAGGACACCTGTTGGTGACTGACTCTGTAGGACTCTCACACTCCTGGACTCTTGCTCTTTTTTACTACTGCTGCAGACAGACTAACACGGCTACCCAACTTGATCTATCTTCATGGAGGATAGAAAGGTCTACCAGTAACTACTAACCATGGTGACTAAAGGGAAAAATGCATCTTGCAATCTTCCTCGTCATGGTGATCCAACATGGCGCCCACCAATGGGTTTCCTGGCACTCATTTAATCCTTCCTCAAAGCTTCCCTCCAACTCACTGGAGCAAGAGGCACTTCCAAAAAGTCCAAGAGGCATCAAGTTTGCATTTCGTCAGGGAACAGAAACAACTCCCTCCATCATGGAAAAAAGGTCATCTTCCAGCTTCCCAACATTTTCCCAAGCCCTTGGCAACCATTTTGTGACTGGCTCCAGACTCCACGGCAGTCATTATGTGATTGCATCCACACCCTATTTGCAAAAATTCCTAAGGTACCCACAGGACCAACAAGATTTCAGGCAGCTGATGAAGATGCTGGAATTTTTAGCTTATCCCCAGTTCAGAGCTCCAAGCAGGATGGGACACCACTCCATTTCTGGTCAAGCACACTAAAGACCATCTCATTTCTTGTCCAGTGGATGAAAACCACCCCCAGATGAAGCAGGGTCACACCAGGACTGCCAAACATCAGGCCACATCCATTAACGTTTTGGACTTAATTTGTTCTCTGCTCTTGGCAGACATTGCCAAATTGCCATCATTGGTCCAAAGAAAACTCCCGAAACAAAAGCCAGGAACTACCTCACTAGCAACAATACTCACTGAAATTCTGAAAATGCAAATCGCCTTTTGGGCTCTAGGTCCTGTACAAGCCTTTACACCCAGCGCCTGCAGATTATTTCCTTGGAGAGCTGAGTCATCTCCACATTGCTTGCAAGACCTGGGGCTGCAATTATCCCCCACATAAAAAGTTCAAACGCAACCCGAATCTCCCAGCCCCATCTCGTCTTTATCAACAATTAAAATGTGCAAGGAACGTACCCAACCTCTTCACCCCACCTGCTTAAGAAAAAGGTTGCATACGGCAAATCTGAATCACATCTCATCGTTTCAGGAGGACGGCCATGTCGGTCTGCAGTAGAACAGCTAAATTAGAGTCCAGTACCACCTTGGAGGCCAACAAGATTTTTAGGGATGAGCTTTTGAGAGTGCTACTGGACTCAAATCTAGCCACACCACGTCCTGGTTTGGTTGGTATAGCAAACTCCCCCAGGTTGGTCTTCAGCAACGACATTAGGGATTGAGGCCCACCAATGCCAATAGTCTCCCAAACGCTCCTTCCCAACTAACGGCTAACAAGCTTTTTCCTCTTCCCTCCTGCAGAAGTTTAATACCTGTGGCTAGACATTCATCACATGGCCCTTAATTACAGCTCCACAACGCTCTGCCCATACAACAGTTCCTAGTAATGCTTTGATCGCGGCATACTTGCCACCGGGCAAGTACTTGTACAAATACTCCTAAAACCAATCACACCAGTTTTAAACTGATGGGACAGAGAAAAATCAGCAACGGTCTTCTTGCAGGCAACAGCAAATGTGCATGTCATTTTGTGGATCCCTAGAAAGAGTAGCTAAGCCATGGGAAGGGCCTAGAATGCTTACCTGTCAAAGGGGAGATAAAATAGGGGAGGACACTGTGGTCTGCTGGAGCACTGTTGTTTTCAGAACTTCTGCCTCCCAAGAATTGGTGTGTCTACCACAGAAGCCCTGGGTGCCAGAGGAGCTTTCTGGAAGTGTCCTAAGGTGTGCCGCTCCATTAGTAAGCGGTGCTAGTCAAGGCAGTTGATTCCACTGTCTCCCTGAATGATCCTTAGAACAGGGAGCCTGGTATACACAACCATCACTATCCTGTGGGACACTGAGGCGAAGGGAAAGAAATTCAGTGGTGATGGCTATGCTGCCTTCCATAGACGACCAGCTATCATTTGCGACATTTTTTTCTTCTGCCACAGAATGCAAGATGTCATTCGTAGGGGCTTCCCACCAGTCTCCCACATAGACACTGTCCAGATCTAGATCTGCTCGGCTTCAGCAAAGAATATGTGAAGCTGCCTTATACTGATATAGGCCTATGGTCCATCAAGGCCAGTCTTTTCTACTCTGACTGGCAGCAGCTCTCCAGAGTCTCAGGCAGAAGTTTCTCACATCACCTGAACCTGGAACTTTCTGAATGCAAGGCAGAGGGTCTACCTCTGAGCCACAGCCCCTCTCCAGTGCTGCTCTCCCACACGTTTTCAGACCATACCGCAGGATCTGGTCCCTGTAGGGGCTCCAATAAAACCCCTGAATGTCACCAAAGTGCAAGAGATCCCAACTGCAAATTGTATTTGTTCAGATCAGAAACATGCATGCAGAAGCCGGGCCTCCCAACTGATAGTCCCCTCTCCCTGCTTAAAGCTATTGCTTAAAGCAAGTTAGGGACGTACAAGGAATTATAGGAAGGAGGAAATCATTGCCCAGTGCCCAAAGGTTCCCCCAGCACAACTCCTGGGGAGTTGAGCAAACTAATTTCCCAATCTGTCCCCTTTCACTTGACCTTCCAGCACTCTCAACATTTCATGGTCCTGGGGGATGGTCTGTCCTCATCAGAACATTGGGGTTCTTTTTCCCTGGTTTACAGAGTCTTTCTGTATAGCAGGAGGAAGAGGCAGCAAATAAATCTCCCTTGCCTGAGATGGGGCCCAGAAACTTGGTCACTGGAAAGCAGTGGATTTTCCCAAAGAAAATCCAGACAGAAAATGTGGTGGGGAGCAGGGTTGTAAGCTCATTTTAGCCTCACCAACTGCAGCAGGAGATAGTTCTGCTGGCCTCCAAGTCCAATGCAGGGCCTGACCCCTTTTTTTCCTTGTTCCAGCTCAAGACACACTCTCTCTCTCTAGGGCCCTGCTTCCAAGCTGGCCTTTAAAGTCACACTGAATTCAGACTGGCTGCATCAAGGGCTCTAGTCCTGAGCAGGAATCAGCTAAGTTTTCTTCACAGGATGCTGCCTTCTCCTTTCCAAAAAAATTAAATCCCCTTTGGAAGAAATGCCTAGTCAGGCAGAGTGGGTCAAGGCAGGTCACAAAACCGAAGTTGGTGTGTTCCCAGGAGCTTACATCATTATTCATAAGGCCCTGTGCAATACTTCCTGCAATACTGCAGCCATGACGCCAGCGGAGGGAGACGATAATCCTGCACGCAGCTATTGGCTACCAAACCCAACATTCTCACTCTGGCTTTGGCAACAAACCCTTCTTAATGACCAAACCCAAAGCCAGACTGTTGGGCTCAGTGGGGCACAGGGATACGCCAAATGGAGAAAGAGACATGCCGTTTAATTGTGCGATAGATAAGAAGCGTGGGGTTTAGATGTGCAAGACTGAAACTGAACTCCTCACTCCAGCTGACCTCTTGGCAGGACAGAGCCAGCTCACAGAACCCAAGGGCCGAAAGGAAGGGAGCACCGGAGATCCTCCTCTGCTGAGATTCCATTGTGCCAAGACCATACCTTCTGTCTTCAGCAACTGGGTTTTTGGGGTTTTTTTCTGACATTTCAAGACTCAGCCAGTCACAGGCAAAGCAAGGCACTATCTGGGGTTGGAGTCCCACTGGTGGAAGAACACCCAAAGGGTTCTTCCACATAGCACTTTTGCTCCAGTTTGTTTGCCAAACTGGAACATTTGCAAAACACTGTCCTTATTTCACCCATTTTTTGACTTTTTCACCCATGCCTTGCTCTGCTCTTTCCCAAACCTGCTCTGATACAAACTTTCCTGAAAGGTCACAGTCAAGGTAGGCTTGTAGCCAGCTGGTCGGGAACATGCGCTCTTCTGAACCACCGCATCAATCCCATTTTTAATCATGATCCCCATCACCACCACTCCTGAGGGCTTTCTGATAATTTTATTTAAAAAATCAGTACTTGCTATACTGCATTATAAGCTATAGTGGTAGAGTAACTATCTTAAAGGGGAGGCAGCAAAAAAGCTCTCCAGTGACTGGGCAGGGTGGCGGGTACAAGAGGATGACCAAGAAAGGCATGGAGAAAAACCCTGCATAAAAGCTTTGATCATGTCCCTGGAAATCCCGCTGCATTCTCAGCAGCTATGAGCATACACAAAAAATCATCTCCATGAGAAAGCAGCCAGCCAAACACTATCAAATAATCTGTGATGCCAACTGTACCTTTTTATATTGTTAATGGTGTCACTGGCTAGCGAGGAAATGCTACTTTACACAGAGTGATTTCAATGTGGAATTTGCTGCCAGAGGATGATGTGATGGCCACAGGAATAAACAGCTTTAAAGGGGGATGAGATAGGATAAGCCTATCAGTGGCCACTAGCTATGGTGACTGAGTGGAACCTCCACATTCAAGAGCACTAATCCTCTGAATTCCAGAGCCAGGAGGCAACATCAGGGGAAGGCCTGGGCCGCAATGCCCTGTTGTTGGCCCTCCAGAGGAACCGGCTGGCCACTGTGTGAGACAGGATGCTGGACTAGATGGACCACTGGTCCTTAGGTTCTTAAGGGTAGGAATGGGGTAGCTTGCCCCATTGCAGCTAAGAAAAGCTTATTCAAAACCTCTTTTTCTGGCCACCCAAGGATCTCCAGAAGAAAGCTTTGTTTTTAATTGAGGCTGTTACTTGATTTATTTATGTTTTAATTTGTAACTGCAGGTTGATCCTGGAGTCCATCAAATCAAAAGACCAAGAGCTTCTTAGCAAACCGTTCACATTTATACCTAACACTGTCATAGCCAGTGGGACACAGAAGTATTCTAGGTAGATCAAAGAGTTTTTATAAGTTTCTAAGATTTCACTCTTCTTCAGTCTCCACATCCCCTGCAAGTGGGACATGCTGACCCGGCCTGCCATTGATTATCTGTGAATTATGGGCACACTAGCAGGAACCTTGGACACTGGATGTTTCTCCTGATCAACCTGACCCACCAAGTGGCTTTGATTGGTCATTTCCTGCTAACCCCTCCCCGCCAGGGATCATTCACTGTGCCTCTGCAATTTTTGTCCTTAAAGCTTAACATAAATAACAATATATAATAAGATCTAAATAGAATAACAGAAGACCTGTTAGCACACAAACATACTTTACGGGGAAAAGTAGGCTTTCTATTTCTATTATGGTGGAATCCAGGTCGTTTGATAGAATGATTCGAAATAATGGGTTTAAATTAAGGGCGGAGAGGTACCTGCTGGATCTTAGAAAAAACTTTTTGACAGTAAGAGTTGTGCAACAGTGGAATCAGCTGCCTCGGGAGGTGGCGAGCTGCCCCTCCCTGGCAGTCTTTAAGCAGTGGCTGGACAAAGACTTGTCAGGGATGCTCTAGGCCAGGGGTGGCCAACCTGTGGCTCGGGAGCCACATGCGGCTCTTTCACACATATTGTGCGGCTCCTGGCAGGGCGGCTGGGGAAGCAAAGGGGAGGCATGCTTTTTCTCTCTTTCTCCCTCCCTCCCTTCCTTCCCTCCTCCCTCCCATCTGTTTGCTTTCCTAGTTTCTCTCTCTCTCTTTCTTATAACTGGTTTTCCTCGTTTGTTTTTATTTTTGGCAGTCCCATTTAACGTTAATAAAAAGCAAATTTGCATATTTTAAAAAATAAAAACGTGTGTGTGATATTTGTTCCTGTCTTGCGGCTCTCAGACATCTCTATGTGGCTCTTACGTTTATTCTATGTGGCTCTTACGTTAAGCAAGGTTGGCCACCCCTGCTCTAGGCTGATCCTGCACTGAGCAGGGGGTTAGACTAGATGGCCTGTAGAACCCCTTCCAACTCTGTGTGAGTCTATGATTGGTGGGATGCAAGATATCAAAGGTTGAGAACAACTAGTTAAAAAGAAAGCTAGTTTTTAAAAGCTAATTTAATTATTTTGAAGTTAACCAATTTGTTTCTGTAATTAGCGCAAGTGTCAAACCTGCTGATGACTTTAAAAATTTGGCTGCTCTAAATTAAGATAATTATTTCCCATTATTTGACAGTCAATTGACCAGATTTTTTCTGACTATTCAGATGTCCCACTGCCCTGTCTGCTCTCTCACTGGGCCCGGCTGATTCCACAAAACCCCTCTTCAAAAAGCTAATAAAGTTAAATTCTGTTCTTGTTTCCTGAGGTGTGAAAGGATTATTTCTGAGTCAACCTCGGTCAGGAGAAGAGTCAAAGAAAGAGATTACTGAGATACTGTAATGTTACCTCATTACTTCTAATCTGAACTTCAAAAGGGGCAGTTCACAACAAATAGTTAAAAGCCAGAAAAATGAACCAGAGTGTGAAACAGGCAAAAACAGTAAATTTAAAGAGACTTTCCAAAAATTAATTATATTACTATAGCAGCAACACAAAAGCCACCTGATAACCGAGAACAAATTGCTATGGTTATTATTATTATTTTACCGACCGCCCTTGGTTTCAGCGGATTCAGACTGGAGTAACTGCATCATGCAATTCTTTTGAGCACACACAGGACCTATAGTGTACACAATATGCACAATTCTGTGTGAACTGGGTGACATGTGGATTTTCCACATACGTACAACTTCCATACATGTACTTCTAAAAAAAGTTCTGCCACACTTAGCCTGTTTGATTGCTTCAGTCCTGTTGGAGTCAATACTCCTAGGCACATTAGAAATACCGCAGCTGGGGTATGCCCGAGTTGAGATCTTAACTTGGAAGTTCCCTTTTCATAGTTCATACTTCTAACCACTGCATGGTTAGATAAGAGGTGGCGGCTTTCTCCAGAGCAACCCAGGGATTCATGGACTCAAGTCAAGTGAATTTCGGAGGCTCTAGTTAAGAGAAGTGAAGGCCCGGGGGGGGGGGGATTTTGGAGGGAAATTTTGCTGATTGCTTCTAAGGAACATTGTGGGGGACACTCCCAATGTCTTTCCCCCCCCTTGGAAAGTGTGGGATGTTTTTTAAGATATGGTTTTACTCACCTACAACATATAGGAAGAAGAAGTTGAGGACTTTTTTGTTCAGTGTTTTCATTGCAAAAATTAGGAAAATTTGGGAACTATTGAAAAATTACTCCTATCATTTTCCCTTCCTCTCAGAATGGGTGAAATGTGCTAAGACAGAATGGAAGGCAACTGTTTGCAGCCCTCTCTCGCATTAATATTGGGTGCATTTGCAATTTTAGTTGCAGATTAGGTAAAGGTAGTAAAGGTTTCCCTTGCTCAAGAGCCAGTCGGATACGACTCTAGGGATGCAGTGCGCATCTCCATTCCCAAGCCAAAGAGCCAGCACTGTCCAAAGACGTTTCCATGGTCATGTGGCCAGCATGCCTAGATGCCGAGGCGCACGGAACGCGGTTACCTTCCAACCAAAGAGGTACCTATTTACCTACTTTCAATTTCTTGCTTTCAAACTGCTAGGCTGGCAGGAGCTGGGACCCGAGACGGGAGCTCACTCCGTCATGCAGCACTTGGGTCCTGAACGGCAGAACTACTGACCTTCCAGTCTGCAGTTCAGCGTCTTAACCACTTGAGCCACCGCAGCCCCTAGCTGCAAATTACTAAGGGAGAAATTCCAAACTTGTCAATTTAGAAGAATGTCCCATTTTATTCAGTCAGGCCTACTCTCAGGAAAGTGTTTATAGGATGGGACTGCCAGGTAGCTGTACTTCCAAAACCCATAAACATGCTAACTAATACAATTTTATATGCTAAAGTATAAATGATGCATTTTGTGTTGTTAAAGCAGCTAGAAAAGGACTGCACACTTCTCACTCCCCCCCCCCAATTTTTTTTCTCCTTCGGAAAACAGGAATGAAAACTCTTTGTTTTCCCCATGGCTTCGAAATTACTAGAAATTTTACATTTCTTCTTCTAGTATTTATCATAAAGACCATTAAATTTTATATTGCAACAAACAATTTTAAATTTACTGCAGATTACCAAGCCTCAGAGCAGATGTTACCTAAACAACTTGTGAATAGGAGCTCCATAGAAAACATAGATACATTTTATGGAAAGGTGGGATAAAAAAAAATAAAATACACCACTGACTCTCATCACCACGCAATATACTGCATAATACCACCCACCACCCATAAGACACACACACCAGCTCTGGCATCTGACGGCATCCTGCCCCCAGGAAACACCACAAAGAAGAGACCACAGACACAGTTTGCAGGGGTTGGGGTGGAAATGCGTACCTCCAGCGACTGTTTAGCCAGCATTGGGCTAGAGAAGGGGGGACACAGGTCCAAATTCCTGTTTTGAAGCTCACTGGGAGACCTTCAGCCAGTCACTTGCTTCCTGCCTAACTTACCTCGCAGGGTTATTATGTTTGTGGAGATACGGTGGGGTATAAATATGTTAAATAAATAAATAAAAATGGAGGAAGGAGAAAAATCTCACACACTACCCTACGCTACCGGGATGAAGGGCAGGATAAAATTGTGATAAATAAGGGTGCTTAAATAAAGCCCTTTCAGTGCACTTTGCAACTAGATTTTACTGTGTGAAATGGCAAAATCCACTTGCAAATGGGTCACTGAGGTGGACTGAAGCGGCATTATTTAGCATGTATGAAAGAGCCCTAAGTCAATAAACACAAAAGGCACAGCAGGCTGAAGAAAGGAGGACTCATTAACAGCCTCCCATACCTGCTGCTTCCCTTCCCTCTAAATGTCTTCAACTTTTTACCAAAAAACCTGACAACCTTGGTCAGTGCTGAGATTTGCAGGCGGAAGGGGGAGCAGAAACTACAGAGGCAGCCATGGTGACAGAGCCACAACCAGCCTCTCTCACAAGGGGAAGGGGCAGCATTTCCTGGTGGGGCCAGACACCCCCCCCAAGTCAGTTTAAAGGCAGAGGGGGAGACATACAGTCCAAGAACATCCCTCGCTTAAGGACTGGGCCAGGGCTTCTGCTGTATTTATTTAGGTGGGCATCTCCACCCTGGCTTTCTCCCCATGGGGGTCCCCAAGCAGCTCACCTCATTGCTCTCCCCTCAGGCACACAAGGGCTTCCCATGCCTGCTGACCCCTTCCCCATCCCTCCCTGCAGCCTCCATCCCTCTGGCCCCCCCTGAGCTGCCCAAAACATTCATCATTACTGTTTCCCAGTGAAAGAGAATGCATGCCCCTGAGCACCGCACGCCGGGTGCCGGGTGGAGGGAGCCAGAGGCCGGCACAGATCCCGGGACGTGGGTGACCCAGAGCCCTGCTTCACCCTGCACGCCGGGGCCAGAGGAGCCTCCCTTGCGCTTTGCCAACAGACTGCCGCACTTGCGCCGTCCAGCCGGAGGAAGAGTCCCCGGGAGGGCAGGAAGCAAAGACCCCGCCATGCGGCAACGAGTAGTCCGTGGCCGTGGGGCTGGGACCTCGGGGCCAGAGGCAACCTTCTCCGCGTGTCGACCGCTTGGCCTGCACGAGTGCCGGCCGGCTCACGGACCACCCCCGCCGCCGCGCCCCACCGGGGGCCACCCCGGCACAGCCCCGCTCCCTTTTTGGAAAGGGACCCCCCCTCCACAGGTCAACGCCCGCCGCCGCCGCCTCCCCCAGGCCCCGGGGGTGGGACAGAGGCCCCGCGGCTCCGCTCCTCCGGGCCGGGAGGTGGCTTGCTCGCAGCAGGTGGACCAGCCCGCCCGGGGCCCCCCCTGCCTGCAATGCCCCCTCCGAGCGGGTGGAGTCTCCCGGTGAGCAACCACCCCACTTTCTGAGCTCCTGGCACTGAAGCTGTGAGCAAGCCGTCTGGCTACTGCGCGAACTAGCTTGCTCTGGAGCCCCCTCCTCCCTGCGCGGAGACCAAAAAACGTGCGAGCTGGAGGCTAAAGAACCGTCAGCTGGGCTCACACCGACTCAGCTGAGAGGGAACACCGGCCCACCTAGGAAGGAAGGAAGGAGCCTCGCTCCGGCGCCTACTGCTTGTTGGGGTCCGCAGGGGAAGGGGCCAGGCGATGCGGGGAGAGGCTCCCCGCATCGCCGGCCCCTTCCCCTGCGGACCCCCAGACCCCAGACGCCCCCCGCCCGCCCGCACGCACGCACGTGGCGCTCACCTCCAGGCGCCGGCCGGCCAGGGGAGGAGGCGGAGGACGAGGCGCCCGTCTTGCCCGGGCGCGGAGCAGCAAGAGGAGGAGGAGGAGGCTGGCGCGGCTGCAGCGGGACCCGGCCCACCCTCGCCCATTCGGCGCGGCGGCAGTCAGAGGCGTGTGCCCGCCGGCCAGGCTGCGTGTGGGAAGGGACACGCCCGCCCAGGAGCAACGCCCACCCCCCGCCCCCCCGGGGCCACAAGCGGAACAGCCCCGGTCCGCCCCCGAAGGTCCAGAGCCCCCCGCCCGGGATGCAGCAATCCCCCCCCCCCCCAATAAAAATAAGATGGTGTGATGGGGAAGGGGTTACTCGAGGCCACTCACCTTTGACCCCTCCTCCCACCGCCGCTTCCCCGACTTCCCAGCCGGCGGAGGGGACGCTCCCTCCTCATTGGCCGCCGGCGCTCGCACGAAGCCGTGGGGTGTCACCAATCAGGGACGCGCGGGGAGGAGCGGCCAATCAGGAGACGGCGCTGGCCCGAGAGGCCCGGCGAGCTCTTCTCATTGGCTCTCGGGGAGACGAAGGGCGGCGCCGAGACGCTCTGTCATCTGGCGGTGTCCTCTGTTGACACGGCGGGACCGGTCCTCTCTGCCGACCTCTTCTCTCGCCCGGCCCGGCTTCTGCAAGGGCGAACGCGCCGCACGTGGAATGGAGTTGGAGTCCGGCGGGACCTTTAAGACCGACCACGTTTAATCGTCTGCATGTATTCATGCATTTACATGCAGTTCCGCAGGGCCTGCAAGACGGAGCTCTTCCGCCAGGCTTTTGAATAGGAGCCGCCACCAAAGATACCACCCATCATTTTTAACATCTATGATGACCCTGGTCCTATATGGTCTCGGCACAGGGACTGGGGGGGGGGGGGCTATGTCACCCACTAAGTCGCCACCAGAAGTGATATCATGGAAGCTTTTATGTTTTAATTGTATTTATTATGAATGTTTTATTGATTGTATAGGTTTTAATGTCTTTGACTGGCCATTGGCCCATGTAAGCCGCCCTGAGCCCGCTTGCGGGGAGGGTGGGATATAAATCTCTAAATAAATATATGCACACGAAAGCTTATGCCCAGGATTAAACGTGGTTGGCCTTAAAGGTGCCGCTGGACTCCAACTTTGTTGTGTTGCTTCAGACAAACACGGCGACCCACCTGAATCGCTGCACATTGTCCTGCAGCATGACCGGCCTGTGGGATGAGCACGGGCCACCCTGCCATCATGTGGAAGAGGCTTGCAGGAGCATGGGAGGGGGAGTGGTTTACAGTGTTTTAAAGGGCAAGGTTGTTTCTTATTTAGATAAGGTCGAGCTAACTCATTTATCACCCCCCCCCCCCGAGAAGCACGCGGCTGGCCAGAAGCTTGTCATTTGGAGGATAACAGCCAATCATTAAAAAAAAACCCTGTATTTTTTTCATCTTGGACACAAATAAAAAAAGATTGAAAAGAAAAATCTGTATTTTTCCCTTGGACAAAATCTGTTCAGCAACAGGCTTTGTATACCCTCAAGATTCAAAACTTTCCCACCTGAGTGTTGTAAGCTTCATGAGAGTGGTAAAGCCTCGTTTTTTAGAGATTCTAACCTGAAGTCACACATTTCACCAAAAGCAAAATCCAGATTTGGGAGTTCTTACTCAAGGACCTTTTAAAAAAAAATTATGCTTAAAGAGTTTTGAAAAGATTAACATAATGACATGGTGACTTCTGTATACACCTATGTTGCCACTGGATTTGGCCAAGAGCAAAATTTGATTTGTACATTGACAGCCCCAAACTCTCTGGAACTGAGATATCTGAAGAAGGACCATCTACACTCCCATGCGACCTGGCCTTTCTTCAGAAGCCTCACTGTGAGTGCCCTTAGTGTCAGAGCTGGTAGGGGACTGGAGATCAATGGCAGAGCACCTGCTCTGCAAACAGAAGGTCCCCAGCTCAGTCTCTGGTATCTCAGCTTAGCAGGTGCTGGGGAAAATGTGACAACACTGAGCTTGACTTACTACAAAACAGCTACAGAAAATCAGTGTGGTATAATGGTATCAAGGAGATCAAGGTTCAAATCCCCTTCTCATTCTTGCTCAGCTTATCCTGCCTCACAGGGTTTTTGTGCGGATGAAATAGCAGGGATGACCACACTGAGCTCTTTGGAAGAAAGGTGGTACAAAAATCTAAAAATATATCTTCAAGCAAAAAACCTTAGGTTCAACATAGTAAAAGGTTTAAAATACTAGAGAGCTGATGCTGGTCAGAGGAGGCGATACAGAGCTGAACAGACCAGTGGTCTCACTCGGTATAAACTTCTTAGGTTGAGGTGAGTAGCCAGCAGGAATGTGGCGCCACAGTTGTGACCTTCACCTGGCTCCTGCATTGCTTGAGTTTGTGGCCCTACTGAACATGTTTCTGATCATCTAGGTTTTCAGTGGGTAGTGTGTCAGGTTGTTTCTCTGCTGCTCTCTGGCACTGATTTTGCGTCTTTTCATTATTTGATTGTTTATATTGTACTCTTGTTGTCTACAGATGGGGCACAAATATCTCTAAAAAGAATCGATAAAATTAAAGCGTTTTGGGATGTTCCTTTTCAAGAAGAAACTGTAAGGGATTTTGCAGGAAGTCAAACTAGTTTTGCTATAACTAGCAAAATTATATGTGTGGGGAGGGGGGGAGTATCTCACAACCTTTGTCCTTACTTTGCTGCGATTTAGGATTGCCAGCTCTGGACTGGAAAATCCTTGGAGATATGGGGGCAGAGCTTGGGGAGGGTGGAGTCTGAGGAGAGAACTCTGCAAGGATGTGATCCCATAGAGACAACCCTCCAAAACGGCTATTTTCTTTTAGGGGACCTGATTTCTGTAGGCTGGAGATCAGCTGTAATTCCAGGAGAACTCCAGGCCCCACCTGGAGGTTGGCAATCCCACCACCTTTAAAGAATTTCCCATAGTAACAATTTCAAAGAATAGCTGTGTTGTTCTGTTATGGCAAACTTACACAAAAGTCAAGTAGCATCTTAAAAGACTAACAAAAATGGTTCTGCATCAGTTTTCATGAGTCAGGACTCACTTTCTCAGATGCATGACGTGTAGAGCCATTGAGCCTAATTTATATATACAGTTGGGAGTTACAAAGAGAAAAGAAGTCAGTGCAAGACAAGATCTGATAGGAGTCACCCATTCATAAAGACATTAATAGCAAAGCAGAATATTCAGCAAGTTTAACACAGGATGAAATGAGATACTGGAACAAATTAGGATCTGTGTGAGAACTGGAGGGTGGAGCCTCGCGATTTGAGGAGGTGGACACCTTTAGTGAGTTAGGAGTCCAATGTTCCTGCTAAGCCCAGTTTGGACAGTGTACATTGTCTTGAATTTATGGATGCTCTCATTCAGCACTTTCCTGTTAGATCCTACCTGTGTAGTGTAACATTTCCCATAGTTACTTCAATACAGCATTGTACTGAAATCTGGGATACCACTCAGATTTAAATCCCCACTCTGCCATGGAAGCTTGCTGGGTGACCTTGGGCCAGGGCACTCTGTCTCAGCCCAACCTATCTCACAGGGTTGTTGATGACAAAATGGAAGAGACAAGAATACCATAAGCTGCTTTGGGTCCCTACTGGGGAGAAAGGTTTGCTATAAATGAAGTAAATAAATGATAGTTATGTGAGTGGGAATCAAAAACATTGTCTTAAAAACTGAATTGCCAATACAATCTAGTATAGCACAGTGCTAACTCACCTGGACTGAATCAAGACCCAGGTTTGCTGTTCCATTACCAATGCTAATTCCTCCACGCCTACTACCTCTCTGCAGATCACACCTAATCCTATCACACCCGTTGTTGTCATTTGTCTGCTAATGTCATTTGGCATCTGAAATCACTCCACTTTCCAATATGTAGGATAGATGGACTCACATTCTAACTGTATCTGAAGAACTGTATCATACCCTACCACAAATTTTGTTAGTCTTTATGGTTTTGAAAAAGGTCCTAGTTATTCTGAAAGGCTGCTGGAGCCCCAACAGAGCTTCTGCTATAGGGCTGCCAACTCTTGTGTTGGGAAATTCATGGAGATTTGGAGGGGTTGCACTTGGGGAGGGGAGGGGAAGGGAGGGACCTCAGTGAGGTATAATGCCATAGAATCTAAGTTCCAAGGCAGTAATTTTCTCCCCTGGGTAACTAATGTCTGTAGTCTGGAAATCAGTTGTAATCCCATAAAATCTCAAGGCTCCACCTGGAGGTTGGCAGCCTATTCTGGTGACATTGGAACCTTGAGCATTCAAGTGTGGCTGCTTTCCAAAATATTGCAAAAGAATCGCATGTTACATCAGATGACTGTTTCATTCTGTTTAGCATACTTGAACTCTGTGCTAAAACCTGCATTAACCACTGGCTCTTTATCCAGCAGCCTGTGTGATTGCTCCACACCTTGTAACAAATGTTCTGTTCACGAGTGTGGGAGGCAGGGGCAATGTTAATGACACAGGAGAATTTTTTTAATGGAGCCATCACACCGAAAAGTAGGCCAGGGACATGTCAACAGCAAACACCACAACACCAGATAGCCAAACCCACAAATCAAAGGATTTGTTGGATAAACTCTCCACTCTCTTGGGTTTCACAAAACTGCTCCAGATAAACGGTTGTGAAACTCCAGGCCTTGCAGGCTCTGAGCAAGCAACTTTAAGGCCTAGGCTATCATGAATGCCTTTGTGGCTTCGTCCTACCTGGCAGCAGTTCCACACGGTGTTTGCAGCAGTGGCAGAGCACCCAGGCAAGGGTATTCCCCACGTTTTCCTTGGGGGTCTCTTGTGCCCGCCATCTCTCCACTACTGCACTGCAAGAGAGCTTTCATTATTTATTTATTTATTTATTTAGGGAATTTCTCTGTCGCCTCTCCAGAGTTTTGTTCAAGATGGCTTACAACTAAAATAATACACTAGCAATAGAATCATGCAGGTTTTTTCAAAGTCAGCAGTAGCTATTTCACTATACTCTTGTAGAACTGCTCATTTTTTTAAAAAAACCAGCTTGTGGTGGGTGCACCAGGATATGGAGGGTTTTAAGTATTGAGCAGGAGGCAATGAATTCAAACAAACAGGCTTTTATTCAGTGACATTGTTCAGCTCAAAAAGACAGCTCTATGAGAGCAGCACTTTCATTTATACTGTTCCAACACATAACTTTCAACAATGTAACTATATACAAGCAATACTATTGGACCCAAGCAGGGCTCAGTGATTGGATATCTAGATTGGCTTCAGGACCAATGAGAGTCTTTATTAATCAGCCAATAGGAATTGGAGCTTTAGGAGACCAGAGCCCTTTTCAAGCTATTATTGCTTCATATTCTAAACAAACACAACACTCCTTCCCCCTAAGTTCAAACAACAAAGTCCCTTAGGTGCGAGGGTGGTCGCCTGGTCCGTCGGGACCGGCACGGCAAGGGTGAACCTGATAGAGAACGTCCTCTTAAATCTGGGGACTCCATACGGGCTGGCAGCGGACTCAAGGGGGAGTGGTCCGTAAAGTCTGGGAGCTCCGAGAGTTCCGGGGCACGACCCAGCTCTGGCAGGGGGCCTACCTTGTTCTGAGCTGGCAGTGGCTCGGCAGACTGTTCCCTTGGGATGTCCCGGGCTGGAGTTAGTGGAGGGCTGCCCTCTGTCAGGCGACTCCCCCGGGCGCCGGCGTCTTGCTGTGCCGGGAGATCTCAGGCTTTTATTCAGTGACATTGTTCAGCTCAAAAAGAGAGCTTTAGGAGAGCAGCACTTTCATTTATACTGTTCCAACACATAACTTTCAACGATGTAACTATATACAAGCAATACTATTGGACCCAAGCGGGGCTCAGTGATTGGGTGTCTAGATTGGCTTCAGGACCAATGGGAGACTTTATTAATCAGCCAATAGGAATTGGAGCTTTAGGATACCAGAGCCCTTTTCAAGCTATTACTGCTTCATATTCTAAACAAACACAACAGAGGGGAAACACTGCTCATGTGGATGGGGAGGTCTAAAAGGCTGCACTGTGGGGAAATGTACTCTAACTACACTTTCAGAGGCCAGCCGTGTTGGTCGGCAGTAGAACAGCTAAAATCAAGCCCCAGTTGCACCTTAGAGACCGGCAAGATTTTCAGGGTGTCAGCTTTCAAGAGTCAAAGCTCCCTTCATCCTACAGGCCACACCAGAGCTTCTGGTCAAAGCTCCCTTCCTCATACAGGCGCAAGCTTTTGCCCCCAAAATCTTGTTGGTCTTGAAGGTGTTCTTGGACTTGAATTTAGCTGTGTTAACTATTCTTTTCTCCTGAAACACTGGAGCACAGTAGAGTTGCAAGGTCCCCCCCTGGCCACCAGTAGGGTTGCTGGATCCAGGTGGGGAAATTTCCAGAGCTTCGGAGATGGAGCCTGGGCAGGTCAGGGACCTCAATGGGGGACAATCCCATAGAGTTCGCCCTCCATCCATTTTCTCCAGGGAAACTGGTCTCTGTAGTCTGGAGATCAGCTGTAATTCCAGGAGATCCCCAGGTCCCACCACACCTGGAGGCTGGCATCACCAGCAAAACAGGCCGAAGAAACATCAGAACAGACCACAGAAGGAGCTGATCTTGTACTCTTGTTGAAGGAGCACTGAAAGACTAACAGGTCCCCCTGAAGAAGCCTGCTGGCAAAACACGTAGGGACTTTTTAGCTGAGCAATAAAATATAATTTTGACTTTACCTGCACCATTGACCTTGGCCGTGTTCTTTTAATCGCCTAGTGACTAGTGTGGCCCTTTTATTTTCTCCTGGAAACTTCAGCTTGAGAGCCACGGCAGAGCAAATCCTCTGGGTAGAAGAGACATTTGTCACTATATGGGAGAGTAGCAGTTAAGTCACTCAGGGCCAAACTGCATGACACAGTTTTTAACAAATCGGGTCTGGGTTCCCCAGATTGGCTTTCCCTGTAGCCACACTGTAACTGCAGGGAATGGCTTTTTAAAAATCTGTGAGGGTCCAATTCAACTCAGGACCATGGTGTATGGGGAGAGGCTGGGAGACCCTCTTCCACTCGTGCTGCAATCCCTAGCCAAGTCAGGTCCCCACATATTTTTAAAAAGCTATTCCCTGCTGCTGTTGTGTAGCAGCCTGGAACCCTGGTCCCGACTCGTTAAAAATCATACTGTGTAGTTTTGCCCTTGCGGTGCAATCCTAAACAGTGTGTTAACACCCTTCTAAATCCATTGGCATCAATGGGTTTGGAAGGGTGTAACTCTGCTTAGGCCTGCCCTTTTAAACTGGCACATTGCATGAAAGTCAATTAACACTACAATCCAATAAAGAGGAACTCCAGCCTAAATCTGCCGAAATCAATGGGTTTAGTCTGGTGTAACTCAGCATAGGATTGCTCCCTTAGTTCCATTGAGTAATGGAAAATCTGGATTTATAAGATAGCAGTGGGTTGAACTGTCTCATTTCACATTGGTGCAAAGAAAAAGGAGGGAATGGAAGATTAATTTAACTAAATTTATTTAATTCATTTATACTCCACCTGTCTCCCCAATGGGGACCCAGAGTGGCTTACATCATTCTCCTCTCCTCCATTTTACCTTCCCAACAACCCTGTGGGGTAGGTTAGGCTGAGGGTGTGAGTGGCCCAAGGTCACCCAGCAAGCTTCCATGGTATGAGTGGGGATTTGACCCCGGCACTCCCAGATCCCCCTAGCCCAACATTCTTAACTACTACACCACATTGGCTCTTTATATTTCAGATCATATATGATTACTTAGCATGAGTACAACTATCTCTAGGTACTTCAAGAGAAGCAATAAAAGTAAAAGTAGCCAAAAGACTTTTAAAAAAAATATGCTGCTGTTCTCTGGAATGCATCCAAAAGAAGACTCTTGAACTGTACTGAAATCCCTCCCTCAGCTCTCCTGAAATGTTTTTTAAAAGCATCTGAATACTTCTAATTGCACATGTATGTTTAACTTCTCAGCTCCATGCCTCAAACTTAGAAAATCTGCACACCAGGGAACAGCGTAAGTAGAACTGCCTGCATGGCATGGACAATTAGAACAGGAAGGCAGATCGTGATATAGGGGGAAACAGTTATACATGGAATTCCCTAGCTACAGTTTGAAATAAGACAGTCCCAAGAATTCTGGAGTAAAAGGAATTCGCCCATATATCTACGCATGTGTCCACATATTTCTAACCCAGCTGCAAAGCTTGCTGAGTGATCTTGCACCACTCATGCTCTCTCAACCAGCCAACCACACAGGGTTGTTGTGAGGATACAATGCAGGAGGGGAGAATCATGTAAACTGCCTTGAGCTCCTTGGAGGAGGAATTAGATCAGGTGTGTCAAACATGCAACCCAAGGGCCGGATCAGGCCCTTGGAGGGCTCCTATTCAGCCTGCAAGGAACTGGCTGTCTCCTGCTTCTTTCTCCAGTTCTGCTGCTGCTGCATCACAGCTTCCTTTGCCAGACTCTTTCAATTGCACAGGAGAGATAGATAGGCAAGCTTCTGCTCCTTGCACTGGCTGAGGCTCCTCCCCCTCCCAGGGGAAGAGAGAGACCGAGCCAGAGCTTGCTTCCTGGCCAGGCTGCCTCAATCGCACAGGAAAGAAAAGCAAGACTTTCTTCCCCTCCATTGGTTGAGGCCTTGCTTTGCTCAATCGCATGGGAAACAAAATACAACAAACCAGAGATACACAGTAAGGAACAGCAATAAGAACAAAACTGTGTACAAAATTATTCGCCAAAAAATCTTCAAAAAGGTAGAATTTATACAACAAGTTTATAATCTCACAAGACTCCACAGCTTAGAGGAGCTTTGAAGTGACAAAGTCACTTTGGCAGGCAAAAGGTTGGGATCCAGAGCCAGCAGCCAAGGAGGAATTGTGCCAAGGGTAAAGAATGTAGCCTCGAGACAGCTGTTCAAACTCCAGGGAAAGGAGAAATTTAGTTCATGCAACTTTCCCCAGCAAGGCAGTGATGAGAGACTTGGCTAGGGTTGCCAGACCCCCAGACCAAGCGGGGATCCCCTGATTTCTGGGGCTCCAGCCCGCCACCATGTCAGTTAACTGCCATGATTTCTTTTCCATAACTATATGGCAAAGTGTATTTGTATTTCCCTCCTCTGGAATGCGAGCTCCGCTCGCTTGCCTGCTTTGCTTGCTAGCCTCGCTTGCTTGCTCGCGCATGCCCTGACTCGATTACTTGCTTCCCTGGTGATTATCTCTTGTGTCCTTGAACAGGATTGCCTCCTCTCTCTGTGTGAGCCAAACTCACCGGTGTAATGTATTCCTTGTCTTTCTGTCTTGTGGAAATCGCATTTAGACAGTTTGACAAAGAGCTTATTGTCCCGGAGGGTGGTGAGCACTTCTCTCATCAATTTGACATGTGTTTCCATGTCTGGGGAGTACAGCAAGATATCATCCAGCTAACATAATACCCCTTTGAAGAGATGCTTGTGTAGGACTTCACTTATTAAGTTCATAAAAACTCTTGGAGCCCCCTGGAGGCCAAAGGGCATAACTAAGTACTCAAATTGCCCCAGGGGGGTCTTAAAGGCAGTCTTGTATTCATCCCCCTCCCTAATATGCACCCTGCAATAGGCATCGCGCAAGTCCAGTTGGGAGAAGATCTTCCCTGGACTGGCCTCATTTAGCAAGTCTTTGATTAAGGGGAGGGGGTAGGCATTAGAAGTGGACACAGCATTCAAGCCCCTGTAGTCTGTGCACAGCCGCAGCCCCTGGTCCTTTTTTTTCCTGAATAGCACCGGGGCTGCAAAGGGAGAGGTGGCTGGCCTGATAAAACCTCGCTCCAGGTTTTTGTCTATGAACTTGCGAAGTTCCACCTTCTCCTGAGGGGACATGGCATACAGTTTCCCTTTGGGCAATTTAAGGCCGGGCAGGAGTTCAATAGCACAATCAGTGTTACGATGGGGGGGGGGGGGGGGCAGTTTGTCAGCTTCCGTCTCCTCGAATACATCCAATAGATCCTGGTATACAGCTGGGATGGATAAAAGTTCCTCTCGCCAGGCAGGCGCTCAGGGGCCCTGGCGGAGTTCCCCACTCCCCATCCCAGGGATGGGTTTTACAGAAAGGGGAGACCCAGGTAATCCATCCCTCACTCCAATGGATGTAAGGGTCATGCGCTTGCAACCACGGACTGCCCAAGACCATAAGGAATTGTGCATGGGGGGTGACAATAAAAGTTCTTTTCTCCCAATGTTCTCCTGTGCCCATTATAATATGGTCAGTCTCAAAGGCACAGGGTTCTTTCATTTCGGAGCCACCCATCTGCGTAAAATGCAGTGGCTCTTCCAAAGTTCATACTCCCAGCCCCAACCCATCCACCACTATCGGGCTGATCAAGTCTCTGGCACATCCCGAGTCAATGAGGGCTCGCACCCATATTTGGGTGCCTTGCTGGGGGTTTACCACAGTCCCCAATAGGTAAAGAAGAGGCCCCGGAGAGCTCACTGTTTGAGGTGCCATGGTAGGGGGGACCTGCTGCGTAGCGTCATTCAGAGCAGGTCCTGGTCGTTTCCCTGCAGCTGGACCTCAGTCTCCGCCTCCGAGTTCTCCAGGAACTTGGCATCCACAAATTGAAGTGCGGGCGGCTTAGGAGTGGGTGCCTTTTTCTGTGGCGGACGAGGGGTTGCAGGGAGAGGGGCTCCCCATTTGGGAGAGGTGGCAGGACATGCCAATGCGAAATGCCCAGCTTCCCCACATTAGGTGTACAATCCCATCTTCATCCGTAGCTCTCGGAGGTCATGCGCCACTGACTTGGCCCTTGCCTTGGCTGGGGTGGCCGTGGGAGCTAAGCTTTTAGGGGAGCTTGTTTCATGTCTCATGCAGATTAGAGCAAAACATGCCTCCGCATCCTCCGCCGCCTGGATCCACCCATTGAGGTGGATTGAGTTAACTGACACACCAGCCAGCTGGCTGGTGGGGGAAGCCCCACCCCTGAACAGGCAAGTCCCCTGTGCAACTCAGAGCTTTTGCCAAAATGTTAGAGCGTCACCGCGTGATGTCCTTGGCGTGATGAGGTCACTTCCTTGTGACACCATTGCGCCGACGACATCGCACTTGGCGACATCGCACTGCCCCCTCCCTCCCAGAAGGCTCCCTCCCACCCCCGCCATCAGAAAAATCCAACCTGGCAACCCTAGACTAGGCATGGGCAGAAATTCCTGGCTGGCCACCAGTTGTTTAAACAAAAAATCTTCCAGGCGGGGGAGCTGCCATACAGTTTTATGTTTCCACCAATTCATACATTCTAAGAGCTAAACGAGACATGATAATGTCCCTGTGGCCACCATGAGGATGCTGCCACCATTTAAAAGTCATTTCAAATTGCTGCAAGGGCCCCGATCCCGATCAGGCTTGCAGTATGGCACTTTTTTCACTCCCCCCCCCCCACCATGCCTTTCCAAGTGTTGAAACAGCTGCCCACCAGGTGCGGCCATTTCACCACTTAATAATGGATGGGGCAGGAAGGGCGTCTCAGCCTGGTGGGCGGCAGGCACAGTCCAGGAAGACCCTTGCGCATTTTGAAATGACTTTAAAACGGCAGCAACATTCTCATGGCATCAAGTCTAGTTTGGCCCTCTGATGAAGACCCAAAGTGGCTTCTCACATCCGTCTCCCTTCCTCCACTACGCTGAGAAATGGTGCTGGGCTCAAAGTCACCCCTTGAGCTTCCATGGCAAAGCATGGATTCAGACTTTGGTTTTCCCAGGTTCTAGTCTGAAACTCTGAGCCAGGAGTGTCAAACATAAGGCCCAGGGGCCGAAACCTACACGACGTCCAGGGCTTTTATCCAGCATGCAAACAACTGATTTGAGGGGGGGAACATGATGCTGCTTGGGTGGTGGAGCAGGGAGAGCCACTCTGATTGTGGCTTCAGCATGGCAGAACAACCCTGTCTGTAGCAGTCAAGCAGAACCCCTTTGGTAAGTTGGGAGCCACTGCAGCTGCATTCATGCCAGCTTGGGGTTCCAAGGTGAGGTTGCACACATCAGGGTGTCTCTTCCACACGTCAGGGGCCTAGCCCTGCTACCGAGCATGTGACTTAGTGGCTGGGCCTCCGTCCCCCATGCACCACTCAGTGGCCTTCAGCCATAGGCAGCTGCCGCCTTGTTGAGGGAGTGGGGCCAGCAATCTCCAGTTATACTGGTCACTGGGTGGCCTGGGACTTCTGCCACACACGTGGCCTTGTGCACGCGGTGCATGTTCCCCCACCAGATGATCCAGCAACCTCTGGACTGGGGTGGCTGCTGCTGCATGGGGGTGGTTTGGCTTACCAACAATCTCTGGCTTGAACTCTCAGCATCGCCCCACCATGGATCACCTGGTGGCCCTGGTCAGAAGTGGCCACTGCTGCACGAGTCTCTCGGGCTTGTGGGGCTTTGTTTGGCCTGAGTCCTGCCATGCATGTGGCCTTGGACCCAAGCCCCCCCCCCTGCTTCTGCAGGCAGGGGTTAGTTCAACTTGTCTTCCCAGTCCCCCCTTCCATGGCAGTTTGGGGGCAGGAGGGAGCTCACACAACACCCAGCTGCTTCGTGTTTTTACCCTGGGGCCCAAGCTCACAGTATTGGCCGCAGGAGGGTCTGCCCGGTGCTACACCAATGGCTCTCCAGTCCCCCCCCACATGCAGGTTTTCCTCTGCAACCCCCCCCCAGCCCACGGGGCCTTGCAGTGAGCACACACCAACTTGGAGTTTACCAGCTGCTCTCCTTTATAAAGTTTATTTCTCAGGTACCTGGCATTACATTTTATGGCCTGGCCCAACATAGTAACTGTGATGTAGTATGCTCGGTGTAGCAACCAGCCTGCCATGTGCTCCCAGGTAATGGCGCCCGCCGCATGGCCAGAGCACATGGTCAGGCAGAGAGGGGAGCTTGAATCTGGAGGAACAATAGACATCCGGACTGAAAGCCTCCACCAATGTGGGACCTAGGTTCTCCCTGAGGAGCCAGTGCAATCAAAGGCTCCTCCAGGGAACCTATGACATTGACAAACATGCGCATATGTTAAGCCCCTATCAGGTCTTTTGGGTGCGGCCGGAGGTGTGGCTCCGGCCAGCATATAATGAGGGTTCTGGAGCCCTGGAAGCATGCTTGTTCCGACCATCTACTGGGCATGCTGAATCACTCAATAAAGGCTTCACGATTTCACCGTTCCTGGTCTCCTGAGTCCAGTACTCTTCAGTAACACATGAGTTTGGCACCTCTGCTCTAAACCCCACATCATGCCAGCTTTGCATACAGTGTAAAACATTTCTCCCAGCAAAGATTTTTTTAAAAATAATTTCCTGTAGGTTTTTTTGTACTTTGCTAAGTGAATTTCTAAGATTTCAGAAAAGTTGCGCTAAATTCCATCACAGAGGAAGCAGTAAATATAATCTCTATCACCACCTTGTGTCAAAAGCAGGAAACAAAACAGTCTTTGTTTTCCAGCATCTCACTTCACAAGAAACAGGCCCCGGGTCACACGGCCCTTTAAAGAGGGAGGAGCTGCTGTTTCCTCCCGCATTTAAAGGGACTGACCAGTCCAGCCGCGTCTACTACCGTACCGAAGTGTACCGTACCGAATCACGGGTGCCTCCCGCGTTTTCCAACCCCAGGAAAATCAAGTATATTCCCAGAGGTCGTGCAAGGAGCCCGCAATTGAGCCAATCTGGACAGCCCTCTCTCGCAATGATTGTCAAGTCAGCCCGGGGGCGGGGGATCCCCCACTAAAGGGGTTCCCGATCCGCTGGCCAAAATCGGGAACCCCACCCCCAACGTCGTCCAGCAAGGACGACGTAATGACGTCACTGGAAGTGACGCAGCACGTTGGGGGCGTTGCCCTGGCAACGCCCCCAACGTGCTGCGTCACTTCCGGTGATGTCGATGGGTGCATGCGCAAGAAGAAAGACTCCTCCCCGCCGGTGAGTTTTCAAGACTTGGCAGCCCTAATTGCGAGAGAGGGCTGTCCGATTGTCCCTCCTGGGTTTTTTTTCCCTTTCTTGCACTTGGGCGCTTGGGCACTCAAGCGCCCAAATGCAAAAAGGAAAAAAAAACACCCCGTGCTCCGCTCCAGGCCCTGAGCCCTGCCGGCCACCGCCACCTGGAAAACCCACCCCCCCAGGCATGCTTCTCCCAAACTTACCAGGAGGCGGTCGGCGGGGCTTGGGGCCTGGAGTGGAGCGTGGGGCGAGCCAGCCAATCCAGGATGGGTCCAGATTTGCCATCCCGGCGGCAGCGGTGGCGGGGGGGAGGTTAGAGCGCTCTCCTGCGAGCTGAGCTGGAAGCGTGCCTCCCCCAGCTGCCACCAGCGCCACCAGCGCTGGGGTTGGGATGTGTGAACATCCCAATTCGAATCCCGGATAAAGTCCCAGCGGGACTTTATCCGGGATTAGGGGGCTGTGTGACCACGGCCACAGAGCCAGGGTGGGGGGTGTCGCCGTGTTTGTCTGAAGCAACAGAACAAAGTTTGAGTCCAGGGGCAGCTTTAGGACCAACAAAGTTTAATTCTGGATATAAGCTTTTGTGTGCATGCATGCTTCTTCAGATACACTGGAGTGTATTGCAGTGCATCTGAAGAAGTGTGCACACACACGAAAGCTTATACCCGGAATAAATCTTTGTTGGTCTTAAAGGTACCACTAGACTCAGACTTTTGTTTCATAACAAACAGGTTTAGGTCAGGCGGCATCTGTAAAACTGCCAGCTTCTCAAGTGATCCATGTGATGGAGCCGTTATTTATTTATTTACTTTCTCCTCAGGGGGGACCTAAAGCAGCTCCCATCATTTTGCTCTCCTCCATTCTATCTTCACAACAACCCTGTTGAGGTAGGTGAGGCTGAGAGTGTGACTGTCCCAAGCTTACCCAGCAAGCGTCCATGGCACAAGTGGGAATTTGAACCTGGGTCTCCCAGAAGCTAGCTTGATACTCTAACCACTATGCCACACTAGACAGCTGACTGACTCCCTGGATTTAGGTATTTTATTTATTTATTTATTTATTTATTTCATGTGATTTATATCCCGCCCTCCCCGTCATAAGGCGGGCTCAGGGCGGCTAACAACATATCCATACATACATAATTTAAAACATTAAAAACATTAAAACATATAATCCAACATAATATCATACAGATGGCGTATCATCAAATTCAGCGCAGCACCCGAATACCACCTTAAAACAGCTACAAACTGGCGGGTGGAATTGGTCCAGGGCCAGATGTAGATCTCAATACTGGGAGGCCTCTACCCGAAAGCCTGGTGGAAGAGCTCCGACTTGCAGGCCCTGCGGAACTGTAAATAGTCCCGCAGGGCCCTGATGTCATCCGGGAGCTCATTCCACCAGTACGGGGCCGCCACAGAGAAGGCCCTGGACCTTGTACCCGCCAGCCGGGCCTCCTTTGGCCCTGGGAGGGTCAGGCGATTTTGGAAACCAGACCATAGTGCTCGCTGGGGAACATATGGGGAGAGGCGGTCCTTCAAGTAGATACCCTGGCACCTCTGGGGAAGCCCCCAGGGGAACATAATATCATACAGATGGCGTATCATCAAATTCAGCGCAGCACCCGAATACCCGAATACCCGAAGCCCCCAGGGGAAGATCTGGTGTCCCCTGAGGTATATAAACTTAACACCCACTGGTGACGCACAATATTAAGACCACCTATGGCTACAACATTGAAATTCATTCATTCATTTACTGTGCCACACTAGCCTTGTCAAATGAAGATGTGGAGTCATGGATTGAGTCCCCACTCAGACATGAAGATCACTGTATGACCATGGGCAGTCACCCTTTTTTTAGCCTAACCTACTTCACAAGGAGAAGATAAAAGGGAAGTGAGTGGGCTAAGAATACATGAGCTCCCCTTTGCATGGATGGGCCAGTACTACAGCCGAAAGGAGACCCCACCATATCGGTACTGCTCAAAAAGCACCAGGCAAAGAGGAGATCAGAAGGTGCACTGTTAACTGGCTTGTCTAAGAGTTGCAAGAGGACACCTGCCTATTTTCCTGGGAGCTGATCTGGAATATATCTCACCTAGTGTAAGAGAGTAACAACAATTTTTAATCCAAAAAAATACCCAACATTTTCTAAATCAGCATGGCTCTCTCTCATTTCTGGCCGGAGACAGTTTCCCAAATTCCAGAATATAATGGAAGCTGGTTAACAGAACCATTCTAGAACAGAATACAACACAATGGAGCAGACCAGTTTATATACTAGACTGCAAGGTGCAGACAAGAGGTTTTGTCATTCGATAAGCAGAGATCATTTGAGGGTCAGATCCCCCCCCCCCCCGCCCCAGTTACACTGTGCTTTAATATTGACCTGGAGATTTGAGAATACTTTGCTTATAACAGATGTTCTACTTTAAAAGCATTATTAAATAAACTCAACTAATGGAGCCTCTCTAGCTACCTGTGGCAGTTACAGGTTGTGAAACTGATTAAATTATAAAACAAACAGAAAAGCTGATGAAATTGTCAGAACAGTAAATGGAATTCCAGGCATTTTTAAACTGGTGCAAATGTGATATTTTGGGGAACTGTTTTTGCTCGTTTGTTGTTTGGACTGCTAATTTTACAAACACATCAACAAGAACCTCACCCTTCCCCTGTTCTAGAAGTACATGTGCTTACTGAAAAAAAAACTGGAAGTGAATGGTAAATCGTTCTCATATTATGGATACCATACTGTCATTTAGTTTATTGCTTATACAAAGCTTCAGCCAACAAGGTGAGTGGTTTTCCTTTTTTTAAAAAAATATATTTTCTTCTTCTCTTAAAGATTCCAGCACAAAATATAAAAGGCAGGAATTACAAAAAATATTGCAAGATGCATCCAAAAGAAGTTTGAAAAAATATTTTTCTTTCCCAAGCCAGGGACAACTACAGTCTGATTCTGCATATATTTACTTGACAGCGAGTTCCACCATGAGGGGGGGGGGGGGGACAAAGGGTTTTTCCCAGCCATGGTTTTCATTTGGGTTGAGGACTGGTTTCGATCTCCTTCTCAGGGAAAAAACAATATAATTCTAGAGCTGGTTAGACTCAGAAAGATTAAAAGGACAAGAACTCACAGCCTCCATATTAAGGCATGGATTCAAGAAAGTGGGGGAAGCTCTTTATTTCCTTCAGCTGGGAGTTTTGGGGGATTCTCACAAAGGCTTAGGGTCTGAGAACAATAATGTGCACACGGTTGTTTTTATTACTATGTCTGCTTCCACACAAGGGCATGCTTGTGCCATTCAATCATCCCTGTTCTCCAGTCTTTCAGAGAAAGGCAGAATACAAAATTAACAGACAGTTCTATACTAGAATTAACATTAAAGGGAGTAAGAGAAAACTTCACCCCCTAGTAGACTTGTCACATCAGTCAGCCTCTCCCAATGTATCTGATGAAGTGTGCATGCACACGAAAGCTTATATACAGAATTAAACTTTGTTGGTCTTAAAGGTGCCCCTGGACTCAGACTTCATTCTCTCACACACAGTTCAGATAGTCGTATGGGAACGAAGCAAACTGCAAAGCACCAGAAGGAACTTTTGCAGAGCCATCCTTAGCAGAATTACACCTAAACCAATTGATTTCAACGGACTTAGAAGAGTGTGACTCTGCTTATGACTGCACTATTAAATGTGTTATCTCAGTCAAAACAGAACTGATTCAGGCAAACAGATACTCCCCTGAGAAATGGTTCTTATATTAAACAAATAAATAAGAAAGCTCTCCCAAGCCAGCAGTGGTTGGTGGAAGTCCAGTAGAAAGAAAGCACTATCAAGAAAAATTTCTTCTGCTGCAAGATCCGTTTGACACTGATGATTGGAAAGGTTCCCTGTCATTTTCATTACCTCATTATTCTTAATTTCATTTCTTTAAACCAGACCACTAGGTGCCATGATTACATTTTTTAGCTCTTCATACACAAATGTGCATCCCTGCTATTCATTCTTTCTGTCTTTTACTTTCAGAATTCAGGAAATACGACTGTAATGTGCAAATATACTCAGAGATCTTTCCAGAAACCACTAGAAGTATGTTTGTCATAATGAAAGGTAGGCAACACTGAGTAAAGTCCTCCATGATGACTGAAAACTTTCCAAGAGGCTCTATTTCATATCTTTTGGAAGAGATTCCTTTCATGAGATTCCCAAACCCTCCCAGTGCAGGGAGAGAATGTCCTTCCCAGGGAGGTATGCAATGGACCGTCCAAGCATGAATATAACCTTGTTGGGGATGGCAGGATTATGCAGCATAGTAAATTAAATATTGGACTTGAGAAAATCCTGGGAAACTCAGATGCAAACTACTCATTTTGGTAGTTTTGCTGGCCTCTAAATTCTAATTTATTTTTCTCTAGAACTGGTTTCCTAGTGCCGGATAGTCTTGCATTTAATTTTGCAGGTGTATGTATCTTTGCTGCTGTTTTATGATCTTGAGTTTTATTGCTGTATTTTACTTTTACTGTTGTTGATTGTTGTGGTGGTGATTTTATGCTTGTATTTTTATGAAACCCCTGAAGTCTGTTTTCTCTGAGGCAATACATAAATACTTTAAATGATGAGTGAATACATATAATACAATTCTCCCAGCTGCCTTAGTGAAGAAAGGGAACTTCAGAGGAGAGACCAATTTTTGAGAGTCGAAGCTGTGGCTAAGAATGCTTGACCTTTCCCCAACATCTGGTTTTCTGCTCCTGATTGCTCATCCCATGTCCTTTAACCCCACAGGAAGTCCTGACTGCAATTGCCACCCTGCGGAGAACAGAGAAAAGCAGTTGGGGAAAGGAATTTGGAGCACAACACTGGCCAGAGAAGAATAAAGCCCTCCTTGCCCACCACTTCTCTATTCAAAACAGGCTCTTCTCAACACCATTTGACCCTTGTTAAAAAATACTTGTCAGCCCAGACCTTAGGAAGTGCAGGGGAATAACTAGATGATGCCTCTTTTAGTCATTTCACTATTAACATGACATTTTCCTCCCCAATGGGGACCTAAAGCAACTTACACAATATTGTTCTCTCCTCCTCCATTTTATGCTCACAATAACAACCCTGGGAGAGAGAAAATAGCTTTAGGTTACCCAGCAAACTTCCATGGCAGAGTGGGGATTTGAATCTGGGTCTCCCAGATCCCAGCCTGACAACCTAACTGCTCCATCAGGCTGTCTCTCAAAGAGAAGGCGAGGAGAAGAGAGGAAGTATGAAGGCTAAGGATGTGAGCAGATGAGGAGTATCCCACAGGTGGCAGGACAGGGGTTGTGGAACTCATCACGCCAAGAGTTCAAACGCTTATGAAGTAATGTTTCTTCCCTCTTGCAGAAATTGTAGACACGCCAATGAAGAGGGAGCCAAGCAGAAACCACACTGTTGCTGCTCTGCAATGTTCTGGCACACAAGGTCCCATGCAGGTACACCTCGTTGTTTCCGAGAAGACGCACAGAGGCAAATGGAAAGTTACGTACCTTCTCCAAAGCCTGAAACTAAATGCTGATCTGGATGAGGAGGACTGTGCTGCCAAGTGCTGCTTCGTATCAGAGGATCGTGAAAGAAGCTCCCAGAGGGTGGCAGAAGTTAAACTTACTGGGAAAGGTAACCGGGGAGGGGGGGGGGGGTAGGTAGAGGGAGGAGGTGTTAGTTTCCAGTCCAACATATGAAGTGTTTAAAGTACAGTAATATTACACAACTAACTAGCTATAAGAGCAGCATCAAAACAAAGCATGTGCTTCACTCTGTTGGCAGGCTACATCAGCAAGATGCCCAGGGGAACATTTTTACATGGTGCTTAAAACTCATCAAGGAAGGTATGCCATGGTTGCACAGAGCAGGAAGTTCCATTAAAAATCTAGACCGGGGTGGGCAAACTTGCTCAGCGTAAGAGCCACCTAGAACAGGGGCGGCCAAACTTGCTTAACGTAAGAGCCGCATAGAATAAACATCAGATGTTTGAGAGCCACAAGACATGAACAAATATCACCTGCTTTTATTGGAAAATAAGCAATTTTGCTTTTTATTAACATGAAATGAGACTGCCAAAAATAATAACAAAAGGGGTAAAAGCAGATATTGATCATGATATTAGTTTGTCCAATGATATTTGTTTGTTAATGATATTTGGCTTCCCCAGCCGCCCTGCCAGGAGCCACATAATATATGTGAAAGAGCCGCATGCAGCTCCCGAGCCACAGTTTGCCCACCCCTGATCTAGACAATCCCATAAAAATCTAGGCAATCCTATAGCTCATAGCTACCTGCCTCACTTCACCCAGAGCCAGGCCTCCCACAAGGGTCTTATCAGCCAGGCAATCCTTCAGAGACCCAGTCCCTGTCTATTGAAATTTATACGGTTATAGGTCAAAATTAGTATTATGCCTAGAAACAAACTGCCCCCGTGTAAGCACCTTGTCATGCAAAAGTTTTTTTTCTTTGCAGCAAGCTACCCAAATCCGCAACATGGAGAAAACAAGCTTCACTTGTCTGTGTTAACCAGACCGACTGTGGCTGTTATTGAGACATGGTATCTCTTTATGTTTTGAAGATATTTTGCAGAGGGATATTGGCTCAGTGATGTCTGTGATTTGTAGATCTACCTGCAAAGATCTGGTTGGCTATTTTGAATCAATATGCAGAATTCACCACTACTGACTCCATGTACTTGTCAGCTCCCCACCCCGTGTGCTCCTTGCCTCCATCATTCTTCTTCCCACCAACCACTTCTATCCCCTTGTTTTTTAGTAATGTGCAGTCATCCTGCCCAGGAGTCATGTGCAGTCATCCTGCCCAGGAGTCATATCAACTATCACCACAAAACGTGGGGCGGCCACATTTTTTTTGGGGGGGGGGGGACAGGATATCCCACCAGGGCTTAACAGCTGCGGGGACTTGGTTGATGAAGATCCTCTTTGCCACTCAAGTTATTTTTGTTGAGACTTACTTTCTGATGGGGCAGTCCTTATCAAGACACCATAGGCATAATGATGGTGTTATGTCCGCTGATCGCCACTAGGCGCCAGCAAGAGTAGCCCAGAGCTTGGCTCCGAGAACAATAGGGGGGGCCAAGGATCCTAGGACTCCCTCCAGTCCGCCAGTGAGATCTAGGCGGGAAATTCAAACCCCCCAATAGGACTGTAGGTGGGACCCGGGGTGCATCCTGGGTGTGTATATAGTTGGCCACTGGGCTGGTTAAGCCATGCTTGTTGTACCTTGAATAAACTAAGAGCTGATCACTATGACATCGTCCTCATCTCAGCCGCCGAGAACTCAGTACTCTTCAGACGGCATAATCCTAAACAGGATAACCCTGCATAGGATTGCACAGTCAGGTTTCTGCCAGATCCCATCTAGCAGGCGCAGCATTTCATGACTCTTCATTTACAGTGTAAGGAAAAATCCCAACAGAGCTGTGCACCTCAGCTGTTTTAAATTAAAAAATACGATAGATTTCAATAGTAAAACAGCTTGGAAGCCAATCTGGTTGAAAATTGGGATATAAATATATCAAACAAACGAATACATAAATCCAGATGTAATCATTTCTGGAGCAAAATTGCAAGTACACATTCTTTTACAACATAACTTGCTGGAAACTAGAATTGTTCTTTCATGGTTTTATTCCTCCGCAATTCCCCTCTCCCCACTTCTCAGAATATTTGAGCTTCTCAGTCTTCTCCTTTCCAATATAAACTTTTATTCACAGTGTTTCTGCCTGGGGTTCTGAATTGTTCCATCAGCAGCAATCAGTCAAAGAATAGCATCTTTGCAAGAAAAGAACAGACCATGAATGAAAGCTGTGCTAAACAAATATGTGGTAACTAATTCTTACTTAAATCTTGCATGCTGAAGACTAATTAGTCAATTAGTCACCAGGATATGTCCCGTAAGAAAGCTGGGAAGGGAAGGGGTTGTATGTCTGTATGATTTTAAACTGAGTGCATGTCACACTAGAGATCTAATCTGCCTGGAAATTTTGAAGCCATTAGGGGGGGGGGGGAGTTTTATTTTTGTTTTTAAAAACCCACAAATTGGGGGGGGGGGATGAAATATATGCAACCTTTGTTTTCTTATCAATCTAAATTTATTTGACTGCTTTAACTACATAAAATGCTTAACTGATACCATATTTAGTTAAATGGAAGATGACCCTCTAAAAATGCTACACATAAAAAAATTATTGGACATAACTGTAACTTGTATACAAATGTAAGACAACAATTCTTTTTTTGATAGCACATCTGTGGGAGCGGGACCAGTCTTGCATTTGAGTAAATACTGTAATGGATTTAGCATACAAAATTATTTATTAAATTTAAGAGTATGAATGCTGTAGCGTTCTATAACCAAAACTGCAAATACACACAATACTAAAGACCAAAAGACAAAGAGAGAGATGCAAACTTATGCCCTGTCCTACCTTATCACACAGGTTTATGCATCAGAGTAGTAATAAAAAGTAATAGTTAAAACCAGAAAAACTTAATTTTGTAGGGAGATAAAGCATATTATTTGGACAGGAGCAGCCTCATAAAGTAACAATAGGACATATATATTTCATATATAACTTCATAATATTGTAAACATCTAGCTGTTATTGATTCACTTCATTTGTAGCCCGCCTTTCTTCCCAGTGGGGACCCAAAGCAGCATAAATCCATTCTCCTGTCTTCCGTTTTATTTTCATATTAATCCTGTACAGTAGGTTAGGCTCCTTAATAGTATATCACCATTATACACTTTTTAGGATATTAATTATGGACAAAATTAGTCATGTTTAAACAATAAACATAACCTTGAAAATATGTTGTATATGCCCACAGTATTCACAGAAATTATCATTCTCTAATGTCACACATTTTGGGTGAGTGAAACTTTGTCTCAAAAAGCCTTTCACTTATTCAGAAAGAAAGAAAGTTCATGGCAGATTGTTTTTCCAGTGCTCCCCAACACTTCTTGTGTTGTAGAACATTGGGGGAAAACATTTCTTTTCCCTGAAAATATCAAGGGTTCTCTCCCCCCCCCCCCCCCCCCCGCCCAGGTCTTCACATCTCCAGTCATTTGGGTGGCGAAGCCACAGAAACACACACCTGGTTCAAACTAGAGGTGCCAGTTTTTCCTGTGTTTCCCACTATCATATGGCATCTTTTGGACTAATAACTTCCCAGATGTTGTAGGGTAGGGGCCCAATTTGGATCAGGACCGTGGAGTGGGGAAGGCTTCAGACTCCCCCACCCCACACACACGCACTTCCAGTTTTCCTGACTTGTGTGACTCATCTTTCAAGTTAAAGGAAATACATGTGACCCTTACCTGCACTGGATTTCTTGCACAAAGGTGGCCCTGTCACGAGGGACAATAGCAGGTGTTATAGAGAGCGAGAGGGACAGACCTGGCACAGGGAGCACTATGCACAAGGAAGCTTGCCTGCCTGGGCCCTAATGAAATTAAAGGCAGCGGCACAAAAAAAGTATGGTAATCAGTATGTTGTCCTGGATCTGTACCATGTGGATTTTATAGGTCAGAGCCCCAAAATATATTCAAACAGCTCTATAACTTAGGGTTGCCAACCTCAAGTTCTGGAAATTTTCTGGAATTACAATTTATCTCCAAATATGAGATATGAGCACCCTTGGAGAAAATGTATGCTTTGGAAGGTGGGCTTTATGACATGATATACTCCACTGAGGTACAGCCAGTCCCCAAAAGCTGTGTCCCTAGGCTCCATCCTGAAATCTCCAGGAATTTCCCAACCTGGAGTTAGCAGCGCTATGTGCCTGCAACATACCCACTGCCGCCTCTGCTCCCTCCCATTATACATAATGTTCTTCTTTGCCTTTCTGCTTGCAGGCAAAAGCAATCTGGAATACAGGAGAAAGAGAAGCATGCATATCAAAATAGCCATCCTCTGTATTATGTTTCCAGTGGTGCTGAGCATTATCATCTTTGGTGTATGTGAAGTTCCCTTGCCGGTAAGTCAACATAAGAGGCCAAGTTGCTGCAACATTGTGCGAAGGCTCTAAATTCATTAAATAATTGTCCCATTTATCCCATGAGCTGTTCAAGCCTCAGAAGCTCATTGCAGATGCCCGACTGTGGGGTGGCGCAGCCTTTGGACTATACAGGGTTGCCATCCTCCCGATGGAGGCGGGAGTTTACCAACTTTCAGTGGCCCCAGTCTGCTGCCACTCAGTCGTCCGGTGGGGGAGCCCCACCCAAGCAGCCCCGTCCACGCCGACATACCCAGCACAGGACACCACCCAGAAGTGACATCATTGCAGAGAGCATGTTGCGGGGGGAGGGGGATACGCTCTAGCATCTGAGAAAAAACTCCATGGTAACCATAGGGCTGCCAAGTCAGCCCGGGGGGCAGGGGATCCCCCGCTATAGGGGTTCCCGATCCGCCGGCCGGCATTCAGCCGGCGGGGGGAACCCCGCCCCAGAAGTCGTCCGGTGAGGACGACTTCCCCCGTGTAATGACGTCACCTGGAGGTGACGTCATCACGTTGGGGGCGTTGCCAGAGCATTGCCAGGGCAACGCCCCCAACGTGATGACTTCACCTCCGGGTGACGTCATTACGTCGCCGTGGCGCGCGCAAAGCGCACGCGTCGGAAAAGCTCCCGGGGGGAGAACAACTCCCCCCCGCCGGTAAGTCGCCGGGACTTGGCAGCCCTAGGTAACCAGAATATCTGGACTATCCAGGACAGTGGGCTGGAGCCCCCTCCAGCAACAGGGAGGGACCGTAGTTGGTCTCTGATATGTAATTTACTTGTAATTTACAAGCTAAACTAGTGATTTGGGTTTTTGTTGCCCAAAATAAAAAATGTTCACATGGAAAATTGGTATTTGAGTTTCTCAGCAGGTCAGGCGGCCATTTTTAAATATGTGTGCATATGACCTGAGCATACTATAGTGAGCCTATTTCCCCCCCCCCCCCCCGTGCTGTCTAAAGGCAACAACACCTCAGCAGTGCCAGGCCTGAGACCACAGCTGCCTTGAGGCCAGGGAATGGGCAGGCGCAGGAGAAAGGTTCCTGGTCCAGCATCTGTTTTGAATTGCTCTTTGAACGGCCAGGAGGCTATTTGGGATTGCCCCCCCACTTGGCATTTATTCAAAGGCAAAAAAACCTTTCCCCCCCTTTTGTAGCCTTCATATTGTCAGAAAGTCTTGCTTGTCTGGTTTTGTGTCATGGAGACACTTTCTGTTAGAGCAACAGAAATAGCTGACAAGTTGTATTTTCTGACATTACTGATAATAATTCCACAGCACCCAGGACCACAAGGCTTTCTTTGAACATCAGCGAGGCCTTGACTGGGCCCTGTTCAGCCATAACTAGCCACTGCAAGCAACCAACAAGACATATGAAAAGTGAAAGCAGAGGAAAGGCTTTTTACTTTAAGGAATCATATTAAAATAGGGCTGCCAAGTCAGCCCGGGGGGCGGGGGATCCCCCGCTATAGGGGTTCCCGATCTGCCGGCCGGCATTCGGCCGGCGGGGGGAACCCCACCCCCAAAGTCGTCCAGCCTGGACAACTTCCCCAGCGTAGTGACGTCACTTCCGGGTGACGTCACCGGGCGGTGAAGGACTCCCCCCCGCCAGTGTGTGAGTACGACTTGGCAGCCCTATATTAAAATAACTAAATAAGCAAATGTCAACAATCTCACAACTGTCCTTGATATAACAATGCTGGCCTGAATTAGGGTTGCCAGCCTCCAGGTGGAATCTGGAGATCTCCCACTATTACAATTGATCTCCAGATGACCGAGATCAGTTCCTCTGGAGAAAATGGCAGCTTTGGAGGGTGGACTGTATGGGATCACACCCTGCCGAGACCCCTTCCCTCCCCAAACTCCACCCTCCTCAGCCCCCCCCCCCCAATCTCTAGGTATTTCCCAACTTGGAGCTGGGAACTCTAGTCTGAACGCTTCCCTTTTCACATTGCACCCACCCCCAAGCTGTGCCATACCTCCAGGTGCCAGAATTTTGCTTCCAAAAGTTGGAAACCTTACTCCACACTGACTTGTGCCTGCTATTATGGTACTATTTGTGCAGGAGCTAGTTAAATAATCACTGTTTGCCATAGGCTGAGGATAGAAGGGGCAAGGGGGAAATATGAGAAACAAGCAGCAGAAGGATTGGCATTTTTAGCCTAAACATTCGCTGCCCGCACACTACACAGCTTTTTATTTTAAATCTCTATCATGCTCCCACTAAAAAGTTAAATTATGTATTTTCCAACACAATTCAGCCAGTTTTAAGGGGGAATCTAGAGTGTGGGGGAGAGTTGAGTTATTTAACACATTCCCCTTGGTTTTCCTGCTGAAAGCTGCCGCCTCAACCTACTTTTACTTCCACTGGAGAAAATTTAAAGGAAGTACCTGCTGATTTCCCCCAATATTGTCAAAAGCCACCTCAAGAAAGTCTCAGGAGGCACAACATATACATTTTCCTAAAAAATGAATAATTACAGGGCATGATCGTTTTTCAGCTCAGCAGAAATTAGGGTAAGGGGAAAAGAATAAAGATCCCCTTTGTCTCCATGGTTTTCCCCCAAAAAATCAGTCATATTTGGGGACAAAGAAATTAAAACAGTCACAGAAGTACACATAATGTGCCTGTCATGTTTTTATCTCACCCTTCCCCCTAAGGAGCTCAAAGCGGCATATGTGATTTTATCCTCACATTAACCTTGAAAGATAGGTTAGGCTAAGTCACTGGCCCAAATTCAGAGTTTCCTCAGTGAGTTTCCTCTCGGCAATCCTCATCAGACCCCCTAACAACTGCACCATGCTGCTCTACCATAAAAGAAAGACAACAGAGGTTTGTTTTTTAAATTATAAACTGTACAAAGACAGCAAAATGTGTCGCCCTTTCAATTACTACTAGTATTTTGGGTCCCCCAATGAAACTGGCTGGCAGCAGATTAAGAACTGACAAAATAAGTACTTCTTCATGCAGTGAAGTGGCAATCACAAGGAATTCATTGTCACAAGACAATCACTAGCTCAAATGATTTGTTTTAAAAGGACTAAAATTCATGGGGAATAAGTCTTTCAATGGCTAAGGTGGCTAAATGGATCCGCCATCTGGAAAGGCAGGATGACCACTGATAAGTATTGGAGTCGGGAGTCCATGGAATAGTGAAACAGCTAGATCTTTATTGCTGGTCCGGATGAAGCATACAACCCAGGGCTCCAAGCCCTCCTTTTATGCTGGTCAGGGACAATCCCCTGACCTCACCCAACTGGCCTGATAGGCTATTAGAAGTCTATTTACATTTCATAGGTTCCCTGGGAGAAACCTAGGTACAGGATTGGTGGCCGGTTTGAATCCACCTGGCCTTTGTTCTACCTGGCTGAAGCTCAGGTAGTTTCTTGGCCATGTGCTCTGGCCATGCTCTGGCCATGTGCTCTGGCCATGCGGTCGCAATGAAGAGAGCACATGGCGACCGCATGGTCAATACATAACACCCCTCCCCCCATAGTCCAGAACCCCTCTGCACACATAGTCTTTGAGATAGTCCGGGCGTCTGCGCTCACGTCCAGAGCGCCGGGGGGTTGTAAGGCGGGGCGTGTTGCTAGTGTCGGCAGGTTGCGGTGTGGGTAGTTGTTCTGCTGGCGGGGCCTGTCTGCTCGGGGGTTGTTCAGGTGTGGATGGTGCGACTGCTTCGTCCGCGGGCAGGAGCGGCATCTCCGCAGTCTCTGGATCAGGGTCTGGCGCTGCTTCTGGAGTCGTGTCGATGTCACGGTCTGTTGGTGCAGGGAGTTCGGGGGCCTGGGTATCATCGTGGTTCTGGGTACGGCGTCGAATCTGGTCAATGTGCCGTTTCCAGACTACGCCATCTTCCGTAAGGACCTCATAGGAATAAGGCCCTGTGACTCGGACGATCCTCGCGGGGAGCCATGTTGGACCCCGCGCGAAGTTCTTTGCGTATACGGGGTCTTCGGGAGCAAATCCTCGGGCAGCTGGCCGGTCCTCCATTGTCGGGTTCCCCTCGATTGCTCGGTCGGGATGTAGGCGGTCCAAGACGGTTCCCAGTCGTCTTCCCATCAGAAGTTCGGCTGGCCGGCGCCCGGTCCCTGAGTGGGGTGTGTTCCGTTGGCAGAACAGGAACTTGTACAGCTGCTCTTCCCAGTCGCCATGCTCCATCTTCTTTAACGCGTCCTTCGTTGTCCTCACCATGCGCTCGGCCTGGCCATTGGTTGCGGGGTGGAACGGAGCGGAGCGGATGTGGCGCAGACCGCAGGCTTCCACAAACCGTTGAAACTCGCCGGAGGTGAAGGCGGTCCCGTTGTCGGTCACGAGAGTTTCTGGCATTCCGTGTGTCGCGAAGATCGGCCAGAGACTTCTTAAGGCAGCGTTGGTGGAGGTCGAAGCTACCGGCACTACCTCAAGCCACTTGCTGTAGCTGTCAACAACGATAAGAAACAACCGGCCCTGGACCGGTCCCGCGAAGTCTAGGTGCAGGCGGGACCAGGGCTTGTTAGTAGATTCCCAGGATCGGACAGGAGCGTGTGGCGGATCTGGCCGTGACTCCTGGCATTTGGTACACTTCTGGACCCGCCCCTCAATGTCTTTGTCCAGGCCTGGCCACCATACGTAACTCCGGGCCAGAGCTTTCATGCGCACAATTCCCGGGTGAGCCTCGTGGAGGGCCTCTAGCACTCGGGGCCGCAGGGGCCCGGGGATCACCACTCGAGATCCCCATAGCAGGCATCCCTTGTGGGCCGATAGTTCGTGCCTGCGTGCCGTGAAAGCGGCAAAATCTGGTCCCGGTTTTTCCGGCCACCCCCTTCCCACCCAGTCTGAGACACGGGAAAGGATGCGGTCCCGCCGCGTGCGACGGGCCACATCTGATACCTGTACGGGGCGCTCCGGTAGATCCTCTAGGAGCGCGACGTGGAAAGCGGGAGCCGGATCAGGGTCGCAGGACGGGAGGGGAAGACGGCTGAGGGCGTCTGCATGACCCATCGCCTTCCCCGGGCGATGTACCAATTCGTAGGAGTAGCCTGACAAAAAAATTGACCACCGCAGGACCCGCGGGGACAGCATGTGAGGGGTCTGCCTGTGGGGGGCAAGGAGACCCAGCAGCGGCTTGTGATCTGTGGCCACGGTGAATGACCGTCCGTAGAGATAGTCGTGAAATTTCCTGACGCCAGCTACGATTGCTAGGGCCTCCTTGTCGATCTGGGCGTAGTTCCGTTCTGCCGACGACAGGGTCCTGGAGTAGTAGGCAACTGGTACCTCCTTTCCGTTGGGTAGCCGGTGTCCCAAGACCGCCCCAACGCCGTAGGGGGATGCGTCGCAGGCCAGGATGACAGGGAGCCTCTCATCGAAATGCGCTAAGACCGCATTTGAAATTAATAAGTCTTTGACGGCCCGGAAGGCTGCATCATGCTTGGGACCCCAGGCCCAAGCCGCTCCCTTGTCCAGGAGACGATGCAGGGGTTCAGCGACCGCCGCCTTGTGCGGAAGGAAGGCGTGGTAGAAGTTCACAAGTCCCAAGAACGCCTGGAGTTCCGCCTTTGAGGACGGGCGGGGTGCACCTGTAATTGCCACTACCTTCTCCTTTGTAGGGTGAATGCCATCTGCGGTGACTTGGAACCCCAAGAAGGTCACCGAGGAGACTCCCAGGGTGCACTTGTCTTTTCGAACCTTGAGACCCGCGTCCTGGAACCTTTGCAGCACCATCCGGAGGCGAGCTGCGAACGTGTCGGCGTCCGGGGCGGCGATGAGGACGTCGTCGAAGAACGGCTTCACTCCTGGAACATCTTTTAGGAGAGAATCCATTAGATTTTGAAAGATTCCAGGTGCTACGCTGACCCCAAATTGGAGGCGTTTTACCTTGAACGCTCCCTTGTGAGTCACAATCGTTTGTGCCTCGGCCGTTGCTTCGTCTACGGGAAGCTGCTGATAGGCTTGGGCCAAGTCTAATTTTCCAAATATTTTGGCACCCGCGAGGGAGGCCAGAACATGGCTGACCACCGGTACCGGGTACGCGTGGTCCTGTAATGCCTTATTAATTGTACATTTGTAATCCGCGCAGATGCGGACTTCCCCGTTAGCTTTGAGGGGGGTCACAATGGGAGTCTCCCACTTGGCGTGGGAGACCGGCTCGAGCACCCCTTGTGCCACGAGCTTTTCCAACTCTGCCTCTACTTTGGGCTGGAAGGCGAGTGGTGGCCGGCGGACGGCCACGCGGATGGGCCGGACTGCCGGGTCCAGGTCGAAGGAAACCGGGGGTCCTTTGTAGCAGCCCAATGAGCCATCGAAAACGGCGGGAAATTCCTCGCAGATGGATGAGAAGTCAGTAGAGCCCATGCGGTGTATTCCGGTCCACTGCACTCCGAGCGGCTTGAACCAGGCGCGACCTAGGAGACTGGTTAGATTGCGCTCCACCACGAGAAGGTCCAGCAGGCCCTTAAAGGCATGGTACTGGACCCGGACCCTGGCTAGCCCCTTAATAGCCACTGGGTTTTTCTGGAAGTCCCGGAGGACCAACCCAGCCGGCAGCCGCAGCCAGCGTGCCCCCTTCGGGCAGAGGCGGCGGAACGTAGCTGCGGACACAATTGAATATGCTGACCCTGAGTCCAGTTCCATGGAGCAAGGAACTCCCTCTATTCGGAGAGACACGGAAATTGCGCCCGGGATGGGCTGAGGCAAGTTCATTACCGTGGCCGTGGGAACGACACTACCCACTTCTTCGAAGTTCGCTGCTGGGGCACGGTGGCTGTTCCTCAGGCGGCAGGCCCGGGCGAGATGTCCTGCTTTCCCGCAGGCGCGGCAGATGGCATCACGGAAGCGGCATGTCCGTCTGTCGTGGGGGTCCCCACAGCTGGCGCACGTTGGGGCCTGCCTGTTGAGGGAAGCAGGAGAGGGAACAGAGACAGATGCTGGGCGCCGGCCCTTGGGCCTGGGGACGCCGGGCTCACCCTTCTTCGAGCGTGGTTGCATCCGGTGGACGTCCTCTTCTTCGCTTGAGTCGGGTTCGGGAGGAGCCGCCTGGTGGACTTTGGTGGCTGCCTTGTCCTTTTGCGTTGTCTCGAAGGCTGCCGCAGTTTCGAGCATCTTCTCCAAGGTTGGCTCCGGCATTGCAATGAGGCGCCGGCGGAGCTTGGCTTCCCGGACCCCTCCCATGAAGGCGGTCTCCACGTGGTCATCCATGTGGCGGAATTCGCAGCCCACGGCTAGTCGACGGAGTTCAGCCAGGAAAGTGGCGGCTGACTCCCCCGGCTGCTGCTGGCGCTGTATGAACTCCCAGCGCCTGGCCAGTTTTGATGGCTTCGGGGCGAAGTAATCGCCGAGGGTCTTGGTGAGCACGTCGTAAGACACCTCGGTGGGGTCTTGCGGGGCTAGTAGGTTCTGGGCCACCCGCATGACCTCCACCCCTCCGGAACTCAAGAGCCAGGCACTCTTCAGGTCCGCATCTGTGATTCCGCGGACCTTAAAGGCACAACCCAGCGTCTTGAGCCAGGACTCCCACGTCTCGGGGCGAGACGTATTGAAAGGGGTAATTGGTCCCGGAGCGTTTGCCATATTTACCAGAGCAGGAGCGGCGGCGGCTGTTTGAGCGATGTCCTCGTGTCTTGCGGCGGTGCCGGGGAGCGCTGAGGCTTGGCGCTGGCTAGTGCCGGAGGATTGGGCTCAGAGCGGCTTGCGGCGAGGCGTTGGAGCGCTGGAGCTCGGAGATGCCTGCGGCCGGCGGGACGGAGCTCGCTGTGCTGCTGTGGTCTGCTGGAGAGTCGCTCATCGGGATCCCATCCTCGTCGCCACTGATAAGTATTGGAGTCGGGAGTCCATGGAATAGTGAAACAGCTAGATCTTTATTGCTGGTCCGGATGAAGCATACAACCCAGGGCTCCAAGCCCTCCTTTTATGCTGGTCAGGGACAATCCCCTGACCTCACCCAACTGGCCTGATAGGCTATTAGAAGTCTATTTACATTTCATAGGTTCCCTGGGAGAAACCTAGGTACAGGATTGGTGGCCGGTTTGAATCCACCTGGCCTTTGTTCTACCTGGCTGAAGCTCAGGTAGTTTCTTGGCCATGTGCTCTGGCCATGCTCTGGCCATGTGCTCTGGCCATGCGGTCGCAATGAAGAGAGCACATGGCGACCGCATGGTCAATACATAACAACCACGAAGACTAAATGCTGTGGAACTGTACTGCTTCTTGAGCACACTTTGATTTCCAACCAATTCTAAATAAACTGGCTTCTCAGATCTGTGATTTCACCCTATTCATAAATAATGTTTTATTTCTCTTCGTTCAGGTTTGGTTTCCTTGTGAGGGTGATTGCAAAGATGGAGAAAAATACAAAGTACGAAATGAGAAGAAAGACTTGAATTCTGAGACACCAGGACCACCCAACACGGTTTGTCAGAGAGGGGATTTTTTTCCTCCCAAAATGCAATGTGATGATGCCTCTCTTGTTCAGGACACAGACTTCTGTAACAGAAGGAATTCCTTATGATGGACATGGGAAGAGCAGTCCTGTGTTGCAGCCACGCTGTGGTGGCCGGCTGCGGTGTCGCTAGTTGCCTCCCCGAAGGGGATAGTTATGCAGTGCCTGAATGGGAAAAAAGATGCCCCAACAGTGTTGCTGGACACTGCCAACATGGCGTCCATGGTGATCCCATCACAGCATTCCGTTCCAGCGTTGTGAGGCGGGTGTGTGTGTGTGTGTGTGTGTGTGTGATAAACAGGGCTGGCAGGACCGAAGGGAGTCATGAGCCGAGGAGGCCGAGCCAAGTGTCCATCACTGGCAGGGGGTGGAGAGAGGTGGGCAACAGGAGCAGCACTCCTCCTCTGCCACACCCCCCCTTAAAGAGACCAGCTCCCACTACAAGCCCTGGCCACTTGTCACCCATCAGCCCTGTGGGCACCCCACGGTGGCTCTCTGGACTCAGAGAACACAGGGCCCCAGAGGGTGACAACAGACAAGAAGGTGTGAAGGTGCCCCACACTCACCACCAGCTGCAGTGTCCACCTCATGCTATAGGGGGCATCCCCATGCCAATGCATGGGCTACCCCTGCTGGAGGCACAGCAGGAGGAAGGGCAGGGGGCGCAAGAGGTGCCAGGGGTCCCTGGAGAGACTCAGAGAGGCCCCCCAGAGCTTCTCAGCGTGCTCCTGCCCCTCACCCACATCCCTTGCTATGGCAACAAGCCCCTCTAGGCGCTGGGCAGCTGCTGTTACAAATGCTGCCAGCCCCTCCACCCATTGCTGCCCCCTAGGAAAGGGCTCCTGCCGCTCACAACAGCACTCTAGCCACGCCCACTCAACTGCTGCCCACACGGAGGACAGGGTGCACCGGGACCCATCAAGGGGCCAAAATCCCCTCCCTCCTCCAGGCCACCAGCAGCCGTGACCCCTGGCCCAGGGGGCAACTGCCCCACCCCTGCCCTCCCTGCCCCCGTCTGCTAGGGCAAGATCACTGCCATCCACAGACATCAAGTCCATCCTCTATGTCGCCTTCTCAGGTGCAAAATCTGGGGGCCCTGGGACGACAAACGACTGCAGGACCACGGAGGGCGCCACTGCTGTACTCCTCAGGGTCAGGGCATGTCGCTGGGCCATGACAGCAGCAGCAAACGTCAGGAAACAGGGACCTGGGCACCAGGGAGTGGGCACTGCAGTCAGTCCACAGGAGCTGCCAGGCAGGCACCAAGTCCTTGCACACACACACACACACACACACACCCCGAGGAGCCTCACCTCCCTCGGCCCCTGACCTGAGAGCCTGGCTGCCTTGGTTGTCCTCCCTGTTGCTCAGCTCCTTCTCCTCACTAGACTTGTGGGGGGGGAGTCCTTGGCGATAGGTCCCAGGGTGTTGCAGGAGCACCCCAGTTGTGGAGATGGGGGCATCACAATAGCAGAGTCACCCTTCTCCGTGGGAGCAGGGAGTGGTATCCTTGATCCTCCCCACTGACTTCAGATGGGCCGGCAGCAGCATCCCCACCCTGCAAGACACCTGCAGTGTGGAGTGACATCAGTTAGTACAAGGGGGGGGCAGTTAGAGGCAGGGGGTGGCAGGACCTGGCCCCAGATGGTAGCAGCAACCACAGCACTCACTAGGGCTGCCAAGTCAGCCCGGGGGGCGGGGGATCCCCCGCTATAGGGGTTCCCGATCCACCGGCTGGCATTCGGCCAGCGGGGGGAACCTCACCCCTGAAGTCGTCCAGCCTGGACGACTTCCCCAACGCTCTGGCAACGCCCCAACGTGGTGACGTCACTTCCGGGTGATGTCACCGGGCGCGCGCGCAAAGTGTGTGCACCAGGGAGGCTCCCGGCGGCGAAGGACTCCCCCCCCGCCAGTGCGTGAGTACGACTTGGCAGCCCTAGCACTCACCACACAGGACCTCAACACCTCAGCCAGCCACCACCACGGGGTTATGTGAGAGTCCTACAGGGTCAGTCACCAACAAGTGTCCTTAAACAGGAATGCTTTATTGAGAAAGGTCTGCTATGGTCATCTGCACTTCTTGTGTTAGTAATGGCGGGCACCGCCTCAATCAGGACAATTATATACAATTCAAAACGGGGTCTGGTAAAGCAAAGTAACCAATCATCATGTCAGAGAAAAGGTGCTTAAAATACTGGTTTACAGTTCCCAGGGCAAACGGCACGTAAAATACTGGTTTACAGTTCCGAGGGATAAAAGCGGGAAGAATAATAGTCAGACAGGAGAATGACCAGTGGACTTACCGTGAGGGGTCCTTCTCCTCTGAGGTCTGGAGGACATCTTGTGTGGGTGATTCCCACCAATCATCAGGGAGGCAGGACTAAGTTAAACTTCTTCCTGTTTCCTTTGTGGGAGTCACCCTTAGCTCAGTTCAGGTGCTCCGAAAGCAAATATGAGATAGTATGTTAATACTAAGGAAACTTGAACTAGTAAGTTAACGTGAACCAGAACAGGAAGAACAATAGAAATACAAATAACAAACTCTCTCTATAATGAAACCAAATCTCTGAAGGTTTCTCTCTCTCCTCTCATTCTGTTACTCTCTCTCACTTGTCTCCTTCCAGTTGTGTACATGCTAGTAGTAGGTCTGCGTCAGGGATGATGACCCGGGAGGGCCAAGATGTCCTCCAGACCTCAGAGGAGAAGGACTCCTCACGGTAAGTCCACTGGTCGTTCTCCCTCTGAGGTGGAGGCCATCTTGTGTGGGACCTCCCAGAGCAATGTCCCTAAGAACTGGGCGGGGGGTGTCAACCGCGGACAAGACAGACTGCAGCACTCGATGACCAAAGGCCGCATCCACTGAATCAAACACATTAATTTTATAGTGCCTGATAAATGTGGACAATGATGATCATGTAGTAGCTTTAAAGACTTCTTCCACTGAAGCTCTGTTCGTGAAGGATGTGCTAGTAGCTGCACTGTGGAGAGAATGGGCTGTGATGCCCTCTGGAACTTTCATCTTCGAACTCCTATATGCCTCGGCAATGCAGGTTCTTAGGGTTGAACTTATGGCTGATGTGGACATCTTTTTACCAGTATGTGGAGGAGAGATGTTAATGAACAGAGCCTCCGTATGTCTGAGGGCCACTGTTCTCAAAATGTAGCATTGTGGTGCTCGCCTCACATCCACGGTATGCCACATCTTCTCTGTGGGATGACTGGGATTAGGAGAAAAGGAAGGCAAACATATCTCCTGAGATCTATGGAACCTAGTGTTCACCTTTGGACAGAAGGAAGGATCCATTCGTAGCCCCACTTTGTCTTTATGAAAAATGCAAAATTCCTTCTGTATAGACAGAGCTCCCAGCTCTGAAATCCTTCGAGCCGAAGTGATTGCCACCAGAAATAGAGTCTTCATTCTCAGAAATTTTAGAGAAATGGTTTTCAAAGGTTCAAACGGCCATTTTGTTAAGGCTGAGAGGACTGTATCAAGTCTCCATGTGGGAAACCTGTGCTGTTGCGGAGGATCTATGGATGTGGCTCCTTTTAAGAAACGGGGATGCTGAAATATGGAGAAAACCACCATAACGTGGGAGGACCGTGGTCAGCGCCGCCATCTGTCTCTTAAGGGTGGTGGCCCGAAGTCCGCTGGAACGGCCATCCTGTAGGAATTCCAAGACGTGATGAATCTTGGGATGCAGCAGGTCAACCTTCTTCCTCTGTGACCATCGTACAAAGGCTTTCCATGCAACATTGTATATGCGTGAGGTGGAATGTTTTCAAGAGGCCATCATTGTTTCAATGACCGAGGAGCTGTAGCCGGGACTCAGGAGTTTATTCCTTTCAACCTCCAGGCAGTCAAACGGAACCACCCTGGATCGGGGTGGTGGAATGGACCTTGGAGCAGCATATCGTGTGACACCGGAAGAACTAATGGGGAAGTCACCTTCATTTTTTGAAGAGCTGTGAACCAAGGTCGACAAGACCAATATGTTGCTACTACGATGACCTCAGCCTCTAACTCTCTTATCCTTTGAAGTAGTCTGGGAAGTACTGGCAATGGAGGGAATGCATAAAGAAGATCCGCAGGCCAGGGAGACAGAAGAGCATCTGTCCCCGTCACTAAAGGATGATAGAACCTTGTAAAAAATCTGTCCAGTTGATTGTTGTTCAGAGAGGCAAAGAGGTCCACCAGTGGAACTCCCAACTCAGATTGGATTAGTCAGAAGAGGTCCCTGTGCAGCGACCATTCACCTTCTTGAATTGTCCAGCGACTCAACCAATCAGCCTGTGTGTTGACAGTGCCCTTCACAGGTTCCGCTCTGAGTGAAGCTATGTGGTTTTCTGCCCAAGACAATGAGAGAGTCGCTTCCCAATGAAGTGCTAGGGACCGAAATCCGTGTGTTTAGATAGGTTTTGGCCGAGATGTTGTCAGTGCGTATAAGGACATGACGTTCCTGAACTTGAGTCATAAGTTGCTGAAGCGCTAGCCAAATGGCCTAAAGCTCCAGCAGGTTGATCGGAAGCGTCGTCTCCACTGCTGACCATTTGCCTTGGACTGGTCGATGGTCTAGTGTGGCTCCCCACCCGGATAAGCTGGCATCTGTGAATATCTACAGATGGTCTTGAATCCAGAAGGTCTTGCTTTGAGATAGATTGTTCAGTCTGGTCCACCAGCGGAGGCTCGACTTCACTAGCAGTGGTACTTTTAATGAGAATTCCAGCTTCAGGGCAATGGAATTCTGATATGGGTGAAGAAGCTTTTGTAATTGTCTGGAATGAAATCTTCCCCATTGGAGCGTATCGAAAGCTGCAACCATGAGTCCCATCATCCTGGTGAGAATGCATAGGGATGCATAGGGATGACGCCCTTGCTTGGATGATCTGTGTTGCCAGGTCCTTGATCTTCTTCGTCTTTGCAACAGGAAGGAACAGTTTCTTCGCACTGGTGTCTATTATTACTCCCAACCTCTAACATGGTTTCAATGAGCTCGTTTGCAGGTTGACGAGAAACCCGAAGGTCTGTAGGCATTGTATGATCGTGTGTGTGTGTCCCTTTGAGCCAGGTCCCATGATGGTGATTGGATCAAAATGTCATCCAAGTAAGGATGGACGTGTATGCCCTTTTCCTGGAGACAAACTATAGGGATTTCATTCGGAGATGTTTGAGATCTACATACCGGTTCAAATATTTCAGATCTAGAATTGCCCTCCAATCTCCGTTTTTCTTGGAAACCATGAAGAAGACGGAATAAAACCCATTCCAACGGTCCTCTATGGAAACGGGTTCTATGGCCTGAATGCTCTATAGATGATCTACTGTAGATCTGGTTCTTGCCATCTTCACTGGATTCCTGTGAACCGGAGAAACAACAAAACGTTGAGGTGGGGTGGAAAGAAATTCTATTTTGTAACCTTGTGTGACAATGTCTATGGTCCACATGACTGGACGTGAGGTGAGCCACTCCTGTTTGAATAGGCATAGGCGCCCCCCCCCCCCACTGGAGGGGTCGAGTAGTCATGCTTTAGGGTTTTTGGGGTCTCCTCCTCTGTTGAATCTACCTCTAGAGGATCTGGGAAACCTGCTGTTGGTGTTGAAGCTGCCATGGCGAAAGGATTGCTTGTTATTCCCCCAGGAAAGTCTTCTGGAATCTTGTCTAACCTGGGGGTGTTAAGTATAGGGACAAAAGGAGGGGGAAAGGCTCACTGTCCTCTTATCTTCCAGACGCACATACTTGGGCAAGGCTTTTTTCTTACCACGGGTCTCCACTAGTATTTTCTCTAGGGAGTCTCCAAACAACTTGGTCCCTTGGAAGGGGTATGCAGAGACAATAGCTTTAGATTGATAGTCAGCTGGCCAGGCCTTCAGCCAGACTATATGCCTAGCCGCCGCAGCTGAAGCCATTGCCCTGGATGCAAGGACCATGGAGTCTAAGGTGGCATCAGCAGTATAGGAACTTGCTTTGAGAATCCTATTTGCTTCTTCAAGTAATCTTTGATTGTTTTCTGGTAGCATTTGAATTAATTTTTGCATCCACACAATGGTGGCTCTCGAGACAGTGGAAGTGGCAGATGAAGCCCTAAGAGCAATGGCATTGGCTTCATGGGCCTTCCTTAAAGTGAAGTCTGCTCTCTTATCTAAATTATTGTTTACAGAGCCATACCCATCCTCAGACAGGAGGCCTGAAGATTGCAGAGCAGCTATAGGAACATCAATTGCTGTAAGACCCTTGATGCAGAGGAAATTAAAAGGATATAATTTCCTAGTAGATCCTGGGATGGGTTCGCTAGATAGGGGTTTTTCCCATTCTGCTTTAATTTTCCTCATGTAGAAGTCAGGGAAAGGGAAGGCTGATTCAGTAAAATCCTCAGGAAGAAAAAAACTCATCTGTTATTTCCGAACCCTCATACTGATGTTGCAAGACTTTGTTCTCAGCTTACTGTGAGGCTTGGATTTTGAGAACCGACAAGGTTTTGTCTAACAAGTAAAGAAGGTCCTCAGGCTTGAAAAACCGAAAGGTTTTTTCCTTTTTAACTATTCCTTTGGAATGCCCTCCCCTTCATCCTCTTGATTTGAGGAGAACTCCCCTTCCTCTTTTTCACTGGGTATCTGAGAAATATCATTGCCTTCATCAATTAGAGTATCAGGTATGAAGGGATCTGGTTGAAATCTTTTTTGGGCCCCCCATGTCTCTGTCTCTTTGGGGGGGGGGAAGAGGAGGATCTGAACCAATTGGGAGCATGACCACCCGACCTGTGGAAAGAGGCTATTTCCTCCCTCATCGCCCATCTGGAAAAGGCCATCGCGTCTGGGGAGATGGGACGCTGTTTACGTTACCACTCCTGTCAATTTGGCGGTCTGTCTCTTGGTCCGACCCCTCAGGATATCTCGTCTGCTCCTCTCCCCCATTTCGACCAGAGGGCTCGGGGGGATCATTGTGCGGGTTTTGGCACTAGAGGCCATCCCCGTCTTTAGAAACGCGGCTATGTCTAGCCAAGGTGGCCACTGACATTTGCGCAGGCTCCGTTTGCGCACAGGATTCAGTTTTGGTGCGTTTGGAGGAGCTCTCTACTTCGGTCTCCTTGAAGCGTAGCCGACCCTGCTGCAGCTCACTTTTGCACCGCCTGGTCTTGGCTGTAGCTCGGGCATCCTCCCACCTCCATCTCCGGGGTGGAGAGGAATCCATCACTCTCAGTTCTATAGGCCATTAGCTGTAAGCAGGAGGCCGGCTGAGAGATCATCCTTCAATGCTAGGAAGAGGGAAAATGAAAGAGAGAGAAGATTTTTTTGTTTTGTTTTTTTTGTGAGAGAGAAGCAGAAATAGAAGAAATAGAATAAGGAATGAATAACATTAAATTAGAATAGCAATAGTAGCGGTGGTGTTAAGCATAGCTAACACCTAGCTGGTCTCCCTACTGAGGCAGGAAAAGAACTGAGCCTAGGGTGACTCCCGCAAAAGAAACAGGAAGAAATTTAACCTAGCCCTGCCTCCCTGATGATTGGTGGGAATCACCCACACAAGATGGCCTCCACCTCAGAGGGAGAAGAGACACATACGCCGGCACCAACAGTCTCTCAAGGTCGGAGTAGCTCAAAGAACGATAAGCATGCCATGAGAAATATAACATAACATTCCACAGTCCTGACGTCAAGGGTTCACTCATCCCACCTCCCGGGTAGGAGATAGCTGCATTAGCTGATAGGTTATCACCGCCCGCATGACAGCCTTTGCTGCACTGCCTGGGTGAACCTAGCCAGGTACAGGGCTCAGTCAGGTCTGTGGACATGTGCCTGTGGCCCAGCTGCCAGAGCCATGGTGGCCTCTGGCATCCACAGGGGTCAGTGATGTTGCTGCCATAAGGGCCACACATGCCTGAGACCCTCAGGCCCCCATGGCCGTGGCCAGGAAGTGGCCCAGCTCTGTCAGCCATTCTGTTTTTCACATTGCTTAGAATCTTGAAAAGGGGAAGGACAGCAGTGACTACAGAGCTAGGAATTTTCACCAGGTGAGACGGTTAAGCCATGTGTCAGTCGCACCTCTGGAGTTGTAACTTCTGCAACCATAACTGGGGGGGGGGGGAGTCGTGGATGGTACTGCGCATAATCAGGATGCTGGATAGGTATGGGCGCTTACAAGGAGTGGCTTCTGCTGTGGTGTGAGCACGTGATGATGTTTCAGCTGTGCAGTTGGGATGTTGGCTCTCCCCACTGGATCAGAACCTGCATATGGGCCAAAACAGATGCAGGAGCTGCCAGGGACATTCTGTCCTGGCAGAACAAAGGGCCATCAGCAGTACCACAAGGCCTCCATGCAGCAAAAGAGGCGTCCCGTCTGATGCTTTAATGCTGCAAGAGGGCCCACCGGGTTTTGGTTTCCCCTCCCTCCTCACCTGCATCGGCATTCTGTTGGCACCTCCTTGTAATGGAAGAGGAACAGCGTTAGTACCTTCAGGGCATATACCTCCTGGACGGAAAAGGGTTTGGCCATGGGGAATCGACCAGCACATAGGCTGTTGGTGCTTGTTGGCCACTGTGGGGTTTTGCCCAGTGGGGGTGTTGCCACCTGGCTGAGGGAACAGTCTAGTCCATTCCTATCACAGTGGCCCCCTCCCCTGGCAGTTTCCTTGGGCAGCCCCCGACACACTTAACCACCCTGTGTGCTGCATCCATGTGTGTCTGGGGGCCCACTGCTCACCCCCACGACTGCCATGTTTGAGAGAGGGAGACACCGTGTCCTGTGTAGGCCCAGAGGAGGTACCATAGCTAACGCCCAGAGGCGGTACAAAGATAGAGGACTGGGAGCCTTGCTCACCTGCTCACACGCAACTGCCCCTTGGGAACCCAGCAGAGGGCCGGTGTACCTGAGCAGGCCAAAATCTGGAAGAGGTCAGCCACAAAGTGTGGACTTTGCTCTCCCTGTGCTGTATTCCCAGGTGCTCGCCCAGCAGTGCTAGCTGCCCTGTCTGTGTTGTGCCCACCACTGAGGGGGTGTGTGTACTCATTCTAAGTCTGTACAGCAAGGAGCTCTCAGACAACGTTCCGTGCTACACACACCACCTCTGGAATTCTGGGGTTACCTCCTGGAACCATTTGTAGGGTGGGGGGGTGTGATTGGGTGCCAAGGAGGCACGTGGCCAAAGCAGGGGAGTGCACTGATTGGGTTTGCACTTGGTATCCTGAGCTGACTGGGGTCCTGTGGGCGTGGCCACAGCTGTGTGAGGGGGAGTGAATTTGAAGTTGCCATAGCTATCAGTGGGCTATGATGCCATTTTTGCCAGCACAACTTTGCACCCGCTTAGGGGGTGGAGGGCACTGCCACACTGAAAACACTTTGCAAGCCACCTAGCTGCTGCCATATCCTCTGGAACACCCACATCTACACCGGCAGCGGGGTTTGTCCCCCCCTCCAGTGTGCTGACTCAGCTGTGCGGCACCGCTAGTGCCATGGACCAGCATAAACTGCCTTTATGCCAGCATAACTCAAAATTACACCAGATTAGGGGTCAGTCCTAAGATTACTCTGTAAAAGGATGCCCTTTCCATATCATTTCCAACAAGTATGAGTAAAAATGTCCCTCTGAAGGCAATGACTGAATTCCTACAGAGTCCAGAAGCTACTTAGACTGTTTACCGGTATATTCTTATGCCCAGTAAAGAAAGCGACACTGGTGTGGAACTATGAGCCAATCTACCCAAGACACTGTACATTACCAGAAAAAGACAGTCAAGTTCTTTTGGGACAGAGTGGCACACAATAAATCAGGCAGGCACAGGTTGGCAGACAGAAGGCATGGTGGCCAAGAAGGCTAATCTACAAGCCTCCTTGTGCAGTAAGTGATCAGGAATGATGGAATAAAGCTTTATATCAGCCAGTGGCATAGGATTGGTCCTCTAGGGTCACCTGGTTCCTCAGGCCAGGAGGATTCCGGAAATGTTGTGCAAATGTCTCACCATGAACTCCCTGCAGCAATCCTGATGGGGCAGGAAGTCTCTCTGCCAGACAGACTGTTATTAGGTCTTTTGTGTTTTTATTTTATTTAGAAGATCTATATCCTGCCTTTGAGCCCTTTACTAAACTGGTTCCAAAAACAGATTCTGGTTCCTAAATATTTGACTTTAGTATCTGGGCATCAGATACTTAAAAAAAAAAAATCAGCCCTGTGCTAAAGTTATGGTGGCCTGTAAATCTAAATTAATTTATTAAGATAGTTATTTATCATTAGACCCCTGGACCATCTAGCTCAGTACTTTCTATTCCAATCAGCAGTGACTTTCAAGAATCTCACAGGACAGCTTTTCTTTCTCAAAAGCTGGGACTCTTTAACTGACTGGATATATTAAAAGAATTGAATCTCATACTTTTTTACAGGTGGGCTGAGCAATGGCCCCTTCCATAATACTGTTTAATTTGCTGCTATTAGTAACACAAATTTTCCTTTGTTTTCCAGGAAAAGGCTTAATATCGAGCACTTTTTAGGAAAAATAGCCAGGATCAGGATAATTTATGTTACTTTTGAAACAATTAAAACACAAATAGAACAACAGCAGTCTCTCTCATTAAGTGTGTATGTGTGTGTGTGTGTACACAGTTGTCACAACATACTGATGAAAACGTGTACAATGCTTGAAAAGTCGCATCTGGCCTTATATTAACTGGGCATCGGGGACTGAAGAACTGACCTTCCTCAGTCTGATTTCCTGCTGCTCCCTCCCTACATAACTGGAAAACCAGATTATGGGAACATTTTCTTCTAGAAAAAATTGCCTCACAGAACGCTGTGCTCTCCACAGGTGGCTGTCTATGCACATTTCAAGCCATTTGGTTTCCAATGGTTGCATACTTGTCTAATGGGGATTTTCTCCCTAATAACTGCTATTATCGAGACATTTTGTATTTTTGAAGCTTCTGCTAGCTCCCTTCATAATGTTTTAATTTGTCTTATTTCTTGTCCAGTTTACTACCATTACTGAATATCTGTTCCACTTTATGCAAATGTTTATTTTTGTATTGTATTAAAAATAATAAATAAATAGTTAAAAATATGTGCTTTTTATAAATTTATTATTTTATGCCTCCCAGTGATTTCTGCAAAGGCAGAAAACTAGAAAGACTCACAGCCTGAATTTCCAGTAAAAAAACCCCCCATGAATGCTACAATTGGCCTCAATGCTCTAGGGACATAGGGTGGCTATACTCTGGGCTTTGGCATCCCTCTTACCAAAAACTCTACGTACTTTACATTATTACATTGCAGTGCAAAACGAGTTTTATTTTAGATCATTATTTTATTTATTTAGAAAATGTATATGCTCCCTCTCCAGAGATGGGCTCAAGGCAGTTCACATAATATAAATAATCCTATATCTGATGTTGAACCTGCCCCCCCATGCAGATCAATAGACCCAGAAAAATAAGCCATGAAGTCAAGCAGATATAACAACGTCAGGTAGCCTAAAATACTATTCATAAAATAACCTTCAGGCTAGAAACAGACATCAAAAAGAGATAGAACCCCTCAGTTTAAAAGCCAAACTAAAAAGAAATGTTTTCCTTGGGGTTCTGTGAAGAAAACTGGTTTCCTAAAATTTGTCTGTTTGAATGTTTGGTCCAGGATTCGAATGTGGCCTGCTTGTGGGTTAACACAGTCCAGGGCTGAGGACAGACTGGCAGTCTGGCCCGCTCTGCCTCCGCTTTAAAAGCAGAGGCAGAGCGGCAGTCCAGACTGCCACATCTGCCTGGAGGAGGCGGGCCAGACGCAATGTGTCCGGCTCCACGCTCCTCCCGCAGCAGCCAGGCACCACTTAAAAGTGGTGTCCTGGCTGCTGCGCATGCATTCCACCCACTTCTGGCGGGTGTGAACGCGCGCCAGCAGAGGAGCTGTGTGGCGTTTGCATGCCACCGGCGAAAACCGCCCGCAGTCTGGATGCTGCGGGCGGCTTCCTTGCAGCAGCATGCGAACGCCGCGCAGCGGGGGCAATTCCCCCCGCCTTGTTCTGCCACGCTGCGGAGGCGCAGAAGAACAACAGTCTGTCCTCAGCCCAGAAACAGCCTTGCTGAAGCTAGGTGTTGCCTCCATGATCCTTATTTCCCCCTGGACCAGAGCAAGGCCGTTAATGTAATAGGGCTGCCAAGTCCCACCTGGCCACGTGAAGGGTAGGGAGGACAGCGACCTTCAGTGGAGTATGCAGGGCTCTTTTTCTAGCTGGAACTTCTCTGCATATTAGGCGACACCCCCCCCCCCAATGTAGCCAATCCTCCAAGGGCTTACAGAGCTCTTCTTACAGGGGCTACTGTAAGCCCTTGGAGGATTGGCTACATCAGGGGTTGTGTGGCCTAATATGCAAAGGAAGTCCTGCTACAAAATGAGCCCTGGGGGTATAATGCCATAGATTCCCCCCTCCAAAGCATCCCTTTTCTCCAGGGGAAGTGATTCTCTGTAGTCTGGAGATGAACTGTGATTCCGGGAGATCCCCAGGTCCCACCTGGAGGCTGGTGAAGCACTATAAACCAAGAATAGAGATTTCCCAATGATCCTAAGGTCTGAACATCAGGTAGAGAAGAAAGCCTTTATTTTTATGACGTCAGTCTCAGCAATGGTAATCCATCAAAGATACCGAGCCCAGATTTTACTGAGGCTTGGTGTTTTATACCAGGGGGTGGGGACGCACAGAAAGGAAGGGGACAGTGTCATACAGCATCATATTTGTTAACAAACCATACGCTATAACTCCGCCTAACTAGCTGCTCAAGTGTTAGGAATGTTTCTATCTAAATGCTGCTAATTGCTTGCCGTTCCCATGGTTCTTTAGCCCAGCCTAAGAGCAATAATGTTGCCCACTAAACAATGTAAGACTGTTAGCTAGATGTTGTTAGTGTTCCAGGTAACAGCAAAGAATCTTGTTTCAGTGACCTTGCGTTTCAAAGCTTCTAACTTACTAAGCAATATGCAGAGTTCTATTCAGCATAATTATTGATTAATTTTTCTTATTGCTTCATTGGCATCCATAATAACGAAAGGACGTTTTGGAGATCAGTAATTTACAGGGTAGCCAGGTCAGAAGTAGGGCTGCCAAGTCAGCCTGGGGGGGGGGGGCGGGGGATCCCCCGCTACAGGTGTTGCTGATCAGCTGGCCAGCGGGGGAAACCCTGCCCCCGAAGTCATCCAGCCTGGACGACTTCCCTCATGTAATGACGTCACCCGGAAGTGACGTCAGCATGTTGGGGGCGTTGCCAGGGCGACGCCCCCAACGTACTAACGTCACTTCTGGTGACGTCAGCCAGTGCGTGCGCTTTGCGCGCGCACCAATGAAGCTCCCGGCCAGCAGAGGACTCCCCACCCCCCGCCGGTAAACTCGAGGGACTTGGCAACCCTAGTCAGAAGCAGTGTTCCCTCTAAGCTGAGTTAGTGTGAGCTAGCTCAAAGATTTTTAGCCTCCGGCTCACACATTTTTGTCTTCGCTCAGGAAGGACAGCTCCAGACTTCCGGCAAGATTTGCGACCATGGCGGACGCGCTCCTCCGCACTAGCGGGGAGCGCGATCCGTACCCGGCGGGAAGAAGGGGCTTCGGACCGGTGCCGAGCCCCCAGAGACCCTAGTGAAGGGGCTCTGCCTGGGGTGGCACGAGGGGGATCTCTCCCTACGGTGGCGATCGAGGGATTGAGGTCCCCTTTCATCACCCCCATAGGTTCCCCCGTCCGTGGGAGCCGTATGGCTAAAAGCGCAAAACCGAGAAGCAGCAGAGAGTGTGAAGCAATGACGCTGGAACTGACAGCTACGCTTGGAGAAACAGTGAGTCTGAAGTAAAAAGAAACAGAATACAGCGGGAAAGGCGGGTGGAGTAAACCCCCCCCCCCTCGAGACTGGCTCTTGACGTGGCGGGACTCTTGACGTGGCGTTACTGCATGAAAAAACGTATGTTCGGCTTGCTTGATGGCAGCATCGCGCTTTAGAGGATATGAACTTTAAAAAGATATAAGCGCAGTCGTGGAATTTGCTTCTTTCGTCCATCTTATCTAACTATCAACAAAGAAGCACAGTCTCAACAATGGCGGGGAAACCGAAACCTTCCCCCAAACTAGGAAGTACAGCTCCGAGTTCAAAGGTTGATACCACGGAGATGAGCACGGTGTTCTCCTCGTTATTGCGACCTCTAGTGGACCAAATGACAGCTCTCAACGTTAAGATGGACAAGATGCAATTGGACCTGAAGGAGTCGAATAAAACTACAGAGAAGCTGCAGCGAGAACTTCTGGAAGTTAAGACTTCGGTTAAAAATCATGATGCAAGACTACAAAAAGCGGAGAAAGAAAAGGCCTTCCATTCTGATCAGCTCTTGAAACTTCAGATGGAAAGATCGAATTTTTTCCTAAGACTTCAGAATGTACCAGAGGATAAAGGAGAAGACCTTAAGAATCTGTTAAGTGAAGCGCTTGAACCAGTGACGGGCTTAAAAGCAGCGGAAATAAAAAGCGATATGGATATGGTTTACAGAACCTATCCAGATTATACTAAAAAGAAAAGCCTGCTTGGTGAGATTCAGATAAGGTTCTCCAAAAAGTCAACAAGAGATGTGGTGCTCAGGACCACAAATAAAGCAGTTCTGAAGATCAAAGGAAAAGAAGTTAAAGTGATGAAAGACATCCCATTTGAAATAAGGAAAAGAAGGAAAGCCTATGGAAAACTGATATCTTGGCTACAGTCTGAATCTATTATCTATAGGTGGAATGTTCCGGAAGGACTGAGCTTCAGCATCAAAAACAAGAAATACAAGATTGACTCTGTCCAACAGGCGAAAAGTTTTTTGGAAAAAAGCAAAGAAAAGAAAAAAGAGAAAGACTCAGATGGTTCACTGGCATCGCAAGAAAGTATGTATGGATTTGATAGCTCAAAGAGCGAAGAAGAAACGTCTGACTCGGAAAAGGGAGCAGCAGCTCCAAAAGTACAAGAAGAGACTGTTAAGACAAGAAGAGGACGAAAGAAGAAATAAAGGCTGAAATGTTTTTTGAAACTGCACTTATATATAATAGATAATGTGTATAATTAAGCATTCCTTCAAAAGAGCATGTCTGTCAAACAGCTTTTTTTTATTTTTCATGTATCATCAGTAACAATTTTATCTAAATATTGACCAAGGTTTAAAACGCTTCATATGTATTAATGGCATAGCAATATTAAGCAAATGATAAAGCACACTCTGTATAAGGTAAACATAACTTAGAAAAGTAGCGTTGTAGAATTAGATATAGATAAAATCAATAAAAAATTAAAAAAAAAAAAGGAAGGACAGCTCCAGAGCAAACTAATTTATGCAGTAGCCAAATTGCTCGCTCAGTACTTTAATCATGCCAGTAGCTCACAAAGTAGAATGTTTGCTCACAAGACTCCGCAGCTTAGAGGGAGCATTGGTCAGAAGTGACTTGATCATTCAGGGCTGCCAACTCAGGGCTGGGAAATTCCTGGAGATTTGGGGGCAGAGCCTGGGGGAAGGTGGGGTTTGGGGGCCATTGCGCCCTCTCTCTCTCCAAGGTGTCTCATCGCTGGCGTTTCCATACTGGACATTTGTCCCTGCGTTCCTAATCCGCCCTCTTAAAGCCCCAAGCGAAGCCCTGCTGCAGGAGGACCCAGTGCGGGTGTAAAAGTATTCGAATCGCCACAGGAAAACCGCCCCTCCCGCTCTCGCCACAACGTCTCCCGGCGCGCGCATGCTCAGGTTCGCCATGCCCCGGCGGCGGCGGGGGGGGGGGGAAGAGACGGGACGGGGCGGGTGCTCGCGACCCAACGCCGCGGCCGAGGACGCTTCAGAGCGAGCACGCGCACGTGCGACGAAGAGACGTGGGGGGGGAGGGGCCGGACTGCCGTCGCGGCTTCCCGCCGCCTGCGTCAAGAGGAGACGTGACCGAAGCCGACGAACCCCGGCCGGCCCACGAGGGGGAAACGGAGCCGGTAAAGAGGAGCCGGCGAGGGGCGCTGGCGGGGGGGGGGAGGGGCGCCTCGTGACGAGGAGGCTGCGGGATTGGCGGTGGGGGGGGGAAGGGGAGGAGCGACTCTGCAGCGGGCGTGACGCGCCTCGTTCGTCAAGGAGGAGCCGCGTGGGAATGACGCGTGCGCGTGACGTCTCGGCTTTAGGCGGGAAAACCGGGGCGGGGGCGGGTGTCAAGGGGCCAAGGGGCGGCTCTGAGGAAATAAAGGTTGGGAAAGAGAAGTTAAAGCCCCGCCCTCTCCGGACCGAGCCCGACTTTTTAGCCACTCTCTTCCCCTCCCTCTCCTGGTTTATACTAGAAGACCATCGTTGTAAACTTGCATATATTAAATTAGCATATGCAAATTGCGTGCAAATTCCAGGTGAGTTCATCTGCAGCGGCGGAATGGAAGAGAAGCTCCGTCTCTGAAATAGCAAGGAAGCAAGGAGACCAGGTTGTTGCTGCTTGCTGTTACCTGCAGTGGGCCACTAGCGGGGGAAAGTGTCAAAAAATGACATTGTAGTGGCAGACAGTGCAACATCATTTCTGGCACATACGTGGAAGTGACATCACATCACTGGCGTGACACAATTCACCAGCTAGGCTTCCCAAAAATCCCTGGCATTTTTGTTTTTTTATAATAATTTTTATTATTTTAGACAAGACATACATACATACATATATGTGTGTGTGTGTGTGTGTGTGTAATCATGTCATCAATATCTCTTAAACTATCATACCTACCTGTCTAATTATCTATCTTGCTACCATATAGCCTACTAATCTCTGCAATTTTATATTTTGACAATACATACTTTCTTCTCTTTAAGCGTTGCCTGAGCATTCCGCTATAGTTTTCTACTAAATACCTTTAAATGTACCTTGGAGTTTCATAAACATTTGAACTCACAAACAGGATCTCTTATCATTCATGTCATTTTTCCATCTATCATAGACCTCAATTAGACATTTTAATTTGATCTTCCCTTACATACATTTAATATACTTTAAGGTTTTAAATTGCTGGGGAAAACATCAATAACCTCAGATATGCAGACAATACCACTCTAGTGGCAGAAAGTGAAGAGGATCTCAAGAGCCTCTTGCTCAGAGTAAAAGAGGAGAGTGCAAAAGTTGGCTTGAAACTCAACATCAAAAAAACTGAGACCATGGCATCCGGCCCCATCGCTCCTTGGCAAATAGAAGGGGACGTCATGGAAGCAGTGACAGACTTCACCTTTCTGGGATCCAAGATCACTGCAGATGGTGACTGCAGCCATGAAATTAAAAGACGCCTGCTCCTTGGAAGAAAAGCTATGGCAAACCTAGACAGTATAACAAAAAGTAGAGACATCACCATGCCAACAAAAGTCCATATGGTCAAAGCAATGGTATTCCCAGTAGTGATGTATGGCTGCGAGAGTTGGGCTATGAGGAAGGCCAAGCGCCGAAGAATAGATTCTTTTGAATTATGGTGCTGGAGAAGACTCTTGAGAGTCTCTTGGACTGCAAGGAGATCAAATCAGCCAATCCTGAAAGAAATAAACCCTGATTGTTCTCTGGAAGGCCAGATATTGAAGCTGAAGCTCAAATACTTTGGCCACCAAATGAGAAGGGAGCACTCACTGGAGAAGGCCCTGATGCTGGGAAAGACTGAAGGTCAAAGAAGGAGGGGACAGCAAAGGATGAGATGGTTAGACAGTGTCATTGATGCAACAAACATGAAATTAAGCAAACTCCGGAACATGACACAAGACAGGAGGGCCTAGCGTGATGTGGTCCATGGGGTCGTGAAAAGTTGGACTCGACTGTGCGGCTGAACAGCAACCACAAGGTTTTAAATAAGTTTCTCTCTAAGCCATCTTTGGCAGTATATTATTACACATTCTTCTTATAAGGGTTACTTGAACATTTTAAATTAATCTTCCACTAAATACGTTTCATATGCATTAATGTTTTATGGGTACATAGAAACAGCTTCCCATAGGGCCAATCTTAATCAGTTACTCATACGTAGGGTCAGGGCTCTGTTGGGGCCGGGGTGCGCCAGAGCGCTGCTCTGGGAGAGAAGGGGACGGGGGCGGGCACATTACAAAGCCCCGCCCCCCGGCCTGCGCTTCGGAAGAAAGCCCTCTTCCCCCCTTCACCCTTCCTGGCCGCGGCAGACCGCCGCCGGCCCGGGGAAAAGCCCATTCTTCCCCCCCTCACTCAGCCCGGGCTGCGGCAAGCGCCGCTGGCCCGGGAAGAAGCCCTTCCCTCCCTCCCCCACTCACCATTCCCGGGGCTGCGGCTGGCCGCCAGCCCCAGGAAGAACCCCCTCCCTTGCCCACTCACCATTCCCGGGGTCGCAGCTGGCCGCCGGCCCCGGGAAGAATTCCCCCCCTCCCCCCCTCAGCAGTTCCCGGGGCTGCGGCTGGCCGCCGGCCCCGGGAAGAACCCCCTCCCTCCCCCCCTCAGCAGTTCCCTGGGCCGCGGCTGGCCGCTGGCCCCGAGAAGAACCCCCTCCCTCCCTCCCCCCCCTCAGCAGTTCCCGGGGCCGCAGCTGGCCGCCGGCCCCGGGAAGAAGCCCTTCCCTCCCTCGCCCACTCAGCAGTTCCCGGGGCCGCAGCTGGCTGCCGGCCCAGGAAGAACCCCCTCCCTCCCTCCCCCCCACTCACCGTTCCCGGGGCCGTGGCCGGCCCCAGGAAGAACCCCCTCCCTCCCCCACTCACCTGTTCCCCGGGCGCAAGGGAGGGAGAAGGAAGGAAGGAAGGGGGGCGCTTCTCTCCCCACTGGGGCTGGTGTTTCCCTCCCTCCCCCCCCGTTGCTTGGGCCTGAGTGGCTTAATGCCACCCAGGCCCAAGCAAGGGGGGGGGAGGGAGGGAAACACCAGCCCCAGTGGGGAGAGAAGCGCCCCCCTTCCTTCCTTCCTTCCTTCCTTCCTTCCTTCCTTCCTTCCTGTTCCTTCCTTCCCCCCTTCCTTCCTTTCTTTTCTCTCTCTCCCCCCAACTACCTACCTACCTTACTGTTCCTTCCTTTCCCCCTTCCTTCCCCTCTCCCTTCCTCCCTCCCCCCTTCCTTCCTTCCTTCCTTCCTTCCTTTCTTGTCTCTCTCCCCCCACCTACCTACCTACCTTCCTGTTCCTTCCTTCCTTCCTTCCTTCTCTCTCTCTCCCCCAACTACCTACCTACCTTACTGTTCCTTTCTTTCTTCCTTCCTTCCCCCCTTTCTTCCTCCCTCCCTCCCTCCTTCCTTCCTTTCTTCCTTCCCTCCTCCCTCCCTCCCTTTCTCTTTCTTTCTTTCTTTCTTTTTCTTTCTTTCTTTCTTTCTCTCTTTTTCTCTTTCTCTCTTTCTCTCTTTTTCTTTCTTTCTTTCTCTCCCCCACCTACCTACTTACCTTCCTTCCTGTTCCTTTCCTTCCTTCCCCCTCCCTCACTCCCTCCCTTCTTGCCTTCTGACACACTGCCCATGACGTCAGGGATGTGTGGCCTTTTGACACTTCCGGTGACATCAGGGGGTGTGGCATATACAAATAAGTTATGCTAATGAGCTCCTGCACCTCTTTTTTTTACAAAAGGACCCCTGCATAGGGTTACCTTAAGTCAATCTTGTAGGTTAAATTTTTTAGAAATTTGCAGTTGTACATACAAAAGGGTTCCCTAACCCAGTCTTATTTGTAAGAACTTAATTATTTTTTTCTTTTTCTGATTTCTTCTTTTCAGTAATGTCTTATTTTTGTGTCTCTTGTCTTTATAAATAAAGAGACTTCCTTTTAAAGCACTCCATCTGTATTCAATTCTTGAAGTGGTTGAGGGTTCCATAAATTCTGTTTTATCTTCTCTCTGAGCTATTTTTTCCTTTACAACTTTGGAAATTTTAATTTTTGTCTGTCTTTTAATGACTATTGTAGTCTTCTACAGATATTCTTCTTTTTTTAAATATATGTCTTTTTGTGGGGTGCATCCTCTTGCTTATAGTTTTGGTCTATATCTTGTAAAATTTGGTGCTGAGATTCCTTCATCTTGATTGTACTGGTGTATTTTCCTTTTTGGTTTGTGTTGAATCAAAAGCTTCTTCAACTGCCAGATTGATTGCATCGACAATTGTACGTTTAAGCTCCTCCCAAGGAATCTGCATGAAGCTAACATCCACAGAGCTCTCTGCACATACATAATATGGCAGTTTTTTGTATGCATCTTGTGCACTCATTTTAACACAATACCAAAGCCCAACACAGCCCAGCAAACCAAAAGCCTCTGTAGTTTTTTTTTCAATAGTCCCCACAAAGCTGGCTCCATTTACTAGATAGTTCTACAGTAGACATATTAACAACCAGGAATCTGTCAACATAAGTCAGATGTTTTGCAGTTTATACAATGGAGTGTGCGCACTGTAAACTTTTATGGTTTCAACAATGAGACTGGTGTTATGGGAAACTTACAAAATGGGAAGTTCAATTCTAAATGTCCCTCTTAACTTCCTTTCTTTTCCAAAAACGGTTTGTAATCCTTTTGGTGAGATATATTCTCCCTTGGGGGTATTTAGTCATTTCTCTTTTAAAAATCTGTATATAATTACAGTGAATCACTTAGATCCAAAAGCCAGCAGATAACAAAGAAGCCAAAGGTTTATTCAAATTTATATTCCAGGAAAAGATATTAGAAGCTCAAACAACAATCTTGTTTTCCTCTTTGCCCCAGAGTAGGTTTGGTGCTGCTTTTCTTTTATTAACTTGTTCTAGGCGCTTTGAAGAGAAGGGGGGGGGGATTTCCCACCCCTCCTTTCCTGGTCCTTTTAAAAATTTAAATGGGCTTAATCCAATGATTGTTAAATTCTTCAGTGTTGTTTTTACAATTACAGTAGAAATTTTCATCAGTGTTATGGATGAGGCTCAAAATAACTCTCTTCTTATGGGGCGTTCCCAGCTAATGTGGTTATGGCTGCCATAACTGCTCTGCTTCATTCCTTGCTTCTGGGACGATTCAGAGCTTCCAGCCCTCTTGCTCACAGGGGGCCTGAATCTAGTCCCTTGCACTGGACCTTCCTCCAGGAAAAACTCCCCTAAAAAGAACGAAGAGCCGGCGGTACCCGGGAGCGATTCCCAGTGCTGACCGTGTCACTGCTCCGCAGCCCCACCTCCTCTAATCCCTGGCATTTTTGGTCAGTGCCTGTTGGGGGGGGGGAGGGGCAATGACCATAATCCCCTACACAATGACTTCACTTTTGCTGTGAGCCAGAAACACCGTGCCGGGGCAACACTCTAGCTCACTTCCAAAAAACTCCATAGAGTCCCCACACACAAGGAAGTTCCTTCCAGCATGAATCTAACATATGTGGCATTCCCTTCTACAGTTAACACACCAGAGCCCCCAAGAGTTTCAGAAGCCGCACAGGGGCCTTGGCATTGGGAAAGCATTTGTTAGCTGGAGTTAAGAAATCAGAGGATATTTCTACACCTCAAAAAACTGAAGATATATAAATAGTTTATGCTGTACCATGAGTGTGACCTGCCAGTCAGGATGTCCCTGGCTCACATCTTGCCAGGGACTGTGAATTTACTAGGTAACTGAGCCACTCTTCTCTCAAACTGCCTCCCCTCCCCCATCTGCAGTCTGTGGATGACGGTAAAATTAACCCGCCATACAAGATAATTGGGAAGATACTCGTAAGAATGAATGAGTTCTCAAAAGTGCTGTGGAAATACAGCTTTATAATATTTCATCCCTTTGGGATAGGATGAGGTAAGTATGAAAATAATTAAATATAGACAGCCACAAATAGGTAATTGCCAAGAACAACTCTCATGCTGCACTGGAGGGTCAGGCAGGTTCTAAGCACCAAGCACTAATGAGTCTTCACTAAGATCTCTCTACCTCCCGCTTGTTTTATGTCCCAGTATTGCTCTATGGGAACAGCAATCTGACAAGGGAGGAGAGATTAATAATCATAAACAGCATTTGTGTTGTGCTTTCCATGTCCTGCAGTGTAACTCTACTTAGGACTTCACTGCTAGTGAGTTTGTGGCAGCAGTGAGCCTTGAACTAGGGCTCTCCCCAATTATCTCTTAGATACCAAATGTGGATGGTTCCCTTGAAGCACTAAACTTACTAGCTGTCAATACAAAACTGTCCTTGCTCCAAGTCAGATCACTTGAAGTCTCTAGATCACCAATAACCTCAGCAGGAGGAGGACAAAGTTGGCTTATACAAGTCTGCCACACTTGCTGAGCAAACCGCCCCCCCCCAAAGTAACCTTTATCTGTATTGAAAAGGTAGCCAAGGAAGACGAAGGTGCCAAAATTCTTCAGATTTAGTAACATCTCTCCTCCCTTACCAACCATTTGTGGAAACTTTCTTCGAAGAATAATCCTGAATATGCCAGCGATTTGAATATACAAAATCGTGCATTTGGTTTCCTTCCAAAAAGAGAACTCCAGCAATGGTATTTTCTTATTGTAACCAGCAGTTTATTTATGTAGAAAATATACTTTGCTCCTCTTCAGAGACTAGCTCGAGGTGGCTCACAAGGAAAAACAACAACAATAAAATCATAGCAAACATAACATACCAATAACAAAAACAAGCCCAGGGCATTAAAACATCTTAAATTCTGTTTCAGTCATTGTGACAGTTTGAACTAAGTTTGAGTCCAGCAGCACCTTTAAGACCAACAAAGTTTTATTCACTATTTTATTCACAGATGCTGAGGAAGTGTGCTTGCACACGAAATCTTATACTGTGAATAAAACTTTGTTGGTCTTAAAAGTGCAACTAGACTAGAACTTTGTTCTGCTGCTTCAAACCAACGTGCCTAACCCACCTGAATCTGTGACAACTTGAGGCTTCTTTTTCTAGTAAGTTGATAGATACCTTTTTTGCAGGGCTGGGTGACTCTGAAAAGTTTCATTCAAAGGAGTGGCAGTTTCCTTGGAGAGCTACTCAGGATCCTGAGGGGAGAACATGGAGCGCTTGGCATCTTTTAGCAGTAAGTATTTTAACTGAAAGATTGCAGATAGCTCTTTAAATGCTCCAAGAACTGTGCTTTCGTAATAACAATTTAACCTTGGGTGAAAAATTCAAAGGAGGAAAACAGACCTGGTTAGGTCAGACTTGGATGTGGAAGATTTATTAATGTGGCTGCACAACCCAGTGTGGTTCCCAACCACCTTATGGTCGGCTTATGAAACAGAATCAGGGATGGGAGTTTACAGATAAGAGCGGGCCCAGTTCTTAATGGTTGGGGCTGCTAGGGGCAGGAGAAAGAGCTAGCCTTCACCCCAGTGGTGCACCTGTGTACACTTTCTGTTCTCTCATAGCAATTGAACACAGCACTGCTCCAACCCAGAAAAGGAGATCCACGCTCAGAACAATCTGTGAGCAGATTCTCAAAGAAGTTACATACCATCTTAGTTGGAGCTTTCCCACATTTCTATTTTTCACATCCTGGATACAGGTTTTCCCAAATGCAATACCATTCCAATTCTAGGATAAACTTTTTCCTTTATTATTATTTGCAATAAACTAGAATCTAGGATATAACACGGATAGCTAGTGTTTTCAGTTCCAGCTTTGATAACAAAGGACGGTATCTGGGCTTGCAAAAGGCTACCCAGGTTATATTTTTTGTGGTCTTGTTGGCTTCACAGATGATCCTTTTGACAAGCCACCGTGCCGAGGGTGCTCCTCCTACCTTGCGGAACCTTACATCAAGTGTGCTGAATGTGGGCCACCTCCCTTCCTGCTGTGCTTGCAGGTAAACTACTTTTATGAGTGGAGAGAGGAATTCATAAGGATGAGCTTACCAAGCATGCAGCAAGGCCCAGTGGCTGGATAATCAAGAAGCACCTGAGGCATGTTAGTGCCCTTCTTCACAACTGATGCTGCAGTTTGTTGCTGGGTAGGGCTAATCATCACAGACGGGCTCAGGCAACAAGCAGTAATAGACAAATATGTTGTTCTTTCTTGCACTCTGCTATAAAGAAAAGGTGGTTTATAGGAGTCAGGCTAGCTCCCATGTAAGGGTTTTATTGTGCGACACCACAAAAGGTGTTGCTGCAAAAATGTCAAGCAGTAATAGTAGTGAAAGTATTTATTCAGTGATAAAAGGCAATATGGACTGCTGTAAGACTAGGCTTGCCAGTTAGCTGCTGGGCTCCCATTGGCTGCTGCTGCTGCTGCAGCTAATGGCAGAAGAAAATATATTTGAAAATCTTAATTCAGCACAATGGCGCACTACAAATTGCTGGAAACTCTATGGTAAAAGCATCATTTCCGGCAATTCCTAGAGCAGTGTGATATCATTTAGGCGGGATTGATGGTAATGCTGACAGCATCCCCTGTGTCCCCTCCCAACTCCTGCCAGTTGCCAGCCACTGGCTTCCAGCCCTAGATCAGACTGGTAAACTCTCTGCTGTTGACTAATACTGGGGGGCTTCAACATCTATGATTCCTACCTACATACGATATTATATTTTTATTCCTTCCTTCCTCTAGAGCAGGGGTGTCAAACATGCGGCCCGGAGGCCGAATCAGGTCCCTGGAGGGCTTCTATCAGGCCCGCACTTGAATTGGCCATCTCCTGCTTCCAGTTCTGCTGCTGCTGCATCATAGCTTGCTTTGCCAGATTCTCAATTGCTCAGCTTTCATGTTTCCCCCTGGGTCCTAGACTCAGAACTCTGAGCATGAGATTTCTGTGGTGAATGTCCATAAATCAAAAGTAGGTTTGCAGCTTACAGATACACACCTGAACAGCATACTCAAGATTGCAATAGCACAAGTGTTTTGATGCAATAATTCAGAGCAAGAGGTGTCAGTTATCAGAGACTGTTAAATAAACAAAATATTACAAGAGTGCTAATGCTTTAAGCATGTTTTTGTTTTAAGTAAAAAAAATTCTTTGTATTTGTGTCCTTTATAAACGTTTATATCTGTGCTACCTGTCATTACATTTTATGACAAACATGGTCCAGCCCAACAAGGTCTCATTTATGTCGTATCCAGCCGTCATAACAAATGAGTTTGACACCCCTGCTCTAGAGAGTTCAGGGTGGTGTACAAGGTTCTCTGTCTTCATTTTAGCCTCACAAGAACCTTGCATCATCATCATCATTATTTAATTAAATTTCTGAGTTGCCCAATCCCTGAGTGCCCAGGGCTCTGGGCAGTTTACAATAAATTGACATACAAAATACGGTTTAAAATCAGCAATCAATCCCAGAGTTTCACAGTCTTCAGATGGCGTCTATAATTAAATCTAAAACCTGCTCTGGACTGTTCGTCAATCTCATGGGCAGGCTGAGGAGGAGGCCGAAGTGGGCAAGATGGAAAAAGAAAAGAGGGTGCCAGCTATGTTGGAAACCATTGTTGTCCTCAATCAAAAGCTGGCAGAATATCTCTGCCTTACAGGCCCTGCAGAATTGCATTAAGTCCCACAGGGCCCTGATGGAAATTGACAGAAAGTTCCACCAGCTCAGAGCCAGGGCCAAGAAGGCCCTGGCTCTGGTTGAGGACAGCCGGATGTCTTTGGGGCCACAGATCATCAGCAGATTATTCTCAGTAGAGTGTAATGCTCTCCCAGGGACATACCAGAGGAGATGGTCCCAAAGATACACTGGTCCCAGACTGCTCAAAGCCTTAAAGGTCAATACCCGCACCTTGAATCTGACTTGGTACTCCACTGGAAGCCAGTATAGCTGGTACAGCACAGGTTGTATATGTGCCATCTGTGGTGTTCCCGTCAGGACTTGCGCCACTGCATTCTGGATCAGCTGGAGTTTCTGGGTCAGTCTCAAGGGAAGGCCAGCCAGCATAGAGTGAGTTAGAGTAGTCTAGTCTGGAGGTGGTCATCGCATGGATTACTGTGGCTAGGTCAGGGCACAACAGGAAAGGCGTAGATGGAAAAACGCCAATCTGGCAATATTCATGACCCGGGCCTCCATAGTTAAGGAGGCATCTAGAACCACACCCATATTCTTGACAGACTGCGCCAATATCAGTGGTGCCCCGTTGAGAGTGGGAAGTCTATCCCCCAGCCCCGAAGTGCCTCCCACCAGCCACAGAACCTCCGTCTTTGTTGGATTCAGATTCAGCCGGCTCTGTTTTAACCATCCCACCACAGCCTCCAAACCCTCAGCCAGATTAAGCGGAGCGGTATCTGGGTGGCTGTCCAGTAGCAGATACATGTGATGGCACCACAGCCCGAAACTCCGCACCAGCTGGGAAAGGGGGTACATATAGATGCTGAATAACATTGGAGAGAGGACTGCTCCCTGAGAACCCCACATGTTAAGGGGTACCTAGCTGACATCCTCTCTCCCCGACCTTGATGAAAGGAGGAAAGCCACTTTAAGACTACCCCCCCCGAACTCTTACATGGGGGGGGGCAGTGAGTCAGAAGATCGTAATCAACTGTGTCAAACGCTGCTGTAAGATCAAGCAATAACAGCAGCGCTGAGCTGCCTCAATCCTGCTGTCTGCGGAGATCGTCTGTCAGGGCGACCAACCCCATCTTCATCCCATGGCCAGGGCAGAAGCTGGACTGGAGTGGATTCCAATGCCGACGTATCATCCATAAAGCCCTGGAGCAGCTCTGCTACCGCTCTCTCAGTCACCTTACCCAGAAATGATAGATTCGAAACTGGGTGGTAATTGGCTGGATCCACTGGATCCAAGGATGGCTTTTCCAGGAGCGGTACTACCACCGCCTCTTTCAGACCCTCTGGATAGACCCCTGACTCCAGGGACAGATTATAGATTAGGATAAACACAAGGGTCTAGTCCAGGTTCACTCACTGAGTTCCACGGCAAGGTGGAGATCTGAACCCAGGTCCCCCAAATGCCTATCAAACATTTTAACTACTGCTGTCTGACTGTACTCTCTTAGCTCCTTTATACCTGCTGAATGGACATAGTAGCTCTATGTCCTGCTGCTAAGTTTATTGGATCTAGTGGTTTTAAAATTGAATTGATTTGTTGTTTTGGAAGCAGCCTTGGGCTTGGAAAAGGCAGAGGATAATTTTTTTAAATGAACAAAAGAAGCTTTTTGCAGAAGGAAGAAGTATAGCAGACGGCTCATTTTATTTATTGATATACTTTGCTTTGCAGTGTTTCACAAGAGGATTTGAGTATAAGAAACATCGCAGTGATCACACCTATGAAATTATGGTGAATATGCTATTCTGATGAACCCTTCCTAGTTTTTTGTGGCTGTGACTCTAGGAAATTCATTCCATAAGAAATTTCACTTGTTTATTACTTTGCAGAATAATACTTTTTGGTCACTTACAAGCTTAACCAGAAAAACACTTTTATTAGTCCTCTATCACACACAATAATATTTTCTACCCCACTGAAACTCTTGAAGCAGGTTCCATTAAACAGTTTATTCTGTTGCGCCCCCTCCCCCTTAATCATTCATATCTTGTTGCTTCTGGTATTACAGCCCACAGATATGCTAATTATGAGGTCTTTGTTATGTTCTATAATGACACTTTTATAAGCTAATAGTAATTATGGCTTGTAAGGTATTCACATTATTATGACATAATTAAATTCCTATAAGGTACCGCTGAAGCTTTTAACCTGTCAGTGTGAGAATGTGACATCTTGTTCCCGGCTACTGGATGCTTTTGTGCCTGGAGAGCAGAGTGTTATAAGGAATGGACATTTAAAATCCTGAATACAAAATCTGGCTTGTTTCTGGAGACAGTCATTGAGATCTGCAAAGAGGAACACCATTTGAGACTTTGGTGGTAGGGAGAGGCATCTCAGACAGGCCCACTCTGGAATATGGTCAAGGTTAAATTCCTTTAAAAGGTTATATTGCTTTAAAAAGATCAATGTTATTTGTTGTGGCTATTATTATGATTATTTTACCTTATAAGTATAGCAGTATTATCAACACAGTCACGGGCGTGTTTTTCAAGTAAAGTGATTTGTCTGTGGGGTATGGTATGAGTACCTGCCGCATACGCCTCTTTTACTGCTGATGAAAATATAGCCACCTGTATATAGAATCCCAAAGAATAAATCCAGGAGTGTGGAAATAACTGCTGTCCTAAAATTGGACATCTGCACTCAAAGTGATTTCAGGGAAGCAATCATGGCTGATTCAAGCTATGCAGACAAGGAGTGAGTAAATCTGCAGAAAAGTTCCCTGTCCTGTTTTCTCCCAAAGTAATAAAAGACATTTTAATATAGGCAATTAAAAGTATTCAGGCTGAGCGATCATTGAAGGTTCAGTCCATAGAAAGTTGGGGATTTAGCATGTCACTTTTATGCCATAAATGTTTTTTGTTTTTACTTACTGTTGCTTATCTGACCAATAGGGATGAGACAGATAAAGGTTTCGAAATAGCTTAAATGCCACTGAAGTCAGTGGAATTTAAGCAGCCTAACTGTGCAGCAAAAAAATTAAATCCGTTTCCCCCCCTTCTCCAGACTTCCAATTTCCCAGTCCTTGATCCTACCTGGACAGCTCAGGAAGAAATGGCCCTACTAGAAGCTGTGATGGATTGTGGCTTTGGAAACTGGTGAGAATTTACTGCTTAGTTCAGTGTTAAAATCCATGTGGGAGATCTGGCAATTTCAGTGGGTACGCAGCTAGAGCGATCAGTGTTTTCATCAAATCATTGTTTAACTAGTTCCCTCTCTCCCCTTCCCCTCTAGGCAGGATGTAGCCAATCAGATGAGCACAAAGACTAAAGATGAGTGTGAGAAACATTACATGAAACACTTCATCAACAACCCCCTCTTTGCTTCCACATTGTTAAGTCTGAAGCAGGCAGAAGAGAATCAACTCACTGACACAGCCATTCCGTTTTACTGTAAGTGTCTACTTGTCAGAATCTATGGATTCTAACAAGGACTTCTGGGGCTTATTGGGCTTATTGCTATCTATGTAACCTATCCTTGCATTTACTATGTTTGATGCTTGTTTGTTTGGCCATGCAATCTGCTATGCATTGCCCCTTTTCATTTCCTTATGGCCCAGGGTTTATGGCTCTGGCTAGGGCTGGTTAATGTAACCATTTGTCCGGGAGGGTGGCGACTTCAGAGCCTGAGAACAATCGGCCTCTCACCCTCGCGCCTCCACATTCCTTTCCTCCCTGCCAGGGGAGACAGGGACCAGTTTCTTATCAACGTGTGAAGGCCTTGGAGAAAGCTATTTGTTATGTGAAAGATGGTTACATCTGAGGGGTCTGGTTTAAGAAGGGAAATTTACTGCTTCACACCTAACCTTTTCCTGTGGGAAGCAAACGGTCAAGGGACCTTTAGCCCGCGGTTTTTCCCCCCTGTTGATTGGTTACCTATGGGCAATTCAAATTGTGCTGGCGGGTATATTAGTCCTGCTTCTATTGTATGCTTTATCTCTGACAATAATCCGAGGACCTGTAGTAATGTAGTAATTGGAAATAAAGAACTGTGCTTCATCAACAAAGATCTGATCCTTGACTACTTCGAGCAGAAACCTCACAGATTGTCAGAGATCTGTGACTGGGACTTGGCCGTTCCTGACCATGTCGGACGACGGTACTATTCCCATCCCTACAACCGAAGAACAACCGGTGACCCCGGCAGACCAGGGAGCTGGAGGCGGCGGCGGGGAGCCCAAAGTGCCAGCGACTACGGCTCAGGGGGCTTACTACATCCCGCGACCACCTCCTCATCAGAGCGTGACCCCGAGGTACTCATGGAGCAATTTCGGTCGTGGGACCGTCGTCTCGTGGGTCCACGATCGGAAGGGAGCGCGGGTCTCGATCCAGGGAGACTGCACCGAGCACGGGAGGCCGAGCTTCCTGGGAGACGAGCGCGAGACGATCTACGGAGGAGACTGGCGACCCCCACCCCTGGAAGAGGAGAGGGGCGCGACCTACGGTCCCGATCTCTACGGAGAGGACCCGACCCAAGCCCTAGATCGCATGATGGGGGATTTGCGAATGCAACTCACCACGGAACTACGAGAGGTAGCGCTCGACCTGCAGTTCCAGTTCCGCGATGCCCTGACAGCTATTCAGGCAGCCCGGCCAGCCCCAGGAGGGGCCGGAGCCCCAGGAGGGGGAGCCCCGCCGCAACCGGTTCCCCCCGGGGGAGCTCCCGCGGGGGTCGTCCCGCAACAGGTGCCACAGCAGGTTCCACAACCCGTCCCCCGCCCGGTTCCCGCGCCCGTGCCCGCACCAGTCCCAGTGCCCGCAGGGCAGATGATCCGCCAGGCACCCACCAATCCATTGACGGCTACTTTCGATGGGGACCCCGAGAAGCTACGGTTCTTCCTCATAGAAATCGAGAGGTTCCTAGACACCTGGGGGCACCTCTACCCCACTGAGAGGGACTGGATTGGCTACATCGGGTCCAAGTTGAGGGACACCGCCAGCGACTGGTATGTGAGCCTGCACAACGCCCCCGGGCCTGAGTTGCACTCCGTACACAACTTCATGTGGGCCCTCAGGCAACACTACAAGGACCCCCTGGGAGAAGAGAACGCTCGGAACCAATTGCGGAAGTTGACCCAGGGGCGGTCCTCCGTGAAGGAATACACCGACAAGTTCCGGCGTATAGCAGCTAAGATCCGCGGCTGGACCCAAGACCTCTTCATCAAGAAGTACCAAGAAGGCCTTAATCCCGAGGTGTACGAGACGGTGTTGCGAGGAGGGAGACCGGGCTCCTTGGCCACCTGGATGAGAGCGGCCGCTGACGTGGAAGAACGGTTCACCCTCATCAAGATGGGAACTTTGGCAGCTGCCCAAGCCAAAACCACCCAGAAGGTGAAGCCCAAGCCCAGCGTCCAGGAAATCCGAGACAGCCAATTCAGGCAGGGGCTCTGCATGAGATGCGGTGAGAGCGGCCACTACGCCTCGGCGTGCCCCCGCGGGAGCGGAAAGGTCCCCAAGACCTCCACCCCGGTAGCGGGGAGCACCCCCAGCAAGGGAAAGACCTCGTTCAAACCCCGGGCATTACAGCTGGAAGGGGCCACGAGCGAGAAAGGGGAGCTGGAGCTGACGGAGGCTCAGATGTCGGGAAACTCCAACGGCCTGCAGTGAACAGCGCAGAACTGCAGGTCCCCAATCCCGACGCGCCATCTCCGGTGAGCATCCCTGGCCCTTTACTGTATATGGTAGTGACTGTAATAGCCCCCGGGACTGGGACCCATGTCCGGGTGCGTGCCCTAATTGACTCGGGGTGCGCCAGGGACTTGATCAGCCCCTTAGTAGTGGACGGGCTAGCCCCGAAAGTCACCCCGTTGGGGGAGCCACTTACGTTTACGCAGATGGATGGCTCGGAAATGAAAGAGGCGTGTGTGGCAGAGACTGAGAGGTTGATAGTGGGGACAGGGGAGCATTGGGAGAAGAGGGCTTTCGTCATCACCCCCAACACCCAGTTTCCCATGGTGTTGGGAAGCCCCTGGTTGAGTTCCCACGACCCCTACATCAAATGGAGTGAGGGGAAGATCTCGTGGGTGGACGAGAAGTGCCACCACCACAAGTGGGATCCGGGGTGGGGATCGGGTCCCCCGGCACCCTTGCTAGCGGCGGCGCTCACCTTGGTGCCCTCCGCCGTCCCTAAGGAGTATCGAGACTTAATGGGAGTGTTCAGTGAAACCGAGGCGGACGAGCTACCCCCTCACCGACTGTCAGACTGCGCCATAGAGTTGCTCCCAGGAGAAAAACTACCGAAGGGGAAGCTCTATTCCATGAGCCCCTCAGAGAGGGAGGAACTAAGGAAATTTCTAGACAAGAACTTGGAGCGAGGCTTCATCCGCCCTGCCAAGTCCCCTTTCGCAGCCCCCGTTTTGTTCAGGAAAAAGAAGGATGGAGGGCTGCGACTGTGCACGGACTATAGGGGTCTAAACGCAGTGTCGGCTTCCAACGCTTACCCCCTCCCCCTCATAAAAGACTTGCTAACTGAGGCAGCCAAGGGGAAAGTGTTTACTAAGTTGGATCTTCGAGATGCTTATTTCCGCTTGCGCATCCGGGAGGGGGATGAATTTAAGACTGCTTTTAACACACCCCTGGGACAGTTAGAATACCTGGTGATGCCATTCGGCTTAAGTGGTGTGCCGGGAGTTTTTATGAGCTTGATAAATGAGGTGTTACACAAGCATTTATTCAAGGGGGTGTTATGTTTCTTAGATGATATCTTGATCTATTCTACTGATAAGAGAGAGCATGTAAAATTGGTCCGGGAAGTGCTTTCTACACTGTTGAAAAATCAATTGTATGCTAAGCTGTCTAAATGTGAGTTCAATCGAGATTCAGTGGATTTTCTGGGGTATCGCATTTCCCAGAAGGGATTAGAAATGGACCCTGCCAAAGTAGAGGCAGTGGTGCAGTGGGAGGCACCCCGGACTAGAAAACAGCTGCAGAGCCTATTGGGGTTTTGCAACTTCTACCGCACCTTCCTAAAAGATTTTGCCACGGTCACCCTCCCACTAACCGAACTCCTAAAAACCAAGGGAAGGGGTCCAGAAGCGGGAAAACCAGGGGAGAGAATAGCATGGTCCGAAAACTGTCAAAGAGCGTTTGAGACTTTAAAGAGGCTATTCACCTCAGAGCCCATTCTTGCCCATCCTGACGAGACTAAAGAATTCGTGATCCATGTAGACGCTTCCGATGTGGCCATGGGGGGAGCCATTCTCCAGAAGGGGCTAGATAATAAATTACACCCCCTGGCTTATATTTCAAAAAAGTTTAATGAGACCGAGAGAAACTGGTCGGTATGGGATAAGGAAGCCGCCGCCATACGTTTGGCCCTAACCACTTGGCGACATTGGCTTGAGGGAGCGCAGACCCCTTTTGAAATTTGGACCGACCACAAAAACCTGGAAGCCCTGTGCACCCAAAGGTCCCTGAACGCCAAACAACTCCGGTGGGCCGATTTTTTCTCAAAGTTTAATTTTGTGCTCAAACATTTCCCTGGAAAGGCTAATTCGTTAGCAGACGCTTTGTCCCGATTGCCCTAACATGAAAGTCAAAAGGAAGAAGTGTTTGACTCCATGTTCTCCCCCCAGCAATTGGGAGGAGCCGTCACTACCCGGAGCCAAAGCAAACAGGCAGCAGCAGAATCCTGGGAAGCCAAGTGGGGGGGAGACTACTCCCCGGAAGAAGCAGAAGAGTTAGAGAGCTTAGAGGAATGCTCCCTCCGGGCTAACAAGTGCTGGTACCATGGAGACAAACTCGTGGTGCCTCGGGCTCGGAGAAAGGACATATTGCTGACTTGTCACTCATCAAAACTAGCGGGACATTTTGGTTTCCTAAAGACTCTTAACTTAGTCCAGAGACAATTCTGGTGGCCACGCATGCGCAAGGATGTATCGGACTTTGTCACTGCTTGCCAAACCTGTTTGATGTGCAAAAAAGGGGGGGGGAAGTACCAGGTCTGTTGCACCCATTGCCCACCCCCTCTCGTCCATGGGAAGCGATAGCTATGGACTTTAACCTGCCACCTTCAAAAGGGAAGACAGTCATTTGGGTGGTGGTTGACATGTTCTCGAAGCAAGCCCATTTTACCCCTTTCAAACAATTACCCACTGCCAAGGGACTGGCTAAAGCATTCTTTAACCACGTGATTAAATTACACGCCTTCCCCAAACGTGTGGTATTCGATCGGGGCAGCCAGTTCGTTGCCAACTTCTGGCGGGAGCTTTTGAAAATGATGGACATTGAACCGGCCATGAGTTCGGATTACCATCCAGAAACCGATGGCCAATCCAAACGAACTAATCAGATATTGGAGCAGTTTTTAAGATGCTACACTAATTATCATCAGGACAACTGGGTAGAGTTGCTGCCGTTTGCTGAATATAGCTACAACAATGCTATTCATTCATCCACGGGTGTGTCCCCTTTCATGGCAGTGGGGGGCTTCGAGGGAAAGCCCCTACCCACCATAGAGGAAGCACCGGACGCCCCTCCCTCGGACTTTAAACAATGGTGGGCCAACTTGCAGGACTCGTGGCCATTAATTGCTAAGACACTAGACAAAGCTAAAGAGGACTACAAAAAGTATGCGGACCGTGGAAGGGCGGAAGGTTGGGACCTTCAACCAGGTGACTCTGTCTATCTATCAACGAAAAATATACACGGTCTGCAACCCAGCAGGAAGCTAGGGTGGAAATATGTTGGGCCTTACAAGGTGCTGCGTAAAATTTCTGATGTGTCCTTTGAATTAGAATTGCCCAAATCACTGAGTTCTGTGCACCCTGTTTTTCATTTCAGCTTGTTGAAGAAGAATCCTGTGGGCCGAATGTTTGGCATCCAGTTCCTCCGACTCCTCCTCCACTGATGAAGGAGGGGGCGCCCCATTTTGAGATTTCTGAAATCCTGGATTCAAAAATGCGTAGGGGCCGCTTGCTATATCTAGTCAATTGGGTAGACTTTGGTCCTGAACTGAATGAATGGGTTCGTTCCAACAATGTTCATGCTCCTAAATTAGTTAAAGCTTTTCACAATCGCTTTCCAGATAAACCGGGGTAAATTAGATTTTTCGGGTGGCAGAGTGTCAGAATCTATGGATTCTAACAAGGACTTCTGGGGCTTATTGGGCTTATTGCTATCTATGTAACCTATCCTTGCATTTACTATGTTTGATGCTTGTTTGTTTGGCCATGCAATCTGCTATGCATTGCCCCTTTTCATTTCCTTATGGCCCAGGGTTTATGGCTCTGGCTAGGGCTGGTTAATGTAACCATTTGTCCGGGAGGGTGGCGACTTCAGAGCCTGAGAACAATCGGCCTCTCACCCTCGCGCCTCCGCATTCCTTTCCTCCCTGCCAGGGGAGACAGGGACCAGTTTCTTATCAACGTGTGAATGCCTTGGAGAAAGCTATTTGTTATGTGAAAGATGGTTACATCTGAGGGGTCTGGTTTAAGAAGGGAAATTTACTGCTTCACACCTAACCTTTTCCTGTGGGAAGCAAACGGTCAAGGGACCTTTAGCCCGCGGTTTCCCCCCCCTGTTGATTGGTTACCTATGGGCAATTCAAATTGTGCTGGAGGGTATATTAGTCCTGCTTCTATTGAATGCTTTATCTCTGACAATAATCCGAGGACATGTAGTAATGTAGGAATTGGAAGTAAAGAACTGTTTTTCATCAACAAAGATCTGATCTTTGACTACTTCGAGCAGAAACCTCACACTACTATAGAGTTGGGTGTAGAGTTTCCCATTCTTTTGTTCTGTGTCCCCCAGATGGCCTTCAGATAATGTCTATAGATGATGTAGACAAATTTACCTTTAAACTGTAGAGAAATTCATGGTGGTTGGCTAGCAAAAAGGTTTTTTTAATTTTTTTAAAAAATCAAGTTTTTCATAAACTGTTCAAACTATTGCTATAGTAAATTCAGGAAAAGGGGAATAAATTAATCCACAGGATAAATAATCCTGGTCTAATCTGATTATAAATGGGTGGAGAATGCACCATGTAGTCAAGCAGTTTAGTGACTTTTAGCAAATATTTACTTCACAATAAGTGTGATAAGTAGAAATCACTATGACTTGTAAGCTTGCCACTATGGGAATAATCATAGTTGGGGAGACAGGACACATGCATCGTGTTTTCAAGGCAGTACAAATGTTTGTTTGTTGCATTTGCAGATTTTTGCATGTGGTTTCCAAGATACATGCAGATGTAGTTAGATAAACTGGTCACCTTGAAAACATATAAACATTTTTGTACATTTGTTCCATTTTAAGGAGTATACTTTTTCCTGCAGATTATTTCCCCATAGAAAGCATCCGATGAAAAATAGCTTTTAAATACCAAATATGCTGAATTGCATTTTAGCATTCATTTCTTAATACGTGTTCTATGAACACCCACTGGACTGGTTTATTGCAGACTGTTGCCTTTGCAGCTTAGCTTCCATAATAAATGTTTGCTCCTGTGAGACTTCTGCTCAAAGTAGTCAAGGATCAGATCTTTGTTGATGAAACACAGTTCTTTATTTCCAATCTCTACATTGGTACAGCTTCTCGGATTATTGTCAGAGATAACGCATATGACAGAAGCAGGTCTATTATACCTTTCTAAGCAGTTTGAATTACCCATAGGTAGCCAATCACTACACGGGAAAAACGGCGGGCAAAACGGGGCTCTGGCCGTTTGCTTCCCACAGGAAAGAAAGTGAGGTGTCAAGTTGTAAATTTCCCTTTCCAAACCAGACCCTTCAGATGTTACCATTTCACATAACAATCAATGGCCTCGAGGCTTTCGCACGTTGATAAGAGATGAGACTCGTCCTCCCTTGGAGTCCCAGCCGGGGCGAATGGAATGCGGAGGCAGGAGTGTGAGAGGCCCATTGTTCCCATACTTTGAAGTTGTCATCCTCCCGCTCTGACAGTTACACAGACCAGGCCTGGTCAGGGTCATAAACCTGGAGTCCCATATTCTACATACATACTGGCCCAAGTGAGGGTTTACCTGGGGGGGGGGACATTGCATGGCGGAAGCAGCATACATACATACATGGCAATATAACTATAGTATGGCATACAGACATGACAGTGAAAAGCACAGCAAGAAAACATAAGATATAGCTGTAAGCAATAGGAATACTTTGTCTGAATCAGCAGATTCTGACACACTGGCACCCCGAAAATAAACCTACCCAGGCTTGTCCGGGAATCTTTTATGAAAAGCTTTAACTAACTTAGGAGCATGCACATTTTCAGAGCGAACCCACTCGTTTTGCTCGGGGCCAAAATCGAGCCATCTAATTAAATAAAATAAGTGGCCCCTACGCAGCTTAGAATCAAGAATTTCAGATATTTCAAAATGGGGTGCCTCCCCCTTCATCAGTGGAGGAGGTGTCGGAGGAACTGGATGCCATGCATTCGGCCCAGGATTCTTCTTCAGTAAGCTGAAATGAAAAACAGGATGCACAGAACTCAGTGACTTGGGCAACTCTAGTTCAAAAGACACATCAGAGATCTTGCGTAACACCTTGTAGTGGCCCACATATTTCCACCCCAATTTCCTGCTGGGTTGCAAGCCATGTATGTTTTTAGTGGAAAAGTAAACAGAGTCCCCGGGTTGAAGGTCCCAACCCTCAGCTCGACCACGATCCGCATATTTTTTGTAGTCCTCCTTGGCATGATCTAGAGTTTTGGCTATCAGAGGCCATGACTCTTGCAGGGTCGCCCACCATCTCCTAAAGTCTGTGGGGGGAGCATCCGAGGCGTTTTCAAGGGTGGGCAGAGGTTTTCCCTCGAAACCTCCTACTGCCATAAATGGGGAAACACCAGTAGAGGAATGCACTGCATTGTTGTAACTATATTCAGCGAATGGCAGTAACTCCACCCAGTTGTCTTGGTGATAGTTAGTGTAACACCTTAGAAATTGCTCCAAGATTTGATTAGTTCGTTCGGACTGTCCATCAGTCTCTGGATGGTAACCAGAGCTCAGGGCGGGCTCTATGTCCATAAACTTCAGGAGCTCCCGCCAGAAGTTGGCAACGAACTGACTGCCCCTATCGGATACCACACGTTTGGGAAAGGCGTGTAGTTTGATCACGTGGTTAAAGAATGCCTTGGCCATCCCCTTTGCCGTAGGCAGCTGCTTGAAAAGAGTGAAGTGGGCTTGCTTAGAAAACATGTCTACCACTACCCAAATTACAGTTTTTCCTTTCGAGGGGGGCAGGTTTGTGATAAAGTCCATAGCTATCGCCTCCCAAGGGTGAGAGGGAGTGGGTAGGGGGTGCAGTAGTCCCGGTACTTCCCCCCCCCTCCTTTTGCACATCAAGCAGGTCTGGCAAGCAGAAACAAAGTCTGAGACATCCCTGCGCATGCGTGGCCACCAGAACTGCCTCTGAATTAAGTTGAGCGTTTTTAGAAATCCAAAATGCCCTGCCAGTTTAGAGGAGTGGCAAGCCAGCAATATATCTTTCCTTTTGCTTCGGGGCACCACTAGTTTATCTCCATGATACCAGCATTTATTCTCCCTGAGTGAGCAGTCTGCCAACGCCTCTAACTCTTCAACTTCTTCGGGTGAATAATCCCCCCCCCCCCCAGTCGCTTGTCTCCGCTTCAACTGTTGTTCGTTTACTTTGACTCCTTGTGGTCACCGCGCCTCCCAGCTGCTGGGGGGAGAACATGGAGTCGAACACCTCCTCTTTTAAACTCTCATGCTGGGGCAATCGGGAGAGCGCGTCTGCTAACGAATTGGCTTTCCCAGGGAGATGTTTGAGCACAAAATTAAATTTTGAGAAAAAGTCTGCCCAACGGAGCTGCTTCGCATTCAGGGACCGCTGTGTGCGCAGCGCCTCTAGATTTTTGTGGTCGGTCCATATTTCAAAAGGGGTTTGCGCTCCCTCCAGCCAGTGCCGCCACGTAGTGAGGGCCAGCCGGATAGCCGCGGCTTCTTTATCCCAAACTGACCAGTTCCTTTCAGTTTCATTAAATTTTTTAGAAATGTAAGCGAGGGGGTGCAGCTTCCCGTCCGGCCCCTGCTGCAAGATGGCCCCCCCCATGGCCACATCCGACGCATCTACATGGATCACAAATTCCTTAGTCTCATCGGGGTGAGCCAAAATAGGCTCCGAGGTAAAAAGAGTTTTAAGAGTCTCGAACGCCTTCTGGCATTCTTCACTCCAGGCAATTTTCTCACTGGGCTTCCCCGCTTCTGGACCCCTCCCTTTGGTTTTTAGCAACTCAGTCAATGGAAGGGTGACTGTGGCAAAGTCTTTTATGAAGGTGCGGTAGAAGTTACAAAATCCTAATAGGCTTTGGAGTTGCTTCCTCGTCCGGGGGGCTTCCCACTGGACCACAGCCTCTACCTTGGCTGGGTCCATTTCCAATCCCTTCTGTGAAATGCGATACCCTAGGAAATCTACGGACTCTCGATGGAACTCACATTTAGACAGCTTCGCATACAACTGATTTTTCAATAGGGTGGAGAGGACCTCTCGGACCAATTTCACGTGTTCTTTCTTATCAGCAGAGTAGATCAAGATATCATCTAAGTAACATAACACCCCCTTGAATAAATGCTTGTGCAACACTTCATTTATCAAGCTCATAAAGACCCCCGGCGCGCCACTCAAACCGAACGGCATCACCAGGTATTCAAACTGTCCCAACGGTGTGTTAAAGGCAGTCTTGAATTCATCCCCCTCCCTGATGCGCACCCGAAAATAAGCGTCTCGGAGATCCAACTTAGTGAACACTTTTCCCTTGGCTGCCTCCGTTAGCAAGTCTTTAATAAGGGGGAGGGGGTAGGCGTTGGAGGCAGACACCGCATTTAGTCCTCTGTAGTCTGTGCACAACCGCAACCCCCCGTCTTTCTTTTTCCGAAACAGGACGGGGGCCGCGAAGGGGGATTTAGTGGGGCGGATGAACCCACGCTCCAAGTTCTTGTCTAGGAATTTCCTCAGCTCCTCCCATTCCGGGGGACTCATTGAGTAAAGCTTTCCCTTTGGAAGTTTCTCGCCCGGGATCAGTTCTATGGCACAATCCGACAGCCTGTGGGGGGGTAGCTCGTCCGCCTCAGTCTCACTAAATACTCCCATTAAGTCTCGATACTCCCGGGGGACAACCGAGGGCACCAGGGTGAGGGCCGCCGCCTTGAGGGGCACTGGAGGTCCCGGTCCCCATCCCTTGTCCCATTTGTGGCCCTGGCACTTCTCGTCCACCCAGGAAATCTTCCCCTCACTCCATTTGATGTAAGGATCGTGGGAGCTTAGCCAGGGGCTCCCCAACACCATGGGGAACTGGGTGTTCGGGGTGATGACAAAGGCTCTCTTCTCCCAATGCTCCCCCGTTCCCACAATTAGCCCCTCGGTCTCTGCCACGCACGCTTCCTTCATTTCCGAACCGTCCATTTGCATGAACTTGAGTGGCTCCCCCAACGGGGTGACCTTGGGTCCCAGCCCCTCTACCACTAAAGGGCTAATTAAGTCCCGAGGACACCCAGAGTCAATTAGGGCGCGGACTCGAACATGGGTTCCAGTCCCAGGGGTTACTACAGTCACTACCATATACAAGGGGCCAGGGATGCTCACCGGAGATGGCGCATCGTGGCTGGGGACCTGCAGTTCTGCGCCGTTCACTGCAGGCCGTTGGAGTTTCCCGACATCTGCGCCTCGGTCAGCTCCAGCTCTCCCTGCTCGCTCGCTGCCCCTTCCAGCTGTAGAGCCCGGGGTTTGAACGAGGTCTTTCCTCGGTTGGGGGTGCTCCCGGCCACTGGGGTGGAGGTCTTCGGAACTTTTCCCCCTCCTCTCGGGCACGCCGAGGCGAAGTGGCCACTCTCCCCGCATCTCATGCAGAGCCCCTGCTTGAACCGGGCATCCCGAATCTCTTGCATGTTTGGTTTGGGTTTCGCTTTCTGCGTTGCTTTGCTTGGGGCCGTCGATGGAGCTCCCATCTTGATGAGGGTGAAGCGTTCCTCCGCGGCCGCCCTCATCCAAGCGGCCAACGATCCTGGTCCTCCCGCTCGCAATATTGCCTCGTACACCTCGTAACTCAAGCCCCCTTGGTACTTTTCCATGAGCAGGTCTTGCGTCCAGCCGCGAATCTTGGCTGAGATGCGCCGGAACTTATCGGTGTAGTCCCTCACCGAGGACCGCCCTTGGGTCAACCACCGCAGCTGGTTCCGGGCTTTTTCTTCTCCCAAGGGGTCCTCATAGTGGTGTCGGAGGGCCCACATGAAGTTGTTCAGCGACCGCAGCTCAGGCCCGGGGGCATTGTGCAGGCTCACGTACCAATCGCTGGCAGTGTCCTTCAGCTTGGATCCGATGTAGCCAATCCGGTCCCTCTCGGTGGGGTAGAGATGTCCCCAAGTGTCTAGGAACCGCTCGATCTCTAGCAGGAAGAAGCGCAACTTCTCGGGGTCCCCATCGAAAGTAGCCGTCAACGGATCGGCGGGGGCCGGGCGAACCACCGGCCCTGCCGGCGCAGGTATGGGTGCGGGCACCTGGCGGGGAACGGCCGGGGGAACCTGCGGCGGCACTTGCGGCGGCACTTGCGGCTGCACCGGGGCGGGGACTCCCCCGGGAGGCACCACCGGCGGCTGAACTCTGACCGCGGGAGGTCCTCCCATGGCTGGTGCTGGCTGAGCCGCTTGCATAGCCGTGATGGCGTCCCGGAACTGATATTGGAGATCGAGGGCTAGCTCTCGCAACTCGGTAGTAAGCTGGAACCGCAAATCTCCCATCATCCGGTCGAGGGCTTGAGTCTGGTCTTCTCCGTAGGGATCGGGCACGTACGATCCCGTTCTCTCTCCTTCCAGGGACTGGAGACGCGAATCTCCTACGTAGGTCGTGTCGCGGTCGTCTCCCAGGAAACTCGGCTTCCCGCGGTCGAGGTGGTCCCCCTGGAACGAGACCCGTGCCCCTTTCCGATCGTGCACCCAGGAGTCTACGGTCCCGCGACCGAAATTGCTCCATGAGTACCTCGGGGTCACGCTCTGAAGAGGAGGTGGGCGCGGGATGTAATGAGCCCCTTGAATCGTAGTCACTGGTACTTCGGGCTCCCCTCCGCCGCCTCCACCACCGGCCCCCTGATCCCCAGGGGTGGTCGGTGTGTCTTCGGGAGTAGTAGGGATGGGAAGAGTACCGTCGTCCAACATGGTCAGGAACGGCCAAGTCCCAGTCACAGATCTCTGACAATCTGTGAGACTTCTGCTCAAAGTAGTCAAGGATCAGATCTTTGTTGATGAAACACAGTTCTTTATTTCCAATCTCTACATTGGTACAGCTTCTCGGATTATTGTCAGAGATAATGCATATGACAGAAGCAGGTCTATTATACCTTTCTAAGCAGTTTGAATTACCCATAGGTAGCCAATCACTACACGGGAAAAACGGCGGGCAAAACGGGGCTCTGGCCGTTTGCTTCCCACAGGAAAGAAAGTGAGGTGTCAAGTTGTAAATTTCCCTTTCCAAACCAGACCCTTCAGATGTTACCATTTCACATAACAATCAATGGCCTCGAGGCTTTCGCACGTTGATAAGAGATGAGACTCGTCCTCCCTTGGAGTCCCAGCCGGGGCGAATGGAATGCGGAGGCAGGAGTGTGAGAGGCCCATTGTTCCCATACTTTGAAGTTGTCATCCTCCAGCTCTGACAGTTACACAGACCAGGCCTGGTCAGGGTCATAAACCTGGAGTCCCATATTCTACATACATACTGGCCCAAGTGAGGGTTTACCTGGGGGGGGGGGACATTGCATGGCGGAAGCAGCATACATACATACATGGCAATATAACTATAGTATGGCATACAGACATGACAGTGAAAAGCACAGCAAGAAAACATAAGATATAGCTGTAAGCAATAGGAATACTTTGTCTGAATCAGCAGATTCTGACAGCTCCTGAAGTCAAAGCAAACAGCAGGAAATGACATGAATTCAGAACATGCAATTTAGTCTCCTCTAGTTTTTTTGTACAGATGTAGACATTTTGATTTCTAATTTATATGCAGGTTGACTTCAGATTTTGGTAAAGGAGTGTGTCAGTGCTGAATTTTCAGTGACATATTTTCATTTTTGGATTTAGGCACTTTTAAGGATTGTTTTATGTGCCCTGACCTGGATGGCCCAGGCTAGCCTGGTCTCGTCAGATGTCAGAAGCTAAGCAGAATCGGCCTGGGTTAGTGTTTGGATGGGAGACCTCCAGGAAACACCAGGTTCGTGGTGTGGAGGCAGACAATGGCCAACCACCTCTGAACCTCTCTTGCCTTGAAAACCCTGTGGGGTCGCCATAAGTCAGCTGTGACTTGATGGCAATAAAAATATATATAACGTAAAATTTCATTTCTACTTATGACTTAAAAGATCTACATTGGCTTTCTAGCCTATGAATGTTGAACTTTAACTTCAGGCTATAACACTGCAATCACTCAATAGATCATTTTTACTATGACAGTTTTATTAATAAATTATATCGTCATTGGCTAGTTACCAGAATGCCAAACTGTGTTAGTATGCAGCCCTTAAGAGAGTTTTACTGCAATTCAGAACTAAGATTCCGGTGTGATGCACACTTATGCAGGAGTAAGGCCCATTGAACTGAATGGGAGAACTCCGAATAAACATACGTAGAGTTGTGCTGCATGGCACCATTCTTTATTGTACTTAATTGTACCACTGAACTGTGAGATTTACTTCTGAGTTGTGGTTAGGGTTGGGTTGCAAATGACCCTAGACATAAGCCTGTGAGGAATATTACATAGGGGTACCAACTCTGGGTTGGGAAATACTTGGAGATTTTGAGGGTTGAGCCTGTGGAGGGTGGGGTTTGGGGAGGGCAGAGCAGAATGCCATAGAGCCCACCTTCCAAAGCAGCCATTTTCTCCAGGGAAACTTATATTGGTCATCTGGAGATCATTTGTAATAGTGGGAGATTTCCAGGTGCCACGTGGAGGTTGGCAACTCTTAAGTATCAAACTACTACAATATTTATTTTCTTCTGCAAGGAATCTCAAAACAATTTTACACTTCCTGTTTCCAGAATCTCCCTTTTTAGAACAACACTCAGCTGCCTTTTTACTTTGTGTTGCTTTGTGTAGGGTACATTTAAAATGGCAGATGTTTAAAACTACCTAAAATGTGGGGTGGATTGTTCTTTTTCCTTTTCCAGCATCTGAAGATCCTCCACGCCCTACCTTCGATTCTCTGCTCTCCAGAGATATGGCTGGATACATGCCAGCAAGAGCAGACTTCATTGAGGTAGGAATATCTCAGGGATGGTCTTTGCTTTTCCTTCTGGAAATAAATATGAAAAGCTTCTAGTTTCTGCACGCAATATGGTCATTAACCCAAATGCAGCTGGAAGGGATTATTTGTATCATTATTCCAGTGCTTGTAGATATCTTTTTGTAAGATTTAGTATTTGCACTGTAAATGGTTGAACACACGTAAACCATTCGGCACAAACTGGGAGAGCAGAAGGAAGGGCTTAAGACTCAGTAGGTACAGCAGGAAAAAGTCATGGGGCTGCTGGAGAAGTGATTGAAGAGCTGGGCAGAGCCATGGGAGAAAAACGTGCAAGCCCCGAGGCAACAACAGGATTTTGCTAAGTTTACCTCCGAGTCTGAATCTGGGGTTGTCACAGGCAAAATTTTAGAGTAGCCATTTCCCTCTGCGATACTCCCTCTGGTAGCCGCTCTCTCCAGATACATCTAATTGCTCACTTACCTCAGTTGAAGTCCTCTTTTTTCCAAAGAATGCAAAAGTCTTTGTCTTTTTTACCAAAAGAAAAAGTGAGAGAGTTAATGCTGGATGAACCCATCCAGATTGATACGTATAACTGATTGGATGAAGAGACATTCAGAAGCCATAAGGTAAACCAAATGGTTGAGAACAAGAGTGTCAAACGCATTTCAGCACAAAGCCTTTATCAGTAGCTTAGAAACATAATTTGCACAATCGTATCTAATTCACACCATGGAGAACATAACAAAACATGTTATAGGGTTGCCAGGTCCCTGCTGGCCACTGTCAGGGGATGGGGGCGTAAGGTTGCCAGATGCTTGTCAGGAAACACCTGGAGATTTGAGGATTGAGCTTGGTGAGGACAGGGACCTCGGTGGGTTAAAATACCATAGAATCCACCCTCCAAAGCATCAGTTTTTCCAGGGGGAGTGTGGAGATGAGCTGTAATCCCGAGGGATCCCCAGGTCCCACCTGGAGGCTGGCATACCTAAATAAGAACCAGCAAGATAACCAAATTAAACACTTTGAATTATTATTTTGAACACTTTTGAACATTATTTTGGACATTTTGTGTGAGGGTTCTTTGAATTAACAAGGGACCAGTTTTTAAAAAATATATATATTTTTCCCTCCCAGGAATTTGACAACTATGCTGAATGGGACTTAAGGGATATAGAGTTTGTGGAGGATGACTCCGACCTTTTACATGGTGAGTTCTGTGCCAAGCAAGAGAGAGAAAGGTTAGAAAAATATTTCCCATGGCTGAAAATATTTACTTTAAAAGTGTTTGTGTTAATGTTACTTTGCTCCATCTCACCCCCTTCCCCCCCAAAAAATCTGGAGTTATTTTAGAACTCTTGGGTTTGCGAAACCACTTTGATAGTCACCTTGTTCTATTTGTTAGCCAGTCTCTAATAATGTATATTTAGTCTGGGGTGGGTCGTTCTAACACAAGGCATATTTACATACCCTTCACACGCATGCCCTAAAGTATAAAATCTGCTTCAACATGGTTTTGGTTGCCTATAGTTAGCAAGCGACTGTGCCTTTAAAATCTCATGTCTGTATTTCTACTTAAGAATCAGTTACATGTCATGAAGAGCTCTATCATTACGCTATTATCATGCATGTTGCCTCCAGCATTATGCATGATAATAGCATGGCGGGATGGGAGAAGCCACATAACAGCCCTACAGCACAGTCATGAAGCAGGTCCCGTACTGCCTGCATGGCACACAAGTGCAGGGCTCATGTTCTGCTTCCGTTGCAGCAGCTTGGAACTGTTCTCTCTCTAGTGTCTTCAAGCAAGATTCAGCTTACTGCTTTCCTGCTAAGGAGCATGGCCTTTTTCATGCTGTGATAAAAGCAGGCAGTAATGGTGGATCGTGAGGATTGGAGAGATAAGCTTGGAGTTAATACCTTGTATGACAGAGTTATTCTTTTGTGCTCTCTCTCTCTCTCTCTTTCTCTCTCTCTCTCTCTATCTCTGAACTTCCACAGCTTTGAAGATTGCAGTTGTAGATATCTATCACTCTAGGTTAAAGGAAAGGCAACGAAGGAAAAAGTGAGTCCATGATTACCTTTTCAGCCCTTCAAAACTGGGCATGCTTTGTCATAAAAGTGTACCTAAGTTTTTGTATAAAAGTGAGTCCTAAGGGCCAAAGCAGAAATCACAGAGGCAGCTGGATTTGTTCACATGTCTGTCTCCTTTATGTATTAAATGGTAGTTGGATCTGATTTTAAATCAAAAAGGGTACACGGAACACCTACCCAGCGTTACCTTCCACAAGGTCTGTTCCTGAACTCATTTGATCCTCAGCCTGGCTCAGATACCAGAAGTGAGCTGCATTGGTGGAAAAGCAGCCAGAGGATTGGGCTGTGGCAAAGTGAGATGGGGGAGCTAGGATGGCTTAGCTCTCACAGGTATATCCCGTTTCATGTTAAAATGAGACCTTTTGCTTTATATGGGTGTGGCAGAACACGCCTGCTCTGGCTAGGGCTGCCAAGTCCAACTTGGGAAATATCTGGGGACTTTGGGGGTGGAGCCAGGAGACTTTGGGGGTGGAGCCAGGAGAAAGGAAGTGACATCATTTTGTGATGTCACATCCTGTGATGTTGCTTCCACATGCTTCCACATGAACTCATGAAGTTTCCTAATACTGAATCAGGCCATTGGTCCATCAAGGTCAGTATTGACTACTCAGACTGGTAGTGGCTCTCCAGGGTCTCAGGCTGAGATCTTTAATGTCACCTATGACCTGATCCTTTTTTAGCTGAAGAGGCTGATACCTCCTGCATGTCAAGCAGATGCTCTATCACTGAGCAACGGCCCTACTGAATCCTTCCTCATCTCGGCAGAATATGAAGCCCTAAGTGCTACACAAGTGCTAAATATGATTTTCATATCATAAGAACAGGAGAGAAGCCACAGTGGATCAGCCCATCCAGTACAGCCCATCCAGTACAACACTCTGTGTCACAACAGTGGCCAAAAATACCAGGTGCCCTCAGGAGGTCCAGCAGCAGGGCCAGAACTCCAGAAGCCCTCCCATTGTTGCCCCCAAGCACCAAGAATGCAGAGCATCACTGCCCCAGACAAAGGGTTCCATTTAGACCTTGTGGCTATAATAGCCACTGATAGATCTCTGCTGGATGGGGACAGAGAGAGAGAGAGAGACAGTCACACAGACAGACAGACAGAAAAAAGAAAGAAAGAGGGAGAGAGAGAGAAGTGGAAAAAACTGGCAGAGGCACTTACTTTCATTTAGACCTTATGGCTATAATAGCCACTGATAGACCTCTGCTGGATGGGGACAGAGAGAGAGACAGACAGACAGACAGACAGACAGAAAAAAGAAAGGGAGAGAGAATGAAAAGAGCTGGAAGAGACACTCACCTTGCCAGCCACATGCAAAAGCAGCTCCTTCAGTCCCTCCTTAATCTCTGGGCGGGGCTCTCTTGCTGTGGAAGAAGCTCTCTTGCTGACTTCTTAAAGGGGAAATGTCTGGCGAGGCTTTTTACTGCAGGGCAGGCTCTCTGCAGACATTTCCCTTTTAAGGCAGCCATTTTGTCCCCCCGGTGGCCATCTTTGGAAAAGCGGGAGGTAAGCTCTAAAAATCGGTGTTTCCCCCGCCCTAGCGGGGGACTTGGCAGGCCTAGCTCTGGCCTGCAGGCCCTATTCCACACAGCCCTTCTGGGTTTTTCTCCACCCCTGGAGAGGCTTTTCTTCCATCCTCAAGTAGCTGACCACCACTACCTGACCTTTGTACGGAATTGCATGCTGGGAGGGTCAGGACACCCAGCTTCCCTTCCAAGTTTTGAGGCCTTGCCTCTGTGTCTCCTGAGGCCCAGCTCCTGGTTGCCACGGGGACAGTTTACTGCCTTGTGCGCCCCTGGAGGAATGGCCACTTGCCAACTGCCTGCCTTCCCCCCTGGTGTTCCTTTTAAAATAGTATGTCCGAGACAGTGGTACAGAGAACCACAGCCAGCATCCAAAGTTATAAAGTATTTATTAAAAAGCACAGCACCATATTGAGCAAGGGATACAAAAGAAATAGGAAAAGTACAAATCCTCTGTCCCTCTCTCTATACATGCCCTATCAGATGTTAAAATATAGGACAGGCCTTTTTGGCTTAGGTAGTTACAAATCCCTACAAAGTTGCAATTACCTTGAAGCTCCCTCCAGCGCTTTAGGCCAGCACATGGTCAAAAATGGCTGCCTTTCCAGTGGAGTGGTCTATGTGTGCTCATGGATGCAGCACTCAAGGAAAAGAGAGCTCTTTCCTGTTGCAAAGAGGTTTTATCATATCTGTTTCTCCACCTACTGACCCGGCCACACCTGGTCAAAGAAGCATTCCTGGAAATTCTAAACATTTCCTTCCTAGCATTCCATGCCTTCAGAAACCTCTGTTCCCTGCTTGTGTGGGGAGCTTGGCCATTGTCTCTAGCTAGACTCATTAGCATTCCTTAAGAGGTAGCTGAGGTGAGCCTGGAAAGCCATTGACAGACTTCCTCTTTCGGAGCCTGTTCTCTGCCCAGAGGGGAAGAAATTGTTAAAACACGAAAAGGGCGGTTTTGCTCATCTCAAACCTCCCAGGAAAAAACAGCACTTCTTCGCACCTGGGAAAACAGGTAAACAAATGGGGCCATCCCCATCACATCATGCTTGGTCCCAACTGCAGAGTAATTGAGTTGGCGACGCCTGCGAAGATCAAAGCCATAAGTGTTTGCACACACAGGCTTAGTTTCTTCCGGGCATAGACAAAGGTGCCAGTTTTGGCTGAGAGCTTGGCATCCCAACTCTCCAGCTGCAATCCTAAACACACTCATTAGGGAATAATCCCCATTGAGTTTAATGGTACTTTCTTCTGAGTAAGTGCTCTTAGGGTCACACTGTCTGTCCCCTCCCTCAGTAAGGGATTTAATACTTTCTGCCGGAGAAATAAATGATCACACTTCGCAGTGGCATTTAAGAGTTTGGTTAATCTAGAGGAAGGGCAGACAGAGAATCCTTACTTTAGGGTTAAAAATGTACACCTGTTAATTCAGCCTTATTGAGTCACTTATGAATGGAGCATTTTTTCAAACCAGTACTATAACTATCGCTACCAATTTGTTTAGAAGTTGGAAATGTAGTTTTTTGTGCTCGGTGGGGTGGGGAAATACAGATTGACTTTCTGCCCCCCAGCATGGCATAGCTAAACTCCAGAGTGAGATAACTAATCTTTTCAGCACTGAGCCTCGCAAGCTATAATGCAGTTTCTCTGGCTGCTGAGATTTGAGGCTGCAGGAACAGAAAGCTCGTCTAACCCTCAGCTCTCAAAACAGTACTCTGGGCTGTGCACGCTGGGCTGGGCTGGGTTAGGACCATTATACCTCCAAAGTAGGCAGAGTGTTTAAAAGCTTATACCACCCTGGACCCAAGAATAGGGTAATGTCAGGGGATGCATGTCCCAAGGCAGGCATGTCTCAAACTTAATTTCACCCCCTCTCCTACCCCTTTGATTTACTGCATACTGGCCTAAATATTCTGTGCCTCCTGAAGGCCTTACTGAGCTAGTTAAGGGGGATTTTTGTAAATTTACAGACCAGCATTTATCTGAATACCTGAGCAGCCCCTTCCCTCAATATGCAGAAACCCTTACTTTGCCTGTTGCACTGCCCTATAGAGATGGGGATGAGATCATCAAGCTTGCTATGACAAAAAGAGCGATACCAGCAGTTTTCACACGTTACAGGGAACCCTGTAGTTCCTCAAAAACTTACCAGGCTTCCTCAGAGAGCCAGTTTGGTGTAGTGGTTAAGTGCGCAGACTCTAATCTGGGGGAACCGGGTTTGATTCCCCACTCCTCCACTCCATTCCCCACTCCTCCACTCCACTCCTCCACTCCTCCACTGGACGACCTTGGGCAAGCCATAGTTCTGGCACAGCTGTTCTCTCAAGGACAGCTTGGGAAAGAGCTCTCTCAGCCCCACCTACCTCACAGGGTGTCTGTTGTGGGGAGGGGAAGGGAAAGGAGTTTGTGAGCCGCTCTGAGACTCCCTTGGGGAGTGAAGGGCGGGGTATAAATCCAATTACTTCTTCTCTTCTTTTCTCAGGGAGACCAATTAAGAGCAAGTAGTCGTCTCTGAACTACAACTTGCCTTCCATTATTGATCCTCCCTCTAATATACAGTTACAGGGAGTAGTGCTTACATTCAAGGTCCACATGGAGCAGTGAAATGCTCAAGCGGCCTGGCCAGCATTCCGTATCATCTGCAGCATGCCCCAGAATCCGATGCAGCAGACGAGGGCACTGTGGCAAATAAGTCAAAAGCTTTAAAATCACTGGCATGCATCTGCAGCAGGAAATGATCCTAATTTGGGGGGGGGGGGGGAGGGTCAAGCCTATCTTCAGAGTCCCCTCCTTGAACACTGCCCAAAAAGTGTGAAAATTTATCAGCATATCCTTCAATATGCTCTGCCCTCCATGCCCACAATCAGGAAACAGGAGCTCCACGTTAGATAGAGCCTGTTTGTGGCAGTCCGTTCACAGCCCAGCAGAACAAACGTGCAGTCTGACGGTGCTGTCAGAGCTCTGAATCCTGCTCTCCCGGTTATTCCCGTGCACAGATAATGAACAACTTCTGACTCTGCTTAATTTTCCAGCATCCTGAAGATGAGTGAGCTAATTAACATTCTGTGTCTTTCATTCAGCCAATTATGTGCCACTCAAGAATGATTCGGTGACTCTTTAATTTGAATAGCCCAGTGTTTTTCAAATGTGTTGTTTAACTTGGGGTGTGCCAACAAATTACTTTGATTTTTACTGACTTTTCCTATACCTCCCAAGCAGTGTTCCCTCTAAGCTGAGTTAGTGTGAGCCAGTTCATAGTTTTTCAGCCTCCGGCTCACACATTTTTGCCTTGGCGCAGGAAGGATGGCTCCAGAGCAAACTGATCTATGCAGAGGCCAAGTCGCTTGCTCACAGCTTTAATGCCAAAAGCTCACAAAGTAGGATTTCTGCTCACAAGACTCCACAGCTTAGAGGGAGCATTACTCCCAAGTCAGTATCGGACGTTTTGTAAAAATTCTGCTATGTTCCTTTCTCTGTCCTGTTACCACTTCCTCCCAGCTAAATGCCCATTGCAAGAGAACTGTGTGTGTCCATAATGTTTTGGAGGAATAAAAATTTAATCCTTGCCTTCCCCCTGCTCCCAAATATTAAAATATTTCTAAGTTGAGTAACAGGCACAAATAACATCTAGAGGTTCTTCTGTTACATTGGTATATTTGCAGGGTCTCCAGGGGTGGATTGGGAGGCCAAAACATCCCTGGAAAGGGAGAGGAAGGAAGAGCCAGCCACCCACTTTGTGCAGGGGGAGAGCCGTGGGCTCATACCAGCCTCACACGTGGCTCCAGTAGGGTTGCCAGCCTCCGGGGGGTGGCTGGAGATCTCCTGGGATTGCAACTGAATTCCAGGAGACAGAGATCAATTCACCTGGAGAAAATGGCTGCTTTGGAAGGTAGACTTTATGGCACTGTGCCCTATTGAAGTCCCTCCCATCCCCAAACCCTGCCCTCCCCAGGTTCCACCCCCCAAATCTCCAGGATTTCCCCAACCCAGAGCTGGCAACCCTATGCCCTAGCCCCTTTCCCGTGGGTTTTATGGCTACCCCTCCATTGAGGGTCTCCCAGAGTGAGGAAGAAGCTACAGGTTACATTGAGGATCCGTTATCAGCTGTCTTAATGTGAGAAAGCAGCCTGGGGAATGGGGGTGGAGAGCACTGGTCAGAGCCACGATGCGAGGGGAGTTAAGGCTTCCTTTCTTATACACCATTCCCCAGCTGAAAGCCCACTTTCCTCCCACCTTGTTAAAAGCTCCAATGAAGGGGGGGGGGGGGGAGGTACCCTCTGTTTTTTCATTCCCTACCAAAGCTAGCAGCAAACTAATGACCCTGTTGCTAGCATGGAAACGGCATGGAGGGAAAGACGCAACCGTGCCAATTTAAGCCGTGTCCAAGAGGTTCTTACCAACCAGTCACCACTCAGCGGTGAGCCAGCCATTCGGGAGGGTGGGGAGAATAGATGAGGGAAGCCAGCAGTTAAGCTGCCAGGGGGTGGTCATGGAAAGTGCTGTCGAGTCACAACTGACTTATGGCGACCCCGTAGGGTTTCCCAGGCAAGAGACATTCAGAGGTGGTTTGCCATCGCCTGCCTCTGCCTAGCAGCCCTTGGACTTCCCTGGTAGTCTCCCATCCACATACTAACCAGGGCTGGCCCTGGTTAGCTTCCGAGATCGGGCTAGCCTGGGCCATCCAGGCCAGGGCAAGCTGCCAGATTGGGCTGGGTAGGAAAAAAAAAGAATAGTAAGGCAGAGTTATGAAATCAGGACCTCTCTCAACATTCCCTGCACCGAGGAGGGTATTAGAAGGGCTTTCCTTTGGAGAAGGGAAAAGTCAGAAGCCCATTCTAATCAGTGTCAAGCTCTTGGCAAGATGCTGTGGCTGAAAGCCAGGTGTGAAGGCAACAATTACTGAATTCTCAGCTTGTGTTGTACAGTTCCGAGCTCAGTACTGGTGAACCGCTAAGCTTTCCCCTTGTCTGAGTGGATCAAATTACAACTTCTTCAGGCATAAGCCATGTCTCAGACTGTGTTTAACCCACTAAGCGCAATACACCAGGTTCAAGGAACCCTCAGATGCACCGACTGTTAAACAAGCAAACAAAAAAAACCCTGCCCTCTTATTACACTACCACTTTTTCTACAAATACAGCATCTTAATAAAATAGAAAGCGGTATGGAAATTATGCTGGCATTTTAGCCCTTACCCCACTCCCATCCTCTTCCCCACAACTTGAGCCGTATCTGCGGCTGCTTTGTAAGGCCCCTCAGGATGTTTGCTCTCAAATCCCCGACGTAGCCTGTAGTTTAACCCTGAGACACTTGCCCTCTGGAAATGCGTAGAGGGAGGACTGCAGTTCTGTGGTCATGCCAGTGAGATGTAGGTAAGGCAGGCAGTGACAAAATACAAACAGGTGAGGGGAGACCAGAGTTAACCTTAGCTGGGTATGGTGGATATACTGCAAGGTGTATATAGAGGAATGGAGGGTGTGATACGATGGGGAGTGGAGTAGTGTGACTCATTGTTAGCAGAGACAGTGTCAGCAGCATGTCCTGAGGTGGGGCAGCTGCCAGGTCCCTGGGTTTCTGGGAGGGCCCACTGTCACTGAGCATCCTCCCCACACACACACATGCAGGAGAGGTGGCACTCCTGGTGGGCACAGTGGTGGCATTCCCATCTGCAAACACAACACCCAGTACTACTGGGGGAAGGTCAGTGGGATAGGGGTGGGCTGGAAGGAAGGCATGAGCACTGCCCCCACTGCTGGACCTCTTGATGGCACCTGGTGTTTTTGGCCACTGTGTGACACAGAGTGTTGGACTGGATGGGCCATTGGCCTGATCCAACATTGGCTTTTCTTATGTTCTTATAAGCAGGAGTCCTGGAGGCAGTCAGAGGAGGAGCAAACCTGGAACTGACCCCGGTTGTCTGTATAGAAGTGACCCAAGGGGTGTGCAGGCAGGGGCACTTCTAGAATGGGGAGTTGGAGGGGTAAAAGCCAGAGGCAGCACATGGGCCCATCAAGTTTGAGAAGCACCAACACAGGCAGAGGGGGAACAGCTATCCCACACAGGACACTTACTTGCTGTGCAAATAATTGTGTCCAGCAATTTTGCTGGCTGCAGTCCTAGGCACACTTACTAGGCAGTAAGTCCCATGGAACGCAGTGGGATTTAAGTATACGTGTTTAGGGTTACATTATTAGGCTAGATCATTTCCTGTGGATCTTTGTGATTTCCACAAGGGGGTAAGGAATGGTCCAGCTCCAGTCCTCAAAACTGGACAGGACATCTGAAGGAGTACATTAAATCTTTCCAAGCCATTACATTGCCCCAATTTACAGAAAATTGCAAGCTGCAAAAATCCTGCATAAATACTTCCATTACTTCCTTAGTGTTCCAAATCAAGAACATTTCCATTGGCTTTCTCCCTTTGTATGTATGTAGATAGACAGCTTAAACTAACTAGTGCTGCTTAAATATATTTCTTTATAGAACTAAGAACTGTTGTAATTGGATATGTATGCTAAATAGTGTATACGAAAGTAGTTAATAGTAAGCAGAAAAGTTTGTAAATTTAAAAAGAATCAGGGTTTTTCACTTACCCTTTCTTCTAGTCATCTCAACACCCCTACATTATACCTTTTCTAAGGTCGTGTTATAGGAAATCTCTAGAAGAGATAGAGTACCACTGTCATGATGCAGCAGCACTGAGTAAAATGAAGAGCAAGTCTGTGGGGATTCTGTTTCTGCCGAAGCAGAGACTCACTTACTTGATTCCTATAGCTTCTGGTTAGCTCTAGGAATCGCCAGGAACTCCATGGTAAGAACTTCCTGTAAGTAGATGAGGCCTTGTTTTCTTTTTTAATTTTTCTCCTGGGATGCTCCCTGCTGGTTTAACAGGCCCTGCCTGGCAACCCTAGATTCACCTGGGGACAATTAGACTCGCACCACACAGGTGATCCAGCAAATGCTAACTACAAACCTATCCTTGATTATAACTGTCAAGCCTCATTTTTAATAGGTTTTATGAAGCCTTTAACGGGGCCTGTTTTTATGAACTTGGGAGGTAACAGAGTCACGTAGAGGAAAATCCTTCCATAAGGCAATCTATATGTAGGCAGCCTTTTCTGGAAGAGATTTAATGAAGAGATTCTGCTATGTTCCTAGATTGCTTTTCCACCACAAGTCATTGTTTACAGCTAGAAATGTTCCTAATTCAGGATGCACCTCTTAATTACAGGATTATAAGGGACCACGGACTCATCAATCTCAGAAAGTTTCAGAGTGAGTACCACAGTAGTCAGACTCAATTGCTCAAATTAGTCTCTAAAAGCTGTTACTTGGTTCATACTTGGAATACCTCAGTGCCATTTGTTGCTCGCAAAATTATCTGAGGGGCTAACCAAAGAGACACTTAAATTATATCTTTGCAAAGCGCTGTTGTTCTGTTGCAGCTGACATAAGCGTGCATGTTCACATACCGTAGCCATCCATGTCTCTTTATACCTCATTAGGACTGGCATGTCAGCAGACCCCGGACCCGTTGCCTTCTTCTCTATCAGGCCTGGGATTCTACTCACTAGAAAAGTTTAGATAGTAATATTCAGTGGTTGTCTTTAGTGGTTCTGAGGCCCTGGGCAAATATCCAGGATGGAGCCCCAGAATCACTGTACTCCCTGACCGGGACCCAAGCAAGGGGCGACCCTCAAGAGGACTGCCAAAGAGACAGATACACACAGCCGCCGCCACCACCACGCAAGCTGCCTGGGGCCTGGAGGAGTGGGTGCGCATGGTGGTGGGAGCCTGCTCTCCATGTTCTCTCCTCTTCCATCTTGAGGGCAGTGCTTGGGGGGGGGGGGTTCAGGAGGAAAAAAGTTAACATTTTTTCCCACCATAGGGAACAATGGAGGGGATGGGACAACCTGTTTGGGGGGCCATAGAATTGGACCCCCTGGTCCAATCTTCTTGAAACTTGGTGGGTATTTTGAGGAGAGGCCCCAGCAGCTACTCTGCAAGTTTGGAGCCTCTCCCTCAAACCCCCTTTCCTCCAGCCCCTCATATACCCTATGAGTTTTTACCATTGATTTCAATGGCCCATAGGGTATAATGGGGCTGAAACTGACATTCCCTTTCTGACACACTTCTGGTGATGTCAGGGGACGTGGCATATGCTAATGAGTTATGCTAATGAGCTCCTGCACCTCTTTTTCTACGAAAGGACCCCTGGTGCTGCAGATGCTTAAAATGTGTTGAGGTGGGGAAGCAACAGGTGCATAAATGTACAAACAGCTAATGGCGTGGAGTAAATTTCCATGACTAGGTTTGGGATTAGCTGCCACTTGTGCTAAACCACATACAAACCCTCTTACCTGCCACTCCCACAGTGGTTAATTTTATGGTAACAGAGAAGCAGCTTGGGAGAACCTATATGAGATGAATGGCCAACAATTAGGAGGGAAATTTGAGCTAACTGCACAGACCTCACTTCCATCTTCTTGTCAAATGATGCAGTCTCACCTGGCTGGAAACAGATTCAGGTGGTCAGCCATGTTGGTCTGAAGCAGCAGAACAAAGTTTGAGTCCAGTGGCACCTTGAAGACCAACAAGGTTTTATTCAGGGTATAAGCTTTCATGTGCATGCATACTTCTTCAGACACATTGAAATGGAAGTTATCAGCCCATCCATATAGACAGAGGGTGAACAGCAGAGTAGCAGATAACATAATGTACTTGTTTTAACAGATGTGAGAACCAATCAGGGATAACAAGCTAAGTTTATATGGTCAGCATTTGTTTGGATTCAGTTGGGAGGGGGAATAAATATGTCATTTTTTTTTACATTTATTTTTTTCCTCCCTGAAATTGAATCCAAACAAATGCTGACCATATAAAATTAGCTTGTTATTCCTGTTTGGTTCTCACATCTGTTAAAACAAAACAAAGCAACAGAACAAAATCTGAATCAAGTGGCACCTTTGAGATCAATAAAATTTTAATCAAAGTGTAAGCTTTCATGTGCAAAACAACTTTGTTATGTTATTTGCTAATTTGCTGTTCACCCTCTATTTACATGTATGGACTGATAACTTCCATTTCAGTGTGTCTGCGGAAGTGTGCATGCCCACAAAAGCTCACACCTTGAATAAAACTTTGTTGGTCTTAAAGGTGCCACTGGACTCAAACTTCGTTCTACTGGCAGGAAACAGTACCTGAAGTCAGCACATGAGTGTGCTCATTTTGTTGGCACTTTACTTTTCTGTCTCCCTTGTTAAGAAAGTAGCTTTTCTGTGTCTGCATCTCTGTTGTAGTTCTAGAAAGAAGATACCCAAAGGAGGTTCAAGATCTTTATGAAACCATGAGGCGTTTTGCAAGAATACTAGGACCAATGGAGCATGACAAATTCATTGAAAGCAATGCATGTAAGCATCTGGACTTCATTTTTCATGTTTTTTTCTGTCAGCAGCAGAAAACTTGGTGGGCTGTGTAAAGATCAGACACGACTTCTACCTACATATAAACTGTAACAAGGGCCACCAAATATCACACGCACAAAATATCTTGGCACCTGCAGTAATTGCACCATTTGTGCTCTACAATAATATCATCTGTAAAGTCAGCATTTGTTAGTGAAAGAATACGTAAGCTTTGTAATTGCACCAAGCTCTTAAAGAGGTGGGCAGAAGGGTGTGTGCGAGCATGGACATACATACATGATGTTTGACTATCTTTCCACCCCATCATACACAGAATTGTTCTCTTTGTTAGTTCAAAGGATAGTCTGTTTACAAAGCTTTTAGCATTTCAGATATAAAATACGTTGTCTCACTTGGATATGGTAGCAGTTTTAGCTGGGAAAAGGTAAGGGACATGAAGTCTGCTACTAGCGTTTGGATTTTTAACTTAGGGTATATCTACTTTTTTTTAAAGTCAGAAACAGTATTGACAGAAATGGTCATGTAGAGATGAAACTGTTCTTGTGTATTTTGAAGGGAAGTGGGGGGGATAAGCAGAGCCCTCCGTGCTGTTCACAAGCCTGCCTATTCCTAGTTCAGCAGAATTTCTTTTGCTTGCCCTGACTAGCCTTATTAGAAAGACAGTGAATATCTGTGATTTTTCATTTTGGATAGTGAAAATCTAAATTCCTGCTCCAGGTGGACATAGAGGTATCTGAAATTAACAACTGAAACAAACAACTGACGGCTCGAAAAAGGAAAACTGAAATTTAGCGACAGATCAATAAATAATAGTAGATAGGTTTGGAAGCCTCAGCTCTAATTGCAAGGTTCAGGAGGACATTGTGGAATATCCAACAGGTTTCTAAAGAATTTGACTAGAAGAAAATCAAGATGTTCTTTATGACCAGTATACCATACCAGAGCAGCTGGAACAAATCACCCTCCTTTGCAATAAAATAATTTTTTAAAAGAAAATAAAGGTGGAGTTTACTTTCTCCATTAACATATGGATATGCAAATCCCAAAACAGATTTTGTGTAAACATAACCCCAAGGTACTTGAAATTTTTTACTATCTCAATTGAGTTTCCACGCAAGGATAAAGAATGTGTCCTTTTTAGCTCGGATTTAGAGAAGATTAGTGCCCTTTGTTTTATTGAAGTTTATTTCTAAATATTCTTTGATGCAGAAATCATAAGACTTGTTTAATGTTTCACTAAACCTGCGAGAGTACAGGCCAGATCATCTCCATATGCTTAATAAGGTGCAAGCTGACCACTTAGCTGAGGAGAACAGGATCTATGATCCTGGCTTCAGTGAAAATTATTTATATGAAGATGCAGCCCTGCCTAACACCTCTTCTTATCCTGACAGGGTTCAAGATGGTGGAGCTACCTGGTTTACGAATCCAGAGAATATTTTCAGAGTACAGATTCCTAATAAGCGCAAGCAATCTGCCGGGCATACCCATGTTAAAACATGTTTTGCAAAGTCTAATGAGAGAGATAGAATTAAATGCATCAAAGAGATCAATAAACGAGGAGTAACATACGCTGCCTGCACCTTTTGTGTATTCATTCACTAGAGAAAATAAGGTGAAGCTATGATGCAAGCAATGATGCCCGTACCTCCGATCCCTCCCTCTTAAGTGGGAACAGCATTATGAAAGACTTTGCTACAGCTAGGGATGAACTCGAAATCCCACTTAACCTAAATATTTCAAAATTTCCAAGCTAGCCAGTCTCAAAAAGGGAAGTAGTTCGTCTAATAAAATCTTTAAAACCTGGGAAGTCACCAGGCTGTGATTATATTTCATCTGAATTACTAAAACTTGACCCAGACTGGTGGGCTTCCTTCCTGGCACCATTATTTACTGAGGTAAATCAGACTGGAGAAATTTCTGATAGTTGGAAATTAGCCATCCCACACCCCAAACTGCAGTTGGTTCTGTGAGAAAAAGAGCTTTGTGGAAGAGGGAGTTAAATTGCCAGTCATTTGACTCTAAGCCAGGTTTCTGTGCCTTTTCTGGAGCAGCGGTGTATAACAATGCTAGGATCCAAAATGGCGTGAAATGACCTGGAGAACCATTCTTTTGAAAGCAGTCACTTTTGCAGATACGTTTCCGAGTCTCTCAATGCCATATTTTGATGAGGGAAATTGTACATATTGTTAATCCTTTAATAGTAGAAGGTCTTGTGTTAAATTTTCAAGACTTGTGTTAGAGTTTCCATCCCTGATTTAATTTTGTGGGGTTATAATGAAGTGGCACATCAGGCATTTGCCAGCTCCACCGTGTGACTTCTCGTAAGCAGCTTTGCTTCTTATAAGTGTCTGACTTTTCCATCATCAGATCATGCTTATATTTTGCATAATCAAACCATCTTTAAATTGATCTGCCTTTTTCCAGCATAGGAGCCCGATCACACGCAGCATTAGCCGCGCAATAGGCACGAATGCCAGCTGCATTTTAAGGGCGCGATCACACGGAAACATCTGGCAAGCGTCCCGCACCCGTTGGCAACCTGTATCGCCCCGCCGAAGAAGCGGAGTTAAAACGTACCTGCGAAAGTGCAGTATTTTCTGGAAAACGCAGGTCACAGAAATGCTAGTATCCCATCACATCCAGTGCCCGTCTGCGTCCCGTCTCACACTGGATTTTTTTTAAGCCTCCGTGATATGCGCTCAAATGCAGACCTGCGCATGTGCACAAATGCAGTACTGCTGAACTTTGCGACGCTTTACCATCACTGTGTGATTGGCAGCTGACGGCCTGAGCATGGAGCCTTGGGAGACCATCTGATCATGATACCGCACTTCATTTTGCTCCGGCACAAAAAGCCTTGCTTCCCCCCCCAGATTATCTCGCTCGTGTGACCGGGCTCATAGGTAGCTGGAAATACTATTCCCCCAAAATTCACTCTTTATTTCTGTCGGGGGTAACACCCCACATCAGAGCTATTTTTGTGTTCCAGTCCAACTGTCTGAGGAACGGAGCTCTGACTTGTCGATAGCCCCTGCCCTGAAACTCTTGTAGGCCTCTGAGGTGCTGCTGGACTTGACTCCAACCCTCCAGTCCGGATGGTCCACAATAATGAGAGTAGCAGTTTCTGCACAGCTGTGGTTTCATTTGGTTCTAATTCTCCATCGCATCTTCTAATTAGTTATAGAGGCAAGGCTTTTATTTAACTCAGGTATCCTTTCATGTGGTTAAAAGCGCACTGTAATGGGAATATGCAGCAAGCTACAGGCTGATTTGTCCTCTTCCCTGTTTTTATCCCACCTGTCCTCCAAGGAGACTAGGATAGCATCCATGGTTCTCTTCTGCTTCGCGTTATTCTCAGAATGTCCTTGGGAGGTAGAATAGGCAGGGACAGAATGACTGGCCCAAGGCCAAGCAGGAAATCTCAGGGCAAGTGGGTATTTGAACCCAGTTTTCCCCAGCCCTAGTACAACGCTCTAACCACTATATCACATTGGCCCCTCAGAGGCCTCTTCTAGGGAAGGAGCAACTTTGACTGGGGTCTTCCAGGCTCACGTCCTTGAACTGTATTCACAGCAAACTTAACTGCAATAAGGTTAAAATGTGTTCTAAAGGTGTGCACTTCAAAAAAAATTCAGGTCTTTCGTTTATATAGGGCGTGATTTTCAGTATATAGGGCGTGATTTTCGAAATTTCAGGCGGTTTGGTGCAGTTTTTATAATTTCGTTCAGGCACAGTTTTCTGTGTGGAAATTGTGGCACTGAAAATAATGCCCTTAAAAAAAAAATCTCTCAAATGTAAAAGGATTTTATGCCCCTCCCAGAGCATGAGCAAGGGAGAGAGAGGATGGTGCACCCCAGTAAACAGCCGGAGGCCAGATCTGCCTTCGTAGGTCATACAATTTAAAGGGCCAGTGTGCTGCCAAACAGCTGTTCTGCCAGAGGCGTTTCCTCTCTCCTTCCCTGTTCCAGGAACACCCAAAACACTCCTGGACTTCCAGGAGATAAATAGTTACCCCCCAGAATTTTGGGATTGTTTGGGGTCATTTCAAATATCCAAACAGCTGATTCTGGTTTAATTTCAGCTCCGCTGTATCCAAATGTATATCCCTAATGTACAGCGACCTGGCTTGTTGCCGGGCAACCGTAGCTCCCCATGACATACAACCCCCCCCCCCCCACCATTCCCTGACATGAGCTTCTCCCCCCCCCCCCCGCACTGGGCTTCTAAAGCAGACTTTGATCCAGGCTTAGAATCTCAGTTAGCAGGGAGGAAATTAACTCCAGTTCTGTTTGCCAGCTGAATGCAAGCTAAGCCATGTGTTAAACATGTTCAAGAGTGTGTAATGATTAGGCACAGAGTTACTTCCACAAGTAATTTTCAGGATGAAACACATGGTTTTCACAGACCATGTATGCCCACATACACCTTTATTTATCACTAAAGACCACTGTATCTCACAGGCTTGCTAAATGTCTGTTGTACTCATTTGAAAATTCTGCCACCAATACTAAAACGCACTGGACAGTGCCCAGTTTTATCTCCTCACATAACTATCAGTGCTGACCATGCAGAAACACCTAAGAGACTAAACACAAGCCTGCCCACTATCAAATGAACTAGGCACTTAGTATGCTTTTTAAGAGAAAACTGGTGTCTTGTAAATTCATTTAAAGAGCTAATGCAGTGTAGCGGACAAAGTGCTGGGCTTGGATCAGGGCTGGATTTCACCAAATGGCCTCCTGCAAATCACTCTTCGCTAAACATGGGCTGAAATAATCCCAGTCTGTTCTTGCTTGGAGAAGGAATCACAACAAAATCCAAAGTAACCTGTGTTTTTTTCTCTCCATTTCACTCTTATTCTTAATGGGGAGATCAGTGGAATTTGAGCTGCGAAGGGAAATCAAACGGCTACAGGAATACAGGGCAGCCGGCATCACTAATTTTTGCAGTAAGTGTGGATATGATAAATTAGTCATGATCATGCTGACATATTTACACACAGGATATATTACTGAGAAGGTACTTCCTTCAGGAACGTGGTTGTTTGGCTGCATTGTGCATTAGAGAAAAAATCACCTGAACTGGTTTTAGCCCTGGATCTCAGGGTAACGTCCAAATGGCAGTTGCTAAAATCTATAGTAGTGACTAGTGACCAGGTCTGAAGGCATGGGGGAACTAGCTGGCTGACGCATGAGCCCATGAGTGCCTTTCATCTGAAGGAGACAGTAATTTAATCTTGCTGCCAAATAGACCAACTTGAAATCACTGGGGCTTTTTTGGTTATGTTCATAACAGCAGCAAGGCCTAACTAGACATATTCAGGCCCTCACATCGCTTATCTCCTGAGTATATTACAATATCTGGTTTGCTTTTATGTTCAAGGACTGTATCAGAAGTTGCAGCTGGGGGAAAAAACAGGCAAGGTGAGGCTTAATAACATGCCTGTCTCACTCCAGGGAACTGATAATGGAAACTATAGCAGAGACATTCTTTTTTCCATCATAATTCCATAGGGGAACAAAGAGATTGCCACTGCCGGTGTGAAGCTGCCCTAGTTACTGCATCACACCGCAGCAAACCTAGATTTGCCATGCAGCAAACTTTCAGAGAGCAGCAGGCAATCATGGCTCCCTGTTGAGTGTATGATGCTCGTGCTTGCAAACAGACGTTTGTGTCTGCATTTTATTTCTTAAAGCAAACACCTCAGATTAAGAATGTATCCACCAGGGTAACGTGAGACAAGCTTTTTGGCATAATTCTCCAAACCAGATAGTGTGGTACTCCTGGGTGGACCCTGCCACTTCCAGTGGCAGGAAGGGTTTCACATGTTGGAATGCCACTCCACACAAAATGGTTCTAGACTAGATGTTGAGGAGAGTTCCAGCTTAGCCTTCTCCACAATACGCTCATTTCCTCACCACCCCCTTCAGGGCGTATTCATCATGTGATCTGCCGTCTGCAGCATGATACAGTACGATCCGCAAACAGGATGGCCCCCTCATGAGCTTCTGTGCAGACTAGGCCTTGGAGGCACCGGCAGTGGACATGTTCCATCAATTATTATCAATGCTGCTGTAACATTTGTAGAGTTGCAGTGCATGAGAGGGTGTTATAATTAGGGCTGGGTGGTGTATACTTTGCTAGGTGACATCACCACTGGTCTTAACCATTGTAAAACTAGTTTCTACATGATACATTTTAATATTACAGAAGGCCCAGCAGGAAGTGTCAGAATTTTTTGCCTGTTTTCCTTTTTTAGTTTATACTTGCAGCATGATACATTATACTTTACCTGCAAGCAAAAATAACATTTGGACATTTCCTGAAAGCAGTTATATGTCTGTTTCCTGACACTTCCTGCTGGCTTTCTTGCACACTCAAGAGTTACTGGTAGATGTCAACATTCACCAAATTTGATGTTTTAATGAAAAATCCATGAGGCTGTAACTGTTTGTTTCCTTGATTTGGGAAGTCACACTGGGACAAAGTCTGAAGGGGGACGATATGCTGGAAAGATCATGTCCCAAGTAAGTCAGCCATAACATGTACTTCTTGGCTGCAGGTGCAAGAACATACGACCGCCTCAAGAAGACTCGGGAAGAGGAGCGTCTGAAGCGCACCATGCTTTCCGAAGTCCTCCAGTACATTCAGGACAGCAGTGCCTGCCAGCAGTGGCTCAGCCGGCAAGCCGATATGTAGGTCTGCCATTCAGATTTGCCTTTTTGGTTTTTTAATAAAGGGAAACCAGAGATAAATCTGACTCAAAGCAGTAGAATGACCAGCCTGGTTTGCCTGGGGATAAAATAGCGGCGTACCACCAAAAAGAGGTTGCATTTGGGTTTCTCTTAAGCACTGTCAGTTTTGCTGTGAAATAGGACCGGTGTTCTGCCTGTGGCAGTGCAGTTCTAGGCAGTGAGACAGCTTCCTGAGTCCATTGAAGCCGCTGGGCTTAGCCGGGTGCAACTCCACGTAGGATGGTACTGTGAAAGAAGGGAGGAGGTTAGCTTTGAAGAACATGAGCACATCTATGGGTATGCTTATTTCCCTGCCCTGCTGAGGGAGGGATGCATGCGGGAACAAAACCAGGATCAGCATTGACACCTGGGCTCTATGTGGTCTCTGTTGTTGTTTTTTTTAAAGGAATTCTGTGCCCATATTTGGCACCAAGCTAACCTGATTGCTGTAACATGCATAAATTTTGCATTGTTCGTTTTTTGAATATATTGTATTCTCTCTTTACCAGTCACCAAAAGGGCAATGAGTCTAAAACCGTACTCCAGCGGTTGATAATCTTATTCAGGAACCTCTGAAGCTTCTCAGATTTGCTCACCTAGTTTCAATTGCATCTTCTCAGTTATAAGAGCTAGAAATGATGGCATTTGCACAGCCTTGCAGTGGCCATCCATGTGCTATCGACTGCCATTTCCTCAAAGCTTATGAAGTACAGAGTGTAAAAAAATCCAAGCGGTATAAAACAGTTTGGAACATTGGGAAAGAGTTCAGGCAACCCACTCTTGTGTTACATGAGACTAATTTATCATTTTAAATTTTTCATTTCCAGTGACTCTGGCCTGAATCCCGCCATGCCAGTTACGTCAAATTCAGGTAAATGTTCTGTTGAGGATTCTTCTGCAGTTATGAGCCAGGTCTCCATGTGTTCTTAGAAATGAGAAAATAGAGCCTGGTCTCTTAACAGTTAAATGTCTTAGCCCATGAAGAATGTGGCACTGAAACACCGTTTTGACTGCTGCCATCCTCTGGTCAACACATCAGAACCCTCTCGTTGCAAAGGTGCTGGGAAGCCAAGAATCCAACTCCCGTCATCCTTGCACTGAGGAATCCTTTGCAGCTGACATTATCACAAGCCACAGAGAATAGAAAGCTGGAAGCTGCAACATAATGGCAGCAAAGCAGAGCTGCAGAGGCAGCAGCAAAACACACACACACACACACACACACACACACACAGGATTGCTGAACCATTGACCTGAGATGAAATCTCCCTCGCTTCAGACATAGTGCTGAAGAAAGGCTACTTCATACAGCTGCCAAGCACTTGCTGTCAGGCGTATGGGAGGCAGGGAGCTACAGCCCAGCTCCTGGAAGCACAATCATGTATTCATCTGAGCATTCACATATGACCGGATCATTTTGCACACACCTGGGGCCCATTGGGCTGTCTTTCCGGCCAAAACCGGTGGCCCAAATACAGTCCTTGGTAGCCACTGAGCAATTAAACAAACATGTTAATGTTAGTTAATGTTAATTAGGTAATGTTGCTTGTGGGTCTTCAAGGTGAAAGGGAAAGGGAAGCTGCTGAAAAATGGGTGATATCTGTGTGTTTTTTAAAAAAACATTTCTCTCCTGACAGTTTGTTGTCTCATAGGGCTGTTACCTATTACTCAGTTGCATATTTCCACCGATGACACCTTACAGCCTGAGCGTGAGTAATGTGGCAGCACTTCTGTTCTGTGACGTGCAGCTTGCTCGGCAGCCCAGCTCTCGGGGGGGGGAATGTGACGCAGGCAAGACAGCTGGCCTTCGTGGCTCTTTCCATGTCACAAAAACACCGCAGTTAGTCTGTCACAACAGCAGGTGCGGCTCAGCACATCGCCCGGCTGTGTGCTCTGGGTTCAGGTTCCTAGCTTTTCTTCGTCCTGGGTTGCAGTCTGAAGTGTGTTTACCAAGAAGTCTGTACATTTGAGCTTAACAGCACTGATTTCTCAATAAACATATTTCTTTGGGTTTTTATCCTCTGTCTTGGAGGTTGAGTAGGCTAGCTATAAAATGTTAATCCTTACAACCAAGATTAGTGGTGATTCTCTCACCACATCCCCATTCCTAGCCTTCCCCCCCCCATCTTATTCCTCCCCCCTTAAAAGTCAGTTGCTTCAAGAGCCCTCTGTCTGGTCGCACTACAGGTACAGCATAGTGGAGCCCCAATCTCACATGATAGTGTTTTCAGTGCTTGGGCGGGGGGGCATTCTCAGTCTATGCTTTACCAGACTCTCTGGTTTGTTTCTGACAGCATCTCCAGTTAAAGGTTCTCAGGGAGCAGTCATTTGAGAGACACCCTTCAGTGCCTAAAACTTCATAGAGTCACTGCTTGTCAGAGTAGGCAGCGCTGGGCTCGATGGACCAGTGGCTGAAGTCAGTAGCTTCGTACATATCTTTGCAGTGTTCCACTTCTGCCCCTGTGACTAGCTCAGGAACAATGCCAGTATTTCCATTTTCCAGGTGGCCACCTGATGAATGGGGAAGCAAGGCACAGGACTATACTGACTGGGGTATTAAGGAAGGGGATGGAAACTCTCTGGGGTATGGCACTGGAGTGGTGGAATGCTTGCCAAAACACAGATGCCACGCTCCCACAGGTGACTGTTTTCTGTTCCAGTGCGACAGTATTCTTCCTGAATCATCCACAGATTCCTGTGCATGCACACACACACACACACAAACAAAAGTGCCATTTGGTTTTTTTATTTTTTTGCTCAGATCTATTCAGTCGATACTTGTCAGTTTTTGTCCAGTTTCCATATAGATCAGGATCTTTTAACTTGGACAAGGTGTATCCCCCTACAGTTCTTTTCTCAAGAACACATACCAGTTTTTGGATTTGCCGCCTTTGTCCACCTGTTGGGTCTTGCACTCTTTGAATGAGCTCTTCAGTACCACAGGTCTTTGTCCAAAAAATAAACATAAACTTTGAGAAGCACGGATCACATGTCTGTACCATGTTAAGCTACTGTCATTCCTTTAAACAAGCTGGTTCTCAGAGTGGCGGGCTGTCTGTTAGAGGTGTCAGTGATCTCTTTTCTACTCCAACATTTGGAGAGCAGTGTAAACTGACTCAGTATAAGCTAGCTGAGACGGCAGTGGATCGGGATCAGGTTGCCTCTGAATCCCCAAAAAGCAGTGGGGCGAGAAGAATTCTTTCCCCTCACTGCCTCCCCATGAAACTGCTTTGTGGTCCTCGATGGGAGGAACTGGGCCAAAGGGGATGGGGAGGAGGTGACAAGGGGAGAGTCTGTTTTTCAGACTTGCTTTCTGCAGACTTGGAATGATCCCAAGTGGGAGTCCTGCTTCATCATATCTGATCTCAGCCTCACAGCTACCACCGTCTGTTCGAGGGGCTGCCGTTACCTTGCTGTTCTCTCCCCACAGGCAGGAGGAATGCCCCTCCACTGAACCTTACCGGCCTCCCAGGCACAGAGAAACTGAACGAGAAGGAGAAAGAGGTAAGCAGAGAATGGAGCACAACGGCCTCTAAATGGCTTTTGGCCCTCCAGTGATAGAACAGGGCTGATTCCAAAATGGCTTCGGCTGACATCCACTTGGATTTATCATAGTGCAAGAACAAAGTGCAAAATCTCGCAAGCATTCCTTGCTGCAACAGAGGATTTGTCCTCATTCCTGTTTTTAATGGTTTCCATCATTATCATTTCAAAGACAGACTCATGCCACAGCTCTTAGACTACCTGGGGATTTGCCCGGACCATGGCCATGGCCAGGAGGACATTTGTATGCAAAGAAACCATTGTCGTCAGCCAAACCTACATGAATCCTATATTTATGTGTTCCCAGAGCAGCCTCCAGGAATGCTGGCTTCCAGACACACTTGCTCAAAGAACTCACACTGGCCCATCCATTGATTTATAGGGAAATAAAAGTTAATGTGTGTGACTGTGGACCCGGTTGTGTGAGACTGCAGTGGGAGAAAGGGGGTGTTGAGGAAGTGGTGTTCATTGTGCTGAAGGAAAAGGACCTGGATTAATCTCAGACAAAGAAATCAAGGCCATCTCTGTTGCAGAGGAGTAGGGATGGAAAGTGCCGTCAAGTCACAGCCGACTTATGCTGACCCCGGCGGGTTTTTAAGGCAAGAGACATTTAGAGGTGGTTTGCCTGCCTCTGCGCCATGACCCTGGTATGCCTTGGAGGACTTCCATCCAAATACTAGCCGGGGCCAACTCTGGAAGATATTAAAGAGACCATTCGATACCCTGGGTATCTTTTGGGCTGCCCCTTCTCTCTTTTCTCTTAATAGCAGGCCAGCTTTGTTCTTCAGCTCTTAAGACAGATCGCCAGGTAACCACTAATTTGGTGCCACTGGCACCTTCCAGTGTTGTAGGTGAATGTTCTTGTCCGCAGTGCTATTTTCCTTAAATTGTATATCTTCGTCATTGTGCTCCTGTTCGGTTTTGGGGTAGGTTGTTTTGGGTTTTTTTGGTCAAAGCATTTTTTTTAATGAAAGAGGCGGAAAATAGGCAGCTGGTGTCTCTAGTGGGGTCATCACAGCAGAAGGAACTTCAGAGGAGGAGATGTTGGGGAGCAGCTGGTGCAATTACTGGCTTACAAAACTGAACCCGAGACATCTTCAGAAGTGCTATTTCAGTTGCGGGGGGGGGGGGGGGGACTGCCTTGTAATAAAACCTTCCCGTTCATGAGAACTCAGCATCTGCGTAGCCTCCTAAGCATACCAGTCCTACTCTCTCGCACCAGATAGAGGCAAAGGCCAATTTGGGGGTGGGGGGGAGGGGAAGGGACCAGCCTTCATCTGACTGTCGGAGCTGAAGAGACAGCTGGCCGTGGGGGGTTCCCTCCATGATGCTAAATCAGTGGTTGCCGGGCTATATTTGCTAGCTCTGTTAAGAAACAAGCTCTTCCTTCCCCTCTCCTGGTAGACACTGCAGAGATTTGGGGGACTGGATTTTGTTCCTCTCTCCTCTGGGGACAGTGGGAGGGGACCGTATGGTGAGCTGTGAATGACTTTTGGCTTTCTTTCCCAGCTCTGTCAGGTGGTCCGATTGGTCCCTGGGGCCTACTTAGAATACAAGGCAGCCTTGGTCAACGAGTGTCACAAACAAGGAGGCCTGAGGCTGGCCCAGGCACGGGCCCTCATCAAGATCGATGTGAACAAAACCAGAAAGATCTACGACTTCCTGATCAGAGAAGGATACATCACCAAAGCCTAAAAGTGGAGCTGTTCTCTTTGGGACATTCCCTGTGTTGTCAGAGAGACTGCCTTTCCATTTTTTAAATGGCTGTCTTGGAAGGGCAAAGAGTTCTCTGTGAAAAATGGACTTCTCAAAACATTTTCTCTCTTCACTCTGCCCTGTAAAAGTTTGTCGTGCATTATACCACTGCAGATTGTCAGAAGGAGTTGTGGGGATGCATAAGCTGTTATTAAATATGAGTGGGGATTCATTTCTCGCACCTCTTGTAGCCGTAATAGAGGGAGTGGTGGAGGATTTCTGCTCGGTGCTGCTGATGCCATGAGTACAGAAGTGCAGCCCTGGGACACATTTCCTGCCCACCCTTTGTGCTGCGGGTGAAGCAGCAGAGCTGCTATTTCTCCTTCCAGCTCTCAGGCTCCTGAATTAAGAACCTGCTTGATTCAGGAGGCTGAACGTACGCTTGAGGAGCTGAAAACAACGTTTATGTTCAAACTCCAGCCATTATTCTAAAATGACACTACTTAAAAGGGAGGAGAGAGAATACCTGTTTAGAAAGATATTTTGGAATGGTAACAAGGACTGTTCATCATCTGGTTTCAAAATATTTATTGGATTTTATTGGATTTCTGCATGCCAGGCTCAGGGCAGGTTACAGCCGTATAATAAATTACAGTAAAATAATCAAACATAATGTTGACCATTTTAAAATACAATCATAACATCATTTACGGTGCCAGAGTAATACACTACTCTTGAGTCCATTCCACATATGTGCATAACAGATGGTCGCCAGTGTTACAGGAGGTGGGTAGACAAGTAAAAGCCAAATAGGACGGATGTGTGCCAGGGGAAGCCAGCACTGGTAGAACTCCACCGCCTCAGTCGCAGGCCGGGTGGAACAGCTCCATGTTGCAGATCTTGCAAAACTGCAGTAAGAGAGAGTCTTCTGCCAGGCGGGGGCCAAGCTGTAAAGGCTCTGGTGCTGACTGGGGCTAAGTGGGCATCCTTTGAGCTGGAGACCACCAGCAGATGCTGATCGATTGAGCGTAACGCCCTTTGAGAGACGGCCCTGAAAGTACGTTGGTCCCAGACCGCATGGGGCTTTGAAGCTTAAAACCGGAACCTTGAAGTTGTCTGGAACTGGGAGCCAGTGCAGATGGCAGAGCGCCGGTTGTATATGAACTCTTAATTGTGTTCCTGTGAGAACTCTGCACTGAGAAATACCTAACTGATGTGCCAAGATTTTGCAAATATGCTTGTTATGCAAGAAGTGGCTTCATTTGCAGACAATATTTAACATGTAAAACAAATATTAAGTTCAGAATTTGGGATATTTAATGCAGTTGCAAGGAAAAAGAGTCATGAGGGACAGAGATCAGGAGACCAAAGACCGCAAGCAACGAATAACCCAGTAAGCTGTGGAAGTTCCACCATGCAGATGACTGAGCATCTCACACATGCAGGTTTCGAAGTACATTTCCATGCCTTCTGTCTGAATAGCTCTTGAGTGCCAGAGGCTGGAGGACAAGCAACAGGTTGGCCATTGCTTTAGTCTTTGGGCTCCCAGTGGCACCTGTCTAGCAAGTAGGGAAACAAAATCTTAGTCTTTACTCCTGAGACAATAATGTCTGTGCCCTTAGCCACAAGATCTAGAAACTTGCTTTTAAAAACTCAGCATTCGGGAATGCAGATCATGCAGGCCCAGTACTACTTCATAAAGCCACACAACTAATCCATTTTACAGCAGGCACGGGCCCTTCATTTGTTCCTCGCCACCCAGTTAATGAAACCTATGTAATGAAATGCCATCTTGCTCTTTCCCATGTGGATTTCTTGGGCACTGCAAATGACCTGTGTCTTTTTTTAAAACTAAAACTGACACAAGAACAGTATCATACCTCTCCAGTGCCATGGCTGGTCTGGCCATCAAGGCATCTAACTTTAGACACGTCCTACCCTAGGACTAGCCTCTTGGAACTTTGATCAAGCTGACAACAATGCAATTAACTGGGAAAGGACCAAATGAGCCAAGAGAAAGAGGGAATGCCTTACTTGGGAAAAAAAATACTGCAAATCCACAGGCAAAAGTCTGCTCTTCTGCGTGGCTAAATGATTTGGTTGATATTTAGATAGCTTATCAGGATGGCTCGTTGCAAGTGAGCAATCCAAATTCCAGCTTTCCAGATACTTTCCATGTGCCATTAATAACCCATTAATAGGGGAGACATCCCACAGGCTTGCTTTTGGGCCTTTAAGGGATGAGGAAGGCTGTACTTAGTGGAATTCTCCTGTCCTGCAGCTATTGGGGGAAGTAGAAAGAAAGTGGCACCTTAATTACCAACGCTGGAATAAAAATCACGGGGGCAGAAGGATAATAGCGTGGCTTTCTGTTTCATCCACAACTTTTTGAGCCCTGATGGATGAAAGCTATGGGGAGTTAATATTTAAAAGAAACCTTTATTTTGTGAACCAAATACAAAACAACTTGGGGGACTTGGATTTCAAAAGTCCCCCCTGTCCTGTGATCCACACACCACTGCCCTTCCCCTCGCCACCAGGCTCCTGAAGGGTGTTTTCCCCTCTCCCAGACATTGTGTTTCTTAATGATGGCATGCACCACTTCACTGCCCTGAACACATTTCCTAAACACTGCATGCGTGATGCCACGAAGGAATGTGAATGCAGCATTAAGAGAGTCAGCAACAGCCTGTCAAAACAGTGGTTACAGAGAAAAAGGCCTCATGAGTCACAGAGATCATCAGCAGATAGTATCAGGGCCGTGGTAGGAGCCAGCAACACCGCACATTCTGCACAGAATTCCTTCCAGTCCACCACTGTGTAAACAGGCAAGGAGTCACCACCAGCCTCTTCCATACCAGCTCATCCTGGTCAGGCCACATGCCTTTGAAGAGCAAAAGAAAAGCCAGCTCCAACTCTCAACCCACACCCCTACAGTAAGAAATCACAAAGGAAGAGAGCCAGGGTGGGGGTCCAATATCCAAAGGCATTCTGAACTATGGACTGCAGGGAGTTTCATCTCAAGCCATGTAGGTGTGAGATTGTCCCAAAAGAGGCCATCTGCAACAGGTCTCCTGAGCCAGAAAGTCCTTTATTTGCAAAGAAGGTCTTATTGGAGTGGTTACATTTTTTCTGTTAGCAATGACTTTATTGTAAACACACCATTAGTCTTATACTAAGCAATTGGAATTCCCCTCACTTCATCTAGACCAATCATAAAATGTAAAAGGTTATTCCAGCCCCTGAACAGGTTTCACACGAAAATGGCGGCAAACGGGTTATTAAGCTTTTGTTCCCAGGGAACTTCTATTAAATGTTTTCGAGAGCAGCTGCAAAAGGAATAACATAATTGGGGAGGATTTGTCCCAGACCCTGAACAAGCTGGGAGCGAAGCAAGCAAGCTGGGAGCTAAGCAAGCAAGCTGGGAGCGTAGCAGACGAAAGTGGGGCGTGATAAGGAAGCCAGACAGCTAAACAGCACATGAGCACATTCCAACGGCTGGGGTTACTGGTCTAGTCTCAACTCCTGGGCGGGATATGACAGCGTAGCTGACAGTAGGAAGGCAGCATTTGACAGCAAGTGCTGAAATTAGACTTCTGCTTTGGCTGGAAGACAAACACTGGGTTTGCAAGGCTCAAAATTGAGCCTGTGCTGTGCAAGTGTCCCAACGTACAAAGGAATGTCTTTGATGGGACATGTCCGCATTGTCCCCAATTATCCAGAACTTCAGCCAGAAAACGGGAAACTGCTTGGTGTGTGCTTTTCTATCTGGTCCCTCTAAGATTCTACTTCACTAAAGGAGATTCCTTTATCCCTGCAACAACCCAAGGATTTCCAAAGAAAGGTGGTCTCCCAGTTCTCTGTATATAGAAAGGCACTTACTGGAAGTGGCACAATCCGAGTTCATACAATCGATCCTTGGAGTCCCACGATGTGTCCTGAATGCCCTTCTTAGGTTAGAGACTGGACTGATCCCCTTGGAGACTCATATGTGGTTTTGCCAGCATCTAACTATTGGCTAAAACTCATCTTCAATCCAGTGAGCCTAGCATCCTTGATCTTCACTGACAGCCACCGTTCAGCCTGGCAAAGAGCAATGGAGGGGAAACTCCAGGAGCATGGCTTCCCCCCCTCCCGCCCCAAGTCTTACTGCATCTTCAATAGGGGTGCACATGAAAAAAAATCAGCTTATTTTGGATTTGGGTCCATTGGACTGGGAAAATAGTGGTATTTCCCAGTAAATATTTCAGTAAATAATTGGGAAACCAAATTTATTTGGCATTTAAAAATGCCTCCCCTTCCCTCCCTGAATCACACTGCAGCAGCAGCACACTTCCAGGAGTAAAAATAACACAAATTCCTGAGTTGCGGTGCAACTCCGAGAGAAGCGGAGGCATTTGAAAATGCCTTCCCTTCACTCATGGAGTCACGCCACCTCGGCGGCATGCCTCTACAAATGAAAGAAATGCCTTCTCCAAGCTGCGCCAGAGCAGCAGCCACTGCAGCACCACTCAGTGATGTAGCTGGCCCGAATAAAAGCCAAATAATATCAGCTTTTATTCAGGCCAGCTATATCAGTAGCCAAATCAAATTGGAGAATCTATTTCGGCTGAGTAAATACCTGAATAATGCCAATAAGGTACTATTTTGCTATTTATTAAACTCGTTATAAACTGAATGCACACCCCTAGTCTTGGGTACCAAAAAGCAAACGAGACAATTAAACAGTGGCTCTGGGATCATGCCCTGAAATCAGGGCAAAGATACAGAAATATCCTAATATGCTGCAGCATACCAAATGCTTCCAACCAGCAGATTATCTTAGATCCCTTGAGATCGCCAAATATTGGAGAATCTTTACTCCTGTACGCTTTAATGTTCTACCCTCAGCCCTCCTGGAAGGCAGATACCACCGTGTCCCACTCCCTCAATGGCTCTGCCCAGGCTGCGCTGGGAAAGGGGAGTCTGTGGACCGTGTTCGGCTGCATGGCCCATTCTACAGTGACATTCGATCTCAGTACACAGCCCCAATCTTATCAACTCTGCCAGGAAGATCTGAACAACTTTACATCTCCCTCCTTCTTACAGATTCCTCACAGGAGATAACAAATAAAATAGCTAAATTTTGCCTTCAAGCATGTGGGATACGCAAGCAGCAGACTGAGTCTTAAATATAACCTGTCAAATATAACCTGTCAGAAGAAGGAAGGTACCATCTCTCCGCCCTCCCCACAACCAGTGCTCATTATCACACTGTACCTTATTTTATATAGTTTATTTAATTATTTTCTATCTTTATCCTTATATTACTGATCTTGCATCAAAATAAACTCTGACAGACTGACTATCTGGTCCCTATAAATAAAACCTTGTAATGCAAGGCAGTTATTTTTACATTTCTGAGCAGTAGCCCAGTCCGTACCATGCTGTTAGCAAAGCAAAACAAGTTTTGAAAATAATAATCGAGACAGAAGGACAGAAGGGCTTTTCCACCCCAAGCGGATAACTGACTAGAATGTGTGAGCCAACTCACTTCCAGTTGATGCCTGTTGTCAAAGCCAGACAAATGTCAAGAAAGGGCAAACCCTGCAGCCAGATGCAATTAGGAAGAACAAGCAAACATTTGAACAGCACTGCCAACATGTCTCTAAAAGGGACAGACCCATCAACATTTTTCAAGGCTGCCTGGCTGCACACCCTTAATGTTGTCCTTTGTGGTACATCTGGGGCTTTAAAGAGGAGAAACGGACACCCACGAGGTGGACTTTCTGAGCTGCGTCAGCCGGTTCATCGTAGGCCAGTAGCCAACCGTGACCAACAATGCAGCCAGGAAAACGTGTCCTCAGCTAAACAACCAGCAGCAGACCTGTAGCCAGGATTTTGTGGCTTGTGGGGCAAAAAATTTTCTGGTGGGGCTGAAGTTCTCAGCGCAGAAAGAAAAGCCATTTAGCCAATAGAAAGCTGTTACCAGGATAGATCTCTAAACTGCAAGCTGTCAACCAGTTTAGATGACAGTTCTCAACTGCCACAAGTTAATCACTTCTGCCAGCCTAAGCAGCAATTCTGATAACAAGCCGGAAAGTGAGGGTAATGACATCTATAGTCAAGAAAGCTAACAGATTTTTTAAAAAAAACCTCTCTTAAAGGAGGCCAGTTTCTTGACACAGAGTTAGAAGGGATCTTTGAGGTCACCTACTCCAACCCCCATGCTCAGTGCAGGAATTAGTCAACTGCAACACCCCACTCTGCTTAAAGGAGCACATACCTTTTAAAAAATGCTTTGAAATGACTGAAAAAAAGCATTTACAGGAGAAATTCTTGTGGGGCTATGCTTTTAAAAGGGGGGTGGAGCTCCCAAATGCCCCACTGTAGCTATAGGCCTGACCAGAAGAGAACCCAAATGCCCAGTTGGAATGAAAATGCCTTACATACCTTATGGTAAAATTCTGGGTCCAGTGGCACCTTTAAGACCAAGAAAGTTTAATTCTGGGTATAAGCTTTCGTGTGCACACACATGGGCACCTTTAAGACCAACAAAGTTTAATTCTGGGTATAAGCTTTCGTGTGCACGCGAAAATTGTGTGCAACAAAATTAAATTTTGTTGGTCTTAAAGGTGTCACTGGACTCAAACTTTGTTCTGCTGCTTCAGGCCAACATGGTGACCTACTTGAATATACCTTATAGTGGAAGCGCAGCAGTTAAATGATTTTCCACATCACCTCTAGAAGATGATTCCAGGGGATGAGGCACCACTAATAAGGCTGACTTCCATCTTCCACAGCTGACAAAAAAGAGGACACTACTTGCTGATCAAATATTTTTTAAAACGCCTCGTTTCTGAAACAGCACGCTCATCACACCCTGACCTGGACGGCCCAGGCTAGCTTGATCTCATCAGATCTTGGAAGCTACAGAGGGTTGGCCTTGGTCATTCTTTGGATGGAAGACCACTAGTGTTCCCTCTAAGCTGAGCTAGAGTGAGCTAGCTTACAGTTTTTTAGCCTCTGGCTCACACATTTTTGTCTTAGCTCAGGAAGGAGGGCTCCAGAGCAAACTAATCTATGCAGCAGCCAAATTGCTCACTCACATAGGCGTAGACTACGGGGGTCTCAAGGGCTCCAGCCTCCCCTGAAATTTCCCGGGGGGGACTGAGCCCTACCCCGGGAAAACGTAGCACCTGCCGCCGGGGCCCTTCCGAGGCCAGCAGCTGCTGCTGCCGGTGCCTCTCCCCCCCACCCCGCCTGGCTACTCTTCCATCCTTCCCTCTCCCTCTTTTCCCTGCGAAGGGAGAGGGAAGGAGTGGGGGGGGAGAGAGAGGCTCCGGCAGCAGCAGCTGGCGGGCCTTGGAAGGGCCCAGGGAGGCGCGGAGGTTTCCCGGCAGGGGGGGGACATCGCCCCAGCAAGCGTGCACTAAAGAGCCCCCCCCCCCCGAATTTACTAAACTCTACGCCCCTGCTCGCTCATGACTTTAATGCCAGTAGCTCACAAAGTAGAATTTCTGTTCACAAGACTCCACAGCTTGGAGGGAGCACTGGAGACCACCACAGAAGTCCAGGGCTGCTGTCTTGAAATCCCTACTGGGTTGCCATAAATCAGCTCCGCTTCGACAGCACTTTCCACTACCAGCATGCTCATCATCAGAGTGAGCGAGAGACCCAGTGTGGTCTACCAGTTAGCATGTTTGTCCAAATCCCATCCCCCTGCCTCCTAGGGCCAGTCACTTTCTTTCCTCCTAACCGACCTCCAAGGATTGTTAGGATAGATCACGGGGAGAGACCATATTGCCCTGAGCCCCTTGGAAGAAGGGTGGGATGAAAATCAAATAAGTAATCTAAAGCACAATGAACTCAGCGCCCAGATACACAAGGGTTTTTTTTGGGGGGGGGGAGTGTTGTAAGTCCTTCCCCCCCCCCTCCCCATTGGCAATTTTGCAAGAGGGGGTTGCCAAGGAATATGGCTTTGTGTTCACAGGTTACTCAGTTACAAACAAATCATAAGAAGCGTGTTTATGCTAGACAGAAGATGCATGACCTGTTCTCCTTACTGTGCCATCTTCTCAAGGTGATCTACTGACATTATTCTAACTGACAAGCTGCTGGTGTCTCTACGGTGCCCATGCTAAATTAAGGTGCTACAGCCTATCATTTCCCCTGGGCCCAGTCATTAGCTACAGTCCTGACCTTACAGTTCTCGAGAAATGGGGTCCCTGAAATGCTGGAATGGTCAGACGTGTCTGGCAGGAGGGCACCCCAGTCACGCTGCATGCCAGCTGCACACACACAGTTCTCACTGCCTTGCAAGGTCGCTTCTCTCCCAAGCTCCACCCACCCATCTTTGTGATACAGCTGCTCCGTGCTTAGCACCAGTAGGAGCACAACAGGCAAGTATTTCTCATTGTAGGAGGTTTGCGCTTCTCACACACTTTTGGTGCGTCAGTTTGTTCTGCCATCTGTGCTTATCCCATTTTGGAGCATGCAAAGTAATTAGTAGAGAGAAAGAGAGAATACACCGAGAGAATTTCTTCAGGAACCACAAAGGAGTTGCTGGGCATTTGAGGAACTCTGGGAAGGCCCAATTTAGCAGTCACACACTCAGTTTCTCACTCCTACAGGTAGAAAGGCTAGCACTGGGTGTGTCCAACATATCCACCAACTCTCCCTATTTTTTATTTTACTTCCATGATACCCTGCCTTCCTCCCCAATGGGGACCCAAAGAAGCTTACTTTGTTCTCCTCTCTTCTGTTTTTATCCTTACAACAACCCTGTGAGGTAGGTCAGGCTGAGTGTGAGAGAGCGTGACTGGCCCAAGGTCACCTAGCAAGCTTCCAAGGCAGAGTATGGACTTGAATGTAGGTCCCCCAGTGTCTGGTCTAACCACTGCACCACTCTTGCCTTATTGATTAGAGACAGTCCCTGTTCTCTAGTACTGTTATGTCTGCTGACCAGGTGCTAGAGACATGCAGTCTGAGCTTGGCTCCTGGAAACAATAGGGGCCAAGGATCCTGGACCTCCAGGAGTACACCAATATGACCTTTGGCTGGAGATTCAAACCCTCCAATACGACTGTGGGTGTGACTCGGAGCTGTATGTAGTCGGCTGCCTTGGCCGGTAACTTTGTCTTGTTGTGTACCTAATAAACCAAGCGGTTTATCACTACCTCATCCTGCTCCTCCATGCGTTGGACCCAGTACACAATAAGTACACATCTCAACTTTTGCCTTTGAGGGACATTTTGAATGTACTTCAGCCTGAGGGCCCAGTTGAGTGGGATCTGGGGATGTCATCGCAGCTAGTCTGGCCCAGGGTCTGTAGGTAAAATATCTGCGTTCAAATCCTGCTGGTTACAAATAGCTGCTGGAAAGAGGAGGAAGATTTGTGAGTCATTTTGGTCAACTGAATTCCTCCTGCTTCATTTCCACCTTTAAAAATAGCAATCAAGGCAGGTTACATGTGAAGTCAATAGATACGTTGGTACTAGAAGAGTTAATTAAATTGGAAGGCCACAAACTATTCTGACAGAAGGAAATGTCTTACCCTGAGCCACAGAGTGTTAACTGTGTAATAGATGATATGATCATTATACTGGTCTCCAAGTTTGAATCCCTCAGTCCTTCATTTGGTTTAAATAGAGACTTTGGGTAGATGTTAAACAAATGACCACTGGCCAAATTGCAGAAGGGGTGGGTGGGGTGGGGAGAATCACAGCTCTGGTTACTACACAATGTCAGTTATTTGAAAACAGTCACGTCGTGTTGTTTCTACCACGGGGTGTTCTTAGTCACTTTTAATAGCTGTGAAGTGGAATGATCTCAGTATGAGTAAGGCAGCATGGGGGATTTGAAGTCAAAGATAAACAATTTTTCACCCCTTGCTGGCAGAATTCCCAGTCCTAAATCTCTGGTGAGCAATTAGTTTTGCTGGAAAGCTGCTGGGTAGGGGTGCCAACCTCCAGGTGGTGGCTGGAGATCTCCTGGGATTACAAGTGATCTCCAGGTGAAAGAGATCATTTCCTGTGGAGAAAATAGCCATTTAGGAAGGTGGATCGCATGGCATTATACCCCAATGAAGCCCCTTCCCTCCCCAAGCCCCACCCAGAAAATCTCCAGGTATTTCCCAACCCAGAGCTGACAAACCTACAGCTGAGCCCAGAAAGAGATAAGCTAAAGCCCCACCTTCCACCCTCCCAATGGCTTGCGGCTCCACCCCAAAATGACATCTGTTTGTTGGTTACATTGTTTTTTGCCACAGTGGTTGGCAATGGGGTGGGCGGGTGGCATCACTTGAGACAGAGCAGATTTAGTATTCCTTTGAAATATTTCTTTGCCGCCTCTCCACCAAAATGTGCCCAAGGAAGGTCACAGCATATCATAATATTCACTCATAAAGCAAAAATGTCTAATAATCCAAAAGCAATAACAGAAACCAGCACAAAAATCACAGGGAAAAACCCCCATCTAATACTGCCACCTTAAACAAGTGGGGGTGGGGGAAGCCAACCCCAAAGGGGCAACTAAGCCATCCTCCTATATTGTCCAGCTGGTCAGTTAAGAGACCCTCTTCACAAGATGTGCTCCCTGCAGAGCTGAAGTGGGTGGTGACCAGAGAAAGGGCCTTTTCACTGGTGGCACCCTACCTTTGGAATACCATCCCAGTAAAGCTCACATGATGCCTACCTTGCTCTTTTTTAGGCGCTGGGCCCAAAACATCTCTTTCTATCCAGGTTTTTAAATAAGTGGTTCCATCTTTTTAGCTGTTTTTATAGCCTGCTTTTATGGACAAATTTATGAATATAATTTTAGGCCTTTTTGCCAGTTTTATATTCCAGGTAATTTATTTTTAATGGCTTCTTACTGATTATTTTGATGCTGTTGGTTTAATGTGTTTATTGTGTTGCTCATCTGCGTGGCCCCTGTACAGTCCCACATGGGACTGTGCAGTCACAGGCCAGCCACAGAGAGGAGCTAGCAAGCTTTTAAAAGAATTTCTAGAGCCCAGGAGTGCTCCCCCTCCCATCCATCCTTATTGCGGAGTCTCCCACCCCAATGGTCACAGGACTCAGAAGGGGGAGCACTCTTCCCTCAGATCTCTTCTTGCTGCTGTAAGGAGAGGACGTAAAATGAGCAACCTAATTTAACATGATGTCCTTCAGTATTGTGGAACTGACTTACCTCAGAAAAAGGGATGAGGTGGCTCTTTTCAAAAAGTGCCAAGACTGTGGTGCCAAAATGGCACAAAATTATGAACGTAAAGCATGTTTGTTATGCTTGGGCAAAAGCCATAGCGCCCCCTCATGCCCAGCTTGCTGCCTTCTAGTGCCCAAGGCCAGAGAATTTATTATTTATTTATTATTTATTTAATTCGATTTCTAGGCCGCTCTCCCTGCACAGCAGGCTCAGAGCAGCTTACACATTTTAGCGAACCACGTTCACGATAAAACAGTTAAAACATTGTAAGTCATTATTAAAACAATACGGTTATTAAAGTGCTCAATACTGTCGATGGTGTACAATCTGATGTTGGCATAGAGTCTGATATTGGGAGCATACAGGGTCATGGTGCTTGGGGTACCATATTAGATGGTAATAGATGAGGTCGCACATTGGTAGTCACTGATGGCAAGGGGGAAACAGAGGGCGGGGACAAAGGGCGGTGGCCCTATTCAAATGCCTGGCGGAAGAGCTCCGTCTTGCAGGCCCTGCGGAACTGCAGAAGGAAGGATGGTGCATTTAAAAGCGGTGTTGTGGGAGAAAGCTCTAGCTGCTGCAGGTCCTACCACAGACAAAAGGGATGGCCTTGAAAATAGATCGAGGGCTTATTCCGTATGTTCAGTGACAACTGCATTACCTCAGCTGCTCGAAAACCCGGGCTCACAGTGGCCTTGGATCCACTGGCAAAAAAATTAAAAAATGGAAGCATTCCCACAGAACAGCCCCAACACATTTTCCATCACCCAGCTGTGGAGAGTCTCCCCAATCTCAACGATCACCTGCACCTCACAGTCAGAAATCCAGATGGCCTCAACATTGACAGATGTCACCACGCCCAAGACAACTCTTTTTTTTAATTATATATTTTTATTGATTTTCTACAACTACATCCATACTAAAACTACTACACTAACTAAAAACCCTATACTACCTTAAGGTATACAGGATCAAATTTCAATGCTATTATAAAATCCTTTCTTCAGTTATTTCAAGAAAAGCTTATGATATCCAGGCATTTCTAAATGCTAAATACTACATATCTCAAAGTTTTAAAAAATATTCATACATGGCTCTAAAATCTTAAATGAGATACACTAAACACACGTAGCTTTTAACACATCAAAGCTTATTTTTTCTTCAGCCTTCTCTTTTTCTTTTCTGGTCTTGGGGTTTTTGGTGCTGCCACTCCCAGATCAGTTTCAGACTCTTCATCCCCAGATTTTATACTTCCAGATTCATCCGAGCTTTCCAGTCCATAGATGCTCTCTTGCTGCTCTAATGAGTCCTCTGTGGGTGACAACTCACAGTGTCGGCACCAAGCAATCTGACGTCAACATCCCCTTGACATCGGACAACAACACCGGAAGATATGGAACTCTCTCCGTGACCAACAAAACCTTCACCTTCAAGGTGCCATCATCACTCATCTGAACTCTCTGAACCAGACATGTTTGAAATACAGCCAGCACAGCCTCCTGTGTGAAAGGCTCGACACTGAGAGGAGGATGCTATTGACACCCAATGTCAAAATAGTCCATTTTCCCTTTCCCATGATGTTCCCCACGCAATGGGGAACATGGGATCAGCACCAATTTCCTATGTGGGGTCCAACTCCCCATTCATTGAAGTTGTATGATAAGAAAAGAGCCAAAGCAGATCATAGCTCCGGAATTGATACAGACCTTCAATATTCCAACTCAGAGGGTGGATTTGATAGGGCTTCAGAGCCTGACTTGGAAGATGCCTCGATGCCTTGCCAGATGACATGGTAGCCAAACTATCAACCTTGACTACCTATCCTCTGAGCCTAAATAATCAGACCCAATAATGGATGTGTTCTACAATCCAAAGTCGGGTCTGGTAACTTTGCTGTTTCTTCAACGGATGCAGGATGTGGCCATGACCGCATGGTCTAAACCAGCATCTACTGCAGCTTCAGCAAGGAAACTCAAGAACTTATATAAAGTTAAAGAAGAAACATGTAAATGCCTCTTCCACCACCCTAAAGCTAATTCCATGGTGTCACAGGTTCTGCCAGCAAGAGCGAAATCTGGTTCCTGGTCATCCCTGATGGATAAAGAAGGCCGCAATTTAGGCTGGAAGATCTATTTCTCTTGGGCCATGAGACTGAAGGTGGCTAACTTCACAGCCATATTGGAAGATACCAAATGTTACTATGGGTCAGGATGTCCCAATTGATTGAATTGATCCCCGAAAATAAAAAGCCTTTGGCGAAAGCTATCATATCAGAAGGCCAGAAAGTTGGGAAAACACCAACTAAACACAGCTCTCCATGGGGCCAATTGCCATAGTAGAGCTATGGCTTCATGGGTTGTATTACAATGGTATTCTTAGTTAACACTGTCAGCTCTTCAGCTCCACCAGGGCCAAGGTGGAGGACCTCCCTTTCAAGGGGAAAGAATTGTTTAGCAACCAGATGGACAAGGTCCTGGATCACATCAGGAAATATATGATTACTGCAAACCATTGGGGCTTACACTCAATAATTCCCAACAATACAAGCACAGGTATTGGCACAGAAATTACCAACTGCCTAAGTATTGTAGGCCTTTTAGGTATTCTGATTATAGGTTTCAGAATTCTAACTACTTACACCAGTCAGTAAGGCCCCAACAGCCTCAACAACCCCAGAACAAAAGGAGCATTAGAGGGAGGAATAAACACCCCTAGGGATCAACATCAAACAGGATCCAGGATGCCCTGCCTAGATGGTGATCAGATGTTTTTGAACAGGTTATCCAGGTTTTCTGAGTTATAGTTACATATTAACAATTGATAAATGGGTGTTATTGATAAATTTGTCTATATAGAATCTGGTTTAAACACACATGTATCAGGTTAATCTTCTAACAATACGAGCTTATATTTCTGTTCTTAAAGTTTCTCAAGGTAGTCCTCCAACCAGTTATATAATTTCGACCAATTTTTATCAAAGGTTTCTTCTTTTTTATCTTGTAGCTGTAAAGTTAGTTTGTCCATTTCTGCAGTTTCTAATAATTTGTAAATTATTTCTTCTTTTGATGGAATCTCTTCTTTTTCCCAGTACTTTGCATATAAAATCCTAGCTATAGTTATAACATGTACAATCATATCTATATCTGGCTTTTTAAATGATTCTGTTCTAATATTCAATAAAAACAATTTTGGTACAAATGGTATAGTTGTGTGTCATTTTTCGCAATATCTCATGAATCCATATCCAGTATTTTTTTGTTACAAGTCCACCACGTATGGAAAAAGGAACCAGTATTTTGTTTACACTTCCAACATACATTTGACATATTTGGGTACCATTTTGCTAACATTTCAGGTGTCATATGCCACCAATAAAGCATTTTATATATATTCTCTTTGAATGGAATGGCTTTAGTAAATTTTATATTTGTTTTCCATACCTTGGCTCATTAGTCTAACTGAATATTGTGTCCTATATTTTGTGCCCATCTAATAATCTAATAAAACAATTTTATAAACTTTATTCCTTACCCATAAATACTTCGTCTATTTCAGTAGAATTATCATAGAAACCGATCTGTTTATCCTTGGCATTTCTAGATTCTAATTGTAACCTTTCCCACCAGTTCAAGACAAGACCCTGAGTTTGGACAGTATCTGGTAGTTTTAAGGAATTTTTCTTATCTAGTAAATCTTCATATCTCCATAGTTGCTCTTTAATGAATAGATTGGGATTTATAAAGACTTCCAATGGTGACACCCATTTTGGTATTTTTGTATACGTAACATTTCTGACTTCTTCCCATGCCTTTAACAAAGATGCTCTCAATATATGTTGTTTAAAGTATTCGTGAATATTGGGCCGAGAACAGACTGGCAATCTGGAGCGGGAAGAATCCGGAGGCAAAAGCTGCGGGGGGAAATTCCCTGGGGCTGGCCATTCACACTGGCCAGTGTACTGTGCAAGGATGCTGTTACGGAGCATTCAGACTGCTGTGGAGCAGCCAGGGTGGGCCAGCCTCCGCAGCTTGTGGCAGGGCTGTTTCGGCAATGTGCATACATTCACACAGCCGCCTCCGCTTGAATCCCGCCTTCTTCCAGTTCACACTGCCTGAAAGCGGGAGGCATGCGGAAGACGGCCCCTGGACACCGGCTTCTCTTGGTGTCCTTCTACAGCGAGAGGAAACCGGCTTCAAAGCACGTAAGTGCGGAAGGGAGCCGAGGGACAGCTGCGGATGTCTGAACAGGCTCCCTTCCCCCGCTTCCCAAGTGGAGCTCTCCCGGGGCAGATTGCCAGTCTGTCCTTGGCCTTGGTTTTTTCGTACCATACAAAAGCATGCTACCCTAATTTCAGATCATGTCCTTCTAATTTTATCAGTCTTAGGTTTTCCAAAGGAATCCAGTCTTTCACCCAAGTTAAGGCTGCTGCTTTTTAATACAGATACCCAGGGGTCATTTCATAGCAAAAGATGTGCAGGAGCTCATTAGCATAACTCATTAGCATAACTTATTTGCATATGCTACACTACCTGACATCACTGGAAGTATGTCAGAAGGAAGGAAGGAAGGAAGGAAGGAAGGAAGGAAGGAAGGAAGGAAGAAAGAAAGAAAGAAAGAAAGAAAGCTGGCAGAGAGGGAACAGCTACTATTCCAAGCCTCAGAAATACCACTATTCTGGGAGGATAGCTTCAGTAGTGGCTGAAGCCTTCAGAAGGCTGGTCAGAGGAACAAGGACCTTTCCAAGGGATGGGGTCATTTCGCTGCAGCCATGACACAAGCAGGCATTCCCCCTGGGGGTGGATGGGCTGGCACCAACTCCCGGAGCTGAGCTTCCCTGAGCTCCTGCTCGAAATGACCCCTGCAGATACCAGTTGGGTACTGCAAAGCCTCCCCTTTCTTTTGTATCTTGCAACACTTTCATATTAATTCTGGGTCTTTTCCCTTGCCAAATAAATTGCTGTGTCAGTTTTTGTAAATCCTTAAAATATTGTTGATTAGTTACAATTGGAATTGTTTGAAATAAAAAAAGAATTCTTGGTAGTACATTCATCTTTCTAGAGGCTATTCTTCCCAGCAATGATAAGTGTAAAGTTTTCCACTTTTCCAAGTCTTTTTTGATAGCATCCAAAAGTTTTATGTAATTGTCCTTTAATAATGAACTGCATCTATTTGTTAAAGATATCCCTAGATATTTTATTTTCTTCTGTGCTTCAATACCAGAATTCTCTTGCAGCTGGTGTATCTGTTCTTTTGTACAGTTCTTTGTCAACATTTTTGTCTTTTTAAAATTAATTTTCAACCAAACTAGTTGTCCATATTCTTTTAATATGTCCAAAAGGTGAGTAATAGATAACTGTGGATCTTCTAAAATAAATACCAAGTCATCTGAGAAGGCTTGTGATTTATATTCTCCTTTAATTTTAAGTCCTTTAACCTGAGTATTTTCTCTTATCATATTATTCGATGTTTCAAGAGCAAAAATAAATAATAATGGGGATAATGGACATCCTTGCCTAGTTCCTTTTTGAATTTCAATGTTCTGTGGCAAATCCCCATTCACCACAACCTTAGCATATTGCATCTTGGAGAAGAGAATCCACAGAAAATTTTTGATGAGATAGATGTGGTATTCAGAATGAACTCTGCATACGCAAGAAAAAACAAGGTCCCTAGAGAAGTACATGTAATTTTCTAAAAAAGAACTGCAAGAGACACTATATTAAAAATGGCTAATGGGAAAAAACTTAAAGTACAAAAAACTGAAATTAAAATATTAAAAGAAACCCCATGGAGAGTGAGAGAAAAAAGAAGAGGCTATGTAAGGCTGTGGACAGACTTGTGTTCTGCCGCGCCTCCGCAGTGTGGCAGAACAAGGCGGGGGGAATTGCCCCCGCCGCGCAGCGTATGCACGCTGCCGCGAGGAAGCCGCCTGCAGTGTCCAGACTGCGGGCGGCTTCCGGTGGCGGTGTGCGAATGCCACGCGGCTCCCCAGACTGGCGCGTGGAATGCATGCTGCAGCAGCCGGGACACCACTTTTAAGTGGTGCCTGGCTGCTGCAGGAGGAGCGCAGTGCTGGACGCGTTGTGTCCGGCCCACCTCCTCCAGGCAGATGTGGCAGTCTGGACTGCTGCTCTGCCTCCGCTTTTAAAGCGGAGGCAGAGCGGGCCAGACTGCCAGTCTGTCCAAAGCCTAAGACTTACAAAATTGCCAAGACATAATGGAATCTCTTACATATGGCTAATTCCCAAAGGAGTTTTTTTTTTGTTTATGAAGGTAGAAGGCATAAAATTAACTCAGTTTTCAAAGCAGAAGAATTTTTATAATCACATGAAGAGGACCTAGGAATTCAAGGAGAAGAGCATAAGAGAGAAGACGAGACTCAGGAGCAAGGAGCAACTGGAGGGCAAACAGGAGAACTCAAGAAAAAATTCATGCGAATACCACTCCAAGTTGTTACAAGACTACAAGATAAGAAAAAAGATAGATCGAAAGAAGAAGCCAAAAATTGATAGGAAGAAGTTAAAAATAACTTCCAACAATGTTAATGGCCTGAATGCTCCACAAAAAAGAAGACAAATTTTTCAACAAATTATGAAGATGCAGTTAGATATAATCTGTCTACAGGAAATCCACATGAAGCAGTCTGATCAAAAACTATTAGAAGTTAGAAAATTTGGAAAAACCTTTGCTTCGTCAGATACACAAAAGAAGAAGAAAGGGGTAGTTACATATGTAAAAGACTACCTACATCCGGAAACGGTGTACAGTTCAGAAGATGGAAGAATTTTGATAGTGAAAATACAGAGACAAGCTAAAATAACTCTAGTAGTTAATATAAGAAGAAAAAAATGTTTTAAAGGAATTAATGAAAATTATTGAAGATTTTTATAAAAACTTATACCAACAGGGGAATACTAACAAAAACGTTATTGGAGATTTAAAAAAAAAAACAATTTTTTTTTTACAGAGGATCAAAAAAAGATTTTAAATGAACCTATTGCATGTGTTGAGATAGTGGAAGCAATCAAAAACCAGAAGAAGAAGACGACTCCAGGCCCAGATGGACTGCCAACAGAACTCTATCAAATATTTGAAGATCAAATTGCCTTGCCACTAAAATACACGATTCAGAATATTATTGAACATGGGAAAATTCCAGACGTTAGAAGGGCACTTCTTTTTTATTTAAACAGAACACAAGAATTTAGAAAAGACAGGAATTTGTTTGCTTCAGAAGCCGCAATAAGGGTAAAACAGTCTCTACACAAACTTTGTCCAGCTGGATCATGCCCACAATAAGAACCGCACACACAGAGGCACACCGAGGATGCCTTCCCGCCCTCGGGGCTCATGCTTCTTCCACAGCTTTCCCAGCGAGACTGTGTGTTCTTTGTCTCAAAGACATCTGCAAGGCGGCCACCTGGTCAGCGCCAATGCTCCCTCTCGGCTGTGCGGTCCTGTGAGCAAAAATCCTGCTTTGTGAGCTACTGGCATTAAAGTTGTGAGTGAGAGATTGAGCTCCTGCATAAATTAGTTTGCTCTGGAGCCATCCTCCCTGAGCCAAGACAAAAATGTGTGAGCTGGAAGCTAAAAAACTGTGAGTTAGCTCACACCAACTCAGCTTAGAGGAAAATGCCCTCGACTTTCATACGACATTATTCAGCGGACGTCGACTCCAGGAGTGAGGCAGCTGTGGGGAAAGAGGTTTTGCAGTCACTCTTCCGCTGATTCAGCCCACACCCTCCTCCTTGTTGAGTGAGTTTGCTATTCTCCCTGCACAGAGGCCACGAAGAGGGAAACAGGGTTGCCCTGATCTATAACCGTTATTCATCAAGTGGTCTTCTGTGCAGGCACTCATCCCTCCCTCCTTCCCCCGCTGTGGGCTTCTCTAGCGTATTCTCTTTGGCAAAAGGAGAACTGAGGGGAGAGCAATCATTTGAGTGGGAAATAAGGATGGGCGGGAGGGGGAGCACTCCTGGGCTCTAGACAATTCTTTTGAAAGCTTGCGAGCTCCTCTCCGTGGCTGGCCTGCGACTGCACTGTGAGCCACCCTTGAGCAGGTCTCCAGTATGCAGCCTGCTCACACTATTGACCCTTACCCTCAACCTACAGCCCAGAGCTGGCAAGCGGGCATGGCTCAGTGCTTGGTTGCTGAACATCCCAGGTCCACTCCCGGGCATCTTCCGTTGAAAGGAACGTGTAGCAGGTGAAATACCTTGACCTGAGCCTCTGAAGAACCTCTGCCAGTCAGAGCTGACAATATTTATGTTTATTTTATTATATTATATTTGTATAACGCCCCTCCCCCAGAATGGGACAACACTTAATCTTGATAGACTAAAGGCCTGACTCAGTGGGAAGCACCCTCAAATCTTCCTGAGCTCTCAAGAATACATGGAGCTGCATGTGTAGTGAGACATGCACAGTTCCTGACTGAGAATATGGATTTAAATAAAACTCCATTTCCCCTTGGCTGGAGAAGGATGGTGAAACACAAGGATACTCTGCTCTCTTCTGTATGCCATGTAAGGGGAAATGCAGAATGCACATGAAGTGATTCTTAAGATCACAAAAGAAAACAGTCACATGATCATCTGTTCATGGTGCTCCTAAAAACTCTAGTCACACTGATTAAGTCAGCCCAGTTCCTCTGGACTAGCGTGTCTTCTGTGAGCCCGTGACTTCATGGGCATATCATTCCACATCTGAGTAATCTCAGCCTTCCACTGTTAAAGACCTAGCTTCTCTATGCGCGTGGCGCATGGATTAGTTTGCAAACACCCGCCCCCACAGCAAGCTATGACTTTGGCTTCTCATGAAAAAGCGCTTTGGCTTTCTATAAGGACATTGGCTGGCATGATTAAAATTATACCTGAAGTAACACCTCAGCTTGCCACATGCCACCAAACTGGTCCTCCAACATTCCACAAGGACCCACTGCTGCAACGGGCTCAGAGCTAGCAATGCACTCAAGAGCATGATTGCATGTGGTAACAAGTCACTCTAGTCCCCATCTTAGATCCAGGGAAGCCTTGCTTTGATCTGTCACATTATGACTTGTGTGAGTGTCACGAATGCTCATACCTGTCTTCTTGCTCGAAATGCAGCTTTGAACGAAGAAGCCCCGGGATCAAATCTCTCCTCTGCCATGAATTCACTAGGCGGCCTCTCCTCTACTTTCTTGGCCGCCCCCTTCCACATCTTCATCATCGAGATAATTCTACTGGCCAACCTTAAAGTGTTCTAAGCACTTTTAACTCTCTGAAGCACATTTATACATGCTAAATATGAACGTGAGAGCAAGCCTGGGGTTAGCATATCGAATATGAGGAGGCCTGCGGTCAGATCCCCACAGCACCACTATGAAGCTCACAGGGTGACCTTGGGCCAAACACACAATCTGTCGGCCTTTCCTGCTTCACAGGGTGGCTGTGAAAATGAAACAGGGAAAGGAGAACCACATATACTGCTCTACAATCCTAGAAGGAATGGCAGGATAAAAATGAGCAAAAGAGATGATTATTAATAGCCAGAAATAAGATAGACCTGAAGAGAGCAAGAAAATCTATTGATCAACCCTGCTTTCTTCGGGGACCCCCCCAGTTATATTTGAGACAGGTTGGTATCTTAGAACTGTTATACTTTGAGCCCACATATACTTTAACTGTTTACTGAGGGTTGTCAGTTCAGGGTTGGGAAATTCCTGGAAATTTTGAGGGGTGGAGACTGAGGAGAGTGGGGTTTAGGGAGGGAACGGACCTCAGTGGGGCACAATGCTATACAGAGTCCACCCTCCAAGGCAGCCACTTCCTCCTGGGGAACTGATCTCCATTGTCTGGAGATCAGTTGTAATTCCAGGGGATTTCCAGACTGACCTAGAGTTTGGCAACTCTAGTTCTACTAGCTGCCAAGACAATTTTTCAACTTTTCAGCCCTTTGTAAATAGGGTTGTCCAGTCTTACCTAATAAACAGCGGGGGAGTCCTGGTCACTCTCTGGGAGTCCTGCGCGCGTGCGCCACAGTGACGTCACTCAGAAGTGACGTCATTACGCTGGGCATGTTGCCGGGGTGACACTCTGGTAATTGCCCTAAAACTCTGTGGTACCGTAGAGTGTTCAGGGCGATTGCTAGATTGGCCTGATCAGGGCACTTCGGGGGTGGGATTCCCCCCGCCGGCTGGATCCAGACCAGCAGATTGGGGACCCATTTAGCGGGGGAATCCCTGCGCCCTGGGGGGACTTGGCAGCCCTATTTGTAAAGTCTACTTGGGCAAAATCCAGTGATAACCAAGTTCCCAGAGGTATGTGTGGCTGTAAGGGGTGCCTGTTGTTGTTGTTCAGTCACACAGTCGAGTCTGACTCTTTGCTATGCCATAGACCACATCACGCTAGGCCTTCATGTCCTCCACCACCCTCCAGAGCCCGCTCAACTCCATGCCGATCGCATCGATAACACTGTCTAACCATCTCATCCTTTGCTGTCCCCTTCTTTTGCCTTCAGTCTTTCCCAGCATCAGGGTCTTCTCCAGTGAGTGCTCCCTTCTCATTTGGTGGCCAAAGTATTTGAGCTTCAGCTTCAGGATCTGGCCTTCCAGGGAACATTCAAGGTTGATTTCCTTTAGATTGACTGATTTGATTTCCTTGCAGTCCAAGGAACTCTCAAGAGTCTTCTCCAGCACTATAATTTGAAAGCATTTATTCTTTGGCACTCGACCTTCCTTATGGTCCAACTCTTGCAGCCACACATTACTATTGGGAATACCATACGGACTTTTGTTGGCAGGGTGATGTCTCTACTTTTTATTATGCTGTCTTGGTTTGCCACAGCTTTCCTCCCAAGGAGCAGGCATCTGCAGTGATCTTGGATCCAAGGAAAGTGAAGTCTGTCACTGCTTCCATGACTTCCCTGTCTATTTGCCAAGGAGTGATGGGGCCGAATGCCATGATCTTAGTTTTTTTGATGTTGAGTTTCAAGCCAATTTTTTTGCATTCTCCTCTTTCATACTTAACAAGAGGCTCTTTAGGTCATCTTCACTTTCTGCCATTAGGGTGGAACTGTCTGCATATTTGAGGTTGTTGATGTTTTTCCCAGCAATCTTAATTTCGGCTTGTGATTCTTCCAGTCCAGCATTTTGCATGATGTACTCTACATACAAATTAAATAAGCGGGGTGACAATATACATCCTTGCCATACTCCTTTTCCTATGCTAAACCAATCAGTTGTTCCATATCCAGTTCTAACTGTTGCTTCTTGACCTTTATACAGGTTTCTCAGGAGACATGTGAGGTGGTCTGGTACTCCCATCTCTTTCAGTTAGTTGTGATCCACACCATCAAAGGCTTTAGCGTAGTCAATGAAGCAGAAGTGGATGTCTCTCCGGTACTCCCTTGCTTTCTCCGTAATGCAGCGAAGGGTGCCTGCCTATGGCTTATTTCGGCACACCATGATTCTGCAAGGTCACACATGGAAGTACAACTATCCAAACATAGGTGTTTTTAGCTGGTTTTAGTTGAAATAGCTGATTTTTAAAAATTGTATCTTAAAAAATATCAGCTAATTATCAAAAGCGACAGGACAAACACTTTTAATTACATGGGCAACCCCTCATTTGCCATAGAAAATTAGGTGCATCTTCAGTAATCTCCAAGAAGCCAAGAAGGACCAGCCTACCCAACTTCCACAGGCGGGGAGTTCCACAGGGCAGGTGCTCTTTGCAGCTACCAACATGCACCAGTTCCAGCTGCTCTGTCCCCCTCCCCTTCCTGCCAAGGAAGCCAGCATGGCGGAGTGGTTCAGAGTGGTGGCGTCTCATCTGGAGAGCCAGGCAGTCCCAGTTCTCTCAGAGCTCTCTCAGCCCTACCTACCTCACAAGAGGCCTGTTGTGGGGAGAGGAAGGGGATTGTAAACTACTCTGAGACTCCTTCAGGTAGTGAAAAGCAGGGTATAAAAAACCAGCTCTTCTTTTGCATGCTGAGGGACCCATGAAAGAGAGTCAGTTCGGAATGCTCCTGTGCTAGGTTTCTGAGCCAAATGGTGGCTGGGCGGCAAGGTGGGTTTACAGCCACATCTCAGCCTTCCTGTGCTTTACCACTGATGGGTTGTGCTTGTATGAGTCTAGGAAGATTATGCCCTCACTGATGGCTGCTATGCAAAATGCCTAGACCTCTTGGATTTTGGACCCCAGATTTTACCAGGTTTTTTTCCCCTCCTTCTGCCCATGTCTATACCTGCCAACCGGGGGCACAAGAACCTATCAAGGTTATGTATTGTCCCATGCTGGGGGAGGGGCTGTGGCTCAGTGGCAGAGCATCTGCTTGGCGTGCTGGTCCCTGGGATCTCCATCTTAAAAAGGGACCTGGCAGGAGGTGGTGGGAAAGACCTCTTCTGCCTGAGACCCTGGAGAGCGGCTGCCACTCTGAGCAGACAGTATGGACTTTGACGGACCCAGGGGGGTCTGATTCAGGAGAAGGCACCTTCGCGTGTTCATGTGCTCAAATGGTCTCCAAAGAAGCTTATTCCACAATAACTGATGGTCTTTAGCAGGCCACTAAAGTCTTCCTCTCTTAACTTTTGGGCAGATTTGGGCTAGCTTGAGAGGGCGGCTTCTGACACTGTGCGCACAGCACTTGCCCCAGATTCCGAAACCTAATCCAGCCACTGTCTCCCCAGCTCAGGCCCCAGCCTGGCGAGTCCACGTCATGTGGAGACAGACTGAGCGTGGCAGACAACCCAGCCAATCAGGCAGAAGCAAAAGTAAACGGTTTTGGTAACCAAGGTGATGCGGGGGGGGGGGGGGGGGAGAAAGAGAGCGAGCAGGGAAGAGAACTCTCAAGAGAAGCCCGTCAGGTTCCTGCACATGTGGAGCCATGGGTTTGGATTCGCAGCCTGAGTGAGCGAATGAGTCAGCTTCCAATTATAGCACCTCGGGAGGAAACCGTCCCACTGACGGACATAATGGCCGCTGGATCATGAGCCAAAATTCCCAAGTGCGCCAAGGAATTTTCTGCAGCAACAGACTCTATGTCATTATCGTAAGCAGGGATAATGTCTGGGCAGCTCACTCACCGCCTGCCCTCAAGGCATGTGCCGCATCATAGATCACAGCTCTGCACTAAGGTGGCAGCCAGGAGACTGTGAACCAGGAAGCGCCGAGTTTGAATGTCATCACCAAGAGACTTCCTAGGTGCCCTTGGCTAAGCCCATATTCCCTCAAGCCTTGCATCTGTCACATGAGGGGTGTGTGCGTAAAATCATACCTTATGCAATCTCAGGAATTCTTCCCAAAATTCTTTCCCAAACATGCCATGAAGGACTGTGATATGCAAAGTGTTATACATGATGCCTGATACATACCACAACTGCACCGTGCACGGGGGAGGGCTTCAGCCTCCCCCCCCCCGACCTGAAACAGTCTTGGCAGGCACTATCTGGCCTCTAAGTGTGGGTCTCCCCAATGGGCCTAAAAACAAAACCTTGAGACTGTTCAGAGTCTGGGGGAAAAACAACAGAGTTGCCAACCTCCAGGTGTGATCTGGAGATCTTCTGGAATTACATCCAGACAACAGATATTAGTTCCCATGGAGGAAATGACGGCTTTGGACTCAAGCATCACATCGCTGCTGAGAATGCTCCCCTCCCCAAACTCTGCCATCTCCGGGAATTTCCCAACCTAGAAATGGTAACCTTAAGAAGAACACTGCAGGGGGGAAGCCTGAAGACCTTTCTCCACTCAGCTGTGGCCCAAATTGGGCATCACATGTGCAGGAATGAGGAGAACCCATGACTCACGCTCGACTGTCGTGGGCAGGACACAGGGTGGGGAGTCCAGGACCCAGCGTGTATACTCCATAACGCGTACCTCAGTCCTTTCTGCTCTGAGTAGTGGGGCCTTTCCAAGCCTCTTCATGGAAGTCTTTCCTGACACCAAAGTTCCAACACAAACACAGGAAGCTGCCTCCTACTGAGCCAGATCCTTGGTCTTCATAGCTCAGCCTTGTCCACTCTGACTGGCAGCTGCTCTCCAGAGTCCCAGGCAGAAGTTTCTCACATCACCTTTTCCTCATCCTTTTCACTGGAGATGCAAACTTGAGACTTTTTGCACACTAAGGTGAGGCTCATCCACTAAGCCACAGGATATAACTGAGTTGTTAATTCTTAAAACTAAAAGATAGGCTCTCTAGGACGGAAGCCTGTCTTTTCAAAGTCTTCCACCACGCTTCTTGGCCTCTCCCCCGTACACACCTGCCCTGTGTGGCGGGAAGAGTTGAACACCCATGTGGATTTCCAGAAAGGTCGATCACCAGAGCTGCCCAGAATCGAGTGCCTTGTTTCAGGGTTACAGGCTGTGAAGGGCTCTCAAAGTAACAACCAGCACTTTGAAGTGGGCCCAGAAGCAAACTGGTCATCGGTGCAATTGTTTCAAGTGGCTGATCCCGGAGCCTGGCTGCCATATTCGGCGCCTGCTGAAGCTTCTCAAAAGTCTTCAAAGGCAGGCCCGCATAGAGCACATTACAGTAGTCCAGTCTGGAAGTTACGGTACTGTGGATCAGCATGGCTAGGTCAGTTTTTAGGACTTCACCCCTTCTTCCCTTCCTACCAAAGAAGCTCGTTTGTTTGGTGGGCACATCAGAGAGGGCACTTTTGGTGGCAGTCCCACAATTACAGAACCACCTCCTCAGAGAGGTGTGCCTGGTACCCTTGATCTTCAGGAGACAGCTGGTTAGACAATTTTATTTAGGACTGAATTTTGCTAATTTAGTATTTATTTGTTGGCACTCCTAATTGGAGATTTTAAATTGGGGTCTTTCTGTGTTTTTATAATCGTGGTTTTTATTCACATTGCCAGCTGCCAGGAGTCCCGCAAGGGAGAAAGGCAGCTCAATACATAAATAAAACCGTGGTATTCCTCAGAGGCACCCAATTAAATTGATGTTCAATGATTCAGGACAGATCTAAGGAAATACTTCCTCATGCAGCCCATCATTAACATATGGTATTCGCTGCCACCAGGTGTCTTCATGGCTGCTAGCTCAGGTGGCTCTAAAAGAGGCTTGCACCTATCTTCCATGAATTTGTCTTTTGATGGTTATTAGCCATGACAGCTAAACAGAACCTCCATTTCAGAAGTAGTCTACCTCTAAGTACCAGTTGCTGGGGAGGGGCAACAGGGGGCAACTTTGACCTCTGTGCCTCTCCTTGTGAGTCTCTGGGGCATCTTCTTAGCCACTGTGGGAAACAGGAAGCTGGACTAGATGGACCATGGGTTAGGTCCCGCAGGTTCTTATTTATTGTTATTACTCTCTCTTAAAATACTTAAAAACAGGAACATCTGACTCCTTTGCACAGAGGCAAGAGAATGAAGAGAGCCAGTTTGGTGTAGTGGTTAGGAGCATGGACTCTAACTTGGGAGAACCAGGTTTGAGTCCCCACTCCTCCACACGCAGCTGCTGGTGTGACCTTGGGTCAGTCATAAGTTCTTTCAGACCTGTTCTCTCAAGGGCAGTTCTCGAGAGAGCTCTCTCGGCCCCACCTACGTCACAGGGTGTCTGTTGTGGGGAGGGGAAGGGAAAGGGATTGAAAGCTGCTCTGAGACTCCTTCGGGTAGTGAAGGGCGGGGTATAAATCTAATCTAATCTCTTCTTCTTCTATAATATGCCCTTTCAGGATATCAGGCAGGATGTTAAATGCTTTGCAAGTTCCTAAAACAGAAAGGACGTTCTGAGATTTTACATAAAAATATAAGAATGAACAGACACGCCCACCCCGACTTGCAGGGCTTCAGGCAGCACAGGAGGCTTTGGGGAAATGGACCAGTCACAAAACCTACAAAAGTGAGAGAAGAAAGTCTTAAGTTAGGAAAGCCATATCTGACATTGTAGAGGGGCCTCTAAATTTGGGTGTTCAACTTCTTATTTCTTGTGTTAGAGTCCTCTGAGAATGCACAGAGTGCATTTCATTTGAGGGGAATGAAGTCCCACCCACTCCCTAAAAGAAGACCTATAGCTCTTTCAGCTTAATTACTCTGTTCCCTAGAACAGCCAACCAGATGCCTCCCAAGACACAACAAGCAGGATGGAAAGGCAAAGCCTCCCACTGTTCTGGTGGCAGAGAGTTCCGCTGTGAGGGACTCTTCCTTTGTGCAGGGGTCCAGCTTGTACCAGGCCCAGCCTTAACAATTTTTTGCTGAGAGGTACACATACTTAGAGGAGGCATGAGCATTTAGCATCCCAGAGTCATCACAGGTTCCCCTTTGAGTGAGCCAAAAAACAGGCAAAGGAGCCCCGTCCCCTGTGAACAGCAAGAGAGGCCCCAGGCAGAATTCTTCCCTTGCACGGCACAGTTTGTGCGCAAGGGACTGGGACACATCAGGGGCTCAAGGCTCGGACAGGGGGCTGTTGTGGACTCTGGGAATGGGGGATGGTGAGCATTCTGCTCAGTCCCTTGGCTCACACAGAACTCAGTCAGTGAGGAGCGCTCCTATCTGGGTCTCACACAATCCAGAACACGGCCTTGTTTAAAAAACGAGTTGCTACCCTGTGCAACTGGAACGCTCCAGGGAACGGGCATACAATGCACATGCCCGCCAGAATTCCAGACACACCTGTGCCACTGCACCTTCCTTGTCCATCCCCACAGGCAGATTTTAAGGAAACCTGGGTTTTAAAACACCCAGTAATAATGCATGGCACCCGACACCCCTGCAGCCATTGCCTCCCAGGAAAGCCGCAGCGAAGGGCAATCGTTGAGGACGAGCAGAGGCGGAAGCAGTGTCATTCAAAGGCACAGGGTCCCCATCCCAGAGGACCTGCATCCCATCAGGAGGGATCATTTCACTTGGCACTTAACAGATCACGTTCCTTGTTCCCAAGGCTTGACGTTAAGCTATACAACAGCCCAATAAGGCAGGCAAATTCAGTTGTCCCCGTACTGCAGATGGGAAAGTGGAGAGAGAGAAGGGCTTGTGTAAGGCAACTCAGTGAGACTGTGACCTTTATTATTTTATTGATTTATTTCCTTTAGATGCCTCACTTTCCTCCTCCCCAGTGGGGACCCAAAGCAGCATCCACATCCTCCTCCCTTCCTCCAATTTAATAATCACAACAGCCCTGTGAGGTAGGTTAAGCTGAGAGGGTGTGACTGGCCCAATGCCACCCAGCAAGCTTCTCCGGCAGAGTGGGTGTTTCAACCCAGGTCTCACAGATCCCCCCATGCCACGTTGGCTGAGATCTTCTCTGTCACAATCACCCTATATACGAAAGGAGAAGTTATACGCTTGGGGGGGGGGGGGGGATTTTCTTCCACACAAAATTCCGGTGAAAAAAGATTTCTTGGTGCGCATGAACACTGAATAGATCACACTGTACATGCATAAATGCACATGTCTTTGTTCTGGCAGTGTGGCAAGGAGGATTAAACTGAAATTCTACCTGGACTACAAAATTGTGGTCAGCTGTCCCGATGTGGCATGAAGGGTTTATTTTTAAATGCTAAGGAATGGGGGAGGGGGGGCGCGGGGAGTGAGCAGCCAGAGTCCTTTGACATGACAATTACACATTTATCTGCCAAGGTGTGAATGCAGGGCTCTGCAGCGGAGCCCATTAAGTCCAGCATCCCCTTCCACACAATGGCCACCCAGCTTATTCCTCCCATTCCCGCCCTGCCTTCCGCCCCAGAGGGAACCCACAGCGGCTGACCTCCCCCCCTCTCCTCCGTTAGCTACACCCCCGGGCCAGGTTCAGTCCCCTCTCCGCTGAAAAGGACCGCGGGGAGCAACATCACCCAGCAAGCCGGTGTGTGCGGGGGGGGGGGGGGGCAGCAGGCAGCGTGTGGGGCTAGGATCTGGGGGGCCCAGGATTAGAATCATAGCGCTGGAAGGGACCTCCGGGGTCATTCAGTCCCACCCCCTGGCCAATGCAGGAAAGACACAAACCCCTCCCCCCACCCCCAGAAGATGACCTCCCAACCCCTCCAGGATCTCCGGCCAAGCTGGCCTGGAGGGGAACGGCTTCCGGACCCCAAGGCGACCCCTGGGCCTGTGAGAAGGGACCGCGGGCCACAGAAGCCCCGGGCGGGGCAGCCCCTCCTGCCCTCCCTCTCGTGCCCGGCCGCGGGTCACAGAAACCGTAGGGCCGCCCGGTGGCCGCCAAGCCTCTGCCGGAAAACCTCCACCGGAGACCGGAGTCCGCCCCCCGCCACGGAAACTGGCCGCCCGCTCCCCGCCCGCCCCACCTTCCCTCCCGAGGCGGAGAGCGCGGAGGGCAGCAAAACAGGGCCTTCCCCGGCGTGGCCCCCTCCTGCCCCGGGGCTCCGCGGCTGGCTGACGGGCCTCGGGGGGCGGAGGAAGAGGCGGAGGCGGCAGACCAACCGGAGCGGGGAGGCGGAGCCTGGAGGTCGGCGCCCCGCCCCCCGCGGGCACACTCCCCCGCCCGCCCCTCCCTCCCTCCCTCTTAAGCCCGCCCCTCGGCTGGAAAGCGCCACTCAGGAGAGCGGAGTCCGCCGCCCGTCGCCACCTCGCGCCGCTCCTCCAGCCCAGGTAAGGACGAAAGCTTCCCGGGGACCCCAGTGGAGGAAGGGAGCGACCCACCCCGGCTTCGGGGAAGTGTGTTGCCGCCGCCGCCGCCAGGGTGCCTTGGCCGAGATGTTTCCGCAAAAGTCCCGGGGAGGTGGGGCGGAGGCGCATCCCGGGCGAAGTCTTCGCCGGTGTCCTTTTGGCAAGTGGGTCGGGGGCCGGAGCAAGAGGAGGGAGGGAGGGAGGGAGTTGCGGGCGGTGGATTGCCGGGCATCTGTGAGCAGCGGTGGGGTCAAGAACGCTCCGTGTCCCTGCTCCGCGCCTTGCGCCTGAAGCCTGCACGGGGAGGGTCTTGCGGGTGGTCGATGAGACAGAAGGCGGAAGGGGGGGGGGGGGAAGGACCGTGGTATTATTAAATTTCAGTTAATTTCATCCGAGGGTTTGTTTCTGAATGTGTGGAGCAAGGGACTAGTCCCCGCCCCCCCCCCGTATTTATCCTCCCACTGCCCCCCTCCCCTGCATATTTACAAAGACTTTTTGCATGCTGTCGGTAGCTCTCCAGTTTTTACCAGCAATAAGGGAAAACATTCCCTGCCCAGTGGGGGGCGGGCGGGAGGGGGGGGGGGAGAGGTAAAGAAATATAAAGTGGGAATTAATTTATTTGCTATGACTTTTGGGGAGACCCAAAAGAAAGGAAAAACTCAAAAGGTGGTAGAAAAAAAGAAACAATGTGTTTTGTTTTTAAGTAAGAAACTGAAAAAGTAAGAAACTGAAAACTCCACACTTTACAAGGGGCTGACTAATGGTCCAAATGCTCTGTTGTTAATTATTGATGTAAATGGTTACAGATGGAATTGGATTCTTTTCATTATGTGACAGTCATTAAAAGCCAACTTTCAAAGGAAGATTGGAGAAGGGAAGGAAGTAATTATTTTTTTGTAAAGATTGTTACGTTCGCCAGCATTTTAATACTAGGTGAATCACAGGCACATACAATTTCTTTTTTTCAACTACAAAACATGTACTTTTGCAAGGCTGCTGTTTGTAAAGGGCTGTTTATAATGCTGTGCACCCTCAAAACCACCAGTTGGCCACTTCAAATAAAATATGCCCACTTCAAATAAAAGAAGCAGGCAGAGTTTTGGCAGACACTGCCTCATTGTGTCCAGGGCTGTGGGCTTTGAATCCAGGTTTTCCAGAGCCAAATTGTATGGACAATAAACATGGTTTTCCTGGACCCAACCGAAGCCCACAGTCCTGCCTCCAGCAGTGAGCAGGCAGTTGCCCTGTGGAGGCCCGGGAGAAAAGCACAATGGAAGATCATTTTGTCTAAAGCATCTGGTCACCAAAGATATATCACCCCTGGAAAGAGAGGTTCTATTTTCAGCTGTTGTAGCTGGTAGTGGAGGAAAGTGCCATCAAAGCACAGCCAACTTGTGGCTGCCCCACAGAGTTTTCTGGGCAAGAGACGTCCAGAGGTTGTGTGCCATTGCATGGCACTGTGTGGTGATCGTGGACTTCCTCTCCCATCCAAGTACTCACCAGGACTGACCCTTGCTTAGCTTCCAAGATCTGATGAGATTGGGCTAGCTAGCCGGGGCCATCCAGGTCAGGGTGCTATTACAGCTATCCTCCGTTAATTTGGTGTTTTAGAAGGAGTATAATAATGAGAATGGGCCACATTAACCAGCAACCCACTCCATAAAATCGCGTCCCCAGACACAAGACCTTGGAAACCACAAATTCAAATATCACCATATTTATTTCATTTAAATCTCACCTGAATCGTAACTGCACCAAGTGACTGCCTTATAAACGCCACTGCTCTGTTGGCTGTAGCCTTCCACCCCATGTGCAATGAGGGTAACAGTATTGGCCTCCCTTTCAGGGCTGTTGTAAAGATGGTTGGAGTAATTCACTTCCATTGGTAGCCAGAATTCCCAATGCAAATCTCTTCCTTTACTCCTGTCAGGGCTGGAGGAAGAACAGCAGCGATGTGGTGGTTTGGATTACACTGAAGTCTTTATTTATTTATATATATATATATATATATATATATATATATATATATATATATATATATATATATATATATATATATATAATGTGTGTGTGTGTGTGTGGATAGACAGTTAGGCACTGTCATTAATACCCTCTCGGCAAGACTTAACTATTTATAACCAAGTAACTTAGAGAGGCTATTATCACGACCCCAGAACTTAAAAGAGCTTTTAAAACTGGGTTGACTCTCATGGCTCCCAATCACAACAGACAGGGAATTCTGGATAGTCTCCGGTTGCCGACTGGCCTGGAGGGGAAATGTCCTGTCCCTTTAATAGAGGCTTAATGACGTGGTGATGCTGCTCTTTACCTCCCTGTCATACAGAGCTTCACCTGCCCATTTCCACACATTAAGCCTCCATTAAAGGGAGGGGACATTTTTCCTCCAGGCCAGTTGGCAACCCTGGTTGTCATTACTGGTGGAGAACCATCTCAGGCATCCAGACTCTTCATGGCGGATTAATGCTGGCATGCTGGGGAGAAAGGTTTGTGCTGGCTTCCACTTTGTTTGGGAAGAGGGGCAGGGGTCTGACAAAGGGGAAGCATTGCAGTCCCCCTTGGCTACGGTTCACACACACACAGAGATGGACCCTGCCTACAGTCTGCAGTGGTATAGTCCTGGGTGGGCTGTACTCGCCAATAGGCTTTTCTTGTTGTTAACTGTTCTGGACCTTTGAATGAACACAGAGGAAGTGTGGGTTTTCTTCACAAAACCATTATTTGGATTTCAAAATAGGACATGGGGGCAGAAGCTCTGTCATTCATCAGTGGTCTCTTGAGCAGACTTGCGTTCTTCTAAGCATCTTGAGTCCGGTGGGTTCAGCTCTGCTTAGGGATGATGCCATATAGCTGTCTGGAAGTGGGGCATGCCCTTCCTTTCTTCCTCCCTCCCTCCCTCCCTCTCTCTCTCTCTCTCTCTCTCTCTCTCTCTCTCTCTCTCTCTCTCTCTCTCAATAACACAAAAATAATTTGTGCCGGTGCCCCCCCCCCCCCCCAAATGCCCTCAGTTATCCTTTATCTGCCTTCCTTTGTACCAGGGCTGGGAACACTTAAGGCTGAGCAGCTCACAAATGTGTTTCAGAAGTTTCCAGCATGGCCATCAGCATTCCGAGCATTTTAAGGTCTAGTGTCTCTGGTGCTCACAGCTGTCTGCAGCTCACAAGACTATGCTGGAATTGGGGGAGGGGAATGGTGCAAGTTGCAGCCGGAGTGGCCTAGTGTGCCAGAACGGGATCTGGGAGGCTCAGGTTTGAATCCTCCCTCTGCCATGGAAGCTCGCTAGATGGCCTCAGGCCAGTCACACACTTTCAGCCTGACCTACCTGACAAGGTTAGTGTTGTCAGGATAAAATGGAGGAGAGAAGAAAAGCAGGGCAGAGATATTGAAAAAATATGGTCATGCTTTGAGAAATGATGTTTGGGGTCTGGGGCAGGGACTAGCAATGGAAAAGAGAGTTGCCCGAAGAAATGTGGGGAAGAGATAGAGTTGCCAACCACCAGGTGACACTGGGAGATCTGGAATAACAGTCCATCTCCAGACAACAGAGATCAGCTCCCCTGGAGAAAATGGCTGCTTTGGAGGGTGGGCTCCAGGGCCTTGCACCAGGTGGAGCTCCCTCCCTCCCCAGGCTCCACCCCCAAACTGCAAGACTTTCACTACCCAGAGTTGGCAGCCGTAAAGGCTAGCGGGGAAAAGAAAGAGCCAGGAGATGGAATGGCCGGGAGCTGCAGAGACAAGAGAGGTTGAAGTTCACATAACAGATGTCGAAATAAGCCGCCAGGTATTTGGCCAGAAGCCTTTTGCACATTTGTAATGCCAATTATCCCAGTGGCCTTCATCCTTCAACCTGTGGCTTCCTTGCTCAAAAATTCCCTCTTTTCAGCCAAACCAACATGTTCCACATGCACTGGCCTTAGGCTTGCCAACCTCCAGGTGGTGGCTGGAGATCTCCTGCTGTGACTACTGATCTCCAGGCAACAGATCAGTTCAAGTGGAGAAATGGCAGCTTTGGAAGTTGGACTCTTAAGGCATCATGCCCCAAACCCTGCCCTCCTGAGGCTCCACCCCCAAAATCTCCAGGTATTTCCCATCCCGGAGCTGACAGCCCTAACTGGCCTGCTGAGGAACCTCAAAAGACTGCCCCGTGGAAGGGGGAACCTGTTCTAGGGTGCTCATTCAGTTGCCAGGGGACTCCTGCCATGCCTTTCAGGTTTTCCAGAATCCTACGCAAATCAAAAGCAGATTGTAGAATGGGGGTCCCCAACCCACTGCCTGTGGGTGTCATGGCACCTACTGACTGACGCCTTTCCAGGTTCCCACCAAGTGTCTTTAGGAAGTAGGCGGGGCTTTTGCCCAGCAGGGCTTCTGAGTGGCCACTGGAGATTTGATTGGCTGTGCAGATTTTTAAACACACTGGTCTGGCAGCAGCTGCCATCGCAGCTCAAGGATCTTCACTGTGTGAGTGAAGGTAAGCTGCAGCAGCCATTGTGTGGCTGGTTCCACCTGCCATGGCAGCCATTTTGTGGCTGTGCCCTCTACAGTCAGAATTCCAAAGGTGCCCACAGGCTCAACAAGGGGGACGACCCCTGCTCTAGAACATATACTCAGCACCCGATGCAAAGGCAGCACAAGAGAGAAGGTTGATTCTGGGAAGGTTCGTCCACCGTGACCAGTCTTCTCAGCGAGGGCCCTGGGCGAAAGGCACTGTAAAATGCAACAGAGGGTCCAGGGGTTTAATCATGCGGCATTTTTCTAGTTTGGACAACTAGGCGACTTACCCGTTGTTGCTTACAGGTCCGATTTATGTCCACAGACCTGCATTCGTTTCTCCATTGGGGCAAATAGCAGCTCCCCTGGATTGTTTTGGAACTGGAAAATAGCTGGGGAAGGTTTGAGCCCGCTCTCCCTGAATGCCACTGCCCCGGTCTGAATTGGTCTTTGGGTGACTAGCTCCCAGTTGGGAAATACCTGGACCAGGGGTGTTGAACTCATTTGTTTGGAGGGCCGGATCTGACATAAATGAGACCTTGTTGGGCTGGGCCATGTGTGTCATAAAATATAACGCTAGGTAGCGGAGATATAAACTTCATTAAAAGGACACAAACACACAGGGTTTTTTAAACTTAAAATAAAAGGCATGCTTAAAACATTAGCACTCTTGCAATATTTTGTTTATTTAACAGTATCTGCTAACTGGCACATCTTGCTCTGAATTATTGCATCAAAATGTCTTGTGCTGTAGCAATCATGAGTATACTGTTCAGGTGTGAATCGGTAAGCTGCAAACTGGAAGAAGAGGAAGCGGAAGACAGCCAGTTCCACTGTGGGCCTGATAGAAGCCCTCCGGAGGCCTGATCCGGCCCCCAGGCTGCATGTTTGACACCCCTGACCTGGACAGTTTGGGGGTGGAGCCTGAGAAGGGCAGGGTTTGGGGAGGGGTGGATATAATGCCTCTAAAGCAGCCATTTTTTCCCCAGGGGAACTGATCTCAGTCACCTGGAGATCAGTTGCAAAAGCCAGAGATCTCCAGCCACCACCTGGAGGCAGGCAACCCTAGCTGAGCTGGACAATCTGTACTTCAATAGAGAGTAAGGTTGCCAGCCTCCAGGTGGGTCCTGGAAATCCCTTGGGATTACAGCCGACTTCCAGCCTACAGAAATCTGTCCCCCTGGGGAAAAAATGGCTGCTTTGGAGGGTGGACTCAGGTCCCCCCGTCGCCAGGCTCCACTCCCCGAATTTCTAGGAATTTCCCAACCCAGAGTTGGGAACCCTAGACTAGAGAATCCCTGGAAAGTATCTGCTGGAGAGGCTCCAAAGTGGGGCGGCTGAGGCAGACCCATCAATGGTGTGACATGCCATTAGGTTCTCTCAGGGTTCTGTGTAAATGTTCAATAATTAGCTAAAGGGTTGCTGGGCTGGGCTCTCCCCTCTCTGTTGGTCTTCAAGCAGAGACTGGGCAGCCCTCTATCACAGCAGAGACTGGGCAGCCCTCTATCACAGACCATTTTGGATTTACAGCATTGATCTAGGCGTTGGACTAGACCTCACGGACACTTACAACTCTTGTGATTTTTAGCTTGCTTTTGGCATTTTATAGACTATGGGCCCAGTTTTAAAACCACACATTTCTTACTTTGTGGGATCAAGAGAGCATCCACAATTCCCGCATTTCCTTTCAGCAGGAGATTATGCCTTGTGAGCTCACTGGGTCCTATCAAAAGCCTCTCTCCTTGTTTTGTTACAGCTCCGTAATACAGCTGCTGAGATCACAGTCTTAATATTGCACCCTCCAGTGGCAATAACTACTCTCAGTTCTGCCCGTATCTGTATATTCTTCACCAACAAGTACAAAATCCTATAGTTTATAGAAATTAAGCAAGTTTTGAGTTTGCTGGAAGATTCTTGCTCCAAAACTGTTGATTCTTGTGTTATTATAAAGCCATCCCTCAAAACAATGTGTTTGGAGAAAGCTTATATGGAATTTATCACTGGTTCTTTGGAACAGGAAAAGGAAAGGGGAGGGGAGAGAGAATTTAAACTGGAGCCCAGAATTTCTTTTTTGGGGTGGGGGTGAGAGGGGGGAGGCTCAGCCTCAGATCTACTGCTGTTCCGAACCACATACTCAGGTCTATACTGCAGGAAGGATTTATTACCTTCCAAGTGTGCAGTTTTAGGGCCAAATTCAATGGGATGCTGGAATATCCATGATCTTATTTCTTATTGCTCAAAAACAGCCACTGGGAGGGAGCAGTTTGGACCGGTATCACTGCACCGGATTTTATTATTTAAAACGCACACCCACACCCTTTCTGACCTTATACTGCCTTCCCAAAGCTATTTCCTCAGTTCATGGGAACAAAGACAGGAAGGGGGAGATACGTAAGGCTGGGGAAAACAGTGAACATAGATTTAGTCTCCTCCTTCAGCTGTGGCCCCAATCCAAGACAGCTCCACCCAACCTGCTATTTAGAAATAAGGGCTGTGTGGGTGGGTGGTCACACACTGGAGATGAGGTCACGGATCTTTTGGCATCTTTTTTTTTTTGGCCTTTTAAAAAGCCACGTCACACATCCACTAGAATGCATTAATTAATTTGCTTCATTTATACCCTGCCTTTCTCTCCAACGGGAACCCAAAGTGGCTGGCATCCTTCTCCTCTCTCGCAATTGATCCTCACAAGGCCCACCTTGTGAGGGGGGTTAAACAGAGAGTGAGCGACTGGCTCAGGGCCCCCCAGGGAGCTCCATGGCGAGGTGGGGGGTCCCCGATCTTAAAGAGCCTGCCCTTTAAAACAAATCGTTTATTTCAAGTGTCTCTGAGTGCCACCAGGGCCCAAACTTCTCACATACTCTCAATTTGTCAGGGAACTTCATATCTGTTTTCTAGGCAGTTAATTCCAGCAGTTTGAAAGCTGCTCTTGATTTTTCTCATCATTTCTGTTCTGAGAGTTTGGAGTTTTTGGTTTTTAAGCTTTCTGCCTTTGGGGAACCAGCCTGTCTGCCACCACCCAGTGCTCGTCTGCTTTGGTACTTCAGCACCTTGCGGAAGAGTCTGACACACATCTCTCCCCCCGCCCCAGGACTCTTGGCTTCTGAAAGCCCATTTGGGGTCCAAACCAAAGCACAAGAAACATGCGCACTCAGTAAAAGCAATGAAATCAACAACAATTAATATAAAGCAAAGAAACAAAATGCAGCAACAGCATTTAAAAAACGCAACTGATTTAGAAACATTCAGTGCAGGAAATAACGTAGATATTACACGAATGTTCGCAACCAATAAAAAACCCCAAATCTGTCTTATAGGAACAGTGACGAAACAAGAAAATGGCAAGGTAACAGAGAGAGAGAGAGAAAGAGAGGGTACGCAAAGGGAGTATTCGATAGTAAAAGCTAGAAGCCAGTTGTGAGGGATCCAGCCCTGACCCTCATTCCAGACCTCTGAGCCCTCAGATCTTCGGGACAAATTCCTCCAGCTCCTGTAGGGTGGGCCTGTCAAAAATATCCACTGCTATCTGGATAGAAACACACTGCAGCAACTAAACTCAGTTTACTTCATACAACTGGGGACAACGGGTTTCTCATTAATAAGAACCTCAAATTGGGGATGCTGCTTTAGTGTCTGTCTAGCAGTCTGTCCTCTCCTCATTGAAAGCACTTTGGGATCATCTGGGTGCACCTATTGCTTTGATCTTCTGCATTTCCTTCCTTGTGCGTGGATCTCAGATGGAGGAGACCGGGCTTGACCCATAAGGTTACATGCGCAGATGCCATCCACTTCCCAATGACTAGGATTGCCATCTGGCCTGGAGACAAATGTCCCATCCCTTTAATGGGGGCTTAACGGGATGGTCGTTATCCGGTGATATTATTTACCTCCATGCCATGAAAAGCTTCAGTTGCCCATTACAAGGTGATCAAATTGTGTATACCATGGACATTTTCTGGTGAAGAAAGAAAAGCTTTCACCAGATCTGAACACCTTTGGGCCAGTCTTTAAATCCGGGGTTTTGTTTGATCCACAAAACGTCCGTGCAGTATTGAGGTTGCTATAAACACAGTGTATTTGCTGTTAAAGACAGTGGGATACATTTCTTTGTTTAAATCTGCATCCAGATACTGAAACGAGTAGGGCCAACAAGTTATCCAAGAACAAGGAGCTCTGTGGCATCCTAAAGAGCAGCACATTTTGGGCAGTAAGAGTTCCTGGATCAGAGCCTACTTTCCAGATAAAAGGGGGGGGGGGGAGAGAGGGAGCTGCCAGGTTGACCACCACACCAGGCAACCTTCCCTCCAGTTCCCAACTTTGCTGTAGGGAGAGTGGGAAGGAAAAGGCAGGGATGGCACAAGTGCTGCTGTGACATTACTTCTTGTTGTGCAGCCAGAAGTGATGTCACTACACCCATAATGCTCCGGGGTATCTGCCACATGGATTCAGGGAATCCATAGAGTGCAATGGACAAAGTGACATCATGTCTGGCCACTCAATCTGTTATGTATTGTTACTGTGACTGAGTTTTGTGCCATGCTTCATAGACTGCAAGGATCCTGAGGGTCTCTTTGTGAGCCAATCAAAAGAGGGCATATTTTGGAGGGAATCATTGCTATTGGCTCTTACCATATAGAGGTAGTTATATTGAAGCAGCTAGTACCTGAGCCTTGTGTTAGATAGCATTGCTTGCCCAGTATGATTGAACACTTGCTCTAATTGGCTGCCCAAATAACAGACCAATTAGGGAAGTCTAGAATGAAACAGGAAATGCAAATGAGGTATGCTGTAGTATTCACTATGATTAGTTATTACTGTGTCAGGAGGTGTGGTTTTGACTGCTTTTGACCGTATATAAGTGGGGATTGTTTCTGGGTTGTTTTGTGTGTTGTGTTCTGAGCTGAATAAAAGAAATCACTGTTTGATAAGAGCTGCCTCAAGCCCAGTATTTAATACTGGAGATGAGGATGGGATTGAGTGGCATTCATGATGCCCACCCTGTCCGGACTCCACCCACAGAAAGTGGTCAGGACAATCCAAAGGGGGGCAGTTGAGTGGTCGAGCACATGCTGTGTACACAGAAGGCTCCTAGATGGATTGTTTCTTACAGTGATGCTGCACTGTATGCGCACTCTCTCTCACTCCTGTACCTGCCCTTTTTCTGATTATAGTGATACTGGGAGGGGAAAGGAAAGCAGAAACTGCAGCTACAGTAGACTGTAAGCTGCTTTTGGAGGCACAGAGAAGCCTCTGCTGAAAATGAAAGTAAAAACAGGCAGCAGGCCTAGTGGCATGAACCTCCTAAAGGCACAGGGTAGCAAATCCCTTTGTCCTGAAAGATGCTGAGTGGTTAGAAATCTGCCCATTTCCTCCATGTTGTGTGTGTGTGGCTAGGGAACCTAATCTGAAACCAGCCCCAAACGGAAAAATACCAGTCATGCCAGTAGAAAACTGGCCAGTTGGCAAAACAAGTTAGAAGGTTGGGTCTTATGTTGGTTTTGGGAAAAGGGGGCTGCACTTTGGTACTGTGGGTTCTCCTTAGGGTTGCCAAGTCTTACCAGTGAGAAAGTGGGGGAGTCCTTTGCGCATATGCGCCAGGATGATGTCACCCAGAATTGACGTCATCACGCTGTGCACGTTGCTGGGGTGACGCTCTGGCAGTTGCCCTGAAACTGTATGGTGCCATAGAGTTTTCAGGGCGATTGCTAGAGTGTCACCCTGGCAACGTGCACAGCGTGATGACGTCACTTCTGGGTGACGGCATCACGCTGGGCGGTCGGCCAGATCGGGCCACTTCAGGGGTGGGGTTCCCCCCGCCAGCTGAATCCAGACTGGCGGATTGGGGTCCCCTTTAGCGGGGGAATCCCTGCCCCCCGGGGGGACTTGGCAGCCCTAGTTCTCCTTTCCCAAACCATCCTGGATGTGTCATATCATTGAGTGCCAAATGTGACAGATAGTATAGTCTGAGGCAGGCGTCATTTTGAGCAGGAGCTCTGGGGAGCACAGCTCGGGAGTTGGTGCCAGCCCCCCCCCCCCCCCCGGGGGAATGCCTGCTTGTGTCGTGGCTGCAGCGAAATGACCCCGTCCCCTGGAAAGGTCCTTGTTCCTCCGACCAGCCTTCTGAAGGCTCCAGCCACCACTGAAGCTATCCTCCCAGAATAGTGGTATTTCTGAGGCTTGGATTAGTAGCTGTCCCCTCTCTGCCAGCTCTCTCTCTCTCTCTTTTCTTTCTTGCCTTCTGACATACTTCTGGGGATGTCAGGGGACGTGGCATATGCAAATAAGTTATGCTAATGAGCTCCTGCACCTCTTTTTCTACTAAATGACCCCTGGTCTGAGGCCTCCGTGATCCAAGATGACTTGTGAGGAGGCAAATTCTCCTTGCCTGCTTAAGGGAATATGGCAACATATATGTTTTGCTGAAGCCTCCTCTCGTCCTCCGTTTTCCTTGGCTGCACAAATTGGAGGAGAGGGGGGAGATTACCTCCTAGGAGTGCCTTGCCCCAGGCATTGTCTGCTGCCCCCTCCCTTCCTAAAAAAGTCTCTGTGACTGGCATTTGGAGACTGGCCTGGCAGCTCTTCCACGGCCTCTTCCTTCCATGCTAAATCTTTCCCTCCTTGAGGCTAAGCCTTCCTCACTCATGCTCTGTAGCTCTTATCACATCAAAAACAGCACTCGGGCATGCCAGCCAAATCTGAAGCGTACATTGAAGGAGAGAAAATGAGAATTGGGGGGGGGGGAGGCAATTCAAAGGCACTGAGGGTTTGGCAATGGCAAAATTGCATGTCTGCACCTTTCTACCTCCTCCTGAGGAAACATGCTCAGAATCCCCCCCCCAAGCGCACCACAGACATTATATAGTTGAAACTTACCCCAAGCAACTCTGAGGATATACCCTTTGCCTTTTTCTGTACTTTAGCAATGGCACGATGCTTCACACCCCTCAACATTTCATATACGACAATGGGTAGGAGCACACTCGTCTTTCTCCTGTTTTCTCAGCAAGGATTGCGACCCAAACAGGGCCAGTGCTACCATAAGGCGAGGTTAGGCGGCCGCCTAGGGGCGCAGAACCCTGACGGGCGCAGAGGCCAGCAAGCGGGGTGAGGATGATGGGGAGAGCAGCCCTGATTACAAGCAGGAATCCTCGTCTTTGTGTTTTTCATTCTTCCTAAAATGCATTTATGTTTGAAAATTGGTGATCACAAGGTGGGGGGGGGGTGCCAGAAGGTAGCCTCGCCTAGTGTGCAAAAAAGCCTGACACCAGCCCTGGACCCAAACCCTGTCACCAGGGCTTTTTTTGTAGAAAAAGCCCAGCAGGAACTCATTAGCATAATAGGCGACACCCAACTGCAGAAACTCATTAGCCTATTAGGCCACACCACTGACAGAACACCTTATTAGCACATTAGGCCACACCCCCATGTTACCAGAAGAGTGGTCATCCAGCCACACTCACCGGTTGCTTCTTATTGTGTTTACTTTGTTTGTTGTCAAAACCCAGGGCTTTTTTGTAGCAGGAATTAATTTGCATGTTAGGCCACATACCCTTAATGTAGCCAACCCTAATGAGTTTCTGCTGTTGGGTGTGGCCTATTATGCTAATGAGTTCCTGCTGGGTGTGGCCAACTCAGGAGCCAGCTGGAACTCTGTTCCTGTGCGTTCCTGCCCAAAAATAGCCCTGCCTGTCACCCCTCACTAAAGGACCTACTCTCTTAGGGTATGAGTTTATACTGAATTGCCTGGCCTGCACGGATTTAAAAGCCAAGACGGCATTTATTATTTTACAGAAAGATGCGGTAGAAAATCAGAGTTGTCCTCAGAAACGATCTACCCGTCCCATTAGCTGCAGGGTGTGAAATGGGGGAGGGGCTCTGTCTGGCACTTAAGAAGCAATGCACTCAACAGGAAGTCCTTCTAACCAGCACAAGGTCATTTAGGGCTGCCCACCTCCTGGAATGACGACTGATCTCCAGGCTGCAGAGATCAGTTCCCCTGGAGAAAGTGGCTGCTGTGGAAGGTGCTGAGGTCCTTCCCTGGGCTCTGCTCCCAAAGTCTCCAGGGATTTCCCAACACAAAGGTAGCAACCCTAAGGGCATTGGATCACACATGCACTGAGAGTTCTGTGCTTACTTTTACCATGACGGCTACAGGGAGAGAGAGGGGGGGAAGACTCTGAGGCCACTGCCCACTGGACTGAAGAAGGTCCCGTTCCCCCCCCCTCTGGCCCCTCCTATAGATTATTTATAACCCAGCTGCCCCCATGCAGGTAAAAGGGGGGGGGGGGACAGCAGCTTTGATTAGAAGGTCTGTAGCGTGTAAGCTATGAGTTCCATGGAAGTCTCTTATTTCAGAACCTGCCAGGCCAAGGCTGAAATTATTTATGAGGGAAGAAGTCACTTTTTTATAGATCCTTGACTAGACAGACAAGGCACGGGTGGAGATGAGCAACATATTTAACAGAAAAAAACATATTTAAGCAGGGTAAAGATCTTGTGTGGAAATGTTTTACTGCTTTTCAACTTCATCTTCATGGGTTACAAGATTTCTCTAGAACAAAGTTTGAGTCCAGTGGCACCTCTAAGACTGACAAAGTTTTGTTTTGGGTATAAGCTTTTGTGTGCATGCACACTTCTTAAGATGCATCATGTATGTGTGGGGGCAGGGGATCCCCCCGATTTTGGGGGCTCCTGGCTGGCGGCGGCCAGCTAGCAGGTGGGAGAAGCCCCGCCCCCAGCAGTGGCCACCCACAGCCACCCCTCTCCCTCCCCTCCTGCCAGATTTAAAGAGCCCTCCAGCTGATCTGTTCCCATTCTGGACTGCCCGGCTGGACTAGTGGGAGGGGGGAAATCAAAAGTTTGTAATATTCGACGCCACCTCAGGAGCGTACCATTATTCCTTTTGGACTTGTGGAGCCAAAATAAAGGAGAGTGGTCAGCAATGCTTCCCTCTAAGCTGTGGAGTCTTGTGAGCAAAAATTCTACTTTAGGAGCTACTCATATTAAAGTTGTGAGTGAGCGATTTGGCTGCTGCATAAATTAGTTTGCTCTGGAGCCATCTTTCCTGAGCTAAGACAAAAATGTGTGAGCCGGAGGCTAAAAAACTGTGAGGTAGCTCACACTAACTCAGCTTAGAGTTCACACTGGTGGTCAGTCCTGAGAGTGAAATGTCTGCCTCCCATGTAAGAAGGCCTGAGTTGCCCCCACAGTCTGGGATTGCAGCAAGTACAGAGAAGGGGCTTCATCTCTCTCTGCCATTTTCCTGTTCCATTTCCACTTCCCTCAGGAAACTGTGTCTCTCCATCACTACATGCAAGTTTCCCAGTGAGACAAACAGTGCCTACCTGGGGCTGCTTCAGGTTGGGATAATACAACGGGGGAAGGGGCTGAAGCCATTTCACTAGGTGTGTCCTGGTCCCAGTTCAAATCCTACTCCTGGACCTGCCTGGCATTCATGGAGCCCAGCGCATGCGTGATCCAAAGAAGGGTCAAAAAGCCACAGATTTGTGATTTTGGACATGTGATGCAAAGTCGTTTTTTGCAACGCTGAGGACGTTGTACTGTCCTGTGATCGTCCCTTACCGTTCATGCACATAAATTTACACAAGTGTACTCTAGAGAAAAGATTTGCCTGTTCGTTCCTCAGTCAGAGATTTTAATTCTAGAAACTTTGGGGCAGGAGCTGAACCCTGAAGCACTAACAGAAAGATATTTGCCAAAGATAAAAATGGAAACCGAACAAAGACCCTGACTCACCAAGTTAAAGGGAGCAAAACTAAGGCATGTCCTTGGTAAATAGAGGCAGTTGGTCAGCAGGGTTGGGGGCCACCCTCCTCTCCGACTGTTTGTGATGTCTTGGCTTGTTTGTTTTCAGTATACCATTCAGAACTCTTGGCAAGCCCTCTTGACCAGGTTGGTTCTGCAGCTGTGCTTGATCCCCTGAATGGCGACAGGCTTTCATCCCTACCCGCTGTGCCTTCTTTGCTTCAGCAGTGAGGGGGGTGAGCTGGGAGAAGCACAAATCCTGCCTTGTGGCATGCACACCACAACAGGTTCTCAGGAAAAAGGATGTTTCATGGTTTAAAGCTCATCAAGCATGTCTGGCCACTTTAACCATGGAAGTGTTTTATTTTTCTTCAAAAGCAGAAGCTGAATGTTGGGGAACAGCATGAGGGAAATGTCTCCCTGACCCCCTTCTCCCCCTAATTCAGCATTAAAGATTAGAACACGTGAGAGACATTAACAAACTAGCCGAGTCAGGTTGGTTGCCGTGTTGATCTGAAGCAACAGAACAAAGTTTGAGTCTGGTGGCACCTTTAAGAGCAACAAGGTTTAATTCTGGGGATAAGCTTTCGTGTGCACGCACACTTCTTCAGGTACCCAGAATCAAATTTTGTTGAGAGAATTAAAGAGGCATGACTGGGAATTCAGTTATGAGCAAAGAATTCCCAATCTGGCAGCCACTCTGTGTGTGTGTGTGTGTGTGTGTGTGTGAGAGAGATAGGGCCAATATGTTGTGTGGTTAGGCCCTCTGTCACAATGAACTGTAGCCGGGTTTGGGACTGTGTAATCCTCCAGTGGCCCTCCGTGTCTATATGTCCAGACACCCCTTTTATGCTGGATTAGGGAAAATGCTTGCTTAATGCACGGGAGACCATATTTTTTCATGCCAACCCCCTCCTCCCAACAGACGCTACTCCAGCAAATCAAGCATAGTTGATATTGGGGGGGGGGGGCAGTGTGGTCCCGGCCCCTGTGCCCCTCTCTCCCAAGACCTGCAGTCATGTTTTGCACCCCTTTGTTGTTGTTGTTTTTTAAACCTTCTGAGGATTTTGGTTTGGTCTGGATTTAAAAAATGCAATAATTTTTAAAGCCGCTAGCTTCTATTCAGGGGGGAAATTGGAATTCATTTGCTGTTAGTTCTGCTGAGTGACCGTGCAGATGAGTTCACAGGGCCTGCGGAGAATTATCTACAAAATGGTAAGAGAGCTGGCCGGCCACGAGAGGGGTGAGAAAGAAGCTTGGCTGCAGTTTTACTCCCTGTTCAATGATTTGCAGCCATGTGTAAAACACTCTATAAAAATAATTGGTTAGTGATGGCCTCTCAAGCTGCCTCGCTAGCAGAAAGGGCAGCACTTCTCTGACTCCAGCAAGCCAGAGGCCTTCGAGTTCGAAAAGCTGGGTTCAAGGAACTGGATCCGTATCCCATGACTGATGGGCTAGGCCAGACTAGCCTGACATCAAAAACTGATGAAAGTAGCATATAAAATAAGCGAAATAAAAGCCTGTGTCAACTCTGCTGATCCCTTCCACATGGGAAGTGTATGGCTGCATCTCTGCACGATGCTCTGTTCTAAATTATGCTACCTCTCCTACCCGTCGTCAGAGATGGTTGCCTGTTGCATCTATGAATGAGTCACTGCAAGATGGGAAGCCCAAAATTAAGCAGGAGATATTCCCAGATCCACCAGCAGAAAGACAGGGGATGGGATCCTCTGAGGGAGGGAAATTCTTATGCTTACCCAAAAGAAATCAAACTTGGTGGGGCGGGACAAGCTAAAACGCCTCTGCATTTTTTAAAATTTTACTCTAGAGGGGAAAACATGCTTCAGCTATCAGATGTTGGGGAACCATTGCCTCAGACTGCCATGGAGTTATTATAATCTATATTATTACAATATAGATTTTTTTGTTATGGGGCTGTGCAGCCAGAGGGGCAGCAGGGTCTCTTGCGCAACAGGCAACCGATTCAAGGGTGAAAAGGAGATAAACCCCAAACCCGCCCAAGTTCTCCAAGGCATTCCATGCATGCACCAAACCCCATCTTTATGACACACGCGCAGCGTTATCAGAAGGCTGGTGATGTTAATATTTGGTTGGTGCCCCTGCCTTTATAAGGTCCTAGTATGCCTCTCAGACATGGAGATTTTAATTTCATTTACTTCATTTATACCCCTTCCCTTTTCTGACACGGGAACCCAAGAGCTTAAGACATTCCCCCGTCCTCCATTTCATCCTCACAACAACCCTGTGAGGTAGGTTAAGCCAAGAGGGCATGACTGGCCCAAGGTCACCCAGCGAGTTTCCATGGCAAAGTGGGAATTTGAGCCAGGGTCTCCCAGGTCCTAGTTCGGCACTCTAACCACAGTGCGTCCCACACTGGCTCTCGTGACAAAGGCTGGCTGTTATCATCCTTAAGCTACACTACAGGGAGAGCCTTCATCCAATTGGGTCCCACTGAAGCCAAAGCAACCAAGTTCCCCCCCCCCCCTCGAGTGCTTGAAGAAGATTCCTGATCAGCCAGCCTGGTGAGGGTGTCAGACGAGGACCTGCAAGACCCAGGTTCAAATCCCCACTTTGCTGTGACCCTCACTGGCCTCGTAGCCCATGTTCACATAAATTAAAGGCAAAATAAATAATAGTGATTTTTTTAAAAAAAAGGGAGAAGGGACTGGTCAGGAGGTAAGTAGAGACCCCACTTGGTCCTTGCTTTCTGCCCTGAGTGATAGTCAAAACCATAATTGGACAATGAAGGACAGCTGCCAACTTCGGGGAAGCCGGAGTGGCCCTGTTTTCTCCTTAGCTCTGAAAAGCACCTGTTGCTCCTCTGCCAAGGTCTGGTGGCTTCCAAGCCGCCTCTTGCTGTCCCCTTTTAGTATTAACCTTCATTCAGGCTTGTCTGGTTGTCTCGGAGTCCCAGATGCGGCTGGGATGACGGACAGAGAAAGCTGGCTGCCTGGGACTGCTGGTCAGGCCATAAGTAGGTGGCACTGGGTCAGAAAGAAAGCACGCTCGCAGAGCCAAGTTTCTTGACATCCTTCTCTTTTGGACTCCTAAGTAGGAGAAAGTGGCCAGGCGTGCTGAGGAACCCTTAGTTACGATCGAGTGAGGTGCTGAGGAGGGTGGTGTAGTGGTTAAGAGTGTCGGAGTAGGATCTGGGAGACCCAGATTTGAATCCCTGCTCATGCCATGGAAGCCTGCTGGGTGACCTTGGGCCAGTCACACTCTCTCAGCCTAACTTACCTCACAGGGTTGTTGTGAGGATAAAATGGAGGCGAGGAGAATGTTCTAAGCCACCTTGTGGAAAGAAAGGCAGGGTACAAGTGATGTAAATAAAAATAAATAAAGTAAATAAATAGGGACGGGGGAATAGATGGCTCATGAGGAACTCGAGAGCATGCCCAGATGCCAGGTTTGATACTGTCTCAGTTGAAAGGAGCCCCAACGGAGTGTCTGAAAAGGCTTCCTTTGCCTGAGACTTTATTGATGTATTTACACATTTTGTATCCTGTCTCACAAGGGCCAACAAGGCAGCTAATAATTTAAATCATACATTTTTTTAGGGGGGGGAATCACATTTAAAACCATTAAAATCACCCCCCCAACACACATCATTAAAACAATTAAAAAACAGAGTTAAAATATGTACAAGACATAAAAGTGGAAATTAAAAGCTTGGTGAGGAAGGAGGGAATCACTACGGGAATGCCAGAGGAAACAAAAAGACTCTTCACCTGTGTAGCATCGTGCACAAGAGGGTAGGCCAGCTTTGCTTCGGCTTAAGAATGGTTTTTATTTGGCTCTCTGGCCCATGTCCTCTCTAGCAGGGCCTTCTCGGCCACTGCCTGCCATACCAGAACTCCTGCAGGGCCAAAACTGAAAGACAGGCAAAGCGGAAACTTGCCCCTAGAGGCTGCTTGTACACCTTACAACAACCTGCTGCTGAAGATGGCAACAGAAGGGGGCAGGCCAGGCCCGTAGCTACAGTGGGGCATTTTGGGGCCTGGCCCCCTGACTCCCAGCTAAAGCCCCCCCCCCCGACTTCCGTCCACCCTCCAGGCCCCTGGCTGTCTGGGCTGCCCGGAGGACTTGACTCTCTGGGCCACCCAGAGGACTCCCCACTGCCGTCCCTTCCCCAAGCACGGCTTGCTTCTCCACGTAGGCAGGCAGAATGTGAATGCTGCAAAAGTGATTTTAAATTATTTTTTAATTTTAATTTATTTTTTATTTTGTGACATCAGTGCCCCCTGACTTATTTAAAGGCCCCCCGAATTACAAAATCCTGGCTACGGCCCTGGGGCAGGCGACTCTCCCTGGGGAGAAGTTCCAGAGTTCCATGACCAAGAAGGCCCTCTTGCAGGTTTGCCACCTAATCTCAAAAGCTGGGAGCACCCGAGCCAGGGCCTCAGAAGACAACCATGGTGTTCAGGCAGGTTCATAAGGGAACTGCACTCCCTACCTGGTCTCAGAATCCCAGAAGGGTCTCCTTGCAATTTGTAGACAAAGGATCTCCAACAGGTAGCTTGTGAGCTAGTGGTTGGTCTCCATCTGCTGCTGCGGAGCACCACATGGATTCCCTAGAAAACCCAGGAAAACATGGTGGAAAGATCTGCTCTAGTTTTGGGCTTGTTTGTTTTTAATAGCTTTTATTTCCTAGGATTTTTCAGTGTGTTGCTTAGCTGTTTGCTTCACCGCTGGTGCTCTTCCTGGTGCATGTTCTGTTTCTAGGAGAGAACAAAACCTGGTAACGTGCTGAAGGTGGAATAGAGAAGCTCTTATGAAAGAAAAGTTTGACAATCCCTGATGCGCAGACTGAGTGAACAGTCGGTTCCTTCCATAAGGTTGCCAGCTCTGGGTTAGGAAATACCTGGAGGTTTTGGGGGTGGAGCCTGGGGAAGGTGGGGTTGGGGAGGGGAGGGGCCTCCACAGAGTATTGTGCCACCTTCCGAAGCAGCCATTTCCCCCAAGGGAACTGATAGGGTTGCCAGCCTCCAGGTGGGGCCTGGGGACCCCCCGCTTTTACAACTGATCTCCAGCTGAGAGAGATCAGCTCCCCTGGAGAAACTGGCTGCTTTGGAAGGTGGACTCTATGGGATTGTACCATGCTGAGGCCCCTCCTCTCCCCAAACCCCGTCTTCTCCTGGCTCCACCCCCAAAGTCTCCAGGTATTTTCCAACCCAGACTTGGCCACCCTGGAACAACTGATCTCTGTTGCCTGGAGACCAGTTGTGATTCTGGGAGATCTCCAGCCACCACCTGGAGGTTGGCAAGCCTACTTTCCAGGGCACATACATACAGTCCACACAGGACGACATGGAGGCCCAGTAGGCCTGGCCCACATGCTGTATAAATCAAGCGTGCTCCCTGAAATACGCCCCCTCTGAGCTTTCTGCTATCGACGGGGGTTCCACAACAGCTAGGCCAAAGCAGAAGCCGTCGCACTTCAAGTTGGTAGCTTGGAGAGGGTTGCCCTCGATAAAAAAGAGAAAATGCCTGTTGCACACAGTCCTTAAGAGGCAAAATGAGATGGAAGGGGACAAGCAAGGTGATGTTCTCATTTAAATTGGTATTTAGCAGCAGGAGGGCCATGATGATGCCAGGGTGGTTTTATTTTATCTTTTTAATTATTTTTTTTTACTCCAGGAGCCTATTAAAACATCACCGTTAGAAAGTACGTATTCTGTCTTACACCAAAGTCCGGCCATCGGTCAGCCTAGCTTGAACACTCTGTGTTGAGGCCTCTGGCAGTGAATGTGCAAGGAGCCAGTTGCTAAGGCTGTTGTAGTGGGTCTGCCTGGAGGGAGGTGGCATGGAATAGCCCGATCTCATCGGATCTCGGAAGCCAAGCAGGGTTGGCACTCCGACCCGCAAGGAAGACTCTGCAGAGGAAGGTCATGGCCAACCCCTCTGCTTTTCACGGGCCTTGAAAGCCCCTTGCTGGGACCGCTGTCAGCTGGCTGCGGCTTGATGGTGCTTTGCACACGCAGGCGGGTTTGCAAGATGGGTATAAACAGCTCACGGATGACTGAGGGTTGATTCTTTCTTTTTTTTAGAGTTTATTTTAATTTGAAGTGGCAGTGATTTTTTTTAGATTTTACAGTTTGTCACCACCCACACTAGAGTTGCCATTCGGGGCTGGATTTCTCCCTCCTGGAGTGACAACTGCTCCCCAGACCACAGAGATCAGTTCCCCCTGGAAGGAGACAGTTGCTTTGGAGGGTGGACTGTCTGGACTCAGACCGCCAAATTCCACCCTCCACAGGCCCTATCCCTAACCAGAGTGAACAGCCGTACCACACGCACTCTGAGCCTTTGTTATCAACCAGGGCTATACCACAGATTGCCTGGAAGGTGCGAGGCTATTGAGTAGGGAAATTTTTGGCCTTGTGCTCACATAGTGCTGCCAGGTCTTACCTGGCTGCCAGCAAGGGGGGGGGGAGACCTCTTCTTCTCCAGGATTCTTTGATGGTAACCATAGATTTTCCCCCTCAAATGCTAGAGCGTCCTTCCCCCGCAGCGCACCCTCTGCAATGACATCACATCTGGGTGACGTCATTGCACCAGGGACGTTGACGCAGATGGGACTGTTTGGGGGTGGGGCTCCCCCCGCCGGCTGGCTGGGCAACAGCAGATTAGGGCCCCCAAGAGCAGGTAAACCCCCGCCCCCATCGGGGGGGATGGCAACCCTGTTCTCACAAGCAGGGTTGCCAGCCTCCGGGTGGGGCCTGGCAATCTCCTGCTATTACAGCTGACCTCCAGATGACAGAGATCAGTTCCCTGGGGGGAAATGGCTGCTTTGGAGGGTGGGCTCTCTATGGCAGGGGTCTCCAACCGTGGCGCCCACCGACACCTTTTCTGTTGCCTGAGAAGTATTTTTATAAAGTGGGTGGGGCCAGATAGGGCTTTTGTCCCCGAAGGCTTCTGGTTATCACTGGAGATTTGATTGGCTGTGCAGATTTCTTTTAGTATTGCCTTAAAGCGGCAGCTGCCCCCCCCCCTCCCAAGCAGAAGGATCTGCACCGTGTTACTGAAGGGAAGCTGTGGCAGGCATTTTGTGGCTGGCTCCACCTCCCCTGGTGGCCATTTTGTTGCTGCACCGACCATGCCATGTCAGAATTCCAAATGTGCCTGCAGACTCAAAAAGGTTGGAGACCCCTGCTCTGTGGCACTGTACCCTGCTGAGGTCCCTCCTCCCCTCCCCAAACCCTGGGTTGCCAAGTCTGGGTTGGAAAATACCTGGAGACTTTGGGGGTGGATCTGGGAGAAGGTGGGGTTTGGGGAGGGGAGGGGCCTCAGCATGGTACAATGCCATAGACTCCACCCTTCAAAGCAGCCATTTTCTCCAGGGGAGCTGATCTCTATCAGCTGGAGTTCAGTTGTAAAAGTGGGAGATCTCCAGGCCCCACCTGGAGGCTGGTGACCCTACCCAAACCTCACCCTCCCCAGGCTCCACCCCCCCATCTCCAGATGTATCCTAGGGTTGCCAGGTGCTCCCTGGCTGCCGGCGGGGGATTGGAGGGGTAGGGTTGCCACTCCAGGATGGGAAACTCCCTGGAGATTGGGGGGTAGAGCCTGGGGAGGACAGGGACCTCAGTGGGGTATGATGCCACAGGGTCCCCCCTCCCTTTTTCTCCAGGGGGACTGCTCTCTGCAATCTGGAGATGAGCTGTAACTCCGGGGGAACCCCAGGTCCCACCTGCAGGCTGGCATCTCTATTTTCCCGCCCAGAGCTGGCAACCCTCCCACAAATGGGAAATAAGGGGGAAATCTGAGACTTGGCTATACCATTCTGGGTAGGGGACTCTCACAACTGAATGCTCTTCCATCCATACCCCCAAAAGAAAATCTTAGCACAGTTTTTAAAAAGGTCTAAGTTTCTCTCCAGCAACTAGCATCACACATACCATACAAATATGTTGCCAAGTTTTCTTCAGATTCCTGTGAGAAAAATACAGGCATTTATTTGAAGTGTTTATATGTGTTTCATAAAATAAAAGCAAAAACATAATGGCCAGTAGAGATACAGCAGTGCGAAAATGTAAAGCAACCAATGCACGATAAAACCATGAAAATGTTGCATGTTGTAAAACAGATGGTAGGTTTTAAAAGCCCGTTAAAAAGAGGATAATTTTCACCAGTTTTCAGAATTAATGTCCTGGGGCAGAGAGTCCCTTTTGGTCTCAGTGTCAATGCAGAAAAGACAAGGCTTCTTACCTAAGTAATACTCCCACCTCTTCTTACAAACAGGGGAGGGGAATCCACTCAAAAGCATTCATAACTTCTTCTTTTTTTTGCCATCAAGTCACACCTGACTTCTGGTGAACCCCGCAGGGCTTTCAAGGCCGGAGACGTTCAGAGGAGGTTGGCCACTGCCTGCCCCTGCATCGTCATAATGGAAGTTGCCAGCTCTGGATTGGGAAACACCTGGAGATTTGGGGGATGGGGCCTGGGGAGGGTGGGGTCCTCACTCAGCAGGGTAGAAGGCCACAAAGTCCCCCCTCCAAAGCAGCCCCTTTCTCCAGGGGAATTGATCTCGGTTGTCTGGATATCAGCTGTAATAGTGGGAGATCTCCAGGTGCCACCTGGAGGCTGGCAACCATAATAATCACTGCTATTCGTTGGTGGTCTCCTGTCTAAGTGTTAGCCATGGCCGGCCCTGCTTAGCTTCCGAGATCGGATGAGATCGGGCTATCCTGGGCTATCCAGGTGAGGAGGCCCTTTTGTACCTTAAGGCTCAGTTAAGAAGCGGGGGGTGGGGGGGGGAGGATGACTGGCCAAGTTAAATACTGACGTCATGAAGCCAATTTTTTAGAGGGATGAAGAAAAAATCATCTGTGCGGGCTGGAGTCTATAGAAAACTTCAGGGCAGAATTCAACTCTCAGGCAAGAACCAGAGGGAACGCCCTCATCAGAACCCTGGACTGTGTGCACTTCCAATAGTGCCTCCTTTTTGTTCACCGCATGGTCTTTCTTGAACTTTTAAAAAAGCGTTCTAAGTTGAGCGCTATAGCACTAGGCCAGAATAGGACTTTAGTGCTGCAGCGGTACCGCTGAGATGCCTGCCGCTGTTGTTACACGGATAACAACAGCACTGAAGTGTGATTTTGGTTTAACGCTAAAGCGCCCAACTTAGAAAGATTAAAAAAAAAACCCTGCAAGAAAGACCATGTGGCAAAAAAGAACCGGGGGGGGGGGGGGGAAGCAGCACTGTTTAAAACAGCCAGAGCACTTCAGAAATGGCTCATTGGCGGGATGAAATTTGCAGTATGAAACAACAGAATGGTAATGTGAAAGGGGGCCTATATCTAATTTTAAAGTTGACAACTTGCTAATTCTTATGAATGTCGAAAAAACCGGGAAGTTGGCAAGTAAATACTAGACCACCATGCAGAACGAGGCTACAGGACAGGGGCATAGGGTTTGGGGGTGGAGCCAGGAGAGGGTGGGGTTTGGGGAGGGGAGGGGCCTCAGCATGGTACAATGCCATAGAGTCCACCCTCCAAAGCAGCCATTTTCTCCAGGGGAGCTGATCTTTGACACTTGGAGATAAGTTGTAAAAGTGGGAGATCCCCAGGCCCCACCTGGAGACTGGCAACCCTACAGGGGCAGCATTTGGCCATAAAATACTATCTGCAGGAAACTGAGTTACGTTCACTCATGTATTATAGATTTTTTTCAAGATGTAATGAATTCATAAATATCAGAATGGAAAGCAAAGCTTTTCCAGAAGTTTTCATTTCAATCAGTTAAGTGGTATGTGTGCATAAGTGGTAATATTGAAGTTTAACCAGCCTGTTCCTTCCCCAGGGCTCAGGGTGGGCAATATTGCTTTAACCTTCACTGTTTCAATTTTTTTTTTAAAAAAAATTCTGATTATAGGCCCTAAGAAACAGCTATTTTAAAGTCAAATTATTCTAGTTCACAGTGGGCATTCTGTGAAGAAATGCATTTGATGTTTATTGCTGTCCTGTATTTATTCTGTTCACATCTAGGGCTGTCATTTCTGGGTTGGGAAATACCTGCAGATGGGGGGGCGTGGAGCCTATAGGGGGTGGCGTTTAGGAGAGGGGGGACCTCAGCAGGGTATAATGCCATAGAGTCCACCCTCCAAAGCAGCCATTTTTTCCAGGGAATGGATATTGATTGTAATTGTGGGAGATCTCCGGGTGCTACCTGGAGGTTGGGAACCCTCTTCATGTCTCACCTTTCTCATGTCTCACCTTTCTCTCACCAAGAGAAAAGAGCGTATGTTGGGGGTGGGGAGTTCCGTTGGAAATATCCTGCAGGGCTCCGGCTCGACCACGAGCCCCGCCAGCTCCAAGCCCCGCCCTCCTCAGGCTCCACCCACAAATATCCAGGAATTTCCTGACCCAAAGCTATGACCTTGCTCATTGTATCAAAAGGTCCCATCAGAGCAGCATTAGAATAGCACTCCCCGCACTTTCAGTCTCTTCAATGGCCACTGCTCCTTCCTTGCAAAAAAAGGGTGGGGGGAGGACATAGTTTTGCAAAGATGCAGCATGTCCTTAGCGTGCTTGCAGCATTCCACTGCTCATCTTGAAGCCTGACTAAAATCAGTAGCACCACTTCCAGCCATTAATTCATGGCAATGCCAAGCTTAAAAATGAGATCGGTGGCACATCAGAACCAGTGTTCCCTCTAAGCTGAGTTAGTGTGAGCTAGCTCACAGGTTTTCAGCCTCCAGCTCACAGATGTTTGTCTTAGCTCAAGAAGGATGGCTCATTTATGCAGCAGCCAAATCACCTGCTCACAGCTTTATTGCCAGTGGCTCACAAAGTAGAATTTTTGCTCACAGGGCTCCATAGCTTAGAGGGAGCATTGATCAGAACCCCAAATGCACTAAAAGCTTTCCAAACACACTGATTTCAGAATAAGCTGAGTTGGGGGAAAAAAAACTAAAACAGCTAGAGTTTGCAACAATTGCGCCCACGCTGGTTGACAAGGCCGGGTAATTGTGCTAGAATTAGCTCTTCCGCCCTGTGTAGGGAGGACCCTCTCTCGCTCTCTCCAAGGCCAGAATATTCACACCTAAGCAGTTTCAGAACTTCTTTTTCTTCACTAAGAACAGGGGCTGGAAGATCTGACTCCATCTCTTTTCCCAAAGTTTATTCATCTTATACCTGGGGTGGTACCAGCTTCCATAAAAAAAAAGTTAGAGAAGGAATTATTTTCACTGGAAGGAAAACAGTGAAACTCATTTTAAAACATTTTCAGATTTTTTTTAAAATTCCATGGGTACACACATCTCAAGAAGCAAACAGTCAGGCATCGCTTTGTGACCCATTCTAGTTTTATTTTCTGCCTGACTGCGGCATCTAAATCACAGTTATTTTCAAAGTGCTGACAAGATGCCTAACCCTGATCACACTGACATCTTTTCCTCTGATGGGGCTCCTGCGGAGAACAGGCAGCCCTGGGGTACTAAAAAGGCTGACGCGGGGAAGGGAGTAGACAACTTAACTGAACCAGTGGAACAAAGTGTGACCAACAAAGTTTTATTCAAAGTATATAAGCTTTCGTGTCTGGAGAAGCGTGCCTGCACATGAAAGCTTCTACCTTGAATAAAACTTTGTGGGTCTCAAAGGTGCCACCGCACTCACACTTTGTTCTGCTGCTTCAGACCAACACAGCTACCCACCTGAATCTATCTTAACTGAAGCAGAAATGTGTTTCTTGAGGACTAGAAATGCATACTTGAGACATATTTTCTTTAAGGGAGAGCTTTTCCTTTTCCTCTGTTATTAACTCTTGGCTTCATAGTTAAATTGCATATTGTATTTCATATTGCTTTTTGATGCTTTGCGTGTCCGTGTAGTTGGTTTTAAATGCATTCTTGAAGTGTTGCAAACCAATTATACAGCAATTACTTGGATGAAGGGGCATATTCAAGGCACAAGCGATGCAAATCAGCACTTTCTCCCGTCCCTCCTTATAGGAAAGCAATTTAGCATTGCTTTTGAACACTGGCAAGCAGTTGGGGGGGGGGGGGTGCTTTAGCAGGTCTGAGGCACTGTCTAGTGGGAGTTGGGACCCCCCCCCCCATTCAAAGATGATCCAAGCCATGAATTTGCCAAGTGGTTTCCTGCCCTCAGTCCACTCTTGTGTCTGCAATGTGGGGATTAATATTAATAAATGACACAAGAAGCAGTTGTCCGACTAGGAGGACTGCAGGAAGTCAGCTTCAAATTGTTATTTCGCCACAAAGCTCATCGGAGAACTCAAAAGTCCATCACTTTCAGCTAAACTGACCTCACAGGGTTGTAGTGGGGATAAAAAAAAGCAAGGTTGCACTTCCCTGTAACTGTTGTTCATCTAGTATCTTCAGTGCAGGCAAACATTATACTCTTAGGAAGAACTGTTACAGCAAAACTTGATGAATTTTCTAATTAATTGATTAATAAACAGGGAGAATCTCAGACACAACTCTGAGTTCTTTAGAGGAAAGCTAGGGTAAAAGTCATGCTATCAATATATTAATGTTATTCTTACTCTTAATTAAAGTAAAAGACTTTGCCTGCAGCGTCCAGAAACTGTTGAAATGCACTTAGGGGCAGAGAGGAAGACAGGCTGAGGCCCTACAAGAGGCCCCGTGTATGCACATTCGCAGACGGCCGTTAAGTCGCAGCTGATTCATGGTGGACCCCCCTCCCCCCATGGGGTTTTCAAGGCAAGAGATGTCTGGAAGCGGTTGGCCATTGCCCGAGTCTGTGTAGGAACCCTGGACATCCTTTCTCATTTCCCATCGAAGTCCCAACCAGGGCGGACCCAGTTGAGCATCCGAGATCTGACAAGAGCAGGCTAGGGTGGGGCATCCTGGTCGGGAGATGAGCCCCTGTAGCATCACCCAAAAAGTTCCTTTCGTAATTGTTTTGGTATCTCTGGGCCCTTATTAATCGAAGGCTCTGAGGTGTAATGTGCTTAGCTTGTGCGTAAAGCAGGTGCCGTGCCGCCCAAGTGTCACTGATTTCCAAAGACTGCCGTTAGTTTTGATGCAACTCAGGCACTTAAGAGTCTCCTGGCTTCTGAGCTAAGAAGGCCTTTATTAGTCACGCACTTTAGGTCTGGAGCACAGAGGCTCTGAAAACTAACAGACTTCAAAAGGGCAGGAAAATATCAAGGAAGCTTTGAACAGAGTTGGCTCCTAGCACTGAAAGCTGAACTCTGAGTAAATACAGCAAGGTTTCTGGGGTGGGGGGGACGACGACGACTGACATGGAACTGTGGCTTCCACTTACCTTTACTGGAAGGAAACAAAAAGATGCTGAAGGGAACCAGGCCACTTGGTCTGCCACCACAGCTTGCAGCCACGCAGGGGTTGTTTCTGGATGGAGAATCCTTGCGGTGGAACCAACACCTGTTCAGATGCCTCCCCTGGGAATAACAAGGGCAGTACCCCGTCTTCTGACTACAGCAGTTAGGGCCCGTGGCTTTTATGCAGCTCCAGCTATGGTTGCTGCTGCATCAGCCACCCAGTTCGCACAGAACCAGGTTAAATGTTGACCTGCGGGATCAGGAGCAGCTGAACCCCATGGGCAGACATAGAAAGGTGCAGTTCTGCTTAGGAGCGCACCAGGAATGGTAGCTCTAAAGGCTTCGTCATACATTCACTTTTAAAAACCTGCATGCCAAGGAAAAGGCTGAGGTAGGATCACTTTTTTACATGCTGGGGTGGAGGGGAAGAGAGAAAGCAAGAGCCGGTCGGGATATTTCCGTGTTATGCAGAGCCAGCAGCTTATGCTCTGGGAGACCGCATTTGGAATCCCCCCCCCCCCCCCCGGCCATGGAAGCTTGCTGGGTGTTGGGGGGGGGCACTTGCTGTCACTTGACCTACTTCTCAAGGTTGTGGTGGGAAAATGGATGAAGGAAGCGTGATGTTGTAAACCATTTACAGAGAGCCAGTCTGGTGTAGTGGTTAAGTGCGCGGACTCTAATCTGGGAGAACCGGGTTTGATTCCCCACTCCTCCACTTGCACCTGGCTGGATGGCCTTGGGCAAGCCATAGCTCTGTACCAGGTGTTCCCTCAAGGACAGCTTGGGAAAGAGTTCTCTCAGCCCCACCTATCTCACAGGGTGTCTGTTGTGGTGAGGGGAAGGGAAAAGGAGTTTGTAAGCCGCTCTGAGACTCCCTTGGGGAGTGAAGGGCGGGGTATAAATCCAATCTCTTCTTCTTCTTCATTTTCGGCACCCGGCGATAACTTGTATGTGTGAATGGGTTACACAGACACAGTTTCCACAGTCCTTCTGGGGGAAGCTCTGCACGCCTTCCAGCAGCCAGAACAGTCAGACGTCCATCAATCCAGCAGAGAGATGAATCTGTTGATTTACCGGGATGTCCAAACTGGGACTTTCTCAACTCTGAAAAGTTGGCTTGGATGAACAAAGCCGTCCTGTCGTCCTTTGCTGAGCCTGGGTCTTTCCAGTCGGCAAAGTGTTTTGGAACGATCTCCACCAATAAACCTTCCCAGATTGGCTGGCACCACTTGCAACGGGGCAGCCTTTGTAGCAATTGCATGCCTCCGTTAGCCAAGTTGTTCATAATTAAATTTTATTACGTTTTGTCTGGCGCATTATAATATAAACAGCCTGGAAGCCCCCCACCCAACCATCACCAGAACAGCAACAGAAAAGAAGGAAGAGAGGGGGGATGTGTCAAGTCGCTGCAGACTTACGGTGACCCTGGAGGGTTTTCAAAGCAAGGGACAAAGGGATGGCCATGGCCTGCCTCTGAGTAGCATCCCTGGACTTCCTTGGTGGTCTCCCATCCAAGTACTCACCAGGGCCGGCCCTGCTTGGCTTCTGAGATCTGATGACATCAGTCTAGCCTGGGCCATCCAGTTACCGTTAAGTAAATGAGCCACATAACGATAGATGGAGGTGGGCCGCCATGTTGGCCTGTAGCAACAGAACAAAGTTCTGGATTCTAACTTTGTTCTAAAGGAGCCACAGTTTCTTCCATCCCTGAAATGAGGCCTCTTCCTCAGGGAATACCTCCGCTTACCTGTTCAGTTGCCAGCAAGGAACCTCCTGCTAACCACGAGCCTCGCCAGGCAAGGGCTTTGCCCATGTTCCTGCTATGTGGGCAGGTGCCACACTGGGAGAGAGTGCTCAGAAGAGCCACAGGTGGCATGTCAAAAAACCACACGTGGCTGCCAAATCATTGTCTACCACTCTTCTATTGCATTTTTAGGAACATCTGATTACATTTCAAAGTGCTGCAAAAAGGAGAACATCATAGGTTGACATTTCTGAGATAAGTAATATCAATTATAGGGAAAACGTGTCCATCATTTATTTTAAAACATTTCTTTTCAGCCGTTCCACCCAATTAAGGTCTCCAAGGTGTGAACAACAAACATGAAAGCATTTCACCATTTAAAACATTATACACAGTGATTCAGTAAAACATCTAAACACATTAGCAGGATGATGCACCAGGTCTTTGTACCTATCGATTTCTACAGGTTGCGAATTCAGATTTTCACTGAAGAATGTTTTGCAAGCAGAGCAGTCCTGCTTATTTAGATGTTTAAAAACACAAGGGTTTTATTGGATCAGACTCAATCTCAACCTAGTCCAGTATCCTGTTTCCAACAGTGTACAGCCAAGACAGTGGTACACTGCCTCTGAATGTGGAGGGTCAGTGTAGCTGCTGTAGCCTTTGATAGACCTGTCCCCTCCATGAACTTGTCTAACCTTTTAAGGGAATGCCAATGACCATCACCAAAACTGGGGCAGCAAATTCCAGAAATTAGCTATGCCTTGCGTGACTAAGCACCTGTCTTTTTTCCTGTCCCAAGCCTATGGCCAATCTGTTTGAGTGACATCAAACCGTAGTGTTGAAAGAGGAAGAAAATTATCTTTGTTATCTTTAAGGCAGAAACCAAGTACTAAGTTTATAACCAATGATTAGATGGATTATGTTAAAGGACAGTTTTGTGGAAAGTGGCATATGGATTTGTTGTAAAAAAAGGTCCAATGTATCCGCTGGATACCATCTTCCCAAAGTGTTTTGATTGAACAGCATGGCTTTCTACGCAACTACAGCTTGTTAAGGCACGGACACACGAGATCCAGACTAGATCAAACAGGACAGGAATATCAAAAGCCCCTCAGGCATCAAGGCCAAAATTACGTTTTTTTCCACACTGCAGGTGCTGAGAAACAGCTTAGCACATGACTATGCAGAATGGAAATCAGGAAGAAAATGCTCTTGGCTCTACCGTGCCCAAAGCTTGATTGGTTTATTGCTGAATCAGCACATTCTTTATAAGAACCGCCTCCTTCTAAGCAGGCTCTACAGCAGTGATTGATTTCTGTTGCGTCTTTGCTTTGGAATGCGATTCGACAAGCCGCGTGTTTGGCTGCAGTGTTAGGAGGTGGCACGTCCTAGGCTGATCCTGCATTGAGCAGGGGGTTGGACTAGATGGCCTGTGTGGCCCCTTCCAACTCTGTGATTCTATGTTCAGAACAGTAACTCACCCAGAAATACATTGGGTGAATTCCTTTGAGTGCTTAATTGTATATGGACATGCACAGAGTAATCTCATTAGGGCTGAAAGACTGAACAGCGTCCCCAGTTGGAGCTGCTGCTAAAGACTGTTCAGAAAGTGTGCATCCAGTCTGGAACATGGCAGCAAGATCACCGACTGGGTATGGGGAACAAGTTCCAAAAGGACTTTGCTGAGTTTCATTTCATTTCTGAACACATCAGTGTGCTGGCTCTTACCCTTAAAGGCCTCAATGGTGTGGGGTCCATTCTGTCTCTCCGTGTTTCATGATGACATCTTTTTAATACCATGGAAACTCGCCTCCAGGTCGCAAGCTTCCGTCCTTCCTGTGACACTTGATCATTATTTAGTGCTGGGCGGCCACAGATGGTGATGTTGCTTTAATGAGCCCAGCTTGTTACAGAAGCTGAACAATGGATGGGTCCCTGAATCCATCTACTGAGATGCCTCCTTTGGAACTCGAGAGAGAGAGAACCCTTTAAGCCTCGTGTTTGGATTAAAATTCTACAACGCAAGACAGAAACAAGAGGAAACCAGAGTCTCACAGGGGAGAAGATTTGCATTTTCTTTTTCTTTTTTGGCTCAGCAAGGTGCAGTGAACCTGAGTTTTTTAATAATCAAGCACATTAGCAACCATTTTAGGTGCTTTGTGGGTGGGTTTTTTTTGGGGGGGGGGGACGCACAGCATTTACAGATTAATTAAACTCTGAAGGAAATCACCAAGCACAGGACAGGGCATGTCAGGGATCATTTTAAAGGCATCCCCTCTGGTGAATGCTTTTGAACTTCACAACGAGCACTCCCCTGATTAGGAGGCAGGCTGGCAGCTAAAATGCAACAATTAATTTCCATTTTTTAAAGCCAGGCGCTCAAACCTGAGGATGCCACTCACATTAACAATAATTCCTTGGCTCTGTGAGCACAGTTTCTCCAGCACAGAGCCCCTGGAATGGCCGCATATGGAGACTGAACCCAGCAAAGTCCACATGGGCATGAGGTAACTCGTCCGCGTAGCAGGTTGGGAATGCCAACAGATTGCTCAGCATGCTTGATCAGCAATGCTCTTGAAATGACAAATCTCACGGTTCTTTAGGGGAAGGCAGGGTAGGTTTTAAAAGTGGTTCAGGTTTGCAGTGCAGACAGACAGCAGCACTGAATACACAACTTTATCCATGCTGCTAGAGTGGATTACTCTGCATGCATTTATCCATCATCTCCTACATTAAAACATCCCAAATGCTTTTGAATTCAAATCCAGATTCTTTAAAATATACTGTTCTGTTTTGACAAGTTGCAGAAAATTTTATTTTGCTCGCCTGTTAGTCGGATGTAAACTTGATCCCTTGAAATAGTACAGGATAAAAAGGTTAAAAGTGACCTCTTTGCCAGGACAGAGAATGGTATATGCTGCCCTGAGCACCTTTAATGAAAGGCAGGATAAAAATTAAACTGATGTGAGTTGGATTCCGGCTGCAGAGCCAGCACAGGGGATATTTAACTCACTCGCCATGCATTTCCCCAGTATAAACACTTTCTGGCTGCTACGAAAGAGTAACCTGTATTTTCGATCCCCTTTCAAAAGGGCTAATAGCAGCTCCAGTCCCAATTTCAAGGAGATTAAAAGTGAAGGAGGAAAGGACCAATCGCCCCCCAACGCAAGCCTTCCCTCTCCTCAGCTCCACTAATGTGCAGTTCAACCCTCTGTTATTAAATTCATTCATAAGTTAAATTTTCATTCTGCCTTTTGCCCATTGTGGACCTCTGACTGATGGAACACAGAGGTTCCAGAAGTTCTCCAGTCTAGACACTGACCAGGCCCCACTCTCCTCAGCTTCAGCAGAGCAACTGGACCAGGCATTGTCCAACCACATTCTGGGACCGATACACATGCCCAAGTCCACAATGAGCATGGCCAGTGCAAACTGTGTGTGCATCCCTGCATCAAGCCCCTTTCCATAAGGACTGGGCGGAATCTGAAAGTCCTTGGACTGGAGGATGCAAATTAAATTGAACTGGGAGCTCAATGCACATTAGATATTCATTTACATCGCTGATAGTCTGCCTTTCTCTCTGGGACTCAAGGCAAGTTACACAGAGTGAGTCTATGCAATCCACAGGATGGGACATTCAATAAACAATGGAATAGAATCAGGAATGTGGAAATCTGGAACCAACCAGAAACTGAAAAACAGAATTGAAGCAACACATAAGTAAGTAACAGGACACATGTGACACAAGACAAAAACCATATAGGAGGATCCTACTTACAGCAAGCTGGACACAGCAGTAGAGACCACAGCCCTGGTCACTTATCCAAGTAGCTTTGCGAACCTTTTTATACAGTGCAACCCTAGTGCCTGAAGAGAAAGGCTCTCTGGAATAATTCAGTTTTGCCTAGCTTGCAGAAAGCCAGGAATTTGGGGGAGGGGGCGGGCGCTTCCTTATATCGGGCAGACCATTATACAAGGTGGGGGACACAATGGAGAAAGCGGAATGTATGGGTTGTTGTTGATTTTGTCCATTTGCCTCACTAAAATCAATGACCACTCAAGTCCTCACTAGATCTTCCTTAGTTCCCTTTATTTCTCAGCAGGTGTGCTTAGGAGACGATAGCCTTTATCTTGTTTTGTTGGGTCGTGTCCATTGACGAGTACTGGCAGATACAGTTTGGGTGTGGTGTGTTATCCTTTGATTTACTGCTAGCTTCCCTGCATGTACAGACAAGTTTTACAGCTGGTCTTCCCTTGTGTGTTGCAGGTGAAACGGCAAAACACCAGAGCTCTGCTGAACACCGAGATAATATATAATTTGGGTTTAGGGCGCACAGAATGGAAGCCTAAGCCCCACCATTGTCCCCCATGACCTCCCGAAGACACTATTCACTACCCCGAACTCTGATGACTCCTCGCTTGTATTCCGAAGGGGCCCTGGGGGGCATCGCCCAGATCACCCCCTTCCTGTACCTCAGTAAGGGAAGTGTGGCCGCCAACCGACAGCTGCTGCTGGCCCGCGGGATCACCTGCATCGTCAACGCCACCATCGAGCTCCCCAATTACAACTTCCCTGACTTCGAATATGTCAAAGTGCCTGTGGCCGACATGCCCAGTGCCCCCATCTCACTGTACTTCGACAGCGTGGCCGACAAGATCCAAAGTGTGGCACGGAAGCATGGGGTCACCTTGGTCCACTGCGCAGCTGGCGTGAGCCGATCGGCCACCCTCTGCATTGCGTACCTCATGAAATACCAGAACGTCTCCCTGTATGAGGCTTACAACTGGGTGAAATCGAGGCGGCCTGTCATCCGTCCCAATGTGGGATTCTGGAGGCAACTTATAGACTATGAACAAGAGCTCTTTGGGAAGAACACTGTGAAAATGGTACAGACTCCCTATGGCATGATGCCAGATGTTTACGTGAGAGAGAGAAGATCCTACGTGTCTTACTGGGGTGGGGTTTGAAGAGAAGGAAGGGGAGCAGAAGAGGATGTGATGTTCTGGGCCTGAAGTCTGGAGACCATTTCCTTCTCATGATCATCATTGGCTCCTTCCCTGCCAGACTCAGAACCTCAGAGGAGTTTTCAGAGCACTAAACCAGCAACCCCTGAATTTGGGGGGCCTTAAACCCAAATCCTGTGGAGTTCACTTTACAGCAAGGTCTCCTTTGCAAAGATGTACAGCCCCCAGAAACAAGCACCTGCAGAACTCATTTCAACAACACAATTCATGAAGCCAAGTACTTGAACTGGTGGAAAATGTGACCCAAAATATTGTTTTGCAACATGGTGGATTTTTTTTCTCTTTGGATATTATTTTTTCTCTTAATTGTAATGCACAATTTGATGGTTAAAAACTCTCACAGGCAGAACTGTAAAGCTACTCTTCCATGTTGGATTTTTAAAAAATATATAAATTTATGGTTGAAACAGAAAAACACTATGCTTATTGCAATCTTAAATTATGTAGAAACTATTCTGAAAAGGTTTTCTGTCTCCTTCAGCTTTTTAGTTGGGAGGGGAAAAAATGCTAACCAGACAATCTGCCACAATAAAATTATTTAGACTATTAAACTGCTGTGTTCCTTTTCTCTCTTTGTGGATCTTGACCGTTCATCCAGCACATTCAACATTCCATCCACTGTTTTTGCACATCTGTATCACTAGCGCTTTAAAAAACCCTGCACTGAAAGATGACATATTTTGCAAATTATGTAAATTAAGCATATATTTGTATAATGTATTTTGTTTATACATTTGCCCTCTGATTAGCAGAATAGCCCAAAACCTCACCTGCTCGGCCCCAGCCCATCTTTGCAGTCTCAAGGGGGAAAATCATGCTTTCGTGTTTTAAACGAGAAATAAGATCTCAAGAGGCTTAATTCTGTGCCCTTCGCCACAGCACACTCACAGAGCGAACACTGCCTTGTGTGTAACTATCCATCACAACTGGTACCCTTTCCAAGAACTAGTATTATTATTTTTTAAACTCTGCAAAGCTCACTTGCATGCAATAAACAAGTGTCTCAGGGAGAAGGGCTATTGTAGAATGTTCCTCTTGATGAACGAGTTCACTACATGCAGGGAGTCATTTATGCATTAAAAAAAACAACAGTGGGAAGTGGAACGCTCCATAATTCTATTCTGGCATTCTATGTAACAAGTAGAATTTCTCTTAGCAATGTAACATATGTAGCTGGTCTGACTATAGAGCATTTTGAGTGAACTATTCTTTCAAAGCCCTGACCTAGTTAGCCCAGTCTCATCAGATCTCGGAAGCTAAGCCGGGTTGGCTCTGGTATTACTCAGATGGGAGACCACGGAAGGAGCCCAGAGTTGCTACGTAGAGACAGGGAAACCACCTCTGTCTGTCTTTTGCCTTGAAAAACCCTACATGGTCAGGTCACCATAAGTTGGCTGCGACCTGACAGAACTCTCCCCATCACCACCACCATTATCTAAAACAGGCAAACAGCAGGCCTAGCAGGCAGTCTTAACAGCAGCAGTTTGTTACATAAGGAAAACCACCGAGCCATTTTCACCTGCTCCAGCCCCAATAAAACAGTAGGCAACACAGAATCACTAGTCTAGAGACACCAGCGGTAGCTACTCTCATCAGTCTGAGAACCAAACCAGCCCATAAACTGGTCACTAGATCAGGCTGGAAACCGAGAGCACCATTTCCCTAGAAGTCTCAGCATTGTCAGTTTAGTATGACAGATGTTCAGCTTCCAAGGAAAGCCAAATCAGTCACCACTGAGCTGACTGGAGGGCCCAGTTTCGCCTCCCCTCCTGCAGATTATCTGTCTTGCCATCAGCACCAGTCTGGCCCCAGCTGCTATACTGGATGGCACCCACTAAACCTCTTCCAATACTCCCTCTATGCTGTGGAGTCTTGTGAGCAAAAATTCTACTTTGTGAGCTACTGACATTAAACTTGTGAGCGAGCGATTTGTCTACCACATTAAATTACTTTACTCTGGAGCCATCCTTCCTGAGCTAAGACAAAAATGTGTGAACTGGAGGCTAAAAACTGTGAGCCAGCTCACACTACCTCAGCTTAGAGGGAACACTAAAGTTGGTAAAGCTGTTCGTGTCTGTACTATCAAAATCACTGTTTAAGCCAACATGGTTAAATAGCACAAAGTTTGAGTCCAGGGGCACCTTTAAGACCAGCAAAGTTTAATTCTGAGGATAAACTTTCGTGTACATGCACTTGCGTACCCAGAATTAAACTCTGTTGGTCTTAAAAGTGCCAATGGACCCAACACAGCGACCCATCTGAATCTATGCTTAAGCAGTCTTTGAGACCTGCCAATAACCAAAGCATGTTTCTTTTCCTGCTGGACAGCTCCATTGTTTGGTTAAATGGCCTACAGCTTCAAGCAACAAGTCTATCATTGCACGAATGTTACCTGAGCAGGAGACTTTGAGCAGGAGACTTGACTGAGTTACTATTCTGTACCAGATTTGAATATCTGATATAAAATCAGATGCTTGGTCAGATGGCTGAAACTAATTGCTTGATTTTGAGTCTTTTTTTTAAAAAAAAAGTTACTAGCCCTCATGGTGGTAAACATCAGGGGAACCAGCACCACGTAGACAAGGAATGCAGGATTAGTCAGGAGATAGGTCAGGACTGCAGCGGGAGAAGAACAATTGCGAGTGCCGGTTCAATAATCTGTAAGGTCTTGCAAAATTTCAATGTAAGAAGAACCCTGCTGGATCAGACCAGTGATCCACTTAGTCCAGCATCCTAGATTTGAGGCCAGCCACACATGAGAGACCAAGATTTTTCAGGTAGAAGCTGTCAAGAGTCAAAGCTCCCTTTGTCCAATTTCCTGTGTCCCATCCCGGCCAACCAGATGCCTCCAGAAAACATAAAAAGCCAGTGTGTCAGCCAAAGCCTCACCCTCCTTTGTAGCACCCCAAGAACTAGTATTTAGACGGTTAGACTGTCCCTGACAGAGGCAGGCAATGGCCAAACACCTCCGAACGTGTCTTGCCTTGAAAACCCTATGGGGTCACCACAAGTTGGCTGCAACTTGATGGCAACTTTTCCCCACCGCCCTGGAAAAGGAGGTTTCATTTTGCAAACGACCACACTGACAAATCTATCCTTCTTCATAATTTGTGTAATTAAAAACCACCTAAGATAATCACCAGAGAGTTCCACAAGTTAATTTTCGCTTTGGGTGAAGCAATGCTTCCTTTCGTTAGTGCTGAGTTTACCAGTCTTGTCCCTCCTCCTGAAATTCTGATATTTGGGGGTGGAGAAAAGAACAGACTTCACAGACTGACTGAAATAAGAGAGGTTTTTTTTAATTGAGAATCAGGAATGTCACAGGAATCAAGAAAAGTCTGCACACACCACTGCAAGTGAAGCAGATCAGTTTTTAAGTTCTCAAGTTTTAAAAATATCAATACCATCACATCACAAAATAAAACAAGAGATTAAATCATAGTTGTAACAGCCACAAAACCATTCCAGCGACAATCAAGGCAGCTTCGGAAAATTACACACATTAAAAAGAGTTTTCCCATGGTCATATAGCTACACAACCTTTTTTCCCACTTGAAAAAAATGGCATTAAATAAAAAGTAAGCATAATACCAATGTGAGTTAAAGCAGTGGCAAAACCGCAGCTGGTTCTTCTTTTGCAAAGAGCGATCCTTTTAACATAAAATTCCATTCATTAATCTCCAAGGGAATATTTAAAAAAAACTATTCTGATCCCTTTCATGGCCATGACTTACAAAAGTAGCACTCATTTAGTCCTTCCCCACCCCTCAGTCTCTCAAATGGAAAGCATATCCCATAGTTCTCTAGAATGCCGAGAGAATATGGCCCTGATCCAGAGCAAGGCCGACCTATTTCCCTTCCTGCTGAAACAAAGGGGACCTAAATAAGCTGTGACCAGCCTGGGACTGCCAAGGTTCGAGTGTGGCTTTCTTGGGCCAGGGCTCTACAGTGACCGTCAAAACACAGCCCTCGCCATGGGGACGACTATCCCACCCTCCCTCTCGAGTGCCGGATGTTGGAGAAAATTCTGGATGAGCAGGCCCACGTTTCCTGGCAAGCCTGGCCTGCATCATAGGGCACGATGCCCCCACAGTTGGAGGAGGTCACAATGCTGGAGCTACAGGGTGGAGACTACTCTGAGTATGCTCAAAGGCTACCCACCCACAAGAACCCAGAAGACAGTCAGTATACGCTGGGGCTCCTATTGACAACTATGGCAGGGAACGGGCCACGTGCAGATGAGAAGGCCTTTGTGCTCTTTTGGACTGCGGGCTGGGCGAAGAGCTGCAGCACTTTTGCCCCCTGCCAGCTGGCCGGGTCACGCCTGTTTTATAAAACACAGATGGAGCCGAGGATCAGGTTTCAATCCTACCCTCCCCGGGTCATGCTGCGACCGACACATTTCTGAACATTGGGGTGTGTGCGTGTCCCAACAGCAGTAATGGAAGCCAACTGCTATAGGCCCAGGCCAAGTCAAGGGAGACCGAAATGCAGCCTATGAGGGAATCCATGGAAGCACCCCACTTGGGAGACGTGCCCAACTCCCTCCTCCTTAGAGCCACGGAGAAACACCATAAAACTCACTTTAGGACCCATTTCACTCATTTCAATACACAAGAAAAAAGGTGCATTTCTAAAAGCAATAACACCCCCCACTCCCAAAATGGTTAAACCCTGACAGATTAAAACCTGCCCCGTTTGTTAACCTGCACTCAGTTAAAAGAAACAGCAGAACCTGACACAATGAAGTCTGGGAAATACCGTAACCTTGGATACAGTTTCCAAGGACACTGGGGCCCTCCGCTAACCAAACGGCAGCAGAGGGGAAGGTGAACGCCAAGCCGAACCCGAACCTTCTGAACAGGGCTGTGAGCGGAACAGCCTCTCCCAGTGCAACCGCTTATCAGTAAAAATGTAAAACGGTTCACGGCAGGCAACACGCAAGGCAAACAGCTGTGTTCTTGAAGCACCTTCCTGTCAGTAGACAGCATTAGTAATACAACCTGGCCAGCTATTTGTCCCTTCTGGTATCTTTTGCGGGCTGAACACGGCCACAATTCACTAAGCTGTGCTGTAATTATACTTGGGGTTTCTGTCTCCCCCCGCCCCTGCGACACGGCCAAAAGGCAGGCGGGAGCTAGCTAGAGACAGTATTAGCAGAAGTCAAAGCCTCTTGCAGCAGGGGGGCCCCCCACCCCTGAGCATTCTGGCGCCAGCTGACCTGCCTGCCACTCTGCAACGCCTTGTGGCGTGAGGGTTTGTTGTGGCCTCCTATCTTTGAAAAACCCTTTCCTTCCCCAGCACAGCCATTGTGCACAAATAGCGGTCTGAGTTCAGCAACACACAAAAGATTATTCTCCCAAACCTTTGTGTGTGTACAGTTTGACAAATGCTGGAGCCAAGGAGGGCACCCCCCCCCCCCCCCGGGTCTTTGCTAGCTGCATGGCAAAGAGACAGCTCAGTGGATGCGCCCACAGCCTGGAGTAGAGAATATCTGCCACTTGACAGGTACTGTAACATGTCCCCATGACCTCCAAAAGCAAAAACCGGGTTAAACATGGGGCTGAAAAGGCCAAGACGGCACCGCTGGGTGCTGCGCCATGGCATCTGCGCCGAGGTGCTCATCCTCCGGACTGGCGTAATGGCCCTAGGAGCAAGACACCACGCGTCCTCTGCTGTTGAGACATTCAAGTTCTTCACACGCCCACCCCCTGCAGAGCCGAAAGGGATCGGGGGACACTCCCTGACTCCAGCCTCCACCGGCCCCCTGCTCTCATTTGTTTCTTGGGAGTTCAGCCAAATGTCGCTTTGGGAAATGGTAAAATGGCCACAAGGTGCGTGCACCCCATCTGCGAAATGGAAAAGTTCTTGTCCAGATGTGATCTCGTGCGGCAAGAGAGGCTACTTACTCTGCCGGACCGGGTTTCAACCAGCACCCAGTGAAATGCGTGGCAAACACAAATTGTAACCTGCATTCAGACAACATTGTCAACCGCGGAAAACATATTACAGAGCGACACTCCTGCTTCCGATGAAAACAGCAACAGACCTTCCCCAGTATCCTGCTCCCTGGAAACCGCCATCATGAAGGAGTGTCTGAAATGGCTTTGCCAAGCTGTGTCCCCCTCTGCTCCCCAGCCTCCCACGTTTTCAGCCTTGCACTTTTTGCAGTTCAGAGCCGGGGGAAGTTCAGCAGGATCTCCTTCTCCCACAGCTGGAGTATTGCGATGAACGATGCCGGAGCCTGCTTCCGTTTTCTATTCCATGTGACTTTAACCTGGCACCTGTACTTCTAGCCTTATGCCTCTGTTTCAGCGGATGCTGGTCACGAATGAGGCATGCAGGAGAGTTATCCTGCTTAATGGTGTGAGGGGAAACTTTCAAAAAGTCACTCCAGACCAACGACTGAAAGGTGCCTGCAGCTGAACGGGAAAAGAGGATGCAGTGCTACTGGGATCAAGAGTAACCAGGCCAGAGACGGCCACCAAACATCACAGCACACCAAGCTGCCTTTGACTAAAAACAAATGCCCTGTGGTGCAGAAGAGGGTGTGAAGCAGGCGTCAAAGACCGTAGGCCAGTTTCCAAAAAGGCAATGCTGCCAGGCTTTAATGCTCATCAGGCCCCTCGCCTCATTACACCTAACTGAGAAGCCCTGATCTATTTTAACGTTATGGCATGAGACATTAAAATGAAGAAAATGGCTTTAGATTTCTGCAGCTTCGATAAGCCAGAGATCTAAGCCGTGATGCAAACTAGTTGCTTAAAGTAGAGGACAGACCAACCCTCCTCCCTCCCCAACCATCCACACGTCAGAAAAAGGGTTTTGATCAGAGCACATGTCAGAAATGACAAATCAATCAACAGAAGACAGCATTTTTGCATAGAGAAACGCTCTGCTTGCCACAAGTTGCATGAGTCGCATACAGTGGCAATGCCCTTAAGAAAGATGGGACGCAGTTGTTCATTACAAGACAACCCCCCCCCCCCCCGAATTCATACTGCCACTTAATTCTAAAAAAACAAAGATTCCAGACCCTGCACTCACTGGGACATGCCTGCACTATGAAACGTGAAGTGGTTTTAACCGGCCAGGGCCTTCTGCCTGCATCCAAACAATGCGTTAAATCCCAAGGACAGTGAGACACTTTGCCTCGTGCAAGGAGCATTTCCCCAGCAGAAGTGCAAAACAGCCTCTTGCATTGGGGAGGGCACCTCAGACTGGTGCAAAGGTCCACCTCTGGAAGAGCGGGCCCAACCCATTATTGCCAGAGAGGCTCACCAGAAAATCTGAGTCTGCAGCCTTCTAAAACGTAGAGTTTTGAGCATTCCTTGTGGGAGGGGAGGCAGGCTTAGGATCTGGGAGAGTGAGAGAGAGGATCATTTAAGACCTTGTTTAAAACACACAACCAACCTCCTTTAGTTCTCTAGAGACACTGTGGCATGAAATGGAAGTCACTTTTTAATTCTCTTGGGGGGGGGGGGGAAATTCTCATTTTCCACCTCCCCAAATTTAGATTCAGTGGTTTACCACACCTGAAAGAGCGCGCTAGTCTAATCGTACTCAAGAAGTGCAGCAATTGGTGCTTCAGTGCAAAAAACCCCCCAACCACCCTCATGGATTGGACTGCTTTCCAAATCCTCCTTTGCAAAGTCCTTCACTTGAGATAAATAGTGGCTTCTGCCGTTTGAAACAGAGCCTGAAACCAATAGTTTATAAATACTTTAACCACTTGCTCGGAACAGTTTTCACATTTATTGCCCCCCCCCTGCAACTCACCTACCCCTTTGTTTAACCCCCCCCCCGCCCCCTTCCAGTGTATTGTTCCCTTTTGGGATTGGATCAAGTCAACAGAAGTCTTCACAGCAGGTCAGGCAAAATGAGACCAGGGGGTTTGGGCTCCACGCAGTTGATCCAGAAGTTGGCACAGCTGGCATGGTACTGGTGCCCTCCATAAGCAAGTTTGAAATTGTCAGTCTCCGAATTAAAGGCCTGGGAAGGAAAAATACAAAACGCATTAGAAACCTGCTATGCTCTCATGTGCTTGGGGAGTTCATGTGCTTGGGCCACTGCACAAACAGGTGCTGACCGCACTCCATGACACACATCCAGGCATCATCCAGATGAACACCCTGGCCTGGAGCTATGTGTGGTGGCCAGGACTAGATTGAGAGGTAGAGGAACTGGTCCACAAGTGTCGCAAATGCCCAATCCACCACAAGCACCAGTGCGCCCTTGGGAGTCGGCCCACAAGCTGTGGAACCGGCTCCACCTAGATTTTGCAGGGCCATTCCAGGGCCAACTCTTTTTTATACTGGTAGATAGCTACACCAAGTGGCTGGAGGTGGCACTGGTATCTGCCACTTCCTCGCAGGCGGCCGTCTGGGCCAAGTGGTACATTTTCAGCACACATGGCATCCCCGACACCCTCATGACCGACAACGGCTCGGCCTTCACATCAGGGGAGTTCCAGGCGTTCGTAGACTACTACAGCATCCAGCACGTCCGCTCTGTCCCGTTCCATTCAGCCACCAATGGTCAAGCCGAGTGCATGGTGCGCACGACCAAGGAAGCCCTGTGACGCATGGACATGGGCGACTGGAACTACAAGCTGGCTGCGTTCCTGGTTGGCCAACGAACAACACCCCACACCGCAACCGGGTGCAGTCTGGCAGAACTGCTCATGGGTTGGCGGCTCACAACCAGACTGGACTGCCTGCATCCTGACCGCGCTCCAAAACATAGCACGGGCCTGGAACAGCAGAAGGCTCCCCGAGGGTTCTTCCCGGAGGACCTGATCTGCTTAAGAACTATGCCAAGGGTCTGGCCTGGCTGCCAGGCTGGATAGTGCATGTAATGGGGCCTCTATCCTATGAGGTCGCCGGGGAAGAAGGACAGCTTTGGAAACGCCACGTGGACCAACTGCACCGCCGGCTTCTGACCCCCACAACGGACAGACTAGAGGAGAACGAAGACAAGTCCTCCACTCCTGAGCCTACAGATGAGGACACGGGTGAAACACAGGCAACAGAGTTTCACCAGCCTCACCTGACAGCCAACACTCACACTGCCCGGTCTCCGACACCAGCTTCCATGGGCAAACTAGGTCCGTCCCTGGAACCAGTCATGGCGACTCCAGAGCCATCTTCTAGAGACACAGCCATACGCTGCTCGACCAGGGAACAGCAAAGACCAACCTACCTCAGAGACTTTGTGTGTTACGAAGGTCCGAACTATGGGGGGAGGGGTGTTGTGTTTTAATGGCGACTGCCATGCGGTCAGGCCATGCGGTCCGGGGCAAGTACATGGCCAGGCGCAGTCAGAGCTTCGCTCCAGAACATAATAGACTGGCCGGATTGTAATTTAGACCTCTCGGTCAGCCAGGATGCAAATAGGGGCCAATGACCTGGGGGAGACTTAATTGTATTAACTGTGATCCTATCAGAGTGTGTGGGTGAGGCCGGGGGTGCAGTTTAGGTGCGCATATAAGCAGACCCTCGAGCCCAGCTCAGACATGTGTTCCTGAACCTTCTAATAACCCATGAGCTGATTTCACTTGAAGGCATCTCTGGACTGAATACTTTACAGATATCATGACTCCAGTTACAGGAAAACTACTGAAAGCGTGAAATATTATCACACTAAGGACTGGAGTTCTGCCTGCCACCTCTATTTAATTTGTTTTTAGTTCTCTATTTTTATTGTGTTATTTTTAATTATAATTTTACTGAACATGGTTTTTTCCCCAAGACTTAGAAAAATATTTACTGAAAGATGGGTAAAAGTAGTCTAATAAATGGCTATTTAGAACTACTAAATAGTAGTAAATTAATTATGTCATTATTTAATCTAACTACTAAATGCTTGCTTTATTTAGAAAGTTAGAGGCTCTATATTTTTAGACAAGCACAGCATCAGGTGCCTTCAATCAGTGAGAAAGACAGATAATAGATGAAGCCACTGAATAGAAGAAATACGACTTTTCTGGCCTCTAAATAAAATAAGCAACAGCAGTAGCTATATTAAATATCTTACTAGTACTACTGAACACATATTTTACTTATTCAGAATAGTAATACACTCAATTAACACTAGCAGTTCAACATATTAATTTTCTAAAAAAATGATAATTTAGAAGTAGCAGCAGTATATAGTGAAATAGCTGCAATAAACAGTAATGACTACTGCTAACAGCAAATGCTTGTCTGATTTAGAAAACTAAATTTCTATGTTGGCTGCAACAGCACAGACCTCAGACTGGAGGAGGTGCTTGGCTGCTGCCCTGGGTTCACCCTCCTTTAAGCTGCTAGCCGTTCTTTCACAGCTGCTGTCTGTCTGAATACAGCGTGGGAAACCACAAACAAGCTGAGAAGCGCCTAATGCAGGGGGAGAGGAATGCGAGGGGTGTTGCTGGCAAGTCATGTTCAAGCGAACAAACTCCAGTGGCTAAACTTCGACAAAGGCCGATTGGGAAACGTGGCAGAAGAGGTTTCCTCTTCCGTGCCAGCTTCCTTAACCCCGCAGCCAACCCACCCTCTGGAGTACTTATCAGAAGAGGGGAAGGCTTGGCAAAAGGTTTTCTCTCTCCTTGGGTCCTGAAGCAAAGCCAAAGCCATTTGTCTCCCAGCCAGGGGCAGATAATCTCCCCTTGAGTTTGAGGCTTGCCTGATTTAAGACGTTTTATGTAATTGTACAGAAAACAGGCCACGCCAACACAGTCACACTATTATGCTGCATTTAATTATGAGTATTTCCAGTAAACAAGTTGTTGTTGCTTTTGTTGTTTTGGAAGATCGGTTTACAAGGGTGGGAATGCAAGGAGGGTTTTTGATCAAAGCCTCACCGAGGAGGGCCCTTTCCTGAACCAGGCACTGTTGAACCGGTGTGGTGCAGTGGGGCAGAGTGCCACACTAGGATCTGGGAGGCCCGGGCTCAAGTCCCCACTCTGCCATGGAAGCTGGCACACAGTTAGCCTAACCTGCCTCTCAAGGATAAAATGAAGAAGGGGACAATGTCGTAAGCCACTTTGAGTCTGCCCTGGGGAGAAAAGGGAGGTATAAATGAACAAATATATCTATCTTGGTGACTAGTAGGCACCCAGGCAGACAACAGCAGCTGCATTCAGACATCGTGATAAGCCGTGGTTTGTGCAACAAGCCGCAATTAATTAATAGATGCAAATAATAAAACCAGGTTTGTCTGATTGTTGCCTCTCCTCTCTACCTGCCTTCATCTTGCTACCCAACAAACTGTGGGTAGTGAATTCAGTGTCCTATCATACCACAACAGGCCCAAACCGTGGTTAACAAAGCAGCTACAAACCGTACTTTGTAATCCCAGTTCAGTGCCAGCCAACAAACCCTGGTTTGTTGCACTGTGTACATTCAGATGTCACAACTAACTGATCAAACCATGACTTGCTGTGTCGAATGAATGCAGCTTGTGTACATGTAGCATGAAAATGTGTGGATTCCACATCTTGTACCTCTCAGGTCTGAACTGTATGTTACATGGAATCTCTGGGACTGGATCTCCTGACTTGATTTTTAAAATGTTAAAAAGCAGCCAGGATGGGGGTCTTTTAGGCCAGGGATGCACTGCCTGCTTCCATCTAAGTGGCTGATCATCCCAACAGTGAGAAAAGATGGGTATTACATGGATGTGTGACATTTTTCCTCAGCAGCTTGGGAAGAGGCAGGGTAATTTTATCCTCATAAGGACCCTGTGAGGTGGATTAGGTGGAGAAAAAGCAACTGGCAGAGTGGGGGCAAGGAAGGGAAGCCTATCAGGAGCATTTGTATTAAGAAAATGACACAGGGAAGGGTCCTAATCCAAACGAGCCCTAATCCAAACGAGGACCTCCCATATGTGCTTTTTCACATTAACAGGAGACCTCCCATGGACTGGGTAACACAGACGCTGCTTCTATTTTTTAGAAAAGGATAAGCTTTTAGCCCTTACTAAAAATATAAAACTGTTCACTGAAATCCCAGGAAATGCGGTGGGGCCAGGGCAGGGGATGGGTGGGTGGGTTGATTTCCAATTACTGCAGGAATTGGGTGGGCAGATAGGCAGGCTCTGTATTCACTGGATGACCCCTCCACTGCAGGGCAAATACTCCCTCCATCCTATAGGTTAACCTGTTCCATATCTACAGACCTCCTTTTCTCAAAAGATCTACATTCTGTGAAACACCTGGATTTTGGGGAACGACTGTAGCGGTTAAGAGTGCCAGGATTGTGGGGACCCAAGGTCCATTCTCCCCTCTCCCATGGAAGCTTGCTGGGTGGCCTTGGTCCAGTCCCACACAATCAGCCTGACTTTGGGACCTGACTGGGGAGAAAGTAAGGGCACATATGAAGTAAATAAAGACTGGACGCTATCTCCGCAGATTTGTGGGCCCTACTCATGTTTAAGATATTGTAGCAGGGAAAGGGTTTGTGGGTTTTTTTTTCAAAGAATGATGGGTGAATGTGAGAGGCACACTCAATGCCTCATGCAATCTGATTTTTCCTAGGCAAATACTTCAGTCACCGCCACCACCCTGGCCTAACTGGGTTCACTGATGCCAATATTCCACAAGAGACTGAAAATCTAGCATCCCATTTCTGACCTCACGCCCGTAAGCCTTATGTGGAGGCACCAGGAGAGCTTTTCCAGCAGAAGGCACATAACAAAACTAGTGTTTATTTAAGAGTGCACATAGCCCAAGGTGTCCCCTGTGCTCCTTGACAGCCTTCAAACACAACGGAGGCAACCTTGTCCCTGACCAGAGATGCAAGAGTTGATATGCAGAGTTGACAACGACTGAAACTTCTTCATCACACAACCACACAAAGCAAAACTACTCACAAGGCAAGAGGCATGCTGACGAGACAAAAAAGAGGGGAAGCAACTCAAGCAGCAATTAGTTGATTAAATCAAGAGGTTAGGGAGAGTCGCAAAAACTGTGACTGGACACACAGTGGGAGCGGTCAAGGCTGCCATCTTGCCTTGGACACACATGAAAAGATTACCAAAAAAATCATGGGTTCGTACTTCTCTAGGAGGTTCTTCTGCAGGCTTCTCTTCTTTCTGAAACAACGTTGAAACCAAAAAGGTCAATATTGTATGTATTGTATTGCAATCAGCAGGTAGACCCCGTCCTTAGGACTTGAAACAGACAATAAAAAACAGGCTGCAGTCAACTCATCCTCCAGATTATTCAATGAGTTTTCGATTCCTTCATCAGGACTGCAAACGGGAACTCCCAAAGAGGCACAGTCACAGTAAAGTCTCAGCCAATAATGCCTCCAAACTGTCTTATTGTACAGCAACGTCTCAAAATTGCCTTATTTTCCTTTATTCACGATGGATACATATAGCCAAACCCTGTAGGTGCTTTTCCATCTAAATGAATGTAAAGATGGCTCTTCATTTAGATGGAAAAGCACCTACTTGCTGATTGCAACATATTTCATATTGTTTATCGTGACTCTTAAGAAGTGGATGTATTTGCTTTGTTTTATGGACGTTTGAAAATCAAGTTTTTCAGTCCACTGAAATTGTGAAAATTGCTTTTGGGAGTGTTAAAGAGTAAATGTTAAATATTGCTTTAAATCTCCAGCCTAACTATTGTATTTCTGGTATTTCATGTATTGAATACTACTGTATGTTTGAGAAATATTTGGAGTCTTATGTGATGTTAAGTCATACATGATTGATATTTACTCATCTATTTCCTTAATACCATTGTTAAAACACAGGATCCGGCTGGCAAGACTTGCCCTCCTGTTGAAAGGGGTGTGGGGTGCGTGTACGGGGGTGGGGTGGGTGGGTCCTCCGTTCCACTGAACTCCATTCTACTCTCCAGGGACTCTCTTGACCCGTTTGAGAGTGAAGCAGCAGAAGGCTTCCAAGCCCGCTTGTCTCCATTTTGCCACACTAGCGCAGATTCTAAGCCAGTCCTGTGGCTTGTTGTTATGAGGGGGATTGCAGGGGACCTCTGGCTGACTTGCTCTCATGTGCCCTTCTCCTGCTTGACGCTGAATGACTCGAGTGGCAGCCACATAGTTCCCTGTTGCCTCTGAGTCACCAACTACGATTCCTCTCTTTCTTTCCAAAGCAGGGGAGGGAGCAAATCGTGGTCTGCGATTCAGTTATAATGATCAACTTCAGTTTGCTGCAAAAGGATCCCCCCAGGCTAGTTCATGTAGTGACAGCCCACAATTCACCTCCAGTTCCATAGCTATTTTATCTCTGTACCTTCTCCCCACCGCCACAAACTTCCCCCTTTCCTTATATAAATTATGATTAAATGATATTGTTCATTGGGGAAAAAAATCAATAGAAATATTTTATTCCTTCTGTCTCCAGATTGCTATTGTGGATATGCCAACCCATGCTTATTTTTAGGAATGTGTGTATGTGTGGACCTATCAGGAGCTTTCAGGTCTGGGCTCTGCTGCAATGAACACCACCCTGACCCAGGCTATACATGAACAGGCTTCTCAGGGTCCAAAACCTTCCACAGTTCGAGGCTGACTCCAGACCCCCAGGAAGCCCACAGCTTTCCTTTTGACCTGGAAGTGCTACAAGAGCTCCTGGGACGGGTGTGGGAAACATCTCTTTTTCTTCCCTTTGCATTTGTATTTTGCCATACAAGCCTAAATGGGCTGCAATTTCAAATTAAAATATGATGATCAAAACATGGATTAGATGTTACAGATTGGAACCTTACAAAAACAGCAGGAGTTTAGTGACGCACAGAAGACGAATAAAATGGACGCCAGCATAAGCATTCTAGAGCCTGAGCTCTCTTCGCTGCCTCTGGCTTATGTTGGAATGCATTTTGTTCGTCTTTGAAGGTTCCCCTGGATTCCCGTTTTGTTTGGCCACTGCAGATTAACACAGACAGCCATTCAGAACACGCAAAGGAGTACTGAGAAACGCCTGCTCTGACTTCACCGGGCCGGCTGGCTGCAGTCCCTCTCTGCCGCATCCCTGCAATGGCCACAGCCTCCTGACTCCCATTCCCCCCCCGCCCCGCCAACGAGGTCCCTGCTGGGGCAGAAGCACCGGGCAGTCAGGTGGGCAGCGGAAAGGGAGAGAGAGCCCAGCTCTGCCTACATCACCGCTTTGAGCTTTGGAACTCCCCTGGGAGATTCATCTCTCTCCCTGTATCGGGGTCTTCCGTCAGCGGGTGAAGACTTTTTTGTTTCCTTTGGCAGACCCCCAATAATGGTCATGGATCCTCCTCCTTGGTCCTGGTGTTGTTTATGTGTTGTTTATTGCATTATTTTATCGTTTTAAATGTTCTTTTTTAACTCTTCAAGCGTTTTAATATTTTTATGTCCGCTGCCTTGAAGAACCTGATCCAGTGGAAAGGCAGCATAAAAATGTTTTAAATTAATAAATAAATAGAGTATGACGCTTCAACGAGTCGGTTAAAATTAGTGGAGTAAATGCAGCAAAACGCAACAAACGAACAAACCCCCCCCCCCCATTCGCAGTAAATGAAAAAGGGGGTTTAGAGGTGGGAAAATGTTGCGCCTGTACTTACTTTGCTTCTAGAATCGACGTTCAAGAGGCACACTCCACAAGCCAGCTCCTGAGCATTTTTAATTCCTGGGCGAAGCATGCAAGAGGAGAAATCCAACGAGTTCTCGTCGGGCTGCAGGAGCAACAAGGGGGAGAAAGGTGCGTTTTACACTGCAAGTTAACAATAAACGACACAAGACTTGCCACTACCCACCTTAAGTCCCTATGTTAGGAGAGAGGGGAGAATATTAAGTACATTATTTTGAATAAATAAATAATTAAGATGTAGTCTCAGACCCAACATTTTTTCATTTTTGTTTTTGAAAGGCTAGATGGCAAGGCTGTTGCAACAGCCACTGGTCACAGCAACTACGTGGCTCCTCCAGGCTCAGTGGCAGTCTACCTCTGCTGGGAAGAATCAGCAGTTGAAGATCATCACTGTCACGGCCTGTCCAGCAGCTTCTCGGAGGCTTGGGCTAGACAGAGTCGGAAACAAAACGCTAGGCTTGAGGCACCTTTGTTCTGATCCGGCAGGTAGTTCTTACTGACTGTAATAATTAAACATTAAGCCTCCAAGTAAAGTGGCCACGTAGCTCTAAATATCTCACACGGGGACCAAACTCCAGGGGAGGCTGTTGCCTTCATCTCGCCCTGCCGGCAGGCTGCACATTCTGGCCACTGCTGATTGTGGCTTGGTCCAAACAGCCACTTGGTGTCAGTCCACCTTCTCAGAGTGCAATTCTAAGCAGAGTGACCCCCTTCTGGGCCTCCTGGTTTCAATGGACTTCGAAGGGTGTAGCTCTATTTCGGGCAGCACTGTCAGGGCAGTCGTGAAAAAAGGGACAGAGTTAAAAACCCTTCTCCAAAATTATCCGTCTGTCCTTCGCTACTGAGTGACCAGATGGCCAGAATGAGTCCAGAGTGTGTGTGTGTGGGGGGGGGGGGGGGGAGGGAATAAAAGTCCATGACATCCAGGGAGCAGAGCACACTGAGGAGGGTTCACACATGTAATATGATTGGATACAAACGCCAATTGGAAAAAGGGCCGTCAAAGACTGTTGCATCCTTGAATTGCTGGTGGTGGGCAGTGCCGTCAAGTCGCAGCCAACTTATGGCGACCCCTCATGGGGTGTCCAAGGCAAGAAACACTCAGAGGTAGGTTGCCCATTGCCGGCCTCTGCGTAGGAAGCCTGGACTTCCTTGGTGGTCATCCCTCCCAGTACTAACCTGGGCCGACCCTGCTTAGCTTTTGAGAGCTGACAAGACTGGGCTAGCCTGGGCCAGTGCCTCTTTGGGTAGGCAAGTCTGACACCGCCAAGCTCCACTGAAACGAACAATTTCATAATGGTTGGTTCTAAGAGCCAGTTTGGTGTAGTGGTTAAGAGTGACGGACTCTAATCCGGAGAACTGGGTTTGATTCCCCACTCCTCCTCCATATGCAGCCAGCTGGGTAACCTTGGGCCAGTCACAACTCTCTCAGAACTCTCTCTGCCCCACCTGCCTCACACGGTCTATGCTGTGAGGAGAGGAAGGAAAGGCAATTGTAAGCCACTCTGAGGCTCCCTCAGGTAGTGAAGGCGGGATATAAAATTAAACATTTTTACTACCATAAAGGCAATCAATATTTCCCTGCAGCAGGCAAAGCTTTTCAGGCTAAAACTCTGTATCAAATGCTCTGTGGCATTCCTGCGTGGATTAATGTCCTGAATCAGAAAATATTCAGGCCATATTCTTGCGTCAACTTCTTGGAGTGTCTAAATGTGTACCTTATAGTGTGATTTGTGCAGAAACAGGTTTACACCTAACAGAAACAAAAGCATGGATCCTAACTTTTAAATATTGGCTTCGAATTTACTATAAGGCAGAATTGGATAGCTTGTTTAGCTATCTTATAAAAGACGCCTATAATGCTGCGTGGTTGGGCAGAATTATAGATAAACTTAAATACACAGGTAATGCAATTGAAGACCTCTTCCTATCTGATGAATCCTATAATTTTAGACTAATTAAACAGAGGCTCCTTGATTTAGAACTTACTAAGTTATGTCCTGTTCAATATTACATATGTTCACCTGTGGCGCTTGGTCTTGCTCAACCCATTGGGAAAATGGCCAACTATTTACGTGATCTTGAAAGCCCCCAACAAAGGAGAGCATTTATGTTGGCTAGGATGAATTCTTTTCCTTCAAACATCGTTTATGGTAGATTTCTCCAAATTCCATATAATGAGAGAGTCTGTCCTTGTGGGGCAAACATTCCAGACTCCATCCAACATATGCTGCTGCACTGCAAGCTATATTCTAATCCCCGGAGGGAACTGTTTGGTAATCTCTCCCTCCCTCCCTGTAACCTGGTAAATGGGATTGACTTATCGTCGCCTATTGAAAGATAATGAAATAGAAATCACAAGGGCTGTTAGTAAATTCCTGGAGAAGTCTATTAAAATTTATGAGGGGCATATTTCACCATGAATTTTATATATATATAAATAATATATATGTTAGCCTATTGTTCTTAATCTTGAACTGTATATTTTGCCTGTTTCTATTTTTGTACTATGCTTGAGTATGCCAATAAAAGGTATGACTGACTGAAAATAAAACCAACTCTTCTTCTTCTAATGATTTTATCGTATTGTTTTCACTATGTGAACCACCTCAAGCAGACTGCTGGAGAGCTGCTGTATACATTTTCTAAATCAGGGGTGGCCAACCTGTGGCTCGGGAGCCACATGCGGCTCTTTCACACATATTGTGCGGCTCCTGGCAGGGCGGCTGGGGAAGCAAAGGGGAGGCATGCTTTTTCTCTCTTTCTCCCTTCCTTCCTTCCCTCCTCCCTCCCATCTATTTGCTTTCCTAGTTTCTCTCTCTCTCTTTCTTTCCACTTCTTTAATTCTTTCTTTCCATCTCTCTCTTTTTCTCTCTCTCTCTCAATATCATTAGCAAACAAGTAATATCATTATCAATAACCGGTTTTCCTCGTTTGTTTTTATTTTTGGCAGTCCCATTTAATGTTAATAAAAAGCAAATTTGCATATTTTTAAAAATAAAAACGTGTGATATTTGTTCCTGTCTTGCGGCTCTCAGACATCTGACGTTTATTCTGTGTGGCTCTTACGTTAAGCAAGGTTGGCCACCCCTGTTCTAAATAAATACATTCCTCTGTCCAGAACAAAGTTTGAGTCCAGCGGCACCTTTAAGATCAACAGAGTTTTATTCAAGATATAATCTTCTGTGTGCACGTGCACTTCTTCAGATACAATGAAACGGAAGTTACCAGTCCATATATATAGGTAGAGGGTGACTGGCAACTTCCATTTCATTGTATCTGAAAAAGTGTGCCTGCACATGAAAGCTGATACCCAGAATAAAACTTTGTTGGGTCTTAAAGAGAGCCAGTTTGGTGTAGTGGTTAAACGCGCGGACTCTAATCTGGGCAAACCGGGTTTGATTCCCCACTCCTCCACTTGCACCTGGCTGGATGACCTTGGGCAAGCCATAGTTCTGGCACAGCTGTTCTCTCAAGGACAGTTGTCTCAGAGCTCTCTCAGCCCCACCCACCTCACAGGGGGAAGGGAAAGGAGTTTGTAAGCCACTCTGAGACTCCAAGTGAGTGAAGGGCGGGATATAAATCCAATCTCTTCTTCTCCTCTTCTTCTTCTAAAGTTGCCACTGGACTCGAACTTTGTTCTGCCGCTTCAGACCAACACGGCCGCCCCCCCGGATCTGTTCCTCTGTCCAGTAATCTCATGCTGCGCCTTCAGCAGACGATTCTGTTTTAAGGGCATGTTTTTTAATGGCTGCACCAACTGCGTAATACGTTGAAAGTCTTGTTAGGAAGACTTATGTTAACGCTCTTCCTAGAATGTTAAGTCCATCATCTGTATTTCCTTTACCCTTTTTTGAACAATATTAAATTAGAGATTTGACTGAACTGGACATGTCTTGTAGATTTATTTTCTTTTTTTTATGATTCTATTTTTTATTAATTTTTCAAAAAAATTTTTTACAACAAGCATACAAATTGTAACTACAACTAAAATATAAAATCAAATCAACATAATAACTGTTCAAACTGGCACAGACAATTACAGTCTATCCCCATTACCAAGAAGTATTACAAGATAGTTAAATAAATGTTTTACTGTTTCATTTACTTTCTTTTCTATAAAGTGAAAAAAGGGAAGACTATTTCTCTACCATTCCTTCTAATGTGCTCATAGCTTTGCTGCATAGTTTCTAAGACTGTATAAACACTTTTATCCTATAAATGCTTTAAAAATCGTAGAATGTCAATAAAACAGTCTATTTTACTTTTATAGAACAGCTATGAATAAAAACTAAAATCAAAAGGCCTACTAAAGGCCGACACTTCAGAGCCCTCCAATCTGGAGGGAAAGAGAGATGATCCAAAAAAACTCCCTATCCCAAAGTTAACAACACAAACTATGGGGGGAGAAAGTAGATTTATTTTCTTAAAATAATACAATTATGGTACCATTCTCAAACTACCCCTGCCATTTAGTATTTTCTTGGAAGTAAGGGCTTTTAAAGGGGATACTGTTAACTGATACTCACTTATAGGTTTGCACCTGGAAAACAATAGTATGTATGTGTTTATAATTCTGGTATCAATATATTATATGCTGATATCATATTCTGTACACTTATATCATATTCTATATCAATATATTCTATGCTGATATCATGTTAAACACAAGTTATTTTAGTATAATGACAGTGTAACTGTACTGCGAATGTAGTGAGCAAGCTGTTCTTTCTAAGCATTTCCTGATTCTTGATTCCAGCTTTCGCAAAACTGCTCGACAGTGTTTCCAGAGTTCACTTTGCACACTTTCTCACAGCAGACCAAGGTGGAAAGAGAGCAGTTTGTGAATGTGAGGCCGAGATTTGAACCAGTGACCTCTTGGATCCCAACTCGGCTTCCCTTTTTTAGTCTTCCTTCAGTAAAAAAAAAATCCGACAAATTCAGAAGAACAAAGCAGACCTAGCAATGTTTGTATCAGTCTGTGGCAGTCCCATTAGACCCTCCATGGTCAGATGCAGCCTACCCTCTAAACACCGGGCTGCTAAGGACAGACAACAGGGGATGGCCATCGTGTCCGATGCATCTGGGCAGCCCAGGAACAAGACTAGATGGGTCCAATCTAATGAGGCCATTTATCGGTTTATTTGCAGACCCCCTTTCTTACTGAGACTCCAAAGCAGATTTATACAGTGTAAGTCACTACAAATCAGTGTGAAGAGACATCTAATACACATCTATTCACTTTTTTTTTGCCAGCCAACTTATCGTGACCCTGCAGGGTTTGCAAGGCAAGAGACATTCAAAGATGGTTTGCCGTTGCCTGTCTCTGTGTCACAACCCTGGTACTCTCTGGAGATCTCCCATCGAAATATTGACCAGGGCTTACCCTGCTTAGCTTCCAAGAGCTGATTAGATCAAGCTAGCCTGGACTGGGATTACAGAAATATTAGGAACAATACAGTGAAGAGAAACAAAGAGGCCCCATTTCTCCTACCGTTAAAGCAGCGAGCGACATGAAGCTGATCAGGTTGTTCCAGACTTTGTCAATGTCCTTCAGCAGCTGCTGGAGTTTCTCGCTACAGACGGCTGTTGCTTTGATGCCCAGCTCCACTCGTTTTGTCACTCGGTAAACCTCCACAACCCCTAATGGAATTTGAAGAAGAGCGCAGGAGAGTCACTAGGACCCAAGAGAAGCTTGGACAGGCCTCCCGCAACACGGTGCGAGGGGGTGGGGCAGAAGAAGGAGCACGACTATTTAGTGAAGCCAGATTTTGCTCTTCCATGAGGACATTAATGCACTGTTTAGATTTATATCTTGCCGTCCAAAACTGGCTGGAAAAAGCAGGATCAAAAAAATCACAACGGAAATTAAACACAAATTGTTCTATGCGGAGCGGGTCCTCAACAGGAGCTGAATCCCGGCAGAAGGGAAGGGTGCCTAGCTGCTCCCCCCCCCCCCCAGTCTGGTGGCCCCAACGCAAGGCAGCTGGAAGCTGGATGGACAGGAGCCCTCAGCAGCTGATGGACCTGGATATGATGAAGAGGACACCTGGCTACGTAAGCCTCATTACAGGACCACAGCAAGACTCCTTTTCCACCCATATAATCTTCTTCTCTTATAGGTTTGATGTGATCTGGCATCTGCAGTGGAACCACCCACGTAACTTTTCCAGATGTGTATCTATCTATAATAGGATCCTCAATTCCTTTAGGATCACCTCCCCCCCCCCCCGGTAAGTCTGGATAAGTTACATGGGCCCCGTCCACATGAGCAAGATAAGCCAGACGGGAAGTGACACAAATTTGTACCTGGTGCAATTTGCGCCGCTTTTGCAGGATCACACAGGTCCATGGACCTGTGAGGGCGAACCGCCGCTGCGTGATCACACTCAGCCGCGGGTGAGTTGGTTTTTTCCCCCCTGGCCGTTTTCAGTGAGCTTATCTGCTTCTACAAGGGATCGATGACTTGCCTCTCCACCCTCGGGATCATTCGATGATGCGCATACCGGAATGGGAGGGGGGGGAAACAAAAAGCCCACTCCCCAACGCCACTTGTTTGCGCTGGCGCGATCACACCAGGAAAGGTCGGGAGAGCAATGCGCACGCGCTAGCAATTCGGACGCCTTGTCTCCACTCCCCGAGGAAAACAAAGTTAAAAGGCTTTAAAAGAATGTGAATTGTTGGTCCAACTGCAGGAACTGATTTATGAGACGTCTGGAATAACAAGAGGCGGTCTGGTGAAGGTCTTGGTGAGAAGATAATTAAATTCCTTTGCAATTAAAGAAAAGGGAGGCTGGGCCGAGATTGAGATAACATGGCTGTAACCGTAAAAGCTTTGTCTGAGCAATTAGCGAATTTTCAGGCTTTGATGCTCGAATCTCAAGCTAAAGTGCAAACTTCTCTGACTGAATTAACAACAGAGATGAGAAATTTAGGATCAGAAATTAAAGCAGTGGCTGGAATTGCGACGGAAGCCAAGACTATGGCCCAGCATAATAGAAAGGAGATTGACTTATTGAAAAAACAATACACAGACTTATCAGACAGAAATAGAAGAGGAAATATTATTTATTTTGGTATCTCAGAGGAAGTGGCAACAAGTGACTTAGAGCAAACTATAGTGGAGTGGCTTTCAGTACAGGGGCTGGAAATAGAGACTGACGAGATTGAACGCACCCATAGGCTGCAGACAAAAAGAGTGGGAGGGGAACCACGTCCAGTAATAATGAAGTTTGTGAGAGAGAAGATGCAGCAGAAAATATTTAAAACACTTAAGAAAAATAAAAGCCTGACATTTAAAGGTAAAAAGGTCTTTGTGAAAGAAGACTTTTGTAAAGAGACTCTTAATCAAAGAAGTCAAATGAAACCCTTTGCACAAAGGCTTTATCAAAGCAATGTTAAGTTTAGCTGGGCGTATCCAGCATCATTGGTCGTTTACCAAGAAGGGAAGAGGCTTTGTGCGAGGAATCCTGAAGAGGCACAGAAACTACTAGACACTTTGAGAGGGGAAGAGATAAGGAACACCGAGCCGACACCAATGGAGGAATCCCATCAATCTCCAGGGGAAGGTCCGTCAACCCATCTGGATAAGAGGCCAAGAACGTCTCAAGAATAAGACATACTAAGGGAAGTATACAATGGAACTAAAACAATGCTTAAAGTGATTATTAGTATAACTCGGGGAGTGGAGAGTGCGCTTGCTCCAGATGTGTAGAGAAGGGATGAGTATTCATCCCCCAATGCTGGCTCTACACAAGGGGAGGGAGGAGGGGGGGAAGAGGGGAAAGGGAAGCAGGGGTAGCATAGAGGGGAGTATAAAGTCAAACAGCTGGCCAGGGGAACGAAGGGAAAGTAAATTTACGTTTGAATATGGCTAAAAAGCTACAGACGCTGACACTGAACGTTAATGGCTTGGGTTCAAATTTAAAAAGGTATAAGCTCTCTAGATTTCTTAAACAGCAGAACATAGATATAGTATGGCTCCAGGAAACACATAAAGCAAAGAAAGATAAAAAACCTTTGATTAGAGACCCCAACTGGGGAATATTGGCAGAGGCACGGGGATCAGCAAAAGCAAGAGGTGTAGCAATTTTGGCCCATAAAAGAAATGATATAAAAGTCACAGAAGCGATAAGAGATAGTGAAGGAAGATACTTAATGATTAAGTGTTGGGTGGAAAATAGATTAATAACACTGATAAATATATATGCTCCAAACATGGGACAGAAAGCTTTTTTGTTAAAGGTATTAAAGAAAGCACGTAACTTTTCTGAAGGAGAGGTAATATTAGCAGGAGACTTGAATAAGGATCTTAATAAAGACAATATAATCAACTGGAGACAATGGGGTTTAATAGAAGTGCACAAAACCCTTGGTCTGGAGCCTAAACCCACATATTTTTCAAGCAGACACAAAACAACTTCATGCTTAGATTATGTACTTATTAACAGGGCATGTACCTGGGAAGTAAAGAGTATAACCACCCACCCAATATGGATCTCAGACCACGCCCCAATAAGTGTACAAATCATATTAGAGTATAAACAAATTAAAAGACAATGGAGGTATAACAATATGGTTATGGCCAGAGAGGAAAACAAACGGTACATTAAAGATCAAATAAAGCTGTATTTTCAGGAGAATAAGGGAACAGTGGAAACAAATATACTATGGGATGCGGCTAAAGCGGTGATTAGAGGGCAATGTATTATGAAAGAAAAGGAGATAAAGAAAAAATGGTATGCTGATAGAGAAGAGAAGTTACAGGAACTGGGTAAACTGCAAAGGGATCAAGTGCAGAAATTCTGCCCCAGTAAGCATAGATTAATCAGGGAGTTACAAAAGAAGTTGGATGCTCTCGACTCCATGGCATTATGGAAAAAGCAGGTTATGGTGAAAAATGAATATCAGAGAAATACAATTAATTCAGCTAAAAGGTTAGCAAACTACTTGAAAAAGAAAAAGGAGAGACAAATGATAAGGAGCATTAGGACAAATAAAACAGTGACACATAACCCAGAGGAGATAAAAAGGGCATTTGAGAACTTCTATAAGAATTTATATAAGAAAAAAGATGTAAGGGAGTTCAAGGAAGAGATAGGAATAATGTTAACAGACACTGAACGGGGAAACCTTGAAGAGGACATAACACAAAGGGAGATTGAGCAGGCGATAGGTAGTTTAAAGACAGGTAGGTCGCCGGGGCTCGATGGCTTTTCAGCTGAGTTTTATAGGGAAATGAAAGATGTTCTGACTCCCGAACTACAGGAAGTCTTTAATAACATATTGAGGGGGGGCAAAGTTCCAAATACATGGAGGAAAGCAGAAGTAACACTGATTTTGAAACCTAGGAAAGATCCCCAAGAAGTGGGATCCTATAGACCAATTAGTCTGTTGAACCAGGATTATAAAATTTTCGCCAAAATAATGGCAAATAGATTTAAGAATATTATTCTGAAAGTGATAAAAGAAGATCAATATGGTTTTGTGGAAGGTAGGAATATAGCGCATCCAATAAGAAATTTAATCAATGTTCTGTGCCATAACCAATCTAGAAAATTAGCATTGTTGAAATTGGATGTTTATAAGGCCTTTGATACACTGTCACATCAATTTCTATGGACAGTTATGGATAAATATGGGTTTAGTCAATCAACTATACAAGTATTACAAGAGATATATAGAGAAGGAACAGCAGAAGTCAGAATAAATGGGGAACATACCCAACAAATTTTAATTCAGAGAGGAGTCAGGCAAGGATGCCCACTCTCTCCATTTCTCTTCATAATGGCTATAGAACAACTAGCGCAGCGAATCAGGAATGCTGGGAGAATAGAAGGATGCCAGCTAGGTAAAGAGGAAGTCAAACTAAATTTGTTTGCAGATGATCTGATTATAGTTATATCTAACCCTAGAGAAGGGGTTAAAGAAATAAAAATTATACTAGAAGACTTTGAACTAAGCTCAGGATTAAAAATTAATATGGCAAAATCAGAAATAATGTATATTAACGTAAGGATGGAGGAAAGGAGAGATATACATAAGTGGACGGGAATAGGGTTAGGAGTTAAGAAAATTAGGTATTTAGGAATAGATATAGTCAAAAATATTAATAAGATGGTATAGAAGAATTATAATCGGATATGGAATGCAGTACTGAAAGAAATGAGGAGATGGAGAGGGAAGACACTAAACATAACAGCCAGGATCAACACAGTGAAAATGTTTTGGGCTCCAAAATTATTATATTTGTTTCAAACAGTGCCTCTAGAAATTCATAGACAAAAAATCAATAATTGGAATGCGAAAATAAAAGAGTGGGTCTTTGGCAGCAAGAAAAGTAGGGTCTCCAGGCATTTTATATACGCTCATACTTCAGATATGGGATGGGGCCTACCAGAAATGGGGAATTATTATGAGGCATTTCAGATAAAAGCATTAATGGAAATAGGGGAGGAAGGTGAACAAAAATGGGTTAGAGTTGAGAATGAGGCAAATAAAGGGATAGGGAAATTTGGAGTATTTACAAGGGAAAAATTTAAATACGATACATTAGGAAAAGGGCCGAGAAGAACAGCACTAATGATATGGAGGAAATGGCAATCAAAATGGTTGAGGGGAATATCTAAGTATGCCCCATTAGAGGCTTTGGATGAAGAAGAAAAAGATGAGAAATGGTGGGAGCTACTCAAACAGAAAGGGTATATTAGGTTACACGATATAATATACGGACAGACACTTGAATCACTACCAACACTATACGAGAACATAGGAGAGAAACATTGGCTGAAGATAACAGGTTTATATAATAGACTCAAAAAGATAATTGAAAATAAAACCTCGGCTATGGGAGAGCCAATGGAGGAGTTATTACGATCAATGGCTAATGCAAAGAGAGGATTAGCAGGTAGAATATACAGGAAGATGATAAATGATAAAGATCAAGTAAGAACCCTGCTCCAGGGTAAATGGAGTGTAGAAACCTGTCTAACGGAACAGATGGCTAAAAGAATCATAAATGGAATCCAGGAGATTAAAGTGCACAAATTTAGAGAACTGGAATTGAAATTTTATACCAAATGGTATAGAACTCCGGCTACATTGGCTAATATGTTCCCACAACTAAGTTCAAACTGTTGGCATTGCAGGAATGGGAAAGGATGGTACTCCCATATGTGGTGGGAGTGTACAGAAGCTAAAGGTTTTTGGGAGAAAGTAGTAGAGCAGCTTTATAAGTTCTTTGCAATAAAGCCGAAGATAGATTTGGAATTGATGCTAAGCAGCACCTTAGGAAACCAAGTCATTGGAAAAGGAGGGCAGGATTTATTTAAAGCAATGGTGCTAGCTGGCAAAGCAGTGATAGCACTCGGTTGGAAAGACAAAACTAAATGGACAGAAATAAATTGGCAAAATTATTTATTCGAATATATACAATCAGATATTATAACTATTTCTAACCAGGATGAGTTATGGGAGGTAAGAATAGGAAAGATTAGGGGAAAATGGCAATTATATCTAAACTGGGTCATGAAAGGTCAAAGGCAAGACGTTCAGTGGAAGCTCTTAGGTCTGTGCCCCTGGCTAGAAAGGACGAGTAGTTAAGGGAAGGGGGGAGGGAGGGGAGAAGGAAAACGCAAATGAATAACATGTGTGAAAAATAATCATCCAAGTTACATTAAAATTTTTCAATCCTGACTTCAGGACACGAATAATCTTCGGCTACGACTCTAAAGAGAAGAAGGAAGAGGGAAGAGGAACTGAGAAGGAAAAAGATGAAGAAGACTTAAAGATAGACAGAAAGAGGACTTATATAAGGGTCTTTTTGCCGAAGACACAGAAATAGCATATAAACTTTGTGGAGAGGGAGGGCAGGGTATATAATGTGTATGGGAATGGGGATGTGCTTGAATGTAATGTGCATTAAAATAAATAAATAAATAAATAAATAAATAAAAAAACACCAGGAAAGGTCAATTCTGGGCCGTTGCAAACCATTTGAGACTGCCTTTTCACTGGTAGCTAAATAAGTCGATTCCCCACCGGCTCAAAGCGGTTTGCGACACTTTGACACCGGGTGCAGGCCGCTTCCCAGATGTGCTTGTGTGATCACACCACTTTGAGCCGGCGGGGAATCGTCCTTCTTGTGTCGCAAATGGGTGCGTATGATCGCGCCCATGGTTGACCAATTCCCAATGCAAGAGCATCGTATCCAAAGTACCAAAACCCCTTGGCTTTCAGACTGCTACTCACAGCCACCAGAAATGGGTGTTTGCTTGGAGACTGAAAACTGAGCAAATTCTTCTAACACTCTGGCGGAGAGCCACATTCACCATGACCACCAGCCAAAAGAGCCACGTGGTTACTGTATGCCCTGTGAGCCACTCCACCACATGGATGACTATTAATACTAAAGATTTAAGTATAACCTTTCAAATTACCAGTGTACCGCTGAACACGCAGGGTTGTCTCTCCCCAAAGCTACTGAACCTGAGGGGCAGCCCTTGGGCATCCAGAGTGAGCTGGCACTGGAGAAAGGGGAGTGAAACCAGCACCTACTGCGGGCCAGCTTGCTCTTCTCTCGGGCGGCTGCTGTAGTTGTGGTCTCACTCCCTCTCCTCCACAGCCAGCTTGCTCTGCTCCTGGCAGCTGCCCAGGTGCTGGAACCAGAGGGCAGAGAAGCAGGGAGGCTGGAGAGGCCCTTTACCATCCTCGCTTGGCATGAGGCTTGCAGCTCGCCCCATCCTTCAGTCCCTCCAAGCAGCAGCTGCTTCACGGTGTGAACCATACCTGTCAAACTACTTTTCTGAAACATGGAGCAAGTGCCACACCGGGGAGTGCTGCTCTGAAGAGCCACAGGTGGCACATCAAGAGCTGGGTGTGGCTTCTGAGCCACTGACCGAGTGTCACTGTTCTAACATCAAAGAGATATGGTAAAATGAAGTCATACCTAACAAATATTCCATGCCTTGGGCAGACTGGATGACTTCTGTGCACACAGAGGAACTGCTGATTCCATTCAGGGTGTCGTTTGCCTTTTTGATGATCTGACAACAAACAAAAAGAGGACCACACAGATGATTCGTCTTACCAGAATAGTAGAGAAGACAAATAAAGACGTCTTCGTAGGCCATCAGCATAACAGAAAAAAACTTTCTTGTTTGAATGAGAAGGCAGAACCTTTCTGGACAGCAGAGAGTAGAAAACACCTCTGGGGTTAAATTCATGCCTGCCTCTTTCCATCCTGTTTCAAAACTTACTTCCTGCAGTAGAGGGAGAGGCTGTGGCTCAGTGGCCTTTTGCATGCGGAACGTCTCAAGTTCAATCCCCGGCATCTCCAGTTAAAAGGAGCAGGTAATAGGTGGGGTGAAAGACTCCCCCCTGAGACCCTGGAAGCTACTGCCAGTCTGAGTTGACAACACTGACCTCTGGGGAACAAGGGTCTGATCCAGTATAAGGGAGCTTCATGTGTGTTCAGTATCCATTTGTCTCATCTGGATTATGAGCTTTCAGGACAGATAAAAGTGTGTCTTTTCAGACTGCAGAACACAGCTACCTGGCCCTGACTTCTCAGGATAGGACAGGGCACGGTAGAAACCCAGACTAAACCATGCACCACCTGACAAGCACCCCTTTCACTTTCATCAAAATCAGGCTTGCCCAAAGAGATTCCACAGCCTTTAAAGCATATATGAAGTTGCCTGATACAAAGTCAAGACTGTCTATTCTGACTGGCAGGGGATTCACCAGGTCTTGGGCAGAAGTCCTCCACAGGCCCTTGCCACGCCTTCCCCTGTCCATTGGACTTCCTAATCTTGATCTTCATGATCCCCACTGCATCTTCCCTGAGTAGATCCGCTTTTGTGTCCATCCTCTGCTGCCCCTCTCTCAACCACTGGGAGTGGCCCTCACCCATTCCCAGCTGTTGAGAGATGGGCAGGGTAGGACTGATGTCTCTTAGCTGGTTTCTGTTTCAAGCTGGCCTCCTTTTGTGCCATCATCCCACTCCCACCTTTCTGTGGCTTGTGACTCTAATATACCCACAATGGTTGTGTTATGTGCTGCCATGCATTTGATGAAGTGAGCCCTGACTCACAAAAGCTTATGCTGGAACAAGTGTTGTTCAGTTTCTGAAGTTCCACTGGAATTTTGTTTAATTTCCCCTCACTCTTCTCAACTAAAAATGTTTTCATGTGGGAGGATGCTGTTGCTGTCTTTCTTTTTGGAAGCGGATACAAAAGGACAAAGGAAGTTATTCTGGTAGAAGGAGACACCACACTTACTTGGAGAGCACTTTCCAAGCATCTCTGCCACTCATAAGCATACCTCTCGCTTTCCTACATGACAAAGAAAACAAAGAGGAAGGAAGAAGTCATACCATGTGCTCGCCAGGGTTGTTTCGTGTCTGTTTTTACTTACAGGGAGAGAAACAAAAGCAGGAAAGGTGCCCTCCAGAACTGGAGGTTCTTTTCCCTTGAGACACCTTTGTACAGATTATAAGAGGCAGTCCTTCAATGCTGCTTTCTAGTCTCTCCTGAATGGGATGCATAGGCCAAAGGGGAATGTATCTCTGGCCATGCATATCTGGAAGGCAGATTTCAGAAGCACCAAGGCAGCACCCTCAGGGCACCACATTCTGACCTACACACCCCACAGAACGGCAGGGTAGAGTTCTTCTGGGATTCCAGACTGGAGACAGCAGCAAAATAGCATTTTCGAATGCTATGTCTCCTTGCATTTTGTATTTTTGTTTTGTTCGGCATTCCCTCAATAATCCCTCCTTCCTAATCAAGGTTTTATGTTTTGTATGTATTGTAACTGTTTTATATGTATTTTAATTCGGTTTTTAAAACTGTTTAAAAAGTTGTTTTAATTAGGTATGTTTGGGAGGGTTTTTTATTATAATAGTTTTACGATGCAATTTTTAAATCGTTAGCCACCTTGGCAGTCCTTGTAAGGGCAGAAAAGTGGTACGTAAATTTTGTAAATAAATAATAAAAATACTGTATTTAGAGAACTAGTACATAAGGGAGTGGTTTCCTTGAAGCGCTAGCTTCTTGCATGCAAGGAGGTATTTTTCTTTAAACATCTGAGAATGTTCAACAATATAATTCTATGTGGGCGGTCCGCAGCAATATGACACGGTGCTTTGAGTGTTGAATTAGGATAGGACAGAGAACATCTTGGTTCAAATTCCTGCTCATCCGTGAAACTAACTGGGTGACCTTGGATGCATTCAACTCAGCCTACTTCTCAAGGTAGCTGCAAGGATAAAAAAAGCCATGTATATCACTGTGAACAGCTTGAAAAGAGGGAAGGATAATCAGACAGGAAGCAAGACCAGAATGCCTGCCACGTAGGCTTGCAAAAGGCACGCAGCTTCCAGAGCCCTCTGGAGACATCACCTCGGACTGCTAGTGTGTAGCCAAGCAGTGAACAGGGCAATCCTGAGCAGAATTATGCCCTTCTAAGAGCCAAAACTAGATGTGCAGGTTTTTAAGTCTGGGTTCTCCACAGCCACACAGCAGCTGCAAGGCATGGCTGTTAGAAGAATACCAGAGAGCCTGATTGGGCTCGGAACACCACCATGGCAGGAAGGAAGGGCTCCTTGCCTTCCCCCACAAGTGGTTCTTTTGTACTGAAATAGTGCTGCGGGGTGGGGAGGGGGAGTTATTGCCCTGTAACTGTTGCTTTACAGGGAGTATTCTGTGCATGTGGACCAGTAAAAGTAGGGAAATAACTCCCCCTCAGCACTCCTTTGGTGCAGGAAAATGGCTTGATGGAAGGGAGGAGTCCTCCCCCCCCCCCCCCCCGTGGCATTCCAAGACCAAACTGGATCTCCTTTATTTTTTAAACAGCCATTCCCTGCAGCTGCCGTGTGGCTGCAGGGAACCTGGAGCCAGCTCTTTAAAAACCCACACATCTAGTTTGGCCCTAAGATGCATATAACTCTGTTGAGGATTGCACCGCTCGAGCCTGGAATGCAAGCCACAAATGGTTTGAATCTTGTCTCGCCTATACAGGGCTGCCAACCTCTGGGTGACTTCTGGAGATCTGCTCTTACAATTGATCTTTAGACAACCAAGATCAGCTCCCCTGGAGAAAATGGCTGCTTTGGAGCGTGGACTCTCTGGCGTTGTGTCCTGCTGAGGGCCTTCCCCTCCCCAAACCCCACCCCCCCAGGCTCCACCCCCCCCAAATCTCCAGGGATTATTCCCAAGACGGAGCTGGCAACCCTACTCTGCCATGAACTTGCTAGGTGGCCTCAGACAAGGCCCCCGCTGTCAGCGGCAGACCCCAACCCCCCCTTCGAGACGGGCAAGAATACTGGGCCTCTCTTAGAGGGCAGCTGTAAGAACAACAAAGAGAATGTGAAGGTGAACATTGTAAACATCGAAAGCGCTACACAAAGCTATTGTTTCCCTCTGGATCGGCCGTGACCTCCCTCCCCTCCCTGGCACGGCCCCTCACCTCGACTTCCCCCGTGAGATCTTTATACTTGTCTCTGATGACAGGCAGGGCAGGCTTCTCGCTCAGGGTATTCGACCGATCTCTGAACGGCTGCTCGAGGGCCGGCAGAGGCGAGGAGTGGTTTATCTCTCTGTCACCCAAGCTCAGGCTCCTTTTGTGAGATCCTGGAAACAACGAGAGAGAAGGTTAAATAAAGCCTCCATGTTCAGGAGCAGTATACCTCCTAATGCCAGCTGCTGGGGTCCTCTGTGCTCTGCTCAGAGGTGTTTCAGGGCATCTGGTTGGCAGGCTGCTGGGCTGCATGGACCGTTAGTCTAATCCAGGGTGGCTCTTCTGATGTCCCGAAGATACTGATGTTCCGAAGATAACCATCATTCCCAGTATATATTAGAGGGAATGCAAGCACGAACTAATCCTGGGGAGCACAAAATAACCATGGAACATCGTATGGGAGGGGAGACAGAATTCAGCTACCCAAGACTTGCAGCTTTTATTTTCTTGTTCAGTTTTTTAAAAAGCAAGTTTCATATCCCTGCGATTGTGAAGATTTGCTTGAATCTGGCTGAGTCGGGACAGGAGACTGGAGGGTGAACACAGCCGCCTCAAAGGCCTCCAGTCTGGCCCCTGCTCCGGTCACACACTGTTCTTCACCTGCACTACTTTCTCCCAAGCAGGGGCACAGGCAAAAGGCTCTTGGACGCCAATTCCTATAGTAGGACGAATAGAGGCCTTGGCTAAGGCCTCCCCGTATCATGAACCTCAATGCTTCATTTCCACATGCATGTCAAGGCAAGAAAGAAATGGAAGGGAGCTGCTGAGGCACCTAAAGGCTCTGCTCTGAGCCTCTGTCGCAGTGCATGCTGGCGGAGAGGCTTTTAAAGAGCTCTGGGCTTGCATTTTGTACTTCTGTGTCAGCCAATGCTGTGAGCCCTTTGCTGGGAAACATATGCCCCCCTCTTAAAAATTACTAGCTGACCAGAGGCATAGGTAATGCCTAGTACCTTACAGGCCAAACAAGGAACACTTTATAACACATCAAATGCTTGGAAAGGAGGTACAGAACACTCCCTTTCGTTGGCTCCCCACAGGAAGCAAAAGCAGAGCAAGAAAAATAAAAGCATGCAAAATATTTAATCTGCAAATGTGGAGACTGCCAAATTTAGCCTTTCCTGGTTCAGGGCACAGAGAGGCCTGATTAAAGCTTGTATAATATTAGCAAATGGCCTCAGGGTGTTACACTATAAAAAGCACCACTCAATCAGCTTCAAAGTATTGCTTCTCCAGCCTGGCAAGCCTTCCCCAAATCTACATCCTCCTCCTTTTCTGAGGGGCTGTGGCTCAGAAGGAATGCCTTACAAAGAGAAAGAAGTCTCAGACAGGGATGGCCACGAACCAGCCGACAAACTAAAGTTTGCCACAAATTTTGGGAGGTTTGTGGTTCATGAACTGAAGAACCACCACAAACTTTCATGAATTTTGATACATTTCACGAAGAACCAGCTCTTCACAAGAACCACCTGTTTACTTTAAAAGGCTCAGAACCATTTAAACCCCTGCTTTCTACTCCCCACAAAAAGAAGTGTGGAACAGAAAGCAGGGGTTTAACCTTTAAATGCCTCACGAAGAGATACCAACCGAAAACCAACCTCCTCATTTGTATGGGTCCGTGGTTCGGTTTATGGTTCAGCAAAGAACCAGTTTGTGCCCATCCCTGGTCTCAGGTTCAAGTGCTGGCAAGAAAGTCCTTTCTCAGTAGGGCTCTCAGGTCCTACTGAGGGGCGTTCCTTGGGGGAGCGGGGACATCCCCGACATGATTTTTTAAAGCAAGCCTCTAACGCCGTCCTTTGCAAAGATATTAAGAAGCAAATCTTTGCAACTGAAGAGAAGGGAGGCTTACTTGCTGGGAACTCATAGGACCTGCTCCACCTGGGGGCACAATGGTACATCAATACACTGATATTTTAGTGCTAATTTTTAAAAATCGCAAAAGCCCTTGAGTTCCAGTATTTGGGGAGAGGGAGAAGAAGTTCTCTCTGTCCACTCTCTGTACCCTGTGCATAATTTTATAAACCTCTTATCATGTCCCCCTTTAGCTGTCTCTTTTCCAAACTGAAAAGTCCCAGATGCTTCAGCCTTTCCTCCTAGGGAAGGTGCTCCAGTCCCCTCCTTTGTACTTTTATCACCAAGTCTTATCTTGGCGATCTTCATGCAGGGTACAAAGCTGTGCCCGGCCAACATCAAGAGCCAGCGGGTGCTCTCACCGCCCCAAGGTGTGCACTAATCATCTACTGAAAGGGAACAGGATTCTGCTCCCTTGCTGAAGCTAAGCAGGTCTGGGTCCAGCAGTCACCTGGATGGGATACCGACAGATGCCACTGCCTTGCTCCATGGTGGGACCGAATGCAACTAATAATGACACTGGCCAGGTTTGACTTGGGGATGACGGCACCCACAGGACACGGCCTCCAGTTCTCCAGGGCTGACACAGGGCACAAAGGCAGTCAGGTTGGGGGACTTAAACGATCCTCAGGTTGCGCCCTGGCCAACCGCCCAGCCTCCACAATCACCAGCACAAGTCAGAGTGGTCCCAGTTTACCCAGCTTTGGCGTATGCCCAACCTTCCGGACTGCCAGGAACCTTTGAAGAGAAATGATTGGTGCTGTGGATGAAAGGCAGGTGGGCAAGGTACGCTGCGACAGTTATGGAGTTTGAAGGCTGGGTTGGCGTACCTGAGATCGGTAAAGTATGTGAAAGATACATTTCCCCAGATAGAGTTACCACCCCATACGCAATGTCCCTACGTCGCCCAGAAGTGACGTACACACATCTGTGACGTTGGGGGGGGCACTCTGGGTTTCGGGCAAAACTCTATGGTCAAATTAGCTTCAAACCATAGAGTTTTGTCAAAAACCAGAGTGTAGTCCCCAATGTGTGTACATCACACGGAGGTGACGTAGGCATGGTGTGCTTCTTCCCTCCCTTCTCTCAGAGCATCCTGCTAAGTTCCCTGCCGGCTTGTCTTTTGGACCTGGCAACCCAATTTACAGCCTACGGTGAAAATACAATAGTTCTTTGATGTGTTAACACCTCTTGACTGGAGGGACCCTGTTCTGGCGGGCTTGAGCCCCAGGCCCTGGCGCCCAGATTAGCCAAGGCCCTAGGAACCCAGGTGGGGAGGGAGTCTGAAAAGGGAAACGCAACCACGCTTGGAGGAGAGGGAGGAAATCAAGACCCCCAATCTAAATCGACCCAGGCTGTGTTCCTTTGTTTTGGGAAGCATGGGCTCATTTGTGTGTGTGTGTGTGTGTGTGTGTGTGTGTGTGTGTGTGTGTGTGTGTGTGTGTGAGAGAGAGAGAGAGAGAGAGAGAGAGAGAGAGAGAGAGAGAGAGAGATGATCCATAGTTGTGATGATGGACGACAGAGGAGAATGGTGCTGGGGGATACCTGCAGGTTGAGACCAGTGTTCCCTCTAAGCTGTGGAGTCTTGTGAGCAAAAATTCTACTTTGAGAGCTGCTGGCATTAAAGTTGTGAGCGAGCGATTTGACTGCTGCGAAAATTAGTTTGCTCTGGAGCCATCCTTCCTGAGCTAAGGCAAAAATGTGTGAGCTGGAGGCTAAAAAACTGTGATCTAGCACACACTAACTCAGCTTAGAGAGAACACTGGTTGAGACCCTGGTGGGGAGGACCATGCAAACAGTAGGGCGAGATGTCCAAAGACTGTAAGTAACTAGCCAATAACCTCCCTTTCACATTTTAAAAATGCTGCTTAGCTGTATTTAAAACTGTCTTGTAGTTACCTGGAGTTTGTGCCTTGTAGTAATGAAGCTGTGTAACCAAAGAGCCTGCACCCTTCCTTACTCAGACTGGCCTTGCTATTTGGCAGTGCTACAGAAGAGTCCCCTCTAGTGACAATCCTCAGGTGACATGAAGTGAGCGGGGCAGATTTTCCAACTCCAAGGTGGTGGTGCACTACCAAAGAGGGCAAAAACCAGAGGCAAAAAATGGCCTTCTGCCCCAGCTTCCCAACAGGGCTGTGAGCAGGGGATGTCTGGGGTGGGGGGAATGCCCATTCATTCAAAGGGTGGTGAAGCCATTCCACTACAACTGGCTTGTCCTTTGCAGCAAATAAACACTCCCTTAAAACTGTACGGCTCTACAGGTCTTTGCACCCCATTTGTTTTCTAGATCTCCATTTGAGAACACTGGCCCTGGACACTTTCATATTTAACCTCCTGAGAATCCTCGCACTTGCCACCCACCAATTCTGGCTGGTTTTGAAAGCACTTGGATGTTTTGCTCAGTGGGACAAACAGCCAGAAGAAGAGGATGGGATATAGGTCTGGAAAGCAGCACAGAATACACGCCCCCCCCCCCCCCCCCCAAAATGGAGACTGCCCAGGCAGTTGCTTGCGATTAAAAAGAGAAGTGTCTAGAGATCTGTTCATGAGTCTTCCACATCTCAACCGGCTCTGCTCTAGCCAACAAGTACGACCAACTGATGACCCAAGCTGCTTACCTTGCACAGAGAGGTCGAAGGTTGCAAGCTCACTCTTGATCATTTCTTCGCTAGATTTCATTTTTCCTTGGGAAGTGGCCAGTAAGAAGTCAAACTTGCTGATCTTTGGCTTCTCGCTTTGAAACTCTCCAAAGTCATCTGTGCCTTCTTTAGTTACTCCCAAGGAGGCACTGCCGGCACCCACCTCCTGGATCGCAGCTGGAGCTTCGGGCACCTCTGCCAAAGGTCTTGCAAATTCCCCAAAGTCTTCCACATCATCGTCGCTCTGGTCCACAGACTGAGAATCTGAACCTTTGAAGTTTGCAAAAGGTGAGAACTTCACGTCTTGGAGAGCATCCTCACTAGCGAAAGTTGTTACTTTGGAAACGGTGGTCATGGTGATGTTTTCCGAGCTGCCAAACAAGGTCTCTTTCTTCTGAAGGACAGAGGTAGCTGAGGAGGAGCTGCTTCCTGGGGGAAGCGGGAAGGAGGAGAACTTCCTGCTCTGGTAGGTGTCTTCCTTATCGGACCAGTCATAGCTTGGAAAGCTACTCAGAGCAGAGCCATGGCTGTAGCTTCCAAAGGTGGAGCCTTTCAAGTCATCAAGATCTGCAAACAAGAACAAAACATTTAAAGCAGTGGCTGCCAGTTGGTAAACACACCACAAGTCCAGTCCGGGGAATGAAAGCATATATCATCCTTGCAAGTATTTGAACGTATGCGGAAGCTGTGTGCCTTTGAGTGGGTTTGCCGCTTCTTCTGTGGTCCCAGCAGAGAATCAGCAGCACAGAGGAGCACTAGAGGGACAGGTGGGCAGAGCAGACCCAACTGTATGCCATTATCAGAGCTGCTGGGTGTAAACTACACTGAAAAGCAGGGTTCTGCAGCCTGCAGGAGTTATTTGCTCCACTTCCCTTCTTTTTCATCACCTATTCTGGGCTGCCCTGAGTAAGTTCTTTTGGACTGTCATAGCTATGGAAGGAGCCCTGAAAAGCCTTATTCGAAGCCCCTCAGTGGGAATTACCCCACATACTTTCAGGGCTTCAGGCATATCCTCATCAACATGAGGTCTACACACTTGGATCTGTTTTTTTAAAAAGCTGGTGTCCCTAGGAAGAACTCTGCACCCCATAGTGGTTATGGGGGGGTGGGGTGTTCCCTCTGCTTCTGCAGCATCACAGCATAGACACAATTGTGGCCAAGCTGGCTGGTCTTCCTCTTGTCCAGGAACACCTCGGGCTCCTGCTGACTGTGGCAAAAGCGCTGCCAAGCTCCAAAACAGCAGACCGCCTAAAGCTGCAGCTTACTGCCTATAACCGACCTTGGGTAACAGCTCCTTGGAAACATCTGTGCAATGACTGTGCACTGAATTAGTTGGATGAAAAGAGGACGCTCGTTTAAGGGTTTGTGCCTCCATGTCCAGCACACAGGCTGCCTCCAGTCCTACTTCAGGCCCCTTCCCTGAATTCTTAGGCTTTTAAAAAAACTGAAGAAAATCTCTGGTTTTTCCTTTTCAGAGACTGAAGGGAAACCAGCAGGCACCATCCTACCCGGGGAGACGAGAAGCTCCCTTCCACTGCCTCAGCCAATGAGTGCCACGGGACGGAGATGACGGGCAAGCGTGTGGCCCTCCTATTTCATTGAAAGGCCAGTTTCATTCCAGGCTCCTGACGCTGGGGCCAAAAGCACTGTGATTCTGGATATATGCAGGCCTGCGTTGTTTTCGCCTGAGAAGGCTCAGCAGAACCACCCCCCCCCCAACACACATCAAACACATTACGAAACCACTGATACTCACCTGGCTGTTACGTGGCTTATGGCAGCGCAAAAGGGTTTGCTCCTCTGCAGACCACCAAGCGTGGTGAGAAGTATACAGAAATGGGAGTTCTGACAGGCTATATTGTTTCCTTATTTCGGTCTCTCTCTTTTTTTTAATGTTTAGACCCAGATGCAAAACAATAGCCAAGGGACACTATTTTCTTTTTTAATGGTAAAAGCATCAGGGACCGGCGGCCTCCCTTCTGCGTGCTCGGCATTTGCTTTCAAGGCATTAACAGCAGTCAATCTGAATTAAAATCTCAGCTGCTGCTCATGTCTGTTTATGAGGAACTTATTGGGTATGCATTGCACAGCGGGGGAACTGGATCACAGTTAACTTTCTGACCCAGTGTACCTTTCCTGACAGTGGGCTCGCTGCATGACCAGGTACAGGTCAACAATTAAAAGCAGGTGGGTGTCAGAATCTATGGATTCTAACAAGGGTTTCTGGGGCTTTATGCTGTATTGTGTAACCTATCCCTGTATTTGCTATGTAACCATTTTTGATGCTTGTTTGTTTGTTTGAACCTTGCAATCTACAATGCAATGTCCCTTTTCATTTATGGCCCTGGGTTTATGGCCCCGACTAGGTCTGGCTAATGTAACCATTTGTCCGGGAGGATGGCAACTTCAGAGCCTGAGAACAATCGGCCTCTCACCCTCCTGCCTCCGCATTCCTTTCCTCCCTGCCGGGGAAGACGAGGACTACTTTCTTATCAACGTGTAAAGGCCTTGGAGAAAGCCATTTGTTATGTGAAAGATGGTTACATCTGAGGGGTATGGTTTAAGAAGGGAAATTTACTGCTTCACACCTAACCTTTTTCCTGTGGGAAGCAAACGATCAAAGGACTTGTTAGCCCGCGTTTTTTCCCCCCTGCTGATTGGCTACCTATGGGCAATTCAAATTGTGCTGGAGGGTATATTAGTCCTGCTTCTATTGTATGCTTTATCTCTGACAATAATCCGAGGACCTGTAGTAATGTAGTAATTGGAAATAAAGAACTGTGTTTCATCAACAAAGATCTGATCCTTGACTACTTCGAGCGGAAGCCTCACAGTGGGTCCAGATTTTCAAGGCAAGAGATATTCAGAGGTGGTTTGCCATTGCTTTCCTCTAGGTAACAACCCTGGACTTCCTTGGTGGTCTCCCATCCAAGTATTAACCAGGACCAACCCTGCTTAGCTTCTGAAATCCAGTGAGATCGGGCCAGCCTGGACCATCCAGCTCAGGGCAGATTTTCCCTGCAGCTGGGTATTTCAAGAACAAACAAGATGCCACATGTGGACAGTTGGTGGGCCTGGAGGTGAGGCGGGTACTTGCGGTGGGCGGGTATGACCTCCTTCACCCCCCCCCCCTTGCAATGCTGTCCTTAACTGAGGCCTGGTTCACACATGCAGGAAAGTTGCGCCAGAATATGCAGCATGCCACCTCAGACTGCAGGTGGTAGATGCAAATACAGAATGCTCTTTTGAAGACAAAGCTTTCCGTAGACACAGTACACCAATACGGCCAGGAGAAAGGTTCCTCCTTGACTTTTCTCCTGCCATGCTGGTACAGCATTAAAACACAGGGAAGCATTCCAAAACACACGACGGTGCCGGCATTCTGAAATACCGCCGTCCATTCTACCACCACTCTCCCCCACACATATGAACCAGCCCCGATGGTCGGAACATTCCTTAAGCAGCTGAGAGTCACAAGTCTGAGGGAAAGCAAAGGAAATTTCAAAACTGTCTCCACCAGGTCTTCCGGTCTCCTTTCCATCAGAGCAGTTTTGACAAGCCCATTTCAGGCTGATTGGCACCTGGCATAGAATTGCCTCCTCAGAGCAGTCTCCGGCACTGTTTTAAATCTTGACATCAGAGGGCAGCTTCCTCCCACAGCAGGAAGATGTAGCGGGTAAAAGCATTTTCCGGTCCTCTGCAACCAAGCCAGAAAGCCCACTGGCTAAGGTCAAATGGCACACTGTGACGCAGCACGCAGACCTTGACAATTTTCTCTGGTTCCAGAAGTGAGCCCAAACATTTAGGAGCCAGACTCATTTCAGCCTTCGGCTTCATGTGTGGCCCTATGTTCTAATTATCACTACAAGAAAAAAGAAACCCCACCAGGCACCACAATGAAATGTCTAGGTGCCGTGGCAACCTGGCATCTGGGATTTCTTAAGCCCTGGTGCAGCATGTTGGGTCTGGGTTCCCCCCCCACCCTGGCTTTGACTGGGGCAGTCGGATGTCCGATGCCAGGGGGCGCCTTTCTCAAGCAATTCAGATTGGTACTGTAGCTCAGTGTCCTTCCGCCCTCCCGTGCCATTTCCTCAACTGGCCCCACTGCACCCCTGGGGCTGGTTCTGCATTAAGAGAAAATTGCAGGGGATAAGGCTGAGCTCCGTCTTCCTGAGCATCAGACTCCTGACACAAAACAGGCCCTGGGCCCTTGAGAACGGAGTCCCCTCCCACCTGGCCTCTGAATGCCAAACACACAACAGGTGCCCTTTGGAAGCTACACTGGAAAAATGTTTCTCCAGGAGTCTCCCTGAAGCCTTTCAGAGCAAAGCCTTGTGAGGACTGCAACTGACGAGCTACTATGGTGGAAAGGAGAGCGAGCCCATGTTACTAACGCCTGGAGGACCTGGGTTCAATCCCCTTCCCGGCCCTGAAGCTTGGGAAGGCTTCAAGGAAGTCGCATCTCCTTACAAATTGCTCCTTTTTCAGTGCAGAAAGATTTCCACAGGGGGAAAAATTAAGAGCACCGCCAACTTCCCACCATCTTTTCCAGTGGATTATTTAGTTGCTGACACTGAAATCCAGCAAGCCACGCTGGCTTCAGCTATGGCCACAGAACACCCACAAAATGTGCATGGAGCCTACGGGGATGCTCTGTGCCCCGGCACCAAGTCAACGGTTCTGACAACTGGGCCTTCTTCCATTTAGATAATTCTAGACAGGTAGCAATTTAGTCTGTAGCAGCAGAGCAAAACAGGAGTCCAGCAACACCTTCAAGACCAAACAAGCAGCAGCAGCAGCAGCAGCAATAATAATGATAATGATAATAATACAATAATAATACATAATCTTATGCAGTTCCGCAGGGCCTGCAAGACGGAGCTCTTCTGCCAGGCCTTCGAGTAGGAGCCGCCACCGTTGGTACTATCCCACATCGCAACTGACATCTGACGATGTGGGGTTGCTCTGGACGCAGCCCAGGCCCGACGGCCATGGAAGGCCGTACTCCAACCCTGAAGCCATCTGAATTATATTACTATGATTGGAAGCACCTTACTGTAACTTTTATCGCTGTTAATGTAATTAAATTATTGGATTTTAAATGTTTTATTTGTACTGGATACGGCACATTGTGCCCTTGTGAGCCGCCCTGAGCCCGTTCGTGGGGAGGCGGGGTATAAATTTGAAAAATAAATAAAATAGTAAATAAATAAAATAAATACATTGTTGATCTTTAGATTTATTTACTTGCCTCATTTACACCCTGCCTTTTGTCAGGTTCCCTGTCATTTCCCCCCCCCCACTCCCACTTTTGTACTGGGTCCTCCAGGCAGGAGGTTGGCACCCTGTTTAATTCCACGTCAGAGTCACTCACCCATGCCCCCTCCTTCCCTGGATGTCTCGCCAACTCTGCTAATCTGTTTTGCTGTACTGTTAACCTTGAGATGTTTCTGTACTGGTTTCTTCCAAGTGTCTATGCGTGGGAATGCAAGTAGCGTTCACAAGCGGGGATGGGGGGGGAGTAGTTTTGTAGCTTGCGCGCCTTTTTTCCTGGGAATGTAACTGTTAGGGATTTCCGCGCTTCAGAGTTTTACCCTGATTGGGGCCTGTCATTCATATGCTTTTGAATACTGTATAAGAATTCCCAGCTTTATTGATCTGGCATCACTAACAAAGGAAGTGTTCCTGAAAGACCATTAAGAAAATAAAGGACTTTGCTTTCACACTAAGGCCTGGCTTATTGGATCTTATCAGAAGTCTCACACCTTTCTACTCAGCAGGCAGCCAAGATGGCTTACGTGGTTCCTCTCGCCTCCATTTTTGGGTGTCACCATACTTCTCTTCCCCATTCAGATCGGCAGAGCCAACACCACCTCAACTGAGCATCATTATGCTTGCTTTAAACGCACACTTTATTTCAGGAGCTCTGGGCAGTCACTGTTCTTCCCTCCCCATCGTACCTTCACAACAACCCTTTGGGGATGGGCCAGGCTGAGAAAGAGATAGAGAAGCAAGTACAGCCCCAGCGTCAAGGAAGGAGCTCCGTAGCAGAATGGAAATTTGAAAAGGGAGTCTCCCCAGTCATGACCTTTCTGATCACAGACCCACTGTGGCTCTCTGGTACAAAGCAGGGCTAAGAGAAGGAACTGAGCTGTGACCCAGAAGACACCGCCCCCTTCGTATTTCAACCCTGCCACGAGCTCTCCAGGAGACCATCAAGCGCCCCCCACCCCCCAGCTGCATTATCCCCTACTAGTGTTTCCAGTTGGGAAACTCCTGGAGATTTGGGGATGGCAGGGTTTGGGGAGGTACTCCAGTGGGACATAATGCCAGAGTCTATCTTCCAAAGCAGGCATTTTCTCCAGGGGAGCTGATCTCCATAGCCTGGAGATCAGTTGTCATTCTGGGAGATCTTCAGACCCCACCTGGAGGTTGGTAACCCTACTCCCCGCTTGCAACTATGGAGATAAGAATCAGGATTACAAGAGAAGGCCACTTCAGGCACCTTTAATTAATATGATGCTTTTCTCCTCAGCGGTGACCCAAGGTGGCTTACATTGTTTTCCCTTCCTCCATTTTATCCTTATAACCCTATGAGGTAGGTTAGACTGAGAGAGTTTGTCTGGCCCAAGGTCACCCAGCAAGTTTCCATAGCTGAGTGGGGATTCGAACCCAGGACTCCCAGATTCTAGTCCAGTACACTAATGGCTACACATCACTGCCAAAGAATCAATAAGATAAAGCTTTTAAGTGCTTTGAAATTAAAGAATAATAATAATAATAATAATAATAATAATAATAATGCCATTGCAATCAGTCTTTGCACTAGTAATAGGGCTGCAGGGTACATGAAAAGTCCTTGGTGACAACCCTCGGCCACTTTCCTCTGGCAACACGGTGAGCCACTTGGCGAGGCCAAAGTTCCAACACTTTTGACAGGGATTAGAATGGCAAAGACAGGAAAAGAATTTTGACAGGGAAAGACATACAGCTGCAAGGCCAGGCCTGAATTTCTGGCACACTTCATTTCAGCAAACTTACAGTGTTCAACTTCGCCCACCATGGATTAAACTGTGCCTCATCGCTGTGTCGGAACACAAGCTGAAACAGAGCTGAATTGCCGCCGACTACAATTGCTTTCAAGGGAACATCTGCTCTGGAATTCTTTTTGAGAGCCTTTCCTCCTCCCACTGTACTTGTCATCTCCTCCTGCTTCTAAGCTTTCCTGATGACACACACAAAATCCATAGCAACAGCCTACTGGAAGTAGTCAGAACGTTGAACGAAGAAGGGAGAAACCTGCGTTCAAATCCCTCATCTGCCATACAGTGTGCCAGAACGCCAGGCTCTCTCTCTCTCTCTCAGCCTAGCCTACCTCATAGGCCTGTTGTAATGACAAAATGGGAGGTAGGGCCTCGTGTCTACTGCCCTCAGCTCTTCAGAGAAAAGGCAGGATTAACACAAATTAAAATCACAAATTGTGATGTCAGAGAGCCTTTTCTTTCCCAGCCTCAGACTGTGGAGTCATCTGCCCCCAAAAAGCCACTGGATGAGCGAAGAGCAAATCTTTTTATTCCGATTGATTCCAGACAACCAGAACCACAACAACTTATCAGTTTTACTGTGTTGTATTTTCTCAGCCAGATTCAAGCCAAAGCTCCCTTTGTCAGATAGGGGTCCTGCATCTGACGAAGGGAGCTCGGCCTCTTGAAAGCTCCCATCCCGGAAATCTGGTTGATCTCTCAGGCGCGGTTGGACTTGAATCTAGCTCTTCTGCTGCTGCAGATTTTATGATTATTTCTTTGATTACAACACATGGCTGTTCGCTGCCTCAGGAATAGTTTATTAAAAAGCAGGTTAAAAATATCCTGCCCAAAATGAAACCGGGGCCCAACAAAGCACTTTTAAGTCCAGCCCGGAGCGAAGCTTTTCAGCTGGTGCTGTAGTTTGTATAATCCAGATTTACTCAAACATGTTTTTGCCTGGTCTTCTTTTTGGCTATGTGGGTTTTTATTTTTTATTTATTATAACATTTTTATCTTGCTTTTCCTCATGGTTCAAGGCCGCTTACAATAGTAGTTAAAAAACAAAATTCCAGTAAAACCCAGAATAAAATAACCCCCCAAATCACTTCTGCTTTCCCCCTTAAAAGATGCCTACTATTCAAACGCCCCCTCCTCAACAGCTCTGGCAAACAGGCAGGCCTCCCAGGATTCCCTGTAGACTTTCAAGGAGGGGGTCCCTCTCATCTCTTCAGGGAGGCCATTCTACAGAGCAGGAGCCACGATGGAAAAGGCCCCGGCTCTGGAGAACGATGCCAGATGGGCCACTCTAAGCACTGGGATAGCCAACAGATGGGACACATGGAAGGAGATGGTCCTTCAAATGTGTGGGGCCCAGGTAACTAAAGGCTTTGAATTGAACTCAGAAACAGACTGGCAGCCAAGGTAGCTGTCGCACGGCCATACACATCAGGCTGTATGATGTGATTTACAGGTATGCCTCCCTCCAAGTTTCCAGCTCTGTTGTCAGTGTGATGAGCTTGAAAATAAAGCCTACTGAAATATCAGGATTGGGGGTATAGCTTCAGAGTCCCGAATATTTCTCCCTTCCCACGATTAGCAAAACTGGGATACTGAGAAAGCACGTTGCTATGGCGGCTTCTGGGTTTCCAGAGGGGGGCAGCTACAGACAGGTATGTTTGGGGTCTCTCACTCACAGGAGTACAGAAATCGTTGAAGATTGAATTAAAGATCTTATAATTTTATACGTGTGTAGTCCAAGGACCAAAGCAGATGTTACATGAAAACTATGTTTACAGGCTCCTCTGTGTTTTTCAACAGCTCAAGCAGGCACTGTAGACCGCAAAAGGGCTTCTTGGGGAAAGGGGCTGTTAATTTTTCCCCGTGCCTCTTCAATTCCGTATCTTCAGCATAGGGTTCCCAGCCCTCAGGTCCTAGTAGGGGTTCCCCCACTCTGGGGGGCTCTGATCTGTGCTTAGCCAGTTGGTTGGCAGGCAGGCAAACCCCCCCCCCCAAAACAGGAATGTCCCCACGTGACACCCCCGACATGACGACATCTGGAAGTGACATCATGGTGTCACCAACCTCAGGGGTGATGCTCTAGTTTTTGGGCAAACTCTACAGTTTTGAAGGCAAAAAACCCATAGAGTATTACCCCCTCCCCGATGGTGGCGACGTGATGACGTCACTTCCGGGAGCCCTGCTTCAGCACCATATCTGCAATTGCCCCTGACCTCGATGGCCCCGGCTGGCCTATCTCGTCAGAACTGGAAAGCTAAGCAGAATTGGCCCTGGTTAGTACTTGCATGGGAGAACACCAAGGAAGTCCAGGGTTGTGACGCAGAGGCAGGCAACAGCAAACCACCTCTGAACATCTCTTGCCTGGAAAACCCCACGGGGTCACCATAAGTCAGCTGTAGCTTGAGGGCACTGCCCACCACCACCAGATCTCCACTTACCACTCTGTCTCCCTGTGGGGTGGGAGGCTTGCCCTTGTCTTTTCCTCCACCCAGAACTGGAGCATCAGAGGAGTGTTCTAAGTCCCCTCTGTGGCATGGGAGGAAACAGCAATATACTCTCTCACCTAGCAGCCCTTCCACAATCCTGAAAACAGATATCTGGGAAGGTGAATAACTTCTTTAAAACTGTGGGGGGCATTACCTCTGTTTTGGCCCCAGACTAGCAATGGGCATGAACTGCATTTCTGCAGTTTGGTTCGTGGTCAAAAGGGAACCATTTAAACCCCTGCAAACAGGAGCCATTTAAACCTGCTTTCTGCTCTTCATGAACTGCCACAAACTGCCTTAAAATTTGTGGAAGTTCATGGCAGCTCTTCAGTTTGTGAACATTGCTTCGTGAACCGCAAACCAGCCAAAATTCATGATAATCTTGAGTTTGTGAGCTGGTTCGTATCCTTCCCTATCCCAGATGCCCTAATAATTTTTTAAAAGTCAGAAACCCTTTGAAAACAATAGGAGGAGGGAAACCCCAAATGGTTAAAGAATTTCTGGGTCTCCAGAAAGCTGAGAATCGGCAAATACATAGACCCTTGCCCTTATAATGTGCACAACTTTCTCCTAGGAATTGGGAGGGGGGAAATGTGTCCCAACTTACAAACAACCCAGAAAGCTGAAAATGCAATAGCGACATAGTTTTGATTCCTGGTCAAGTCTGAAAGTGGGACATGTTTACATCTCAACAGACAGAAATCTGAAGTGTAAAGTTTCTCTCATAATAACAGATAGCAATGCAGAACACAGTAAATCCAGTTAAACATGTGACAAAATACTGGTGTCCGGCTGCCTCTTCAGGTTTGGGATTAGAGGAGGGGACACTTTGGTCTGGACCATGTTTTCAGTGATGTTTTCAACATAAACTGACATGTACTCCTTGGATTACTCAACTTCGTATCTTATATTGTAACACCACTTTTTTGCCTCTACTCTTCTGTTTGTTTGTCTGTGCGTGTGTGTCATCGATACTTCATGCACCTGATGAAGTGGACCATGGATCCTGAAAGTCTATACCTAATAAATCTGTATGACTTTAAGGTCCCACGAGATTCTTTATTATTGTATATTGTATAACTAGTGTACTTTGTCCACCAACTGGACATCCAAATAGTATCCGTGTACTAGATAGACAGATCTATGGCTGTGAGACAGATGCAAAATACAGAGTCAGTAGTGCCTCAGTGCAACCCTGGTGTGTGGACAATCTTGTGGTTGATTCCAGGCATCTCCGTTTAAGAGGATGTCAGACAGACAGGCTGAGGAAAGTTGTCCCTGCGAAATGGCAGAGTGGCAATGCCAGCTAATGACCAAACAAGTCAGCCAGCCATGCTGCTGGTCTCCTTCAGACCCTGCACACAAATGCTTCAGGAATGTCAAGGGCCCACTTCGGGGTTTGCAGCTCCGCAATGAACTCGCCAAAGCAGTAGCACCATTTGCAAGGTGCACCATTTGCAAGGTGGGGCCACCAAAATTGTGCAAATGAGCCCAGTCACAAAAATGGTCCACACAGAGAGGCAGATGACAAAGTGAGCTTTCACTCACAAAAGCTTCTATCTTTGAGGCTACTGGACTCAAGTCTGGTTCTGTGCAGTGGTGCCAGTTTCTACAAACAGCACCTCTACAGCATTTACTGGATCAGGAGTCAGAAAGACTGTACTCAATCCTTTAAAAACCCCACTCTGAGCGGACTCTTTATTCTGAGCACAGACGGAGGTCTTAGACCGCCTGTTCTTGCTTCTGGCCCACTCCAGCCCTGACACGGTTATTTAAGAAGAGAGAGACTTTTCATGTGCAAGGGGATACTATTGCTTTAAACTTTTCCATGATCACCAGACATAATTCTGGACTCAAAAAGAAAAATCACACATGCTCAGACCATCAAAATATGCCAAGATAAATATTTATTAACAACACAGCAGGAATTACAGATCACAAAAGAAGATGATATACAGGAGCTCAAAGGGAGTCATTAGAATCAAAGCATGCAGGTCAGTCTTTGCAGAAGAAAGATATCAAAGCAGATTTTAAAAGGCACATTCACACAGGAAATGTCAAGTTGAAATAAGATTATTTGGGGGGGGGGGGGGAATAAGACAGGCAAAAGGGAAAAATTCCTGTCCTGATTTTTTATTCCAGTTTACAAAGAATTTTGCAGTAACGCCAATGGAAAGGAAAGTTCTACACACTTGCAAGTTCAGCAGACCAGGTAACTTCTTTTTGACCGTTCTCGTAAAGGAGGGGGCACTCCTGCTGCAATACTTGGGTCAATGGAGACAAATCAGAGGGGAAAAGATAGGGGGGGGGGAATCATCCCGGGACCCAAATGAATCAGCTGAGAGAAGCATGAAGGAAACGGTTGAGCTTTGGCAGATAAAAAGCAGTAGCAGCCTGGTTGAAAACATGGCAGCAAGTGCTTGAAGGGTTAAAAGTTAAAGGGAAATCAAACCAATCCACCAAAGCCACATGGATTAGTGCTGGCTGTGTTGCAAAGTTTAAAGAGACAGTATCCCCTCGAAAGGGCTTGGAAAGGAAGTCTCTCCCTATTCCCCATCTTGCCCTGAAGTGTTAAGGCAATTTTGATTGAGTAGCAGCCAGTTTTAACATCCTGCCCTCCCTTCGGCCAAATATCCATACCTTCTTATCCCTGTAACTCACCTCCTCCTCCCATTGAGAAAGGAATACAAGCTCTCTTTTTAGTTACTGGAAGGTTCAGACAAAGTCAGTCCAATACGCTCAAATTCTTGACTTAGGAACATCACTTACGGAGCCCCTCCAAAGACAACATAAAAGAAATTCCAAAGGCAGATCAGCCATTTCTCCTAAAACAAGGAATAGAAAAAGGGAGACTGTCCCATTCTTAACATTTCAGTTTACATGTGAGGGGGGCAGGAGGAGAGAGAACTCATTGAAACAGATGAAACTCAAGAAGTTCAGACAACGCTTGAACATCGATTCGGAGCTGGCAATGTTTCAAACAATTATACACACACAAAACGCCACAGCATAAAAAAGTTGATTTTAACAAATAAAGAGTTCAGACAAGGAGGGAAAAAAGAAGAATCTTTTGGGCCACAACAGCTTTAACACATCCTGTCCCTTAACTACATTTGGGATGGGGAATCAGCACAGCTTCTAGGCACTCTTAGCACAACTTCACCTTGTCTCCCGACTCCCCTGTGACCACAACCGGTTCATCATCATGGCTGCACAAAACCCTGGCAAGAGTGGTAACATTTCTAGATCCTGATTGGGAGAGCATGAACCGTGGTTCACAAGTAGGCTGCACACCAGTTATCCACAGTGTAGTGCAATGCCCTCTAATGCCCCAGCAAACCCATCAGAGCTGCTGCCCAACTGACCAGAAGAGATATTAGGGCATCACTCAAGAGGCATATTGCAGGAGTGGGGTCAGTTACAGAGCTGAGGGGGAGTCGAACACGTGGCCTGGCTACTGGAAGAAGGAGCCCAGTAGCTTTAGATTGCTGCCACTTCCCCGTCGTGCGGCTAAGAAACAGCAGGAAGGGAGCCCAAAGACTCTGGTGAAGGGAACATCCTTGGGGGCTGAGAAGGTAGCCAGAGAGATGCAGAGGGCACAGAGGTGAGCAAACACCCATATTCAGCAGTTTGGACTGGCCAGTGGGGAGATGAGCACACCTTCCTCTGAGGAGGCTGACTGTCATTCAACCAGGATTGGGACTGTGTTCTCCAGGCCCCTGTACAGCCCTGGTGTGTGGGGTGTGTGTTCTCACATGCTAATGCCAACCGCAGCTTGGCTCTTGACCAGCACTTCAAAATAGGGCTTGAAACTGGTTAAAAGTCTTGGGTTAGGAGTGACAGGCACTGATTTTCGGTGCAGCTGTTAAGTATGAACTATGGTTGAAAGTGGTGAGAGTTCATGTGCAGAGGCCGAGGGAAGAAAGGAAGCTACTCTGCAGAGAACCCTTTAAGAATGCTGATCCCGTAACTGTGATTAAAAGACAGGAGGCATTAATCGCTGAACAAGCCCTTTGAAAAATACTTTACACTTGGCACATCAGAAAGTAAGTGAAGATCTCGATTCACATTTTGAGGGGGGAAACTAATAATAGTAATTACACTTCAAAGATCAGAATATTTAACATTAAACTCATAATCTATTTAAGCAGCCTTCGGTACCCAGAGCTCACCTCTTGATGCATCAAATGGCAACTGGCAACCTTTGAATTGCAACGGACAGATGCCAAACTCATCTCTTGGAAACAAGCGACACAAAGCTCAAGCTACCACCAAGGAAGAGTAGAAAAATAGTAGGAAAAAAGTGCTTTGGAAACAAAAAGACCCCAAAAGTCAGAAGTAAAAACTTTTGAGAACACACATTTCAGTTACCAGAAAACTGAACCATCCACTAAGATCTTGGAACCCACACCAATATGCATTTTAGCATAGAAAAAAAAGGAATTCTTCACCAAGAAGAATTATTCCTGATATTTTGCACCCTGTTAAGAGTAATTCTCCACATCTAAAGCCATAAATGGAACTTTTCCCTGTTCCCACTTCAAAATATACAATACTGTAATTTGCTTTCTCCGCTCAAGATACAGTAAAAGAAACAGCTAATGAAGAAATCAATAACATTGTGCAGCAACAGCTCCCTGCCACAAACACAAAAGCTGCGCAATACTTAAAAAAAAAAAAAGAATACTGTAGTTTCCCCATCTTTTTTGAAAGGCCACAAAACATTTGATTCAATGCTTTCTCCTCTCTATGTACAGATCAGGCGGAGAAAAAAACAACAAACAAAAACAGGACACTTGTGAAGTTTTAAGAAGCTGCAACCAGGTGGGAGATGACTGGCTCAGAGGCTTTGACACATTAATCCCATGCAGGAAATTAAAGAGAGAAGAATCCCAATTAAAATTAAATACTATTTCCTTGTTTTCATTTCAAGACAGAAAAACCCCCTTGCTAATACATAAAAACCTACTAACTTCTAACGCACTTCCAGTCCAGAGGTCAACTCAGAATAGCACAACCCAAGTATGTTCCATCCACTATACAATCCTTCTGTGGCCGACTCTCTGCTAGGAGCCTCTGCGTGGGAAAGATCCCATGCCAGAACCATGTGGGCAAGGCCAATAAAGAGAATCCCATGGGCGGGAAGTCAGGACTAGGCAACTGCCCCTCCACAAGCGGCTCTTGTTCAGGGAGCCTGCCCTGGGAAAGAGGCTTCCCAGCCACCAGCAGCTCCTATGAATATTCTGCAGGGTTAATTTGGATGCTGCATTTCCAGACAACCATGTCCATCATTTGTGCACTGAGACCGGCATGTTCTGTAACATTAGAAAGGCTGCACTGGTGTACATCTTGATGCTAATGAACACCACTGGGAACCTTTTGTGGGGACTGCATACTGGGTTGAAAATGTACACCTGGGCACAACCGTTCTGTCTTGCAAAACAAACATCTCCATACACAAATGGGCACTTGTTTGCATAGGCGTCAACTACCGGGGGGGGGGGGGCTCAGGGGCTGGGGCCACCCCTGAAATTTCCGGGGGGGGGGACTGAGCCCCCCGGTAAAACGGGGCGCCCGCCGCCGCGCCTCCCTGCCGCCGCGCCTTCCTTGCCGCTGCCGCGACCCTTCCCCCCTGCCCGACTCCCTTGCACTCCCTCCCTCCCAGGAGCCATCGGAGCACGTACTCAGCGTAATGGCATCACCCAGAAGTGACGTCATCATGCCGGGCATGTTGACGGGGCGACACTCTAGCAATCGCCCTGAAACTCTATGGCACCATAGAGTTCCAGGGCAATTGCCAGAGCATCGCCCTGGCAACGTGCCCGCCGTGATGACGTCACTTCCGGGTGACGCCATTACGCTGGGCACATTGCCCTGATGGCCCCAGGAGTGCAGGGGAGCCGGGCGGGGAGGGGGAGAGAGGCTCGCTGCGGGGGGGACATCCTCCCAGCACGCACACTTGCAAGAGCCCCCCCCCCGACACCCCTGCTTGTTTGTACAAAACGAAGAGATGTTGGCTGGGTGTTCTTCACACTAACCGCAGTTTGGGGCTGTGCTTCCAGAGCTGTGCTTCCATTTGTTTCTTTTCAGAAGACACAGCCAAGCACTCAGGAGTCACCCACATCTGACGATCTGTGCAATTATCATGCGAAAGCCACAATACTCAAGATTATTGCAGTGCAAAGACGGCACACGAGGCAGAATTTCAGAAAGGGATACAGGACCAGTGAGAGTGCAACACTGCTCCCAGCAAACACTCAGTACGGGTGTCAGCTGCACACAACCCCCTCCACAGTTAAGCGATTACCTCAACGCTGACATTAACTGCAGATAAAGTCAGCTCGCATTTCAGTGCAGCTGACATTTAGTACCATTTCCTTGCGTACCTAGTGGAGCTGAAGTCTCTCTCAACTGCAGGTTAAGGCAGGAGGACAGAACTTCCTCCCAAAGGGAGAACGTGCAAACCCAACCTCACAGCCGAGATGCAGAGGGAGCTTTACATCTGCACTGGCTCTTGGTCCTCCAGAGACCTTTATCAGTCATCGCGGTTTCACAGCTATTCCAAAAGGGATGAGCTTTCCAAGAACAGACCACAGCCTTTCTTTAGAAAAACAAACAACCCTCCACATGGCAGAAGCTCGCCAAAGCTAACTTGCAAGATCGTTAGGCTAAACCCTAGAAGGAACAGGCAGCCTCTTCTTAGTAGCGGTTTATTTCCCACACCCTTGGGGCACCCTAAGCACTGGCAGAATACCTCCCCTATAAAGTGGGGGTGCTAAAAGGCCATCAGTAATACCAAGTACCGCAGGGTCTGAAGTCCAAACAATCCCACCCAAAAACTACATAAGACAACGAAAAAGTCAGGTGTAATACTGCTCGGTTCAGGGGTTACCAGCTAGCTAAGAATACAGGTTCAAAAGCCTTCTCCTGCAGGAGGACCGGCATGTAATACTGAAATTCAGCTTGAGGAATAACACTTTGAGACGCGTCTATTGCTTTTGCTACCAGAGCAATCTAACTAGTTCCTCACCTGCTGCCGGCGGATGCTGGCCGCTAACGGTTGGTAAATCCAATGAGCTATCAGACATGACATGCTTAAGGTCTCCTCCCACGTCCGCCAGTTTCATGTCGAACTGGGCAGAGAGGGCATCTTCAGAGTCTTCCTTGCCCACGCTGCTGCCCCCGATGGACGGAAGGTCCAAAGACTTGACGGAGGCAGAGTCCTCTTTGGCGTGCTTGAAGGCTGCCAGTTTGTCAACCAGGGATTTGTCAGAACTGGAGGAAAACCTGTTGGCATGGAAGTCGGCAAAGTCGTCTTCACTCTTTGCGGATGAAGGGGTGTGGTCCTTTGCTTCTTCAAAACCTAGCCCAGAGCCATCCAGAGAGAGCTGTTTGAAGATGTCATACTTTGTGGGAGCAGCTGAGGAGGGAGGGCTCTGCCCACTCTTTGCCGTCGGAGGAACAGGGCTGGCATCCGGCCTTAAAGCGCCGGATTTTTCACCTGGCTTCTGCTCTGCGCAGCTGGCATTGTTGTTGAAAGCCATGAAATCTGCAAATTCATCCTGAGTGTGGGCTGGGGGACAACTTGATAGACCCCCAAAAAGGTTGAAGTCAGCAAAGTCGTTGGCTAAGATGGAGCTATTGCTGGGCACTGGCAAAGTGGTGGCGGTGGAGGATGTTGGGGGCAGTGGCACAGGGAAAGACGCTGGTTTCAGTGAATTGTAAGAGACTGGAAACGGAAGAGACCTGTTCTCTCCAGCAGAGGCTGAGGAAAACAGACTCAAGTCAGCCAGATTCAGAGAAGGTTTTGCTTGTCGTTGCTGCTTTGATTGTGCAGGTAGAGAGGAGAAAGGTGCAGGAAACAATTTATCTTTTGTAGGTGGGTCTAGTGGTGAGATGCTGTCGGCGGTTTTGAAATCTGTGAAGCCATCATCCGCCCCAGCAGATTTGAATTCTGCAAAGCTCTCTCCTGAAGGGCAGAGAGAGAAAAGAAGAGAAGTGTCAGGAAGATTTTTTTGAGGATGACACTCTTTCAAAAAACAAATATGCTGATTCACAGAAATACCAAAAATGGTCTCAAGTGTATTAATTTGATTTGCTGTCCATCCCACCTCTTGCCCAATTTTCAAGTCAAGTATTTTTTTAAAGTAGGAAGACATCCAGCAGTCGAAGTCAAGCACTTCTAAATTCCATCGTATTCAGTGGGCGAGACTTAAGCATGTACTTACATTTCCCATTAAAAACAGAGTAACCCGAATGCCCAGTTTTACAGAGGCATCACCTTGTACAAATGAAAGTTAACTTCCTGTACTGGAGACAATTTAACTTCCCTATGCAAACAGAAACAAATTCAGTTGCAGAAGACCTTTGCTGTACACAGTTGGCTGCTCTAGCTGCACTTGGGGGAATCCCAAAATAAATGTAAGTATTGGGGAGCCAGCCCCTGTAAGAGTAAAGCAATGTATTGTCTATATTCCTAATCTTCTCTCCACATCGCAGCTCCCTGACACCCCTTGTGGTCTATTACCTGATATTTCCCCCAGTCTGATTTTGTTTATCAGTATGTTTTAAGACTTTGCAAAACAGGACATTTTTGTATTTGTAATTCCCACAAAGCCATTATTTCACAATTTGTCTGCTGCTTCAGAACTATAGTATAAAGCGGCATTAGAGTGCTGCATATAGAGAAATACTGGTCCAAGACACGGTCCATTTATTTCAGATGGTTAAAAACTACATGCAGGGAGTATCACGTGGTGTTTCTCTGTAGTTTTATCTCTAGAACTTGAGAATGGACGCCCAGTTCAGCACCCTGAGAATCTGTTGGGTTTTTCTCTCTCTCTCTCTCTCTTTAAAAAAGCAAGCTTCTATTTTAGGGTAGCAAAATGCAGGGCAATGTCCTAAAAGCAAAAAAAAAAGTGGAGCTTCAATGCCTGGAACACGCCTGGCCAGTGCTCCCTCTAAGCTGAGTCGGTGTGAGCTAGCTCACAGTTCTTTAGCCTCTGGCTCACACATTTTTGTCTTGGCTCAGGGAGGATAGCTCCAGAGCAGACTAATTTATGCAGCAGCTGAACTGCTCACTCACAACTTTAATGCCAGCAGCTCACAGAGTAGAATTTTTGCTCACAAGACTCCACAGCTTAGAGGGAGCATTGCTCCTGGCTTGCTGCTTCTGGTACCTAAAATTATACAGAATAGATCAGATGAAGAATTTAGGTTACTACAGAGATATGTTGTTGATTTACTTGTTTGAAACACAGCAGTGTAGAATACAGGACACCTCTAAAAGGAATAGTACTTTGGGGAACACAATCCAGCATAGAATGACCCCCTCCAGGTGTATTTTTATTTACTTATTTATTTCTTGAGATTTATATCCTGCCCTCCCTGCCATACGCCATATTTTGAATGTTTTCAGCTTTTTCTGCAAACCTGGAAGGTCGCCCAAGTCTGCAGAACGACCTGTTTTTAGCCAATGCATGCCCCACCCACAGATGAACCTGCATATGGTTATTAGTTATATAGTTACATGATCCCCACCCCCAGGGAGGTCCAGCTGTCCTCAACTAGGGCTAGGGCCTTCTCGGTCCTGGCTCTGACCTGATGGGACTCTCTGGCAAATGACATCAGGGCCCTGTGGGACCGGAACCAACTCTGCAGGGCCTGCAAGGCAGAGAGGTTCCTCCAGGGTTTTGGTTAAGGAAAGCAACAGTTAACACTGGCACCCTCTTTTTCTTCTTACGAACCCCATGCGCCCTTCCTTGCCCTGCAGCGTAGCCGGCAAAAGGGATCATATCACCATCTTGGATTGGTTTATCTATTGGTTACCGTAATTTCATATTGAGTATATTTATAATTGCTTTTAAGGTTGTAAATCGCTCACAGCCTGCTAGCAGGCTGGGCGATAAGTTGAAATTATTACTACTACTACTACTGCTGCTGCTACTACTACTACCACTACTATTACTATTGATGCATGCTGCAGTTTCTCAGGAACACAGGAATGCTACTTAATCTGCTTCTCAGCACAGAATTTAGATTCCCAGGAATCAAAGTGGTAATCTTTAAAAAAGCCAAGCTGCTAGTGCTCATGGCTCCCAGGATATGCATGAAACGTTTCAGAAATGCCTTCTGCGGAACGACCAAGTGACGCTTGCAGTAGTAGAGAGCAGGTAATACAGTGTTCTGCATAAATCCGTGTACTTCTCTGGGAGTAGGAAAAAATAACGACCAGTGTGATGGTAGCAAGATGCTCAGCCAAGCGGCTGCCTAAAGCATCAAATACCAGTGATCCAATGAAGGTTAAGTGATTGGTTCTATTAACGTCACCATTTTATCCTTTCTTCCTCTGAGGCACTCAGAGCGTACGTGAGTCTTTCCTTCCAAGCGTTTTATGCTCATCATAATCCTGTAAAGTCGGGTGTGTGGGGGTGAGACTGGCCCAACGTCACCCGAGTAGGATCAGACACTCTGCCCTCTGCCCCACGCTGCCCCTCGAGTGATCATGTTAAACAGATGCCCATAATATGGCCACATTTCGTCTCAGCCCAACAGCAGAGAAGGATTTACACAGAAGCAAGCAAGCTGGATGAGGAGGGGGGAGGACAAGGGGAGGGGTCAGCTGCTGTCACTGTTTTAAATGTGGATATAATTTTTTTTAACAAAACCCTTGATCGTACATATTTAATGCTCTCCATCTTCAATAGCATTTTAATGATCTCTGGTTAAACAATTCAGTTTGCCTATAACACAAAACCAGAACAATTATGATTTAAGAACTGATGCTTTTTTTTTTTTTAAAAAAAAGAAATTTATGCTGGCAGCAGAATAATCGGAAATTTTTCTTTCTTAACAAGAACATCAGCATGGTCCAGTGGGTTAAGGGCGCTACACTAGGATCAGGGACCCCGCCCCCCATTTGAATGCTCACTCTGCCATGAAGCTTACTACGGTTGCAAATCTAAGAACGCTTTCCTAAAAGTAAGCCCCACTGAATAAAAAGAGACAGACATCTGAGTAGACCTGCTCAGGGCCGCTCCCTAAATGAGTTTGGGCCAGTAATGGCCCTTCAGCCCAACCTGCCTCGCAGGATGGTTCTGAGGATGAAATGGAGAACGGGAGAGCCACATCCGTTGGCAGTGAGCGCCTTGGAAGGTGGCTGGGATTTAAAAAATCAGACAGGCAGACGGATAACCAGGATACTTGGACCAACGCAGAAGTTGATGGCTTGGCGGAGCAGGGCTGTACGTGTCTTCGATCCCCCAGAAATTTCTGCTGGCAGAAAAGAATTCTGTTGGGGAGTGGGGCTTAACTGCTTCTTCCCAGTCCACTTCTGAATGCCCCGTGAAATGATACCCATGAAGGGCAGGGGAACCCCCTGAAGAACAGGAGGGGGAAATCAGAGAAGACTGTGTCCCCTTCTTTCCAAGTGTGGAAACCCTCCACCGGATCCAATCCAAATATTCCAGCGAGGAAATGTCAAATATGCACTCCGTGGGAGAAACCAGTGTGGTGCGGTGCTGTCCTTTTCCTTGGTTCAAGGAGACCTGGGTGTGCATGAATTCCCACTTTAGCCAAGGTCATCCAGTCTGGTTTCTAGCCTTCATTCCCTCACAGCCTAACCAACCCTCAACACTGAACCAAAGCTGTACCAAGCCTTTTATTCCATGACCTGAATGCTTCATTTCTTCCTTACTAGAGATTTTGGGTACCAACCCCCAAACATCTGTAAGGAGAGGATTACTGCCTAGACATTCAGCCTATCCCAGAAATATGTTGTGCCGGGACCTAATGGTTGAATGGGCAGCATGTGTCAATGCTTCTGTTTCAAAAGGTTTGTTTCCAGCTACTTGCCTAAGATAAAGAGGTGGCCTACAAAATGTCTTTAATTGCTGTTGCTGCTTAAAAAAATTCAATATGGATTTGTCTCCAGTCGAGAGCTGTTCCTTGCACGGGCAACTGCCTGATCTGAGAGCTGTGCGTTAAACCTGCAAGTGGACACTTGTGCTTTCTCCATTTTTTATGTCAAATTGATTCTTATTTTGTAATTCACTGTTACCATCTTTCAAACAACTCTATGGCCTAGCGGTTACAAAACAGTAAGCATGACAGGAATTGCTTTCTCTCATTATCTGTTGAAATTGGACAGGTGAAAATACCTGTTAACATCGTGATTAACCCATTCACCAGCTTGATGTATTTAGAAAGAAGCTGCTGTTAAAAATGTGCACCTTTGTTATTTCAAAAGTGCAGAGATTCAAAACACATATGCAGGCTGCCTTATACCAGTCTCTCTCAGTGTGTTCAGCAGGGACTGGCAGCGGCTGTTCAGGACCACGGGCAGGGGGAAGTCTTTCCTGTCATCCACGACCTGAGACCTTTAACTCCCACCCCCCCACCTCTTAGACAAAAAGTCTGTACTGCTTCATAGCCAGGCAGGCTGTGGGTCTATCTGGCCTTACTCTTTACAGGCCGGCAGCAGCTTCCCAGGACCTGAAGCAGACAGAAGGCCTTCCCTACTCACATCCCTGTAGCTGGAGACTAAACCTGGGGCCCTCTGCATGAAAAGCGCCCCTGTTCTGGAACGAAGCCACAGCTCCACGTACAACAAAAACTCCCTCTGTCTCCGCAAGCACCCTTCCCTCACGTGGCCACCACCAAAATCAAGTCAGTTTCACAAACTCTATGGCAAGTAACAGGCCCCTAGCCCAGATTGTTTGTTTTTTGTTTGTTTGTTTGGGGGGGCATTTAAATTTTTAAGGCAGTTAATGTTACAGTTAATTAAATGAATCCGAATGCTTGTCTTTCAAGGAGGAGGTTCCAAGCCAGTTTCTAGCCCTTCCTTTCAAGGGACAGGACAGGGAGCATGTCAGCTCCTAGGAAAAAACAGCTCAGAGGGCATTTAATTGCCTTCAGAAGGCAAATTAATTTGCACGTTTCCCAAAGGCTCATGGGAATGCTTTTGAAAGACTCGCCATGACCTAAGCAGTGTACAGCAGGACAGGGCTAGCAGAAAAGGGATGTATTGAAGGTGCCACACTTGAGAGCCCATCTAAGCTTTCTTTCCCCATGGAAGGGAACTCAAAAGGCACGGGAATGCCTTCTGAAGGCAATTAAATGCCCTCGGAGCTGTCTTCCCCCAGGTCCCATGATGCCCCCGCCCAATTCCACAGTGGGAGTGAGAGGGAAGCCTGAGGGCAAGCTATGGTGCTCTCAGTGCAGGGGCCTCTCCTCAAAAATAAGGTTTCTGGCATGGCTATTTGTGGGGTGGGGCTTTTCTTTAAGGGGGCAGGGCCCCCAAATGCCCCACTGTAGCTGTGGGCCTGGCAAGTACACAAAAACAGCCAGTCACTGTTTCAGGAGGATTTAAGCTGTAACACGACAATTGATGGCATACTGAACACAACTCCAACTTTGGTGGATTAGATTATCCTTTGAAGCAGTCTGTGAAACTGACGTTCCCCAAAACCAAGGCACGGCACAGCAAACTTGACTTACTGATGGACTGCACGCTTTTCCATTAGAAATGCAAGCTGGTGAGGGAGTTAAAAACGACAAGATGGGCAATTCAAAAACCATTTTCTCTTTCTGGTAGTCAGTGGAAACAGAGGAAGCGTTTGTTTTCTGCTCTTCTGGGCAATGCTCCCTCTAAGGAGTGGAGTCTTGTGAGCACAAATTCTACTTTGCGAGCTACTGGAATTAAAATTGTGAGCGAGCGATTTGGCTACTGAATAAATTAGTTTGCTCTGGAGCCATCCTTCCTGAGCTAAGACAAAAGTGTATGAGCCGGAGGCTAAAAAACTGTGAGCTAGCTCACACTACTCTGCTTAGAGGGAACACTGCTTCTGGGCAAGCCAAGTATTGCCTGCCAAGCACCTTTTCTCAAGTTCATTTCTGCTGCGGTTTTTCTGTGTGAGGAGGCAGTGGGGCACCATGGCTAGGAGAACAAGCTGCTTCAACTGTGGCTTCCGTTACAAACTCACTGAGCGGCCTTTTGTGAGCCGCAGTCTCCCCTCTGCCACAACATGGGGATTGTCTGCTTTCCCTTACAGGGCTGTTGTAACAAGAAGAGAATCTTTTGGAACACTGAAAGGGTTCAATATTATCCTCATTTCCTCCCTGTTACAGCTATGTCTATCCCCCAGTCAGCCTGAAGGTTCTTCTTAATCATTTTGCCCTGGGATGCAGGGGTGGAGGGAGATCATCCTGTCCACAAGTTGCTAAGCTGCTTCTTCCAGAAACACAGCCAGCGGTTCGCTCTCTCCCCTTCAGACAGTGGCATAATTCAGACACAATGACAAAACGCAGGCTTGCTGCTACATGGATGAGCAATTAGAGGTTTTCTATGCAGTAAGCCATATTTGATAAGAACAGATACTACACTTGATTTTAGCTTCTCATGTCTGCACTGGTAAATGACAACTTCAAGCCCCAACATAGCCGTGGATACTCATTAGAGAAATGGGCAATTTAATCAAAAGACTAAGGCACCGGATCAGGACCTTTGTCCTGTGGATTTACTTAAAGCAAATCCTATTTGATGGGCCAGAATCCTTGCTCCTGTTTTTTCACAAATAAATAATATGGGAATGATACTTTTTAAAAAATCCGGAAAATGACAGCTTGCCCTTTGCCTTCACACCAGGCCTCCGAACAGGGACTTCTGGAATCCTGGTTTACAGGGCAATCACAAGCCCTAGGGTGCCGGGCCAGACAGGTACAAACGGACAGGCCATGGGCTGCACGGGGAGGAGGGTGCCTGAGAGCCCCAGAGTATCCCCACTTGACTGCAGCTCATTCACGGAGCAGCAAACCATGGTTTCTTGTTTCCTCTCAACCAAATTATGCTATAAAGGAAAGGGAGGGGGGATTGAGGGTAGAAAGCATGTCCCATCTTCAGGCTTTCCTAGGAAACAGATCTTCTTGGACTATGGGTGTGCCAAATCTCAAGTTTCTGGACAGTGTGGGTGGACACAAGTCAGTATCTGAGGAGACTGTGCCGGTTTTTACAGCTCTCGACCAGTGTTCCCTCTAAGCTGAGTTAGTGTGAGCTAGCTCACAGTTTTTTAGCCCCCGGCTCACAGATTTTTGTCTCCACTCAGGAAGGATGGCTCCAGAGTAAACTAATTTATGCAGCAGCCAAATCACTCAGTCACAGTTTTAGTGCCAGTAGCTCAGAAAGTAGAATTTTTGCTCACCAGACTCCACAGCTTAGAGACAACATTGCTCTTGACTGTTATCCAGATTTAGTTATTAGGACTGAGGCGCAAGAGCAGAAGGGTACACCTTCTTTTCTGCCATTTTCTCTACCACAAAGGGTGTCATGGAACCACTACTGTAGAAAATAAAATCACCTACATGTGAAACAGGGACTAGAGGCCAAAGATATGGCTTGTTGTCTCCGATCATTAAATGAATTTCAGACCTCCTGTAACAGTTGACCACCTGTGCCCCTCCTCTGCTCATTCCTAGCCCCCAACCCCCCCCCCCCCCGGAACTTCCAGAGGCTCCTGTACTTTTACTTATTTAACATACCTGCAGGCTGCCTTTCTATCAAAGGGTGCAAGGACTACGCACCATTCTGAAGCTTTGAACAGGGGCATACCACTTATTTTTAAAAATCCTACCCAAAATATATTTCCGTCCCAGTACCTGTGTCAGTGGAATTTTGCCAGCTTGCAGAGAACGCTAAAACAGTCTGACAAACATAACTAAAGGGGGAAGAAATCAAGGATGCACAATTTGGAATGCTTACCTAGAGGTTTACCCTCAGATGGCTGCTCCAGCTCTCGAAAAGCACTGTATTTGTCTCCGTGATCTACTGTGCATGTAATTTAAGACAGAAATTTAGTTACAATAAGGTTAAATTAGACTGCAATCAGAAAAAAAGCGTGGGTTCAAGGGACAAGAAGTACCTATTATCTTGCAGTCTAGACAATTTTGCAATGGTTGTTAGCCAACGTTAGAAGGCATTACCAAACTAGGAACTGTATGGCTTTGGTATCTCATTGTCAGGGAGACATCCCCCACCCCGCAGAACCTAATTTAAGCTCTCCCTACTTTTCCTCCTACAGACAGAGTCCTACCATGAGGTAAAGTGAGGCAACCGTCTGAAGAAGACGACTCTGGTCACCATTAAGGGAAAGACACATAGTCCTGGTCCAAAACCAATCAGAATGCTTTCCCTGGCACAAACCCAGCTGAAACAGAACTGCGCAAGAGGGTGTCTCATAGGGAAGCTCCCTTGCTGCAGGGCTTGCAGAGAAGAACTTCCCTGTGGACTGGGCAGCTAGACAGAACCTTCAGCTCCAGAGGCAGTAGAGCATTGAATGAGGATTGCTGGAAATGAGGAGGCAGCAGTGGTGGGGGACCGCTCTTGCCTTCATAGCATCTTGGTGGATGACCTGGAACCATCTGGCTGGTCTACTGGGGGGGAAGCTAGATGCTGGACGTGACTGGTCTTTGCTCTCAATCAGGAGAACTCTTTTCACAGCCCCGGGCACTAAAGCATTCTGGGAGAGCACTGGCCCTACAGTGTCCTTGTTTCCCAAGCATCGTTTCTGTGCCTCTGGAATCTTTTTGCAAGCGGGCGTCTTCTTTTACACTCCTGGCCTTTGTTGTCCATCCTAACCACCCCCCCCCCCCCCATTCTCTGGGGCAGGGATTGGACTTTTCTTCCTCATGAAAGTTAGCACGATCACACTACAACTACTGGTATCATTACTAACCTGCTGTCACATGGGAAGTAAGAGAATACACTACAAACCAGGAAGCCCAAGGTTCAAATCTCGCCTCAGCCAGGAAGTCCTTAGGCAGCCTTCAACATCACTGTCTTTCAGCCCGAGCCCCCTCCCATTGCAAACATGGGGATAACAAATACTTACCTTGCCTGCCTTGCAGAGCTGCTGTAAGCATGCCAAGATAATGGGCTGGAAGCTGTGGATCTGTTCCGCTAGGGGAGGCAAGATTCTCCAACAGGATGGCAGAAGGAGATGCTCCTTCTGCCAGAGGAAAGCGCCTCTGCTAGTAGAACAGATTCTCAGGATCCAACACCGTATACGGGAAGTGCTTTTGGACAGTTGAAAGCACTGCATGCAAGCACAGCAACAGAAAATTTAACGGCTTGGTGGCTGACTGTCCCAAATAGTTTAGAACAGGGGTCCCCAGCGTAGTGCCCACAGGTGCCATGGTGCCTGCCGATGCCTTTCCTGGTGTACGTTTTTAGAAAGTGGGTGGGGCTTTCACCCAGCAAGGTGTCTGACCGGCCACTGGAGATTTGATTGGCAGTGCCCATTTTTAAAAAGGCTACTTCGGCGGCAGCTGCTACCACAGCACAAGGATCTTCACTGTGCGACTGAAGGGAAGCTGTGGCAGCCATTTTGTGGCTGGCTTCACCTCCTGTGGCAGCCATTTTGCGGCTGTGCCCACCATGCTGCATCAGAATTCCAAAGGTGCCCGCGGGCTCAGAAAGGCTGGGAACCCCTGGTTTAGAATGTGGGTTCTGACAGACACAGAATCAAGATCACAGGAGAGGTTCCCGTGACTGTCCCACCAACCAAAGAAGTTGATCGGGGTACAATGGAACAAACTCCTCAGGAAGATGCCCCTGATGCCCCCTCTTTCAATCTTTAGGAGAGAGGTGAAGAGAGTTTTATTTAGGAATACTTTTGACTAGTTTTTTAATTTACTGACAGTCTTAATTGTGAATTTAAATTGTGGCACTGTATGTATTTTTTGTAACCGTAGTTTTCCTTTACCGTTGTCTGAGTCCCACAAAGTAGGAAGGCGGCTAATGAATGTTTTAAGTAAAAGAGAAAGACAAATTAGACAATGGCTTTTACCTCCAAGTGAAGCCAGGCCCTCAGCAGGCTTGTCAGATGCAATCCCTTTAAAAACAGCGTACTTATCCACAGCAGAAGGCACTTTTGTGCCAGACAGCGGTATCAGCATTGGAGGAGCACTAAGTAAAAGGAGAAGAAAGCGGTCTCAGTGCAAAGTTCTTGATTTGTGGAACCAGCAAATGTGGGCATCAGTTAACCAGAGTCAAATTCTCAAGTAAGATGATGGGAACAAATTGGTAAAACAGAATAAAACTAGACTGGAGCGTGCTTGATGTGAGGCCACTTTGGTGACACTGAGATCACACGCCAATAAAAACTTAGGCAGAGCTACTGCAGTGTTACATGGGCAAGAAAACCAACCTAACCCACTGGCTTTGCACTATGGCTAACTGTAGTATGGGAAGTCCCTAGTTCAAACCTCATTCTCAGCCGCATTCACTAGGAAGGCTTAGGCAAGCCAAGCTCTCTCAGATTCTGGGCACGACACTGGGCTACTGTACAGGGCTGCTGCTAGGATCATTGTTATTATTTATGTGGAGTGCTTTTGAACACTGAAAGAACTATGCAAATATTACTCTTGTGTGAAATCCTAACATTAATGCTTCCTGGGGATATTTTTAGCATAAGGAATTAGGGTGGAAAGAATCCAATTAGATAACCCATCTACTTTTTGTTTTTGTCATTTATGGATATTGTACTCCAAAACTGTCCATTTGGTACGCAGTGTGAAGAACTGGCTGCTATGCCCTCCCCCACAACAATTCTCTCCTTTGCCCCCCCTTTACCACTTAAATAAAACAAGAAAACCTTCATATCGTTGTGCCTTTTAACATTCTTACACTCAAAAAGCCCTCCTTTCTACTTCTCTTTGGCTGCTGCAATGTAGAAGTTTGGCCTCCACACTGCAGCAGTTTCTTGGGGGGGGGGGCATCCACATGGCATCACCCACCTATTCCCGCTTTGGGTCCTCCAGAGATAACTCAGGAGAAAGACGGGCATATAATAAATATTTTAAGTAGTCTAAAAATAAATAAATCATCTACTCCCCTGCTTTTACTATGACCTTTTCCAAATCTGGTTTACTTCCACATGGGGATGTTTTTCTGGGTGGAATGCAGCAGATCCCTGCTTTTTTTGAAAGAGAGAGCGAGCTTCTACACGTACTGAGCTTTTCCCTAGCGTGACTTGTGGGGATCCGGGGATTTCCCCCTTCAGCCAGACCAAAGCCCCTCCTTGGCTCCAACTTAAAGGGGAAACAGTGCAGTGGCCTCAGGGGGAGTCTCTGTGTGAAAGCCCCGCCCACAGCCAATATGGGGAGGGGTGGAGCTTAACACCATCTCCAAAATGGCGGTGTGAAACTTCAGCATTTACTTTTAGCCTTTTAACAGGGGTCCTTTTTCTTTAACTTGGCAGCGACTCAGCTGTGGAGGTTGTGGGGACTGCAGGGGGCCTGGGGAGGGTTCTGCTTTGGTGGGTGCTTCTGCAGCGAGGAAGAAAGGGGTGGGGGAGAGGCACCGCCACACAAATCTATGGGGGGCTTCAAGTATTCACCATATTGATGGGAACCTCAGGCTTTCCATCCTTTCAAGTAAAATGTGTAGGAGGAATCTGCCCGTCTTCTCCTGCCTCGGTTCCAAGATGCATGGGTTCAGGAAGCCACTTACAAAAAGTCAAACACAGAATGCAGCACAGCTGCACAAGCTCTGCTCTTCTGTGTGCAAACTAAGTCCAAAGAACACTCATCCCGTTAATCATAAGAATTTATCCATTAAATCTGTGTATGAATGAAAGCTATCGATCTGAAGTTGCATAATAAGCTTCCGGGTGACGTCTGAATGTGTTGCAGCAGGGGCCATGTGAGAGGAGGCATTCCCTCTCGTTTTCCTGGGAGAAAAACAGGTTGCTTGTCTGTAACAGATGATCTTCGAGTGGCAATCTGTGCATTCACATTTAGGGGTTACAGTGCACCTGCGCTGTCCTGACTGGTGTTGAGAAAGCTCTAGAAGGGATTTTTGCGCTCCGCCCCAGGCATGTGCAGGAACCCCACCGCGCATGCTCAGCAGACAGGGCACGAGGATCCCACCAGTTCTTTCTGACCACTATGCCAAGTAAGTAAGAGAAAAAAACAGGCTGACAGCAGTGGGGAAGGACGGGCGGGCGGTGTGAATGCACAGATGACCACTCAAAGATCATCCGTTACAGGTAAGCAACCTGTTTATCTTCATTGTGGTCTCTGTGCATCACACCTATGGGAGAGTAGAAAGCAGTTAAGGCTCACCTGGAGGAGAGTGCTGGCGGTCAATCAGTGTGCAGCAGAAGACAAAATCAGACAACCCATTCGCGTCCTGTGCTGAGAATGGACATCAAGGGCATAATGTCTGATGAATGTATTAGGTGTTAACCAGGTAGCAACCTTACAGCGAGATCCCCTTGAGGAAGGTTGTGGAAGTAGCCATTGCTCTTGCAGAGTGGGCTTTAAGGCTGTGGAAGTAGCCATCGCTCTTGCAGAGTGGGCTTTAAAAGGTCCAGGAAGAGGACATTTAGCCATAGAGTAGCAAAGACAAATCATCTCAACTATCCACTCGGAGAGACGTTGAGAAGTAATTTTTGTGCCCACCTTGTGTGGAGTGTAAGACACAAAAAGACGTGGGTCCCGGTTAGGAGACCTCGTATGATGTAAGTTGAATGAAAGTGCCCGCTTCACACCAGGGTGTGCAGAAGATGCTCCTCATCGCTGTTAAGCTCAGGGAAGAAGGGCAGGAAGACTTCCGAATGGAGATGGAACTCCGAGACTGCCTTCAGCAGAAAGGAAATATCCGGAGTGAGACGTACTCCAACAGGCAAAAAACATACATAAGGAGAATCACACTGGAATGCCATAAGTTCACTGACTCTCCTAGCAGAAGTAATTGTCACAAGGAATGCCGTTTTCCATGAAAGGAACTGAAGGTCACAGGATCCTAGAGGTTCAAATGGCTTCCTAGTAAGGTGATGGAGTACCAGCAGAAGGACCAATGGGGACGTGGGGGCCTTGACAGGGGAATTAAGATGTAACATACCCCGCATAAAGCGTTTGGATAGTGGATGAGGAAAAATGGAGAACCCATCCAGCAAGGCATGGTAGGCGGAGATCACTGCTAAGTAGACTCACAGAGAAGAATGAGACAGTCCGGCATCCGACAGGGAAAGCAGGAAGTCAAAGATGGTATGCAAGCCTACAGATGCAGGTGACTGGTGAAAAGTGCCAACACAGGAGAGGAACTTGGGAAGGGGGCGGAGCGTCGCAACTGATGGCGGATGCAGATTGAGTGTGCTCCCAGCCTATTTCTCCTAAAACCAACAACAACTCATTCTAAACCTCTAATTCCAGCAAAAAAAGTATGGGCAGACGCTCCACGGAAAAGAAAAACAGAAATTCAATTGTTACAGGAATTGTAAAAATGTATTTCACGAGAGAAACCTCGAAGACGACAGCGGATATGGAACTGGGAGGCGAAGAAAAAATGGCGCCTGGCAGCTCCGACACCCAGTCCAGTGGAGACAAGGAGGTAAATCTGATAACAAGGCAAGACCTCACAGGTTTGAAGGAAGACCTCTTAAGATCTTTTTCTGCGTTAGTTTCTGAACTGCTTCAACCTATTCAAACGCAGTTAAAAGACCTAATGAAAGATTTAAGTGACACGACAAAGATAGCAGAAAACAATGCAGAACTTACTTTAATGCTGCAGGAGGAGGTTAAGTCATTACAATCCTCAGATAAAGTAACTGCAACCCAACTCACCTCATTAGAAAACCGCTGGCGTCAATTTAATCTGAAATTCAGGGGGATTGAGGAAGGCGCGGAGGAGGGCAATCGCAGAGGACATGGTTTTTGAGAAGGTGTCATGGGCATATTTGGAGGAATTTATCTGCTGCTTAGCCAGAACCAAGCCCTCCTTCTGAACTTTCCAGACGAATTGACGTTTGTCCTCAGGTAGAGATGTAAAGATCTCGCCCAATTGCTCCCATAGAGAATAATGGTATTTGCTCATACAAGCCAGATAATTGGTAGTTTTGATACCTAAGGCCCCTGCAGAATAGACGCACCTTCCAAAAGCATCTAATTTTCCTGCTTTCCTTATCGAAGGAGTTGAGTGAGTGCATTTAGATGTCGCGGATGAAGTAACCACCACTGAATTAGGTTTAGGATGGTTGAACAAAAATTCTGCATTCTGTTCTTGCACGCTATACATGTGGTCTAAAGGCGTGATGAGACAGGGGCCAAAGAAGGTTTGTCCCAAGGTGCCCTGGTGGCTTGGAGGACAGATGATGTGGGCAAGGCAACTGCCGTAGAGATATCCATCTGCACCACATCAAAGACCGTGTCTGAGAGAGTTGGATGTGGCTGGACCACCAAGAGACCGAGAGAGTGCGCCATATGTTTGACAAGGTCCTCACAGAAAGACAAATCTTCAGGAGAAATAGGGAGGGCATCAGACACATTTGCCTTTGGGGAGGGGTCCTCTGGCGAGTTGTGAGTGTCAGAGACAGGACCGTCCAAATCATCTGTGCAGACTGTCCGAATCATCCATGCAGAAAGATGGGCAGGAATTGGTGGACATTGTGCAGGAACGTCCGCCAGCATTGAGGGTCGAGGAGGAGGTGTCGATGCCAGTCTTTTTGGTATCAGGCAGTCCGGTGACAGACGGTGGGGAGAGAGCTCCTGTGGTAGATCACGTTTTGATATCAAAGTGGATGGAGGGACACGATCTCCTCTAGATGAGCAGAAACACCTAGTGGACAGTCTATCTCAATCAGACAGTCCCCTGGGGGTCAGCCAGGGCATGGATGAAGACAGAGGGAAAGCCCCGTACATAAACGGCAGCTGGCGCTGATCCCACTGGTAAAGTTGTGGAGCCGATGGATAGAAGCGACCAAGGGAATGGTCTGGTGAAAACACCTCTCTCCCTGAATGACAGTGTCGAACGCCCTCAGCGTCGTAGGGATAGCAATGGTTGATGCCGACCGGTGAACAATACTGATGGTGCTTGCCCTGAATACGTTTGGCATCGATGGGAGATTGGGATCGATCGCTCATGAAGGGCGATCCAGAGAGAGATCTGAAGTGTTGCGGAGAGTGGATCCAGACCTCATCTACATCAGAGGTTGACCAAAAACGCCCGAGTTTCTGTTAACGGGCCCAACAAAGCAGGGTTCAATTGTCGGACAGGCAAGTCCTAAAGTTTGATAGAAGGAACGGGTAAATCCACTGGCACATCCTTTGCTGAGACCCTGACAGATTCGGGATGCGCATGAATAGAAGGTGCAGAGCCCGTTGCCTTGACAGAGACACTCAATTTAAGGGATTTATGAGAGCCCTTAGTAGAGACCTTTTGGGTCTTGTCCTTCTTTGCAGGTGTTGAAGAAGAAGATTGTGTGATTGGGACCGACTGCTTCGATGCCGGGGCCCCGGTGTCGGAGGCCGATTTTGACGGGACTGCCGATGTCGATGGAACTGTCAACGGCATAGGAGGTGCTCTGGACGCCATCACCAATGAGCGATCGGAGGGGGGAGTGAAAGCAGATGCCAGGAGGGCAACACGGAGCCAAGCGGCATGGTTTTTGCAAGTCTGGTTTGAGCATTTTGCGCAGTGCAGACACAAATCCGGTTGATGAGCTTCCCCCAGGCACAAAATACACAAAGAATGTCCGTCCGGTGGGGCCAATTTGCTGCCGCAATTGGAGCACCTCTTAAAAAATCCCCAGTTCTTAACCATATTACAGTGGCTGTTCCCAAAAAACGTGGTGGTGGGAAAGGAAACGGTGAAAGCCGTGAGGAAAACACAGTTCAATGAAAACCCCTCTTTTTTTTTTAGAAACACAAAGAAAACACAACGAACTAAAACAACAAAAAAAGAGAAAGTAGAGCTCCCCAAGATTTGAGGCAAATCCTGAGGTAAATCTTACCAACCAAGAAGCAAGCTGCTAGCAGTGTGGCAGTCAGAAGAGAACTGGCGGGATCCTCATGCCCCGCCCTCTGAGCATGCGCAGTGGGGTTCCCGCGCTTGCTTGGGGCGGAGTGCGAAAATCCCTTCTAGAGCTTTCTCAACACCCATCAGGACAGCGCGGGCGCACTATAACCCATAGGTGTGATGCACATGCTGCTTCCAAGATGGTACCTGTCATCTGTGGCTTGGTAACGATTTCAAAAATGGATTAATCGGCTCAGCATTGCAGCACCGGTGCAAATATATTTTGTTCCACAGAGGCAAATGCCAGAGCTACTTAAGATGGTGCTTGCAATTCTCAGCAGGAAAAAAGCACTCTGGAGCCGTTTTTTTCTCTCTGACTTATTCTTATCAAATCATAGCAGCTCTTCATAACATCCCAGACATTCAAACCAGTATTCCGTGACCCCAAGGTCTCAGCCGCCCAGTATGAAGTCCATGGAAAGTATGACTGCCAGTAGGATTCTTTGGGCTGTTTCTTGTTTTAGTTGTTTTGCACCAGGAGCACGAATCTTCCAGTAACTATTTTAAATCTCCTTATCAGCTGCCTACAAGCCTCACACCAGCTAAGTGTTTTGCAGACCCATGCTAATGGGAACCTGTGAAGCCTGCAGACAGAGAGAGGCCATGCAAACTGAGAGATGGCATTTACAGTAATATTATTCAATATCACACTGGATATCTAAGAGCCTGCTTCAGGGACAAATCTAATAGTTAACTATAGAACTGAATACTGCTTTCTAGTGACAAATAATGCTTTCTATTGTAAACAGTTATTAGACCTTCTTATTACTCTGTAAATCAGGGAGGTGAAAAAGAAAAGCCCCAGAACACAATCCCCAGACAGTCGCCTCAGGAGAGACCAGTCCTCCATCCCAGCTCATACAGCCCATTAGCCAGGTCAGCTGAGATTATTTTCTGTGCAAAAAGTGAACACTTTCAATAAAGACAGAAGACTGGAGTCATTAAGCAACAGGAAAGACAACGAAGCTTGGAATAGCACAACGAGGCTGCAGACTGATGCATGCTGTCCTGAGAGCAAATTCCAGTAAACTTGGTGGGGCTGACTTAAATTTAAAAAATGGCTTCTTGATCTAAAATGCTATGAATTAGAAAAGAGCAAAATACAGAATATTGGGGGGGGGGGCTGTGGCTCAGAGGCTGAATACACCAGGCATGATTCTCCAACATCTGCAGTTAAAAGTTCTCAAGGAACAGATGTTGGGGGAAACCTTCCTCTGTTTGAGACCCCGGAAAGTTGCCTCCAGCTCGAACAGACAATTTGAGTCAGAGATATAGAGTCACATGTTAGATTTTATCCCTTCCTTCTTTCAAAAACCTCAGGGTTTCACACTCTCCTGGCTTTATGTGAACTATGCAGAACTGAAGTATTCAAGAAGGCTTTTCTACACAGGTAACACGGTTGCACTGTACAGAATGGACCACAAAGCTGCTTGGATAAATGATTAGGGACTGTGGCCCATACTACTGAGTATAGCTTGCTGTAAGTAGGCTTAGAGAGCTTTAAAAGGGGATTGGACAAATGTATGGAGGAGAGGTCTATCAGGGGCTACTAGCCATGGCGACTAAAGGAAACTTCCATGTTCAGAGGCAGGAAACCTCTGAATCCCAGTGCCAGGAAGCAACATCAATGGAAGGCTTTGGCCTCTGTGCTCTGCTGTTGGACCTCCAGAGGAACTGTGTGAGTCAGGATGTTGGACTAGATAGACCAGCTGTCTGATCTAGCAGGGCTCTTCTTCTGTTCTTAAGTAGGATCATGCTATGAAATTTTGCGTCATTTAATGTGCCAAGTTAATACTTATGCTTTGCTTCAATTCTGTTTTTGGATTTCTGGTTGGTTCCAGATTTCTGCAACCCTAACCCTATTGAACTGTTTATTGAATGTCCCGTCCTGTCGACTGCATTGACTCACTCCGTGTAATCTGCCTTGAGTCCCAGAGAGAAAGGTGGACTATAAATTATGTACATAAATAAATGAGGATAAAACTTTCCACAAACTTTTAACTATAACCCATGTATTAACAGAGTATTGTAGCACAGTGAATGGGAGCCAGGTATTTCTGTCTTCCTCCCACTCCCAAGCAGGCAATATGGAATTACAAGCTGGAAACACTCATGCACGCATGGAGGAAGAGAGAAACTCCATTTCTTACTGTTTCTCTGTACACAAACACTCTACACATACAGAAAGAGAAAGGAGGAGAAAGAAATATGGCTAGCTGTTTTAAGGTTTGTTGCTGGTTGATTATTGTTTTCATAATTGTTTTCACAGTCATTTTGTTCATACATTTTTTTCTGTCGGACTTGATTCACTGGCTTTAGCTAAATTGCTTTTCATCACTGGCAGCCTAAAATACATATACATTTCTTTCACTGGGCATGATAGGCCCTTAAAGGAGGTGCGTGTGGAGATACGGGAAGAGGCAGGGGAGACAGATATAGCAGAGCTATGCCACCATGTTCTCACTCTTCCAACAGCAGAAGCAGACTATTTCCAAGTTGAAGTCCGTATCCCCTGCCACCCCCCCTCCTGAAAAGAAGTTTAGAGTACGTAGGAGTAGGGACTACCAACCTTCAAAGGCATCTATTGGCTGTGATTCAATCTGAGCATGACTCCCCCTGAAAGGAGGTAAGCTCTGAGCAGTGAATCACACAAAGATGCTTCAGGCAGTCACCTCAGTGCACAGGTGATCCTGTTGTGCCTCTCTGCTGGTAAGTGACTGAATAACTGAATCACACATAGTATACAAAAATGATTCCCCCATCAGAAACAAGTTGGAAAATGCAGAGGAGTACATCATACAGAGGCTCAATGGGCCTCTGATGGGGAGTAATTTGGGTTCAATGAAGGTCTTTAATTGTTTTTAAGTTTTGTTCCTTCTCCCATAATACCAGAACTGAGGCTGACTCAGTAAAGCTGATGGACAGCAGAACAGACAATAAGGAAGGCCTCTTCAGACATCTCGTAGAATTCACTGCCTTAGTTTTTAAAAGAGGTCAGTCAAATTTACAGAGAATATGTCCCATCAGTGGCTATCAGCCATGACAACTAGGTAAAGCATCCACACACTTCGGTAGTTTCAGGACTTGAGTCCCACAGCACCTTAGAGGCCAGCAAGACATCAGGTGAAAGGATCCGTCCCCCCCAAATTTTGTTGGTCTCTTAAGGTGCTACTGGACTTGAATCTAGTTCTTTGGCAATGTGTAACTGAAAGTAAGCAGCTGGTCTGGATCGGGGGCAGGAATAGGAAAAAGCTGTTGTCTTTACGTCCTGTTTACCAGCCTTTCAAGGGCATCTGGTTAGAAACAGAATGCTGGGCTAAACAGAGTTTTGGTCTGATCTGGCAGAGCTCTTCTGTTCTTTGGTTCAATTATTTAATAGCAGGACATGAATTCTCTTCTCATAACACATAAGCATGCCCTGGCACAGAATCAACCTAAAATTGTGACTTAAGAGTAAGGGAGAACCATTCAAGCATACTAGGACCACTAGATCCTCTAATACACTTTAAGAACACACAAATATGCATACACTTAAATAGAAATTACACCTTAATTTCTACCTGCTCCGGTGCTGTGCTGTGGTCGTCTTGGTAGATCCAGACACATCCCCTTGGAAATCCGTGAAAGTATCGTCAAGCCCCCCAGACTTGGAAGCATCTTGGAAATCCTGGAAATCATCATCTTCTGGTTTGGCTGCCTAAATTATATGAGACCGTGAAGCTTTCTTCAGGGCAATTCATTATTTACATTTTTTTTAACTGATGCTTTTCTCCCTTTTGAAACACCAGCATGAATTTCCCAAGAGCCACAGGTCAGGTAAAGAAAGCCTTCTGCATCCCTGCTGAAGTTTGTTCAGCTTATGTTTGATTGCATTTATAGCCTGGTTCACAACTTCAAGGCAAGATTTGCATGCCCAATTTATCCCTGTCGTATGATTAATCTGCATGCTAGGATTTGTAAATCTGTATTTATCCGTTCCATATAGAAGCACATAAAAGAACTTTGTTTCCTCTAAGCTTAAGAAGCTTTCAAAATTAAGAACAGCTGAAAGGCACTGACCTCAAGAAACTGCATCAGCACTGGCTAGAGCACCGAACCCCTGCTACTTGCTTCAGCTATCCAGTGGGTACCTCAGTCAAAGCCCATGACAAGCACCTCTTCCCTCAAGTCCTACCTAGCCCCCTTCCCCACCCCCTGGGGCACCCCTAAACAAAGCCTTGGTCAAGGAACATTCTCCCCATATTAAAACTGGAAGCATTTCAGTGGTGTACCCAAACAGTAAACAATTAAAAATCTACTCAAAGGAGTCTGCCCTGATGAACTTCTGTGAAAGTCACTGAATCAGGTCCACCTCCACAACAGAAAGATAAAGTCCAAAGAACAAAATGAGGCAGAGACTAACAGCCAGCCTCCTCCAAAGGTATTTGTTTCTAAAACAAATCTAAATGAACAGTGGACGTAATCAGAGTCCTTTGCATCTCACTGGAAGGCGATGGAGTGGTGGCAGGCAGAGGTGCACTTGGGGGAAAGCTCATTTGGAAAGGTGAAAGTCACTGAAAAAAGCCTCTGTCTGTCATGAAAACTCTGGGCAAGTCTGAGATTTTTAAAAGATCAGACTGATTCAGTGCTCTTCCGGAGAGCAAACAGCATCACAGGAATCGCAGACAGCACCACGGACTGTGCCAGAGTTTATGTTAAACCATGGATCCCCAAAGAGGTGCCCGTGGATGCCCATGGGCATCCACTGACACCTTTCCTAGAGCCTGCCGAGTGCTTTTAGAAAGTATGTGGGGCTTTTGCCCAGCAAGGCTTCTGATTGGCCACTGGAGATTTGATTGGCTGGGCAGATATTTAAAAACACTGTTCTGGCAGCAGCTGCCACCACAGCACAAGGATCTTCACTGGGTGACTGAAGTTGCGGCAGACATTTTGTGGCTGACTCCGCCTCCTGCAGCAGCTCTTTTGTAAAGGCAACCGTTTTGTGGCTGTGCCTGCCATGCTGGGTCAAAATTCCAAAGATGCCTGAAGGCACACAAAAAAGTAGGGAATCCTGCTTGAAACATCCCGAGAAGAGGTACTTTTACATTTTAAGGGGCTGATCTCTTAACACCATTTTATAGTCTGCTTTTTAGCCTGAAAACAGTTATTTGCAGATGCTCAGTTCTGTGGTGTTCTGTGGGGGGGTTTTAGTGCTTTGCCTGGGTTTCAAATCTGGATTTTAATTAATCCAGATTTTTTATTCATTCAATTAATTTTAATTAATAACTTCTAACATTTTGTGATGTTAGTATTTTCATTTTGTAAGCCACCCTGGGCAGGTTCCCTGGTTGAAGCGGCATCACAAATAAATGCGCTGGGCTGGAAAACGTGCCGGACTGGGACCCATTTAAAAATTTAACTAGCAAACAAGAAAAGGACAAAATGAATTCTTATTGTATAAGCTGTTCTTACATTAGATGCAATTCACACCAAAGGCTTCATTAAAGCCTAATAATGTTGCTAGATGAAATGAGCAGATGCAGTTTAGCAGGTATGAGAACGCTCTGCATCCTGGGAGAGACCCCACCCTTCAAGAGGGCACCTGTTGCTAGAGCCAAACTACACGTCACAGTAGATACGGATCCAACCCATAGCCACCAAGGCCAATACTGCATGTTATGTTTAGCCACTTAAAAACTGTGGCATGGTGGTGGCAACAAGCCATCTTGTTTCCTTCTTCTGCATCTTTCAAAGTGCTGAAACAGCACTCCCGCCGCCGGCTATACTAGAACTTGAAAAGATGTCCGGGGGATGGGGTGGGGTGGAATCACCTGGTGCTGCTGCAATGTGGCCTTGCAGCAATTTTAAAATGTATTTGTTGTTGTAGATTTTCCAGGCTGTACGGCTGTGGTCTTGGCATTGTAGTACCTGACATTTCGCCAGCAGCTGTGACTGGCATCCTCAGAGGTATAACACTGAAAGGTGGAGCATTCTCTGTGTCAGTGTGAGAAAAAAAATGGTAGGCAGGTAGTTTATATCTACTCAGGAAGGTGGGGTAGGGCTGAGTCATTATCTTGTAGGAGTTTCCTAGGCTGTGACATGCTAATCCAGGAGCTTTCCTGAGGAGGTTTTTTTGCATATGGATGGACTGTTGAAATTCTAATCTTATCTGTAGTGCTGTTGTAAGATGTAGAGCATTTTGTGTTTTTCAGGAATGGAAACCATGACCTATTTATTTTTAAACTCTCTTCTTTCCTGGCAGCCTTTGTGTGGGTAAACAATGCTCTCAAAATTCATCGGTGACATCAAGTAATTGATGTGTTGTGGCACAGAGCTTGGGAATTGCAGCTCTACACAGACTGAGCCATGTGTGAGCAGGGCTTTGAGGGCCACTGAACCATGCTGCACAACCCAAAGCACCTTAATGAGGTGGAAAAATGATGCCAATCAAATGGACTGCGTGACCCACTCTTGTTGGGAGTATCTTTGAGTAGAACTACAGCAGAAACAACAACAACAATCTCCTGATCCTAGAAGTGGCTGCAGAAGAGAACGCTTCCCCCCCCCCCCTATAACTACAACTATAACGCTACAATCTAAGCTACATATACCTTATACAGAGAGTACTTTATCATTTGCTTAATACGACCTTGTTACATAAAATAATTATGAAGCATTTAAAACCTTGGATAAATTTCAATTACTTGTTACTGCTACTATAAAAGTTATCAAAAACTATTTGGCAGGCACGCCCACCTAGAGAAATACGGTTAATTAAACCATTTATAATACATAAGTGCAATGCTTAATAAAACAGTTTAATCACTATTTCTTCTTTCGTCCTCTTCTTGTCTTAACAGTCTCAACTATTTTTGGAGCTGCAGCTCCCTTTTCCGAGTCAGACACTTCTTCTTCACTCTTTGAGCTATCAAATCCATACATGCTTTCTTGCGAGGCCAGTGAACCATCTGAGTCTCTCCCAGTTTTCTGCTCTTTGCTTTTTTCCAGAAATTTTTTCGCTTGTTGAACAGAGTCAATCTTATACTTCTTATCTTTGATGCTGAAGCATAGTCCTTCTGGAGTATTCCAACGATAGATGATAGACTCAGACTGGAGCCAAGATGTCAATTTTCCATAGGCTTTCCTTCTTTTCCTTATTTCAAATGGGATATCCTTCATCACTTTTACTTCTTCTCCCAGGATCTTCAGAGCTGCTTTGTTTGTGGTCCTAAGCACCACGTCTCTTGTAGATTTTTTGGAGAACCTTATCATAATTTCACCAGGCAGGCTTTTCTTTTTAGTGTAATCTGGATAGGTTCTGTAAACCATATCCATATCGCTTTTTATATCCGCTGCTTTCATGCCTGTCACTGGTTCAAGTGCTTCACTTAGCAAATTTTTAAGGTCTTCTCCTGTGTTTTCTGGCACATTCTGAAGTCTTAGGAAAAAATTCGATCTATCCATTTGTAATTTCAAAAGCTGATCGTGGTGGAAGGCCTTTTCCTTCTCTGCCTTTTGTAGTCTTGTGTCTTGGTTTTTTACTGAAGTTTTTACTTCCAGAAGTTCTCGCTGCAGCTTCTCTGTGGATTTATTTGACTCTTTTAGTTCTAGCTGCATTTTGTCCATTTTAACGTTGAGAGCTGTCATTTGGTCCACTAGAGGTCGCAATAACGAGGAGAACACCGCACTCATCTCCGTGGTATCAACCTTTGAACTCGGAGCTGTACTTCCTAGTTTGGGGGAAGGTTTCGGTTTCCCCATCATTGTTGAGACTACGCTCTTTGTTTATAGATAGATAAGATGAATGAAAGGAGCAAATTTTCGAACAGCACTTATGTCCTTCTAAAGTTTATATCTCCAAGTGAGCGATGCTGCCATCTAGCAAGGCGGATGGGCTTTTATTCCTGCAGTAACGCCACGTAAAGAGTCTCGTAAGTACGCTAGTCCCGGAGAGGGGGGGGGTTTCACTCCTCCCGCCGTCTTCCCGCTGTGTTCTGCTTTTCTTACTTCAGACTCACGTTTTCTCCATGCGTAACTGTCAGTTCCAGCCTCATTGCTTCGCACTCTCTGCTGCTTCTCGGATTTGCGCTTTCAGCCATATGGCTCCCACGGCGGGGGAACCTATGGGGGTGATGAAAAGGGATCTCTATCCCTCGGTCGCCACCGTAGGGAGAGATCCCCTTCGGGCCACCCCAGGCAGAGCCCCCTCACTGGGGTCTCTGGGGGCTCGGCACCAGTCCAGAGCCCCTTCTTCCCGCCGGGTACGGATCGTGCTCCCCGCAGATGCGGAGGAGCACGTCCGCCATGCTCGCAAGTCTTGCCGGAAGTCCAGAAGAGAACGCTTTCTAAAGAGGTCATATTAAAGCATCCTTTTGACATTCGGGTTGAATCACTTAAAATCAGCTACAGGCCGCCCTAAGTCCGATTCTAGAATAATGCTCATCTATTATACATCAGAGGCAGCACTAACCTGATGTGCAGGAAAAGACTGCAGAAAGCCACTGGAAACTTGCGCTGCAGGTCCCCCAACTGGTGCGGCCAAGTTCATCCCCACGACTGACGGCCTGATACTAAGAGCCATGGATGCTGGTGGTCCCGGGGACATCATCGGCTGTTGGCTCACTGTGGCAGGGATCGTCACTGGAAACCCACTTAGCGTAGGGACAGGGGCAGATGGAAACTGGTTTAAAACATCAGGACTCATGGCTGGAACTCCCCTCTGCAAACAAGTGGGTGGAAAGCAAACAGAAAAGCATTATACTGTTTGGAGACGGGCAGCCAGTTTAATTCAGAGGTTTGAATACCGAACTAGGACTCAGGAGGTCTAGGCCAGATCCTGCTCAGTCACCACAAGTCGGTGGTGCAGGCGACCACTGGCTAGTCGCTCTCGCTCTCTCTGAGGGCTGTCGTGAGAATAAAATCGAAGGGAGAATTACGTATGTTGCCCTTGGGTTCCTTCAAGGACGGGCAGGGTATAAAAATCTGATGGATTTGATACAAATCTGGGTTGCAGCAGACAAAACCTTAATCCAAGAAAGAATAATTTGGTTAAATAGGTTATGCACCACTGCAAGTTAACATCCCACTGATTATTATTAGCAAAAATCACCACTTTATGGGAAAAAAGCTATTTGCATGATTTTTTTAAAAAAAATGAAAAGCAGCCACAGAAGTTTAGGATACTGACTGGAGCAGGAGGGAAGGCTAACAACCCTTTTCGCTCAGATCATTTTGCAATTCAAGAGCTCTTTTCTTGCATGTTTCTGCCCCTGTTGAGGAAATGATGCATCCCCCCCCCCCATGGGCAGAAAATTAAATGTAGCTGGTTGGAATCCCTAATTGGATGCCAATACTATGCTCAATATGCACAGCCCTGTACAAGTCAAATTGTTTTGATGGGCAGGAGCAAGTTGTCCCCCCTCTGCCTCAAGTGGGAGGAGCAAGCAATTTACACGCAGAGGTGTCAAACATGCAGCCTGCGGGCCGGATCAGGCCCTCAGAGGGCCCCAATCCAGCCCGCAAGGCCCTGGCTGTTTCTTACTTTCTTTTCCAGTTCATTTGCTGCTGCAACATCACAGCTTGCTTTACCAGTCTCTCTCAATCGCACAGGATAGATGGCAAGCCTTTCCTGTGTGATTGAGGCTCTGGTAAAGCACTGGCTGAGGCTCCTCCCCCTCCTCCTCCAAGGGAGAGGGAGGGACACCCAGAGCTCGCTTTCTGGCCAGGCTGCAGGAGACAAAGGGAAGCTTTCCCTCTGGCTGAGGCTCCTCCCTGAAGGAAGGGAGGGAGGGAGGGAACAAGGGGGAGCTTGCTTTGCTGGGCTGCCTCCATCGCACGGGAGAAATACCAGGCAGTTTTAAAACCAACAACGTTTTGTTCAAGGTATGAGCTTTAGTGTGCCTTGCTACAGTGTGTGTGTGTTTTGTTGGGCTGTTTATGCCAGGGCTCTCCTGGGTGCAACTGGGTTCCTTCCCTTTTCACTGTCTTCATGCCCTCATGATCCAGTCTTTCTCAGTAAGAAAGCAACGTGAACTATTTTAGAGGAGGCATAACAACAAGCCAGTGAGGTGGATTAGGCTGAGAGTGTGTGTCCAGACCAAGTTCACCCAGCACATTTCCTTTGTAGGAAGTTGTAGTTATTTCTCTAGGGAAGACTATAGTTTTGTAGACAAACATATGGCCCTCAGTCTGTGTTAGGATGCCTTCTCATGTTCTTGACCAGCACATAAAGCAACTTATGTACAAAAGTACAATAATACAAAATAATACAAAAAACCTTATGTATTATTAGACCTTTTATCCTGTTTGTAAGATGCCCTGAGCAAGCCTAGGCCAGGAGGGTGGGATAAAAATCAATCAATCAATAAAAAAGGTTGCAACACCCAGCCATTTTATGTTTTCCCATGGGTCCTTGGCTAGGAGCCCTGAGCATGAGATTTCTGTAATGAATGTCAGTAAATCAAAAGCAGGTTTGCAGCTTACAGATACACACTTGAAAGGCATACTCAAGACTGCTACAGCACAGGCATTTTGATGCAATAATTCAGAGCAGAGGTGTCAGTTATCAGACAGTGTTAAACAGACAAAATTTTAAGAGTGCTAGTGTTTTAAGAATGTTTTATTAAGTTTAAAAAGTCTTTAATTGTGTTTGTCTGTGTCCTTCATAAAGTTTATATCTCTGCCACCAGGCGTTACATTTTATGACACATGTGGCCTGGCCCAACAAGGTCTCATTTATGTCAGATCTGGCCCTCATAACAAATGAGTTCGACACCCCTGGTTTACAGGATTCTGTGGGCTATTCCCATGTATTTGCTTTTAAAAAAGTTTTTATACATTTTTTAGCCTGGTCTCAAGCATCCCCTAGTGTCTCTCTCTCTCTCTCTCTCTGTCACATACACACTCCAGTGTGTGCAAAGATAATGCTTCCTATCACTAGCCATGATTCAGAGGTGAGGGACATGCCACGGAATCGCATGGTTTATTCCTTGCAGGAAGATCAAAATGACCTCAAGGTGGGATAGACTCCCCAAGGTATAAAATTCTCAGAAGACAGAGAAGAAGCCAGCACGGTACAGTGGCTAAGAGCGGTGGACTCTAATCTGGAGAACCAGGCTTGACTCCCTGTTCCTCTTCCACAAGAAGCCTGCTGGGTGACCTTGGGCCAGTGACAGTTCTCCCAGACCTCTTTCAGCCCCACCTACCTCACAAGGTGCCTGTTGTGGGGAGATGGTCAACCGCTTTGAGATTCCTTAGGGTATAGAAAAGCGGGGTATAAAAACTAACTCTTTTTCTTCTGTTTTCTCTTCCATCTGGAGCTGCCCCATGGAAGTGCACAAGCCATGAGGGACTGAACTTTTACTTAGGGACTGGAAAAGGAGAAGTCTCAACCATCAGACTTATGATACTGATGAATTTGCTTCAATCTACAGCAACCTCAAGTAACATTAGCCTGTCCTAGCTAAACATCGTTGAGGGCAAGTTCCGAGTGTTGGTAAAGAGGGCTGCATGTTTTCACTTCTTCTCTGTACCCTTACTCAGCCTGAACGTTTGAACAGACTATGTGTAATGTTTTTATTCATTTATTAAATTTTTAAGTATTTTGAATGCTTTAACCCTGACCTGTAGAAGCACACTACACCTATTCAATCCTGCTAACTGCAGTGTGGTAGTGGGGAGGAAGTAGTGGATAAACTTGCCCAATAGCTCAAAATTGTGAAGTTGCGATAAATTGCCTCCATGCTAACTCACAGCAGAGAAGCAGGAGACATGTTAAATAGGAAGAGCCTTTAAATGGCAACACAGACACACAGTGCTAGATGTGCAACTCCATTCAGCAGGAGATACTCTCAGAGTTGCTGGTAGCCGTGGGAGCTACCCAGATGGTTTTTACTACCTCTGGGGGATGAGGGGAAAGGATGGCGGTGCTGAACAGAGACCTGGGATGGCTGCAGGTTTTCTGATCTCCTGGGGACCAACAGGAACAGGAGAGGCTTGCAAGTCTGTTCCTTCAAAATGGTTATGGGCTATGCACCAACCTTAACCATAATTAAGCCCAAACAGGTCCCCACTAACTGGAGCCCAAAGCTGCACTGCAAATACTAACTAGAACACAGCCACTGTGGTACAGCGGCTAATAGGCTGCGTGAGATTCAAATCCCCACTTAGTCATAAAGCTCGCTGGGTGACTCTGGATGACCAGTAACCTACTGGGTGACCAGTAACCTATCTCACAGGATTCTTGTGAGCATAAAGGGAGGATGGGAAGAACATGGTCCTTGGAGCAAGATGGGATCAAAATGTGATAAACAAATGTATAAATGTGGTAGACACGGTTACCCATGGTTCAGAGTGGCGAGGAACTCACATGAGATCCCACAGCCGGCTTCTGATTGCTTTACTACTGGTAGAGATTAGGAGCATTAGGGCTGCGATAGGTAATCCAGGCTGATCACTGGCACAAGCATTCATACACAACATGAGCCTACCTTCTACCAAATCAGATCCTTGGTCTATCAAGGTCAGAATTTTCTATTGTCCAGCAGTGGCTCTCCAGGGTCTCTGGTTCAGGTCTTTCACATCGCCTACTACTACATGGACCTTTTTAAGCTGGAGATGCCAAGGAACCTGGAACCTTCTGCATGCAAAGCATATCCCCTACCTCTGAGCCCTAGTCCCCTACTGAAAACAGAAAGTGGGACAAGAAATGCTCTTCCTTCCTCTTTGCTCTAGAACTCTCACCCACTCCCTACCTGAGTTACTGCTATCATAGCCAGAACAGTATACAGTTCTTCCTTTGTAAGCTTCCCAGGCGTGGTACGATTAGCTAAGGCCCATATTTGCCCAAGAGTCTCTCTAGGAAGCCCCGACGACATCAGAACAGGATACAGTTTGCCAGTGTCTATCCCAGTAGGCGTCATAGTGGTTTCTAAAATTTTCTTGTATAGATCTGTAAAGAAGAAAGCAGGAAGTCAGAAGAACTGAGCAGTACATACTTGCAATTATTCAGACTATTTTGTGTTCAGAAGCTGGAAGTTTTACCTGCAAGCATTGACAATAACCTGCCCCAACACAGATATTATCTGAAGGGAATGCTGGTGATGCCTAGGATTATCTCACCACTCCAAGCGTATAAACAGCCACTTTGCTGGGCACCTATGAATGAAACCGCAGGGGAGCCTTCATAAATGAGAAGTGGGTGGATTCTTTTTTTTCTCTTTCAAGTCACTGGCAAGCTACAACTAACAGGGCTATGTGTGGTTGCGGTGGGATAGTGAAAAGTATTGTGGACTAGCAGCTTTGTGGACTTACTGACAAGGTTGCTCAGAGTTATAACTCATTCTGCTTGCTTATTTAGAAGTTACACATAATGGCTGAAGGCGGAAATACTTTCAATGCCATTCCCTCCACTAACGACTTTTGGCTGCCTCTCTGGTGACAGGGTGAGTTAAACAGAGATTTCACTGCAGAGGCGAGACCCAAATCTGGGAGTCCCTCTTAGTCACTGAACTTTGCCAGCATCCAGTGGTTATGAGGTGTAAAGTCCCACAGGACTCCTTCCAATTGGTCAGTGGATACAAAACACATTATGGAAGCAAAAGAAAACCAAACTGGCTTGAGTTGTGCCATTTTTTCAGACATACATAATTTGGCTATTCTTGCCTCAAATCAAGGTTCTCTCATATCTACACGATTTCTTTTCTAAATTACAAAGCACACAAAGTCCAGTCATATGAAGCTGTCGCATAACGGAGTCAGACTGTTTGCCCATTATGCTCTCCTACAACCCGCAGAGGATCACCAGGATCTCAGGCCCAGAAAGAGACCTTTCCCAGGATCTGAGATGCCAGGCATTGAACTCACTGGGTTATGGCCCTCCTACTTAATGGTCATTATTTTACCCAGTCAGCATTACAAACCAAAATGCCTAGACCTCTTCCCATTTTGCTGTTCTGGAAGCAAAAACATACCGGTTGTTAACACAGGCTTCTCAGAAAACAGAAGCGAGTTGCACTCCTATTAGGTGCTGGTAATGCAACCCTTCAATAACACAATACACACATTCTCAATTTCACAATCAAAATTTTGCAGCTTTTCTCCCAAGATGCCAGATGGTATGAATCTGCATTACAAATACTGAGGGCTGATATCAGACTGCAGACAAATTCACACATGCATAGAGTTCCTCCGGGAATGAGTTCCCTTTGATAAAATCCACTGCATAATTTTGAAGAGAGACTTTTAGTACAATCCTTGCAGAAGAGACAACCTTCGCAGCAAGAATCACCTTGTAATTCAGTGCTCTCTAATCGGTACCTAGCATGGTGCTTCATTCTGTCTTTACTATGCCTCCAGCTTGAGGAAAAGACTAATAACCCTTGGTTTAATTACAAGGACTCCAGAAAGGCAGATGAGCCTACAACATTTCTGGAAAACCGACACTGGCAATTCTAGATGCAGTGCTACTATTAAATACTATTACCTGGAACTAAACTATCGTTGTAAATCCATGGGGGCATCAGTTGCTGGATCGGGTCCTGTGAAGGAAATACACCAACACCTAAAGACATAGACAAAGAACCATCATTTAGGAAACGCTTGCAGCCGATGACTCGTCCGGAGCACTTCCATCAAACCATTTCAAAGATGGAATCAGACTGCCCCAAGCGGTCCTTTCAAAGTGGCACATGGCTGGCTCGGAAATATGCATAAGGGAAGAGAGGACAGCTGTATTCAGATATCACATTTTTGACAGGGGGCTGAAAGACTGGCTTGCCTAAGGCTCGCTAGCGAATGTATGGCAGAGATGAAAAATTCGAATCAAGAACTTTCTTATCCATAGGTCAGTGTCTCAGCTGCTGAATGAAACCAGCTCTCTGCTTCAGGGGTCTTGGAGGCAACGGGCTTTTCCCCTCCCACAAGGTTAACAACAACAACAACAAGAATCAGAACACGGCATGCATGACTGGAACAACATTTTCGCTGAGGACTGGTTACCATAAAGACGGAATCATTTAAAAAGGTGTGTTAGGCTTCAGGCTGATAAACACAGGGTATTAAAATCAGAGAAGTAGCTGTGTGAGTAAAGAGAAGGGGCTCTCCACTGTAGTCATTATTCAAGCAGGGATTCAGAGCAAAGTCAAGCTGGCATTCCTGTTAAGAGGTTAGCACACTTCAGCGGTATCTGAACATATGTGATTTGCTCACCACGCTGTTCGACTGACAGGTTTTGGTCTGAAGCCTTGTTTGCTCCTGCTCTCGGGGTGCCATTTGCCAGCTCCCCGAAAGGTTTGCAGTTATTGGCTGTAAGCCTTTGGTCAGGGCAGTGGATAGCTGCAGCACCCAGCTCAATTTCAGGCATTTTAAATTTGATTATAGTCTCCCCAAATTCAGTCAAACTGCAAGGGAGTGGAACTGGAAGCTGCTCTTCTGTGGAATGGCCTAGACAAACAGAGGAGGAATTATTTGTATATGGCTCACCACCTTGATTTTGGAACTTCTCCCCACTCTAGCTTCACTCTGCCTGGATAGGAAAAAGGAACTCTAGCTACACAAGCAACCATGCACAACCACCCCGCCCCCTCAGATTCAGAAAGCTGGTACAAGGTCCCATCTCTGAGGAGGAGGAGATTGGATTTAAACCTGAGCCTGCTTGCGGGGAGGGCGGGATACAAACTGAAGGAATGAATGAATACCCTGCCCTTCACTACCCAATGGAGTCTCAGAGCAGTTTACAATCTCCTTTCCCTTCCCCTCCCCACAACAGACACCCTGTAAGGTAGGTGGGGCTAAGAGAGCTCTTTCGAGAACTGCTCTTGAGAGAACACCTCTGAAAGAAGTTGTGACTGACCCAAAGTCACACCAGCAGCTGCTTGTGGAGACGTGGGGAATCAAATCCGGTTCTCCCAGATTAGAGTCCGTGCTCCTAACCACTACACCAAACTGGCTCTCAGAGTAGACGTCAGGAACATTACACATGCACTGGCCCTATATGTGCGTATGTGTGTTTGTGCATGGTCATCAGGGAAGGTAGGTGCTGGAAAACGCTCTGCAGAAAATATTCCATTGTTTAAAATCATCATTTCAGAAAGTGAATTACAACAGTGCAAACTGATCTAGTGCCAGTCAAAACTGGCAACTGAAAGCTTAGCTCTGTTGAAGTAAAAATAACAAAGGATCTTGCAGACCAACAAGATTTTGGGGGGTATAAGCTCTCGAAAGTCAAAGCTCCCTTTGGCAGATCCCAGAGGGATTTTAGGGCACCTTAAAGGCTAACCAACTTAATGTGGCACAACTTCTGGTGAATGCATGCCGGCACTCGCCGACTTCAACATCCTTAGCAAGGGAGCCCTGAACACAGAGGGCTGCACTGTATGATTCAGAGTGTCCAACCTGTGTATGAATTCCAGCAGCTTCATGCTGCCAAAGCAGATAAACAGAGAAATTATGCACAGGTCTTTCATCACGCAAGAATTATATTAACCATTTCCCACACCTTAATTGTTTTTGCTTCCAAATTCCAACTACGCAACAGATGTGTACGCAAATGAACGGACATGTCTTCTTATAATATTTGCAGGTTTTAAAACAAAAAAAAATCTTTCAAGTAAGGTTTTGGATTTGTTTGATTGTAATTTTGGAGGGTGCTCTCCCAGGGAGAAATGAGAGTTTAGGAAAGCACCACTTGGAATGCACGGCCTGTTTTGCATTTTTTAAAAGATGCTTTGAGAATAAAGATGGGAGGAACGTTAGCTACCTTAGCTCCTGAGCAAAGAGACAAAATGTGAAGGTCAGATGGTGCCAACACCCCCCCATCCACCCCCTTACACCACTGCCTCACACAGCCACATTATCAGTCCTGTAAGCACAAATGAATGATTTTTCTCTTATCAAATATTTCAGTTTATCTACTTTAGACTACTAAGATTCAATGATATTTATTTGGCATGTAAAACTAACAAGGCATACTTTTTAAACACAATAATTTTTAAATTACATGCAGGTCAGAGAAAACATGCTAAATCACACCCCAGTCCTTTTAGGGTGTCAGAAACATTTACAACTGAACATTTCTGCTACTGTTTGTGCTTGCATTCTTCCTTCCCACCAGCTCCAGAGCACTACAGAGGCAACTGCTTAACCGCTTTTTCAAGTCAGGGAGCAGGCCAGAGGACTGCAGCTGTCCCCACTGCATACCCCCCCCCCACACACACACACCAGTGGCTGGTCCTGACGTCAGAACCACAGACAACAGTTAATGTTAAGTTCCCCATCATAGCCCGAGATTACTTCATTATTTATTTAGATAATTTCTATATTGCCTCTCTCTCTAGAACCTCACAAGCCAATGAAAATGAAAAGCCAACAAAAAAAAGCAGGTCAATAAAACTGGCATTAAAACTAACAGAGCAGTCTAAAAAGATGTTAATGAAAACAGCACACGGGCTCAGAGGAGAACATAAAATAGCTTTTAAAAAGAGAAAACCCCTTAGTTAAAAGCCTGAATAAAAGGATAGGTTTTGTCCTGGTGCTTTAAAGATAGGAAGGCAGATGCTAGGTGAACTTCAAAGAGGAGGGCATTCCAAGGGCAAGATGCTACCACTAAAAAGGTTGCTAGCTGCTACCCACCTCACCTCTGAAGGTATGGGCATAGAAAGCAGGGACTGGGAGGGAAGGCAGATTTTAACAGGCAGGCTGGAGGAGTATGGGAAGAGATGATCCTTCAGGTACAGATTAAACACACCGACCAGCAAGCCTTGGTTAAGAGGAAACTCAATGTGCATTAGCTATATGATGGTGCTGGTGTAACACTTAACCATGGTCAGGGCTGATTAGAAAGTCAGCAGGGAACCATGGAGGGGACAGGGAGGGTTTGCAGTCCTTTGCGGCCGGCAAATGATCCCTTAATCCTGGTAAAGAGGTTCAGAATAATCCATCTGCACCTTCCCATAGCAGCACCATTGCTCGATGCACGTCATCTTTGGATGGTTTCAGATAGCCATTTGCACTACAGGAGGAGTGCACATGCTTAAAGAATGCCACATGGACAGCCAATCAACTACAATCACAGCCACATCATCTCAAGATCTTTGCTCCAAGGCAGAATTCATGCCACCTTGTCACCCACAGTTTCACATCCTCCGGGTTCCATGTCCCTCCCCAGTATTGAACTGATCACAAGGAATTTCCTCACACCCACCCAAATTAGCATCATTTCATTAAGCTTTTCGTTTCCTTTAAACCCTTTGCCCCTCTTTGGCTTCTGGTTGGACGGAATGTCTCAAGCCCAGAAGGTTAAGATCACACGATCAAGACGGACCTCTTTTGTTCCACCACCAAAGACATGGCAAGGTTACCTCTTTTCTGAGTGTTTTGTGAAGCTGCAGAAGTAGAGAAATAAGGACCCTGCCCAGTGGCACCAAGCCGGATGGAGGGCACTGGAAGCTGGGCTGGAGGGAGAGGCTGGGCCACAGCCTTTTCGGAAAGCCACTGCCCAGCCTGGGAAGGAGGAGGGCGAGGCTGAAAAGGCTGGGAAGAGGCTGGAGGCACGAGAGCCGGGGGTTCGACGGGCCCCTGCATAAAGTCACTAAACTCCTCGTTGTCAAGAAAGGCAGAGGTGTGGGAGACAGACACGGTGGAATGGGATGGTGTGGGATGATCTGCAAAATGAAACGAACACACACACACACACACAAATGGAAGACAAATGAGGAAGAGAAAAAAACCAAGTCTTTCTGCTAGGAAAAGTGAGAAGGGGGGTCACGTGTAATGAACGCAGAGCACGTCCCCTACAGGACCACTTAATGTCTGGATCAGGGTGTTAGAACTGTGGCTTATCAGCACTTCAGTACGGAGGACCATTATCCTGGTTTGACTCTTGCCTGTGGCTTGGCCAGTCATAAAAAAGATGCCTGTAATGTTTCTGAATAAAAAAAACCCCAACTCAACAGTATATTTATTTTATTTAAAAACATTTATATCCCACCTTTCCTTGTGGTTCATTTGTCCTGTGGTGTGTGATAGGCAGAAGGAGGAGAAACTCATATGCAACAGCTGGCCCCCCCCCCCAATTTATTTATTTTAGCTACTTACTTCATTCATTCCCCACTTTTCTCCCCAACGGGAACCCAAAGTGGCTCACAACATTATCCCCTTCTCCGTTTATTCCCACAGAAACCATGCGAGGGAGGTTAGGTTGAGGATGTGTGACTGGCCCATGGTAAGCAAGCTTCCCTGGTATGTGTGGGGATTTCAACCTGGGTCTCCCAGATCCTAGTCCGACACTCTAACCCCGCACAACACTAGCCCTTTGCACTACTGAAGCTGTAACCCCATTCTCCAGTTCATATTTGTACAACAGAATAGATTGCTCTCTTGAACAGGTGTGAAAATGTAAAGGAGTGGCTTGCCCTGTATGTTCCACCTCCACTGCGCCTTAAGCAAGACCCAGGTAGACTCTGCTTATGGCTGAAAGAACAACACAAGTTGATCAAAAATGGTGGGGCCTTCTTGGTGACTGTGCCGTTACAGTGCTACTCCTTTTCCCCGGGGAGAACTACCTACTAGGCCAATCCCCTTTATCCTGTAGAACAGGGGTGGCCAACCTGTGGCTCGGGAGCCACACGCGGCTCTTTCACACAGATTGTGCGGCTCCTGCCAGGACGGCTGGGGAAACAAAGGAGAGGCATGCTTTTTCTCTCTTTCTCCCTTCCTTCCTTCCTTCCCTCCTCCCTCCCATCTATTTGCTTTCCTAGTTTCTCTCTCTCTCTTTCTTTCCACTTCTTTAATTCTTTCTTCCCATCTCTCTCTTTTTCTCTCTCTCTCTCAATATCATTAGCAAACAAGTAATATCATTATCAATAACCGGTTTTCCTTGTTTGTTTTTATTTTTGGCAGTCCCATTTAACGTTAACAAAAAGCAAATTTGCATATTTTTAAAAATAAAAACGTGGGTGTGATATTTGTTCCTGTCTTGCGGCTCTCAGACATCTGACGTTTATTCTATGTGGCTCTTACGTTAAGCAAGGTTGGCCACCCCTGCTGTAGAAAGTATTGTAAAAAAAAAATCATGGAATTTCAACTGTTGAGTTTGAATTTATTTTTACTGATCACCATCTAATACGCATTTAGAATTTTTGTGTTTTAATCTGTTCATCATTTACTATATAATTTGTGGTGTTTTATTTTGTTTGTGAACTGCTGAAGACTTCAAAATAGCAGATGTTCAAAATAAATAAATTTCAAAAGGAAAAAATCCTGACAATACTGCATCATCCACAGAACAGGCAACCCACTTTCCATTCAAAAATGAAGAGGGTTGCCTGTTCAGTGGGCTGTAGAAACCTCACACATATATTCACTTTAATCCTGGGCTTTGGGACCATCCAAAAGGGATGGGGATCACCAGCAGATTTTGGACCATAGATTAAAGACCACCCAACTAGAAGATGAAACACAGTCAAACAGTGCCCATGTAAAATGAAAACAGGCACGCATGTGGATCTGTAACAACAAAGCTTAGAATTTGCTAACAGCCTCTTAAACTCTTTAGATGTGCCAACTGATTTTATTTACGTAACCATGATCCAGCCACAGTAAAGAACAGGAAGGTTACATACATCTCCATGTATTTTTCCTACTGTGAGACCACGTAATTACATGTTTGATTTCAAGAGTTTTCTCCAAAATAGAATACCTGCATTTTTGGGATGAGACGTTGGCGTGGGGTGCAGCTTAGCATCCCTGGAAAACCCATCCAGGTTCCCTTTAATAGCTTCCAATGCATCATCTCTGCTTTTCTCACCCATCTGAAACACAAGTAGGAGACACTTTGAAATGGCTCAAGCATTATTTTAAATTTCTGCTGAAAATCTGGCGTGTGTTTCAAAAGCAGCTCGACCCAGTTCGCAGCTGTCCCAGCAGCCCAGTGCTGGTGTTGCCTTCAAGGAGGAGACAGACAAAAGTCTTTTGCTGGAATTTGCAATAAATTCTTTGTAATACGTTTCCACTGATGTTGTTAGCTGCTTTGATTTTCCAGCCAAACAGAGGGACAGAGTTTAATTATTTCACAGAACTCTTAAGAGGCGGCCACTGAAATAGCATTTATAACATACCTTTGGTTTCACACTGCTCAAAAGCCTTAGCTTTTGCTTCTGCTCCTCAAACTGGCGCCTTTTCCTTTCCTCTTCCAAAAACTTTTGCTGGTGTTCAAATCTTTTCCTGCAATGATGCACAAGCCATTCTAATTAAATCACACATAAAGCCGTGAGAGTAAAACGAACTGTACCACTTCAGACTGAAGATGTGAAACCATGCTTTTGAATGTAATGAGATGGTAGAGTGAACTGTACCTGTTTCAGACTGCAAGTAAGCAGTTAAGTTTTTCAAAGTTCCCTTATATTATTGCCTATAAGCCAAAACTAGCATAGCACGCAAAGGGCTGCTAGTCTAGAATGTCTCTCTCTGATATGCTAGTTTCTTATTTGCAAGGAGTTTTTACAGGAGAAAAGCATTAAAAATGTGACTCTTCCCACATGTGGTCTGATGCTATATTGTTCATTCTACCACCTCACAATTCTGTCTCTACGTTCTGCTACGCATGTAAGACCAGACCAAAGCCAGGCTTGAATTTGGGGTTTAGGAGCCCATTTAACCAGTTACAAAGACCACTGCCAACAACACCAAGAACATTAAGAATACTTGTGCCAGAAGGCAGGGAGCATGCGATTCTATACCCCAGCCCTTTGGTTCAATCCTTTGTCAACATAAGGGCTCTGATGGAACAAACAGTTCTTCTTGCCCCCCCCCCCCCCCCCGGACAGAAGAGCTAAGCCCCACTTACTGCTGCTCTTCAACAAACTGCTTCCGCATGTCAGGGGTGTACTGAGGAGCTGCTGGGCGCATTCCGAGGAAGGGAGCCTGCCCCATGTATGGCATTCCAGCTGTAGGCATTGGACCCAAGGGCATGCCTCCCTGCAAACAAATTTGAAGTTTCAACATGAAATTATCACTTTTTAAAGAAAGACACCTAGATATGGGCAATGGCTGGCCACTGCTTTTTAACTGATGAGACACTTCAGCCCGAGCACTGAACGTCCAGCAGCCTGAAAGTTTCACGGTCTCTATTTACAGGGGAACCTCAGCACTCGAGGATAAACCCAGAAGCATTATGGACACTCATTCATTTTTTATACATTGGTCACCAGATTGTTAAAAATGTGCTAAGTGTGTGTGTGTGTGTTCCCCATCCCATGTGGTGGAGCCGTACAAAACAGCTGCAAGAAACCTTCTGATTTAGAATTAGCGGCACCTTCCCATTAAGTCTACCACATGTAACAAATATATTCATGAGGGGCAAGAACCCATGGAAAAATACTTGGATGGCTTACCTGATGGAAGACTTCCCTATATCAAATGGGTTGTTAAATGTTACCCCATTTTAGCCAAGAGAATGGACACGGTCTACTGTGGTGGTTACCAACTTTTTGGGTACAGGTGACCTGCAAGTCCAAACTTACTTGGTATGGTGACCCAAAAAACAGAGCATACATGCAAATCAAACTGTAAACACCTGGGACCCATTTGCACAGACTTCTCCACCCACTTCTGAGTTGGGACCCACAGGCTGGGAGGCCCTGGTCTGCTGTACAGGGACTTCCCATCCACCCTCCTGAGCTTCATCATAGGTCTGTCCCTCACCCACAGACATTAAGAAAATTCCACAAACAAGTTGCAGAGCAGTGGAGACACCTGTAGCCGAACAATATTTCTGTGACGCCTCAGAGGGCAGATTTCCTCAACTCATGGAAGGGCAGTCTATAAATCTGTTAATTCGTGTCAGAATCCCAGCAAGGCAAGGAGAGCATGTCTCACTTAGGTTTTCATCCTGTTACCAAGATCGGTTTGAGTCACTGTTTTCGATACAGATTAAAACCAAATGGCTTGAGGTCAACAGACCATCTCTGGACCCGCCCGAACTAGCTAAATACCAGCCGGTTTCCAATTTGCCCTGTTTGGGCAAACTAATCGAGAGGGCGGTGGTGTTACAGTTACAGGGCTTCATGGATGACACTTCCATGTCAGATCCCTTCCAGTCCGGCTTTCACCCAGGACATGGGACGGGGACGGCATTGGTCGCCCTCATGGATGACCTCCGGAGGCAACTGGATTGGGGCGGTTCGGCAGGGCTGTTGTTGTTGGACCTGTCAGCAGCATTCAGCACAGTCAACCATCAGTTACTGATCCACCGCCTCACTGACATGGGAATTCAGGGGCTTGCCTTGCAATGGCTTGCTTCCTTTCTCCAAGATTGGGGACAAAGGGTGGCGCTAGAGGAACAGAATCCAAGAGGCACCTGTTGGAGTGCGGAGTGTCTCAAAGGGCAGTGCTTTCCCTGACGCTATTCGACATCTATATACGCCCCCTTGCCCAGATTGCCCGGAGGTATGGGCCAGGGTGCCACCAGTACGCTGATGACACCCAGCTCTATCTGATGTTGGGTGGCCAGTCAGACTCCAGACTGGAAGATCTGGACTGGGCACTACAAGCCGTGGCTGGTTGGCTTAGGCTGAGCCGGGTGAAGCTGAATCCAGTGAAGACGGAGGTCCACTGCGTGGGTTGGGGCGGTCTGGGAGTAAGGACCCCACTCCTGACTTTCGGTGGAGCGCCACTGGTGCCAGCACCGGAGGTTAGGAGTTTGGGAGTGCTCCTGAATTCCTTCTTGGCAATGGAGGCCCAGGTAGCAGCCACTGCCAAGTCGGCCTTTTATCATCTCTGGCTGATTAGGCAGTTGGTTCCCTTCCTTGAGCGCAATGATCTGGCTACAGTGATCCACGCGACGGTCACCTCGAGACTAGACTACCATAACGCTCTCTACAGGGGGCTGCCCTTGTTGCAAATTCGGAAGCTGCAGCTAGTGCAGAATGCTGCAGCCAGGCTTCTGATGGGCCTCCTCAGATGGGAGCACATCTGGTCTGTACTGAAGGCATTGCACTGGCTACCAACAGCATACTGAATTCGCTTCAAGGTGCTGGTACTCACCTTTAAAGCCCTAAAGGTGAGGGACTACCTTTCCCCATATATACCCCAGAGAGCACTGAGGTCGGGTTCTCAGAACTGACTGACCCTCCCAGGCCCCAAGGATGCCCAGCTTGCCACTACCAGGGCCAGGGCCTTCTCAGTGGTGGCTCCATACTGGTGGAATGAGCTCCCGGAAGAGATCAGGGATGGAGCTCTTCCACCAGGCTTTCAACTAAGGAGCCGCCCTCACTACTACCACCAACAAGCCCAGCTCGCAGTTTTAACATCTGGCCTTTCCCACTGCATGACTCAGGAAGACCAGTGAGTTGGTAAACTGCCTGTTTGCAAGCATTTTCCGCTGGCCATCTTAAGTAATTAATGTATTATTACTAGCACTTTATGACTGTATGATTTTACTGTACCTGAATGGTTTTAAATGATTTTATGTGATTTTAATGTTCATTTATGTACCAATTATGTAAACCGCCCTGAGCCTGCTTGCAGGGAGGGCGGGGTATAAATTAAATTAATAAAATAAAACAAAAAAATAAAACAAATTAGAGTCACAAACCTGCATGGCCATTGTTCCAGGGGGCATCTGAGAGCCGTAACTCACACCCATCATGCTGTGCACGTTGGGCTGCATGACCGGCATCATAGGGAAGCCTTGTTGTTGCATGGGAATCATGCCTGCACCAACACATTAAAGACCGCTTAGGCTTCGTAGGGGCTTTTAGCTTAAATTAGTTCACTGTTAACACTGAAAGCATAGACCCTCGGGGCCGGAGCAGACACACCGAGAGTTAAGGAAGCAGGAATGGGTCACAAGACCACATGCTTGCTTCCGCCAGCCCCCTTCCCTCTATGGCACAAATTACCTTGGAATGAGCTCAGGCAATGGCCTAAATTGGTGATGCATGAAAAAGCTTCCCATCAACCCCCCAAACCCCATGAGACGCAGCATCATTCCTTCGGAGTAGGTGATAATGTCTCACTGACTGACTCAGTCACTACCAATGAGAGGTGGCTTTGCACAAGGTGGGAGGGAGCTCAGAGACAGAAATACTAAAGCAGGGGTCCCCAGCATGGTGCTTGTGGGCGCCATGGCACCCGCTGACACCTTTCTGGGTGCCCACCTAGTGTTTTCAGGAAGTGGGTGGGGCCAGATAGGGCTTTTGCTCAGCAAGGCTTCTGATCGGCTGTGCAGATTTTTTTTAAGTGTTGCTATGGCAGCAGCTGCCACCACAGCACAAGAATCTACACTGTGTGACTGAAGTTAAGCTGTGGCCATCATTCTGTGACTGGCTCCGCCTCCTGTGGCAGCCATTTTGCTGCTGAGGCCACCATGCCATGTCAGAATTCCAAATGTACCCACAGGCTCAAAAAGGTTAGGGACCCCTGTGCTAGAGTGACTTATGCCCTTGCTTTCCAGTTTGATTTAGGCATGATACGGTGAGTGGGGCAGCTTGTGACTGAGGGTGCAAAATGTACACTGGATGCTACACCTATGTCCATGGGCTGACCATGGTTAACCTTTATGTCAGAAGCACAAGCACTCACCATGAGTGAGGCTAAGGACTGGGAACTGTTTCTAAACCAGTTTCCTGGTTAGCATCAAGCCTGCTTAATGGCAGTGCTCGTGTAAACGCTTATCAATAGCCAAGGACTGTGTAGAGATTTTGTGCCCGCGGGAGCAGGAGCACATAAACCTTAGTCCCACACCAATTCTACTGCACCATACGTTCTGTCTTCCCTCCAAGGAACGGTGGGAATTACATCCTTATGGTGGAATGGCAGGGGTGTGAGGGGGCTGGGGGTCTTCGAGAACAAGCCAGCACTTTCCTTTCAACTAGTATCACTGTAGCTCTTCAGCACAACATGCAAGCTAAAATCCCCAGAGACGTATTTAACTCTGATCCTCACAAGCAAAACCCTAATTACAGTCTCTGCCCATTAAATCAGGCCCTCTGCCCAGCTCTTAATATCTGTACGTACCCTGAGAAGGGCCAAGACCACCGGGCACAGGAAACATGAAGCTGAAATACAGAAAATAAATCATGTTCACAGTTTTGAAAAATAAACGTGCTCTTGCAAAAACACTGCCTCAGTATTACTTTTACCTCGTATATATATTCCCAACATTCCATAATGATTTTGTGCAACAAAGAAAGAGAACCCAGAATGGCACTATGCAAATAAAGACGCAATGCTACACATATATGGGCAGGCTTGATTCTCAGTAGCTAAGGTCACTAGGAGCAGAGTTTAGCACACCAGTCAAGTCTGCACATGAGCATATGCATTCCAAGTGTACCTGTTTACTTTTCCCTGTGTAACTGAACGGCTATTTTCTCCTACAGGTGAAAGAACGAAGTTGAATGCTCTTATGAAGAAAGCAAAACCTACCTTCCTCCCTGACCCTCACTGACAGGTATCCCATTCCGAAATGTAGTGGGAGATGGCACACAGAACATGTAGAGATGCACCGCATCTACCATGAACTTCTCTCTACATCTGTAAAATGGGCGTCATGCTACTGGCCTACTTTATACTCAAATTATTTGAAAAAATGTTTTGTGGAAGCCGGGGAAAGGAAGGGGAGAAAGAAGCAACATGTTCAGTGAAATCTATGCGGAAAGAACAATGAACCCCTGCTTTGAAGCAGAATCATTTATTTATTTTATTTATTTGTTTTTCATACTTTTACCCCACCCTCCCCGCGAATGGGCTCAGGATCATGCCTCTTTCAACAGAGACATCAGCAGCTCTGTTTGCAAGTAGCAACAAAGAGCCAGCTGTTGCCCAGAATGTTAGCAAACAGCAAATTCAACACGACAGCTAACTGCAACACTGCAGGAAAAGAAGAAACCCACTTCAAGTATTCATTTCTTCTTTTCATAAATAGTTAAGTGCACTGAGTCTTTGGACAACAGAAAACCTTTGGACAGCCTAATCAAGTGAAGACTGCCACAAGAGGAAAAACTGGCTGCATAACTGTGCCTTTTGTCACTAACAAGTGATGCAAAGCGCTCTGATCTTGTACTTAAAGAAAAGAATATGGGTTGATGCATCATGCAATATGTTTTCCAGATACCTGTTTTGCGAAAAGCTGCTCAGTTTGAATATTCTAATGGACGTGAGTTACCATGTTCCAGTGCATATAGTTGTGTCCCCTGTTTGCCAATCATCATCTTGTGTGTGGCACTCCTTGGAGGAGCAATTGCTGCATCTGGTCCAGCTGCCCTTAGGATGTGCATCAAAGTTAAAAGAAAAAAGGAACAAGATGCAAGGCAGAGCAGCTTATTAGGTCTTCAAGGTCTATTAGGTCTATTAGGTCTCTGCCTCGCACCTCGTTTCTTTTTTCTCCTACCTGCCAGTGGTGCCTTATCTTCTTCTTATCCAAGTTAAAAAACATGGCACTGTTGTCTGTAGACTTCAAGCTCAGAATCACAGCACCCCTTTTACCACCTGTCCTTGTAATTACCATCTAATCTTTTGAACCATAAGGTCCTGAAAGTGGGCTACAACATTTTAAAAAGACAGACATTTTCTTCTTCTACAGCTTGCTTTGTCGACATTCGCTCAAAACTGGCACATCACGTTGAAATCCTCCTGCTGAAATCACATTTGCATTAGTAGTTCCATACATGAATAATCCTCCTCATGCTTCTACGCAAGGATTCCCCTGAGAAACAAGTGGATAGACGCACAAGTTGATCTGACGCGCAACACAACCCAGTAAAGTGGTGCTAGTTACCATTTCATGAGGCAAGCAAATGAAGGCCAAATCATTAAACATTCATGCCTTTCCAGAGAAGCAAGTGACTTATTTATAAGCATCTATAAAAAACCAGTCTTTGCTAATTACAGCCCAACTCTTCTTTAAGAAACCCACAAAACAAGAATTCTCTCAGATATTAAAATGTAGCCGACATCCTGGCAAGAATTCACCACTGACATTGTTCCGCCAAAATTGAATCATGTCATTCAAATGCTCGACTCTCCATTATTACTGACCTTAACGTGAGGATTTTAAAAAAATATCCAGACTCTAATCTGTAAAGACAGAACAGTAGCTCCAATAGGATAAATACTGATTCAAGTGGATATAAACTCACTTTTTATTTATTTATGCATTATTTTGATTTATATCCCGCCCTTCCCGCAAGTGGGCTCAGGGTGGCTCACAACAACACAATACAATCTTAAAATAGGTCAAGAAATAGTAAATACCAATATTAAAACAATACAATAAAACCAATTTACAACATTTAAAGTGGGCAGTGCAGTATATCAGTTTCAGTTCCTACAGCCAAAATGGGTGGTGCGGCGCCGAGCCATAACCATCTCATGCAGCAGCAAGAGGGAGGCCAGCTGGTAGACGCCCGCTGCCTCAGCCAACTTCTTAATAAGTTACTAGCCCACAAAAGTGTCCGCCAAGTCATTTATACACACACCTGTCCGTCAGAGAACAGGTCGATCCTCTTCTCAGACACAACCGAGTGACAGAGACAATCCAGAAATGAGCTACATATTGGTGGTGAAAAGTGCCATCAAGTCACAGCTGACCTATGGTGACCCCATGGGGTTTTCAGGGCAAGAGACATTCAGGGGTGGTTCACCATTGCCTGCCTCCACATCATGATCCTGACATTTCTTGGTGGTCTCCCGTCCGAATACTAGCCATGGCTGACCCTGCTTAACTACCGAGATCTGATGAGACTGGGCTAGCCTGGGCTATCCAGGTCAGGTTGAGCTATGTTTTAGGAGATGTTCAAAATTCTTTGCTTGCCTCAGATGGCCCAGGCTCGCCCAGTCTCATCTGTGATGTACAAACCTAGACAATTTTTTTTACAGATGGGTCTAAACAGCTGGCTTTCCTTTCTCACTGCACACCTAGCATACAGTGAGTGAGCTGGAAGAGTATCCTAAATGCCTGTTTTGTACTTCTCTGTTAATGTGTGTGTGTGTGTGGGGGGATACACTGTATAATTTGAGGAAGAGAAGGAGGAAGAGAAGAGTTAGATTTATACCCTGCCCTTCACTCGGAGTCTCAGCGTGGCTTGCAATCTTCTTCCCTTCCTCTCCTCATAACAGACACCCTGTGAGGTAGGCGGGGCTGAGAGCTCTTTCCAGAATTGCTAATGACAGAACAGCTCGGAGAGAGCTGTGACTGACCCAAGGTCACCCAACTGGCTACATGTGGAGGAGTCGGGAATCAAACCTGGTTCTCCCAGATTAGAGTCTGCGTTCTTAACCACTATACCAAACTGCCTCTCATAAGCCACACGAGTCCCCAATGTGGGAGGAAACCTGGGTATAAATGTTTAAATAAAAAAACTAAAATTGCAGATCTGTACACAGTAACACTTTGGTCATCCTCCCCCATAAAAGGTATATTCCATATTGCCAGACAGTTATTTTGAAATCTCCCTCTTTTACTCCTTTTTTTAAAAAGGTACCACAGCTTAAGAGCAAACCACAGAGTCACCCTTCTGTATACAAACAATGGCTACAATACAACTGTGGTTTCGGGGATGCCTAAATCTGCGACAGGGATTTTGCATGAGGTAGAAGGCAGGAGAAAAAGTACTGACACCATCCTACATGAGGCGTGAGGACAGTGCCTCTCCAATACAAAGGCTTGGTTCAGACATCACACAAAACCATGGTTTAAGTAAATTAACTACAGTTAGATGATCATCTACATGCAAGCCAACTATGCTTAGTTAGGAAACATAAATCCAGGATCAGAAACTGTGATTTAAAGTTGGTTTATTAGCGACCAGTTAGTTTTTAACTATGGTTTTGAGTGACATACAAACCTGGACATCCAGACATGATTCCTGGCTAGAGCAAAGGGAACGTAACCACCGTTTGTCAAGGAAAGCCAGCAGCTATAGTCTCAAAGCCAAACCTTGGTTCCATAAACTAACCATGGTCAAAAGAAACTCGATTTTGCATTATGTCTTAACCAGTGTTCCCCCTAAACTGAGTTAGCGTGAGCTAGCTCACAGTTTTTTAGCCTCCGCCTCACATTTTTGTCTTAGCTCAGGAAGGATGGCTCCAGAGCAAACTAATTTATGCAGCAGCCAAATCGCTCACTCCCAACTTTAACGCCAGTAGCTCACAAAGTAGAATTTTTGTTCACAAGACTCCACAGCTTCGAGGGAGCACTGGGCTTAACTGAACCCCACTGTAACAGCAAGAAAAGAAAAAGAGATTGGTTTTATACAAGCACGCGCACACACAAAATGGGACACTGAAAGAAGAAGCACGCTCACACACACTAATTATTAGTTTTCACAGTCACTACACTCAAAACGCATGAAAATGAATGCATATCACATGGAGCACAGCTCCAGAGTGTGAAAATTATATTTTCACCCATGAAAATAGGTAAATGGGCAGTATCTTAATTTCACAGCAAAAAATATTTGCAGATGGAATGGAAATAAACTTGTAGCTGAGAATCAGGCTGCTCCCACATGCAAAAGGACAATCCAGTTATCATTTTTGTCCCATGTTAATACAAAATGATCAGTAGCTGCAGCATATACTTAGAATCCCCATGTTCTTCATAAATATCCTCTAAAAAAGGGAGGAAACTGAACCATACCATTCATTGCTGCTATAAAAGAAAAGACAAATGAGGGTGTTAGGAAAAAAAACTAAACCACAACTGCTCTGAATAAGTCACACAGTCTCAAGCCCTACTTCTGATACGGACTTATTAAGGAGCCTCAGTCAAGTCACTGATGCCTGTATAGGAATAACAAGTGACCTGCTTAATAGGATTGATGGAAAAGAGAAGGAAAGAAATAATTTTAGGGGTCAGTAAGAGGAGGCCCCAGGGCCTTCTGCCTAGGTCAAGCTAGTTCCTCTAGCAGTCAGCCATGGTACAGAGTACAGATGGGCAGGTTCCATCTTTTATTGTTCCTTCACATTAAAAAAGTCATGTAGAGAGAAAACAAGCGGAACAGGAGGCAAAAGTTCTCCCCTCTTCTTGGCCTGACCTGCCAGTTATTTCCAGGGAGTTTGTGAACATAGCAGAGCTTCTGAACATGTGATCCTCCCCCTCCACCTGGAGCAGTGCAGTCCATTCTACCAGCTCCCTGCATGTGTGAACCAGACCTTCTGCCAATCCACTTTGTGGCAGGTGGGAGTAGGTTTGCAAGTTGCATGTTTCTGGTGGGAGGGCTCCAGTTGCTGGGCCTGCCCTCCTGCCTCTGCTCCCTGAACCAGCAGGAAAAAGGTCTGGGGGAAGAAATGATGTTGTACAGCATCATGCATTGTGCTATTTATTTATTCAATTTATACACCACCACCACCACCCTGCCAAGGCAGGCTCAGGGCAGCTTACATAAAATTCCATATAAATACAATTAAAACCAGTCATAAATAACATACCACCTGCCCCCAAACCTAGTGCTCCTGTGGATGCCACCCACTGGCCTGCCATCCCTAGATGGGAGGCACCTTGTATGCCACCCTTCATGACCTCTGTAGCCATTCCATAAATCTAGTTACTGGCCAAGTATACAAACCATCCACAGTGTTCAAGACCACCGGCACTTACTGCAGGGCTTGACAAATATGGGCACCAGGGCCCCTAGAAATGTCACTGTCGCACCCAGTGTTTTCAGCAGTCATTTATTGTAAGTGCCCCTTGGTGGTTCTCAGTAGAACTACAGAGGCTATTTAGATGAGAAATAGAGGTTATAGGGTTGTTTTTTTAAAAAAAAAATCACAAGTTGTGAAGAGCTTAGGATTAGTTTTTGTGACAGAAGTCCTTAGAAAGTTAAAAATATAAAACCCCAAAGGCTGAAAAATAAGTCTGGCTCCTAAATTTTTGAGGTGACTCGTACAGCCAAAGCAAATTCGTCAAGGCCTCTTACTGCACCCTGCACAAAAGTTCTTAACCTCTTCACCTTACAGTTCTCAAGATTTCATTACACCCACTGTGGTGGAACCCACCTGCTCTGGCCTCCATGCCCTGTTCTGCCTTGCCCTCCTAGGGTTCCCAACTCCCTGGAGGGACTTTTCTTCTTCTCTCAGGGTAGCCCGCCGCCACCACCTGCCCTTTTGTAGAGAACTGCCCACTGGGAGGGGCAGGACTCTCACTTCCCTTCCACGTTCAGAGGTCTTGCCTCAGTGTCTCCCACTGCCCAGCACCTGGCCACCGTGGGGACAGATTAATGCCTTGGGCACCCTTGAGAGAATAGCTGCTTGCTTGCCTTCCCCCTGGCTCCCCTCTTCAGATAGCATGTTTGAGATGGCGAAGATCTATGTGGTACAGAGAACCATGGCCAGCATCAAAAGTTATGACTTATTAAAAAGAAAATTGAGATGGTGGTGGTCTATATGGTACAGAGAACCATGGCCAGCATCAAAAGTTATGATTTATCAAAATAAAGTGTTTACAAGCATACTTTTATCACAGCACCAGATTGAGCAAGGCATACAAAAGAAGTTGATAAAAAATGCAAAACTTTACATGCTTTGGTGTTAAAATAGAATGGGATCCTTAAGCTTAGGATCCCTACAAAGCTACCATTACCTTCCAGCTTGTTTCAGATGTCTAGGCCAACCACATGGTTATGGCTGCCTGGTTTCAGACCACAGCTCAAAGTTATCCTCAGTGCAGCATCCCAAAGAAAGAGAGCTTCCTCCTGGCTCCATGGAGTTTTATCTTCTACCTTTCCCTGCGCCCCGACCAGATCACAGAAGCGCTTCCTGGCAATCTCCCGGAATCTCTTTCCTGGAGATGGTCTAGTATTCTCATATCTCCAAGCCTCTATTCCCTGCTAGGAGAAGGGGGGAGGAGGGGGAGGCTTGACCACCCCTTTGTCTAAACCCATTAGCATTTCTTAAGAGGTGAGTCTGGAAAGCCACTGAGGGACTTCCTCCTTCCCAGCCAGTTCTCTGCCCAGAAAGAAGAAGAAAAAACTTACATTCCAAGTGGAGGTTTGCTGCTTGCCAACCTCCCAGAAGAAAATGCATTTCTTCACACCCACCTACTAGACTCCCTGCCACTTGCCCAACACAACTGTTGTAAAGGTGAACAAAGAAACACTTTAGCATGTTTGTTGTTGTTGTTGTTCAGTCGCACAGTCGAGTCCGACTCTTCACTACCCCATGGACCACATCACGCCAGGCCCTCCTGTCTTCAGTTGTGCTCCGGAGTTTGCTTATTTTCATGTTTGTTGCGTCGATAACACTGTCTAACCATCTCATCCTTTGCCGTCCCCTTCTTCTTTGACCTTCAATCTTTCCCAGCATCAGGGTCTTCTCCAGTGAGTGCTCCCTTCTCATTTGGAGCTCATCCACTTTTAATGCTCCTCTCCAGTATACTACCCATGCCAAATATACACCCAAACTACATGTGTGAACCACTGTCAAGCCCCAGAATCTGTTCTGAATGCCTGACTGAGCTCTGGCACAACAGAAACAAACCTCAGAAGTTCACACATGCATGTGTATTACTCCATGGCTGTGAAGCACTGACTCATGTGTGACAGGCCTTCACAGTAGAATTACTTGCCCATGGATGGGATCTTCATATCACCTGATTTCAGCAGAGATGTAACATAATTTTTAGCACAGCCCATAATGAACATCCTGAAGAGAATTTTGTTTAGCTAGTCCACACATGTCTCAAATCCAGGAGCAAATCCTCCATTGTGGTTTCTGCCCCAGCAAACCTTTTTTCACCAGTTAGAACAGCCAATACTCCAGTATTTAGGTTTGAGGAAAGGTTATATTCAGAATTAAACTTTGTTGTTCTGTTGCTTCAGACCAATATGGCTACCCACCTGAATCTACTCCAGTACCTAAAACCTTCCACTTTTCTTACCTTGGTATTTCCCAAACAGGAGGGGGGGGGGGAACCCAACAAAAAGAAAAAACCCACACTCTGCTTGTGTCCAGTGTTCCCTCTAAGCTGAGTTAGTGTGAGCTAGTTCACAGTTTTTTAGCCTCTGGCTCACACTAAACTTAGCTCAGGCAGGATGGCTCCAGAGCAAACTAATTCATGCAGCAGCCAAATCACTCGCTCACCACTTTAAGGCCAGTAGCTCACCAAGTAGCATTTTTGCTCACAAGACTCCACAGCTTAGAGGGGGCACTGCCTGTGTCTCCAGCCTCATTACACTTTCAACAAAGGCAAGGCCTTCCACGAGGAAGACGGGCAAGCCCCTGCCCCAAGGAGCCTGCAATTGCTCCGAACAATTGAGGGAGACCATTCCTTTGAGCCACACACTCTTTACCTATTCCATTAGGTAGCATTATTAACATTCCCGCACAGCCAGTTCATTTTTAAATAATTTAAACCACTATTTAATTTTTAAAAGCCCCATGATTCCAACCCAGAGCGTCCATACTCACCCCCCCACACACACTTTAGGAAAGGGGGGAAATAAAACTCCCAGCCTCAGCCAACCCAAGAAGAGGGGCGCCTGCCACCCAAACTCCAGCTTTCTGTCCCTCCTCTAAACAGTCATTGAGTTCCAGATCAGGTCAATCCCCGCAGAAATGTCACCACTTCATAAGACAGAGCTGATGATGCGCTGCTGCCATTGTTCGCAGCCAGCCCAGAACTACGGGCGGGCGGGCGGAGGTGCCCCCGTTGAGGGGCGCGCAACGACACCGACGGCCACCCGACTCTTCGAGGAGGCAGCAGGCGGGGGAGAGCCCTCTCTTCTTCGGTGGAGGGAGGGCGGCCGGACGGAGCCAACAGCCACCCCGGGCGGAGGGATGGGGAGAGGGGCCCAGGGGGGGAGCAGCGGCCTTAGACGAGGGCGACAGAAGGCGAAGACACCCGCCCACACCCACACCCCCCCCCCGGGCGGCGGCGGCGCCCCCTCCTCGCAAAGGAACCCCCCCCCCCGACCGCAGACCTCCCCTCAGGACGGAACCGCCCCCCCTCCCCCGGGGGGAGGAACCCCTCCTCCGCGCCCACCCGCCGGCCCCGAGGTGCTCACCTACCTGCCAGGCCCCGGGCTGCCCGCCGCTCCCGCCCCGCCGCCACCCCCCCCAGCGCCGGAGGAGGAGGAGGAGGCGGCGACCCCCGGCGGTCCGGCGGCGGCGGGAGGAGCGGAGGCGCCGCCAGCTCCCAGGCCCGGCCGCAGCGCCATCTTGCCGCCCGCCTCCCCCCCTCCCTCCCCAGGCAGCGGCAGCGGCAGCGGCAGCAACCCCAGCCCCGGCCCAGCCTCTCCGGTCAGCTGGGCCGCCGCCACTTCCGGCGCTGAGGAGACGCCGCGCCAGGCCAGGCCAGGTTCCCCCCCTCTCCGCCGCCTGGGCAGCGCCCGCCTCAGGCAACCCGGGGCGGGTGGGCAGAGGCACACACACACACACGCACAAGTCTCTCTGGGTCTGTCTGCTTCGGTTTTTGGACTGCTGATTGGTTCTACGACCCGCCTCATCCTATTGCCTCGTTCATTGAACGTCCTAACCTGTCGATTCGTTCGATCCTGTCTGTCTGCTACAAACACACACCATAGGGTTGCCAGCCTCCCGTTGGGGCCTGGGGATCCCCCGCTTTTACAGCTGATCCCCAGCTGACAGAGATCAGCTCCCCTGGGGAAAATGGCTGCTTTGGAGGGTGGACTCTATATGGCATTGTACCATGCTGAGGCCCCTCACCTCCCCAAACCCCGCCCTCTCCCAGCTCCACCCCCAAAGTCTCCAGGTATTTTCCAACCCAGACTTGGCAACCCTAACACACCAACACTTTGAAAAGCGAAAAAGAGGACATATTTCTTGACTGACTACTTCAAACAAGTGATCCCTATGACAAATCTCCTTTTAAATATCCCTCCTACTGAAGCAGTGATAATTGATACTAACTAGGAATATTCCTAACCTTCCAACCTGAAAAAGGACACTTGCATCAGTGTTGTTGTTTTTTTTAAAAGCTACAAAAAGGACGGACATAAAAAAAATGAAGAAAAGAAAGAGGACATCTGGGAACCCTAAGAACATCAGAGAAGCCAATGCTGGATCAGGCCAGTGGCCCATCGAGTCCAACACTGTGTGTCACGCAGTGGCCAGAAATACTAAGCCCTCCCAAAATGATTCCCACATCTTTCTCCTCTCCATTTTTCTCCTCACAACAGCCCTGTGAGGTAGGTTAGGCTGAGCATGTGTGGCTGGCCCAAAGTCACCCAGCAAGCTTTCATGGCAGAGTGGAGATTTGAACATGGGTCTCTAGAACTCTCATGCAATGCACTAATTACACACTGGGGGTCGGGTGAGGGGTATATCTACAGATGTAGGTATGATCCAGACATACCTAATCGGTAGACAGCCCCTTTTTAAAGATCTGTATTTCACAGATAGAGGTGAGAATATATGCATGTTTTTACAGAAAGTGCCCCATCAGAGCAATCCCATGAAGACTTTCTGCCTTCTGTAAGCATGAGTGAATAAAATGGGACCGGCTCAAGAGCGCTCTCCCTGCTTTATGTGGGTGTGCGTATACACCTGTGTATAGATGTCATTCACGACTGTGTATACAATTGTATGTATTAGAGCTATCCAAGCAGGGGACATCTCATTTTCCCTCCCCCACCATTTCCTCTTTTCGTTCCCTGAAAGCCTGTTCTTCCTTTTCCTGCTTCCTTCTCTTTTTCCCATCCTCCAGCCAACCTACCTTTGTCTCCCCCATCTTCAACTTTCCCTCCTTCCCTCCCCCTGGTAACCTCTCTCTGTGAAAACGATGGCCAAGTTGTGCAGTGATGGAGTACCCATAGCCTCATCTTTCCCTGCTTCCTTCTCTCCTTCCCACCAACCTACCTTTTATCTGCTCCCCCCATCTTCAGCTGTATGCATTCTTTATTTCATTTATATACTGCCTTTCTCCACCATTGGGACCCAAAGCAACTTACATCATTCTCTACTCCATTTTATCCTCCCAACAACTCCATGAGGTGTGTTAGGCTGAGAAGGTCTGACTGGGCAAATGTCTCCAGGTGAGCACCATGTTAGAGTAGGGCAGGGGTGGGCAAATTGTGGCCCGGGGGCCACATGCGGCCCGCCACAGCAGTCGGCCACGTGGTATGATAGGGTACATTTGTCTCATTCAACTGATTCTAAAATTAAATGTGCTTGCAGCTATAGATGATATGAAATTAGCACAATAAATAAATTGAATAAAACTACCACTATTTTATTTAATTTATACTTATTGATTTTTATGATACAATTTATACCTTTTCTGAAATGCAAAGCTAACTAATGAATGCAATCATTTTAAAAGGTGCGGCCCTCCGCTAACCTCCGCTCCCACAAAGTGGCCCCCGAGCCAAAACAGTTGCCCACCCCTGGAGTAGGGATTTGAAACTGATTCTCCCATGTCCTAGTATGAAACTGTAACCACACCACCACACTGGCTTTCATGAGATGGTTGCTGTTGGAACAGTAGCAAGCAGCTGGGCCTAGGAGAGTCATGCAAGCTGGGTGGTATCAAGTTCCTCACAGGTTGTTGTCAAGCCTGGCCTAAGGAGTCCTCCCGCAAAGGCCAAAATAGGCCTGGAAAGAGTACTGCCCCTCCCCCTGCCTTTCACTGTCAGAAATGGGACTGATGTGGTTGCCGGGCTAGTACCACTGGGAGGCATTGCTTTCTTAAAACTACAGACACTCCTTTTATCAGACCAGTGTTTGTTTTTAGATTTCAGATTTTTCTGGAAACCTGGGGCTTTTCTCAGGTTTGCAGAAACATCTCTCTTTGTCTGTCCATGCCTCTAGATTCTGGCTGATGTAGCCACATTGAGAATTAGATATATTGATGCTGATGTATCCCCACATGATCTTTTGCATGTTAATTTAGAAGACAATCCCACTTCACAATGGCTCTGAATAATCCTGCCTCAAAGTCCAAAACAGCCCTGGAAAGGGCCCTGCTCCCTTCCCCCACCTTTTACTGACAAAAACGGGCTGGCAATACTCTTGTACTAACCTAGCAACAGCCACTGATGACACATTTCTTAAAGCTACAGATGCTGCCTGTATCATTTTGGATGGCTTTAAACCCCAAGTGTTTCTTAAGATTTCAGATTTTTCTGCAAACTTGGGGCTTTTCTCAAGCTTGTAGAAAGCTCTGTCTTGTCTGTCCATGCCCCAGTCTATGGATTTAAGTATCCACAGATTTGGCCACATTGAGTATTAGATATATTAACAAGAAGCAGGACCCGTGATACTCACAGGGATGGGGAAGTATTTCTCACAGCTCAGGGCCTGCTGAAGCCGGAGGAGCTCCGGAGAAGGAAGCGGCAGCAGGTGAGCCCTTCTCCCTCCCCCCCCCCCCCCAGTGATGACGAGGCTGGCCCACCAAGCCTTCTCCCTCTCCCCCAGTGGCAGCGGCAAGGCTGGCCCACCAAGCCTTCTCCCCCTGCCCAAGCAGCGGCAACAGACAGTTCCCAGAGCATTCTCTGTGAATGTGCAGGGAACGCTCTTTTACTTTGAGGGATTTAAGTATTCCCCCGAATATTTTTTTAAACTTTTTGGATTTTTCTGCACACCTGGGGAGTCCCCGAAGTGTGCAGGAAAATCTCTTTGCCCCCTAGGTGCCTCCGATGTGCGGATTTAGATATCCGCACGCAGAGGGCGCCTTGGCTATTAGATATATAGATTCTAAATGCAGCTCCACCACAGAGGGGCACCTTGATCTTGAGTTTCATGCTCTGTCCCTTGGTAAAGAAGCCCCGTTCACAAGGCTAGACAGAAGCAGCTTGCTCTCTGTCCTTCTCTTCTCTCTCCCAGGCTGCCTCTGCTAGGTTGCAAGCTGATAAGAAAAATCACAGTTAAAAACTGAAAAAACACAAGTCCCCTATAATAACAAAATGGTTCAAAAAGATGCTTGGGTAAGGGACTGTGAGCTATATGCCACTGGGTATAGTTCATACTATCTGTTGCTGTATGTAGGTTCCCACTACATAATTTTTGTATCATCTGATGTCATGTTAGCTTTGCTTCAGCTGTTTCAGATTTCGGGCTGGTTCCGGATTTCTACATCAACTACTATTGCATTGTTTATTGGATGTCCCATCCTGTTGAATGCATTGAAGTACTCTGTGGGGAAGGGCTGTGGCTCAGTGGCAGAGCATCTGCTTGACATGCAGAAGGTCCCAGGTTCAGTCCCCAGCATCTCCAGTTAAAAAAGGAACACGCAATAGGGGACGTGAAAGCCCTCCTCTGCCTGAAGACACTGGAAAGCTGGTGCCAGTCTGGGTAGACAATAACAACTTTGATGGACCAAGGGGCCTGACTCAGTAGAAGGCAGCTTCATGTGTTCATGTGATCCACCATGGATCCCAGTGAGAAAGGTGGACTACAAACAATGTAAATAAGTGGACATTAGCCCAAAAGATCTGCAACCTGAGTAAAGTGATAACTCCAGCTCAGTTATGGCTTTTTGAAAAAATACCAACGAGAGAATCCTTATCCCCCTTTTTATTTATAAAATTAGTCAGGCATTCCATTATTATTGCTATAATCTAGTTAAATAACTTTTTAAGAAATTCATGCGCAAGGACAGGGAGACGCTAACAAGGTTGCAGACTAGAGAAGCACAGTGTAGTGTGGTCAAACATGGTGTTTATCCTTTCTACAGCATCACAATTTGCAAATTTCATCATGATTTGTAAATTTCTCGTTAAAAGCGATCTTGTTGATTGTAATTTTTCTGTGCTGAAGCCACACCTTTCACAAGGATAAGAAAGGGGCTTGGGCACTCAGAGTCTCACATGTTCAGGAAGGACCTCTCTGCCTGCATCACCTGTTTTATTTCAGCCCACCATGCAGCTTTCACGGGTAGGGCAGCCTTGCCAGAACAGGGGTGTCACCCTTGTTTCTTTAGGGGAACTGACAGCCTTTCAGTATGCAAGGCTGAAAGATTCTTGTGCGGTGGGGCCTGAGGGGTGATTGGGAATCTGAACCTTCAGGCAGACGTCTTGCAGCTGGAAGAGAGGGATGCAACTTCCTGCCCCCCAAAAGCGAGAGCTACCAATGCTGATCCTAAGCTTGGCCTCTAAACAGTTTAGTTGTAGCCCAAATGCAAAGTAAACTTGCATGAAGAAGGGTGGTAGTGGCTGTACAGTTGGAAAGTTGGTATTTCTGACTAGTTCTAACCAGGCCTCAGCAGCAGCTACAAAATCCAAGAACACGTGAATGTGAAACAAAGGTTGGGTCCCGTGGCATCTTGAATACCAACCAAGTTTTATTCTGGGGATCAGCTTTCAAGTGCATGTTCCGGCCTGGAGCCTGCTGGTCTTTGTGCCGGTCCCTGGTCTCTGCACAACTCTCCTCCAACACTGCATTTCAAATGAATGAACACATTAACAAACAGACTACTAGAAAACCATCTGAGGGACAAATTTATTCTTCAGATATTCTGCTCAACAGGAGCCACACTTTTGACTTCTTCCAAGCCATATAAAATTCATCCAGGAAAATGTGGTTGTTCTCTTCAAAGGACGCAGTATTGGATGTTATTCTAGGTTCCCCTCCATAGCCATTCCACAGTGGATTTTAAATTCTTTCTTCTCCAATGTCCACAGCATCAGGCCTGCAATGCGATGATCATGTGCCAATCTTGTGTTCTAGCGGCACAACCCATGTTCTGCACTGTGCTGATGCTGCCTCACCCTAGGGAAACCGGGTACGATGATCTGGAGGCACAGAGCTTGGCAGAAATATTGCTGGCAGGGGAACGTTTGGCTCCTGAGCAAGTTGGGCAGGAATGAAGTTTGCACTGTTGTCCAAAAGCACAACAGGAAGGTCTCCGCCCCACATGTCCGTCAACAAGCCTTTGAGCGTCCTGAAATCAACATTCCTACAGATCAGGAATCCTTTTATCTTGACTGATTTTTTGAGGCAGTCTAATCAATTTTCTGGAACAGTCTGTGACTGAGAATTGTTATTTTTAGCTTTACCCTTCTTTACGCCTTTCTGGGAGATTATCCTAAGGCGGGGGAGACAGAGAGAACAAGTGCCAGGTTAGAAGAGCGTTGATGTATCCAGCTTTATGAACATCTCAAAATAAAACAAGCCTTTGGTCTCAGAGGAGCCTCTGAATCTTCAGCAAACACAAGACACACAACAGACCTGAGTTAACCACGAGCCAGGCAGAACCAAGTGAACATAGTTGCTATGGATTAGAATGAAAAGCCTAAATTAATTTTAAAGAGGCAGAATCCATACTAATACACTGTGTTTAGTTGTTATTTACCTGGTTTTGGTACTCTTGGTTTCTGTGAACATTCAGGCGGTCAGAATTGGGATGCATTCTATAAACTGAATCCCAAATAAGTTCCTAATTGAGTCCCAAAGGAGTTACAGAATGTGGGGTTTCTGGCCAGGCATGAGTCGGGGTGTCCCATCCCTTCTTTAACTTCAACAACTCCAAGCGCAGTTTCCAATTTCTAACCTCATGTTCTGGGAACTCACCTATTTATCACATTTTAATCTGAACAATGTATGATGGATTCCCTCCCTTCATTTTAGTCCCTCCAAGGCCCTGACCAGGCTAGCCCAGGCTAGTGCGATCGCGTCAGATCTCAGAAGCTAAGCAGGGTTGGTCCTGGCTAGTATTTGGATGGGCGGCCTCCAAGGAATACCAGGGTATTGTGACGTGGGGTGGGCAATGGCAAACCACCTCTGAAATCTCTCTTGCCTAAAAAACAAATCTAGCTCGCCACCTAGTGGTGCATAATGCTAAAAGAGCTAGAGCTCCTGGCTGTCAGACAATCTTAGGATCTCCTGGCTATACTACACACAAGGCCACACGATAATTAATTAGTCCCTCCAAGGCAGTTTATGCTGACTGACCAAGTTCACCAAGTGAACCTTATGGCTCAGCAAGCTCTGAAACCTGGCCTAAACCAGTGCTCTAGCCCCTATACAACGCTGCCTCTCCTTCAAATATGAGGAAAGCCTTCCTGCTACCTATATGGTTTCTCCGATTCTACACTCTACTGGCACATGCAAATAAAGCCCATGTTTGCAGTTGCTCCAAGCCACTGGTATTTAGTTTGCCAGGATCAGCCTGAGGAAGTGAACTCTCTAGTCAACCCCCTTCTCCCTGCCAGAAGTACTGATGTGGGAGAGGGAGGAAGGACGGCAGGGGAACCGACGCCATCATCGTAGAGACGGTGGGAACTATAAGGTCTCTAACTCAAGACAGACGGCTATACTCACACCGCTGGCTGAAGGTGTTTGCTGGGCACTGACTGTGACAGATGGGTAGTAAAAGGTTGGGGAAGACCTTCGCTCAAGCCTGAACGTCACAGGGGTTAGGCTTCCTAGTACTAACCCAACAATATAATTCAGATTCATAGTAGCAAGCCAGGACCTTCATCTCCAAGTCAGCTGTATGAGATCTAGCGCTATCTGTTACTGGACGGCCGCCCACCCTCCTCCCCTGACAATCTGGCTGAGGCTTTGGAGACAGCGGCTGGATAGTTGCAGCAGAGTCGGTTGAAGCTTAATCCATCGAAGACGGAGGTCCTGTACTTGAGTCGGAGGGGAGGGGACATGGTTATTAGGCTCCCCGCTCTGGAAGGGGCACCTCTGGTACCGGCCCAGAAGGTGAGGAGCCCAGGAGCAACTCTGGATGCCTCTCTTTCTGTGGAGGCCCAGGTTGCTGCAGCCGCCCGGTCTGCCTTCTTCCATCTCCGGCAGATTAGGTTACTGAGACCCTCTCGCTCCACCCAGGACTTGGCTTGATTGCCATACACTGGGCACTTCCAGGCTTGATTACTGCAACTCACTCTACGCAGGCTTACCCTTGAGACTGACCCTGGAATTACAGCTGGTACAAAATGTTGCAGCATGCCTGCTAATGGCGATGCCTGTGCGGGCTCATGTTTGGCAGGTGCTCCACCAATTGCATTTGTTACCGCTTGAGTTCCGGATCAAGGTGTTGGTAATAACCCTTAAAGCCTTATATGGTGTGGGACCAGCATACCTGTGGGACCAACATACATGCCCCAAAGAGCGTTGTGCTCCATGGATCAGCAAACTTACAAGCAGAGAGGATAAAGCCTCCCCCCCACCTCCTGTTGCCTGCTGCACACACTTACATGGAACATCAAAGAATGTGGGACTTACCTTTTCCTCTTGGCTTTCCTTTGCAAGAACCGAGGGGACGTGAGAATGTGTTCCCTTTCCAAAGGCTTCTTAATCAGCTTTTTCTTTTGCTTGCTGAAAAATGGCATTTAGGGAAGGGAGGGGAAGAGCTACATTAGAAATTCACTGAAGACAAGTTTCAGTTAGCACACCACACACCCCCCCCCCCCCGGCAACCAATGTGCCTGTTAAAAACAAAGGCTCTGTCTGATGTTGGGCGGCCGGTCGGGCTCCAGACCACAAGATCTGGACTGGGCATTGCACACCGTGGCTGGTTGGCTCAGACTGAGTCGAGAATGGCTGTCAAACATGGGAGTGTCTACAGAGAGCTTGTGGGGTTTTTTTTTACCCCCTCTCCCTTTTTGTGTCACCCATTTCACTCAATCTAATGCCGAAGTTACCTTTGCAGTTTGTGAAAATGTTTTATGTAGTCTGGCACAGGGCAGCCGGCTCGCTGAATAACACCGGCAATGCTAGAAGACAAAAAAAGGAGGGACAGTTAGAAGAGTCAGATGCAGCAGCCCTCATTAACTTCAGAAATTTTGTTCTGGGCTAGGAAGCAGACAAGTGGAGTTAGAAGTACTGAATTAATTACTACAAGCAGCCGTGAAAAGCAGCCAATCCACGTGCACAAGTCCAGGCTCAACTTTCATTTACTTTATCTACTTAATTTATACCTCGCTTCTCTCTTTAATAGGGTCCCGAAGTGGCTCACATCCTCCCCGCCATCTTATCTGTACAACAACCCTGTGAGGTAGGTGAGGCTGAGTGTGCGTGACTGGCCCAAGGTCACCCAGCTAGCTTCCATGGCAGAGTGGGGATTCGAACCTGGGACTCCCAGATGCTAGTCCAACTCTCCAAGAAGAAGAAGAAGAGATTGGATTTATACCCCGCCCTCCACTCCCCAAGGGAGTCTCAGAGTGGCTTACAAACTCCTTTCCCTTCCCCTCCCCACAACAGACACTCTGTGAGGTAGGTGGGGCTGAGAGAGCTCTTTCCTAAGCTGTCCTTGAGGGAACAGCTGGTAAAGAGCTAGGGCTTGCCCAAGGTCATCCAGCCAGGTGCAAGTGGAGGAGTGGGGAATCAAACCCGGTTCTCCCAGATTAGAGTCCACGCACTTAACCACTACACCAAACTGGCTCTCCAACCACTGGCTCTCTTCTCAGCATCTCATGCCATTGAGAATCAGTAGTGTTCTAGGCTCATACAGACCCACTTCCCCCCCACAAACCTGCCAGTGCTGATAACATTTAGAAAACTGCACACCACTCCAACCAAAGCGAGCATCCCTCTGGCCCCTACAGAAGCCCCTGCTGACGTGAGCGGAGTTGTGGTGGCAAAGGGGGGAGGGAGGGAGAGAGAGACACACAAACACACACACACCCCGCAAGGCCGTGAAGGGGTTTGTATGTGACAGCCAACACTTTAAACTGAGCCTGGTAGCAAATGGGAAGCTAACGGCGCATCTGCAGAATGGAAGTAATATGCAGGCTGTGTCTAGCTCCCACTAATAGCTGAGCCGTGGTATTTTGGACCAGTTGGGTGTTTCTGAGCTGGTTTTGAGGGAAGACCAATGTACAGTGCATCACAGCAATCTAGTCTCAGTGTTACTGAAGCATGGATCCAGGTGGCCAGGTCGGCTGTATCAAGGTAAGGGGCCATGTTATGGGAAAGGCTGAATTTGTAGAAAGCATTTCTTTGCCGCTTCGTTAACTTGCTTCGCCAGTAATAAAGCCCATAACCCCAAGGCTTTTCATTGGTCAGATGAACTCCATCAAAGGTGGGGAGAACAATGTCCTGGAAGACCTCAACTTCCCCAACCAGCATTACTGGGGGTTTTTTCAGAGTTCCAATTCAATTTATTCACATTTAGCCAGGTAACCCCAGCAGCCAGGCGGTGATTCAGGACCTCTACTGCACCACCAGGATACATAGAGCTGAGTATTATCATATCGATGACAACCAACCACAAAGCTACAAATTATTTCTCCTAAGGGCTTTACACACAGAGACTGAAAAGCATGAGGGATAGAACTGTGCCCTGTGGACTTCCGGCAAGACTTGCGAGCATGGCGGACGTGCTCCTCCGCATCTGCGGGGAGCGCGATCCGTACCCGGCGGGAAGAAAGGGCTCTGGACTGGTGCCGAGCCCCCAGAGACCCCAGTGAGGGGGCTCTGCCTGGGGTGGCCCGAAGGGGATCTCTCCCTATGGTGGCAACCGAGGGATAGAGATCCCTTTTCATCACCCCCATAGGTTCCCCCGCTGTGGGAGCCATATGGCTGAAAGCGCAAATCCGAGAAGCAGCAGAGAGTGCGAAGCAATGAGGCTGGAACTGACAGTTACGCATGGAGAAAACGTGAGTCTGAAGTAAGAAAAGCAGAACACAGCGGGAAGACGGCGGGAGGAGTGAAACCCCCCCCCCTCTGGGACTAGCGTACTTACGAGACTCTTTACGTGGCGTTACTGCAGGAATAAAAGCCCATCCGCCTTGCTAGATGGCAGCATTGCTCACTTGGAGATATAAACTTTAGAAGGACATAAGCGCTGTTTGAAAATTTGCTCCTTTCATTCATCTTATCTATCTATAAACAAAGAGCGAAGTCTCAACAATGACGGGGAAACCGAAACCTTCCCCCAAACTAGGAAGTACAGCTCCGAGTTCAAAGGTTGATACCACGGAGATGAGTAAGGTGTTCTCCTCGTTATTGCGACCTCTAGTGGACCAAATGACAGCTCTCAACGTTAAAATGGACAAAATGCAGCTAGAACTAAAAGAGTCGAATAAATCCACAGAGAAGCTGCAGCGAGAACTTCTGGAAGTAAAAACTTCAGTAAAAAACCAAGACACAAGACTACAAAAGGCAGAGAAGGAAAAGGCCTTCCACCACGATCAGCTTTTGAAATTACAAATGGATAGATCGAATTTTTTCCTAAGACTTCAGAATGTGCTAGAAAACACAGGAGAAGACCTTAAAAATTTGCTAAGTGAAGCACTTGAACCAGTGACAGCCATGAAAGCAGCGGATATAAAAAGCGATATGGATATGGTTTACAGAACCTATCCAGATTATACTAAAAAGAAAAGCCTGCCTGGTGAAATTATGATAAGGTTCTCCAAAAAATATACAAGAGACGTGGTGCTTAGGACCACAAACAAAGCAGCTCTGAAGATCCTGGGAGAAGAAGTAAAAGTGATGAAGGATATCCCATTTGAAATAAGGAAAAGAAGGAAAGCCTATGGAAAATTGACATCTTGGCTCCAGTCTGAGTCTATCATCTATCGTTGGAATACTCCAGAAGGACTATGCTTCAGCATCAAAGATAAGAAGTATAAGATTGACTCTGTTCAACAAGCGAAAAAATTTCTGGAAAAAAGCAAAGAGCAGAAAACTGGGAGAGACTCAGATGGTTCACTGGCCTCGCAAGAAAGCATGTATGGATTTGATAGCTCAAAGAGTGAAGAAGAAGTGTCTGACTCGGAAAAGGGAGCTGCAGCTCCAAAAATAGTTGAGACTGTTAAGACAGGAAGAGGACGAAAGAAGAAATAGTGATTAAACTGTTTTATTAAGCATTGCACTTATGTATTATAAATGGTTTAATTAACCGTATTTCTCTAGGTGGGCGTGCCTGCCAAATAGTTTTGATAACTTCTATAGTAGCAGTAACAAGTAATTGAAATTTATCCAAGGCTCTAAATGCTTCATAATTATATTATGTAACAAGGTAGTATTAAGCAAATGATAAAGTACTCTCTGTATAAAGTATATGTAGCTTAGATTGTAGCGTTATAGTTGTAGTTATAGAGAAAAATCAATAAAAATTTATTAAAAAAAAGAAAAGAAAAAAGAACTGTGCCCTGTGGAAACCCACAAGACAGGTCCAACACGGATGATAACTGGTTTCCAATAGATGCCCTTTGAGTCCGATCCATGAGGAATGATTTGAATCAGTCCTACACACATTCCCCAATACCTACTTCTGACTTCGGGCACCTCAACATGATGGCATGATATGCGGTACCAAAGGCTGCAGATAAGTCCCGTAACAGCGACGAAGAGGCATGGCCTTGGTCTGCACTCAGACGGATTATATCAGCTACAGCTAGCAGAGCTGTCTCTGTTCCGTAGCCTGACTGAAAAGGGACTACAGTGATGAGTTATCCAAGTTATCCACCTGGATATGGTCAGATGCCACGTTTGCTGCCACCCCCCCCCCCCAACATCACGATCACTGGACCGAACTACATTAACTATATCTCCTCAGGCTCATTCACTTGCTCATCTTCTAACACTAGATATGCCATCAAATGCCAACAATGCCCTTCAGTTCTCTACACAGGGCAAACAGGTCAAACCCTACACCAAAGGATAAATGGACACAAATCTAACATCAAGAATCACAACATTGAGAAACCCTGGAGGAGAACACTTCAACCTCCTGGGAAACTTAATGGGGGACCTCAAAGCAGCTGTTTTATTGCAAAAGAATTTCAGAAACAGACCAGAATGGGACCTTGCTGAGTTACAAGTTATTACAACTCTCAGGACAATGGAACCCCCAGGGTTTAACAGAGATATCAGTTTCTTGTCTCACCAAACGTGCTAATGTCATCTTGCATCTGTTTGTAAACTCTATTATGTTGTATGCTAATCCGCTGCTATTCACAGGTCTTACCAATTGCCCTCATCCAGCCTTATGTGAGAACCCTTATAGAGCCAATAAGCCAGGCCTTCTGGAAATAAAAGTCCTTTTATTCTTAATGGTCCACAGTAGTCAGCACTCTTTGTGTTAGTGATACAGAGCATAGGGCTGCAGGTGAGGCACCAATCAGGTTAGGTAAAAAAGGCGCTACATTACATGCCCGTTGAGCTTCCCATGGAAAGCGCGCCCAAACGTGCGATTGCTCATCCCACATTCCTTCCTGCACCCCACCGAAACCTCCTCAGCGATTCCCAGACCGCCAGAAGCGAAGCAACCTGGAGTCCGAGTAGCCATTAGAATAACACTCCAAGGCCACATGCATCATCAAAACAGATAACAGTTCTAGCACCAGTAATGAGTTCTCCGGGGAAGCGAGTGACGTAGACTGGGGGAGGGAAACCACCTCCCGCCCGGGAAACGTCAGATTCTGACACCTTAGCTATATTTGCTGCTATTCACAGGTCTTACCAATTGCCTTAATCCTGTCTTAGCTCTAATTGGCCCTTCCTGGCAACATCCTCCTCACACATTACCTATACATAATGGTTGGCAAATTCTGTTTCAATGTATCTGAAGAAGTGTCCATACACATGAAAGCTTATACCCAGAATAAAACTTTCTTGGTCTTAAAGGTGTTTGACTGGACTCAGACTTTGTTCTGCTGCTCTCGCAGTCACTTTGCCCAGAAAGGCCAGATTAGAATCTACATGATAACTGGCAACATCAGTTTCCCGCAGGGATGGTTTTTTTGAAGTAGCGGATGGATAACTGTCTCTTTGAGTGGCTGCCCCGAGTTAGAGACTGGCTTATAATACATACGACAGGGTTTGTTGATATGGTTGTTACGTGATTTTAGCAGCCAGGATGCGCAAGGGTCCAGGGTACAAGCAGGGAATTCACGGATCCCAGGGTCTTGTCCACATCCATCACAGAAACTGGGGCAAAATGATCCATAAATAGCCCGGGTGGTGAATTCGGCCTTTCTTCTGGTGTACCTATGTTACAACTGACATCTGGAACAGACTGTATTCTTGATACTTTATCAGCAAAAAACCTGGCAAAAGTATCACAGTGAACTGTGTGTTCCTGGGACAGCAGAGGCTCAGATTCAGGCATCAGCACGTGCTGAGCTACCTTGAACGATTGGGATGAACGTGAACTAGCTGGCACTATAACAGTAGCAAAGTGACCTTTCTTTGCTGCCATCACTGCCGCATCAGTCAGATTTCTCTGCTGGCACCGTTCTAGATGTCGCCCAGCCCTTTTCAGATCACCCAGCTCTACGGTAAACCAGGGGGTTAGGTTTTGTCCCAAGGGCAGAAGTCAACGAGGGGCAACCTTGTTGATAGTTTCTGAAGCTTCACATTCCACTGAGGCCTCGACAGAATGCATGTTTGAAATCCTAAAATCCCCAACAGTTCTCTGTAATCCAGTAGGATTTATGAGTCTAAGTGGGCACACCATGTTAACCACACCTCCTCTGAAGTGGGGTGTTGGAGCCACATTCACTTGCCTTCGAGTAGCGGTCAGACCACGGTTCATGATGAATCTCCAGCCTGGAAACCAAACATTCCCCCAATGTCTCAGTGCAAAAGATTTAACTGCAGGGTGCGACCTCTTTCCCATGTTGGGCCAGTCACGATTTAGGAGAGATCCAAGGCAGCCAAAGAAGCTATAAAAACATGGGGTGGTCCCTGCAAGGTACTGTTGGCATGAAAGTTGAAGCCCCCCCAGAACAATCAGTCTAGGAGGTCTCTAGCGCCACGTCCAACAGTACTTCTTCCTGCTCAGAGGGGGTACCCACTGGGGAACTAGGTGCCCAGTGGACAAAAAGAATGCCCACTCCATCCTTAACCCCAAACATAAGGAGTATAGTCTAGGTCAGTCAACATAAGAACATAAGAGAAGCCAATGCTGGATCAGGGCAATGGCCCATTCAGTCAAACCCTCTGTCAGTGATAGTTTGCACTGGCAGTCTGTAGAAGCTGAACAATTCACTGAAGATAACACACACAACTCCTCCTCAGGCAGCTGTGTGGCGCTGGTGGAGGACATCATAACCAGGGGTTGTTAGTTGGGACAGACACACCACGTCATTTTCTTCCAACCACGTTTCTGTTATGCAAGCCAGGTCAGTTTCTTCTCATAGAGGTGTGTAGTTTTGTGCTTCACTGATGTGGTATTGTACAGTATTAGTGTAGACTTGGGGACAAACAGGGGCCCTGCTTTCATCAACTGTTGGGCTGTTACAGAGGTTAGACGGGCAGTGAGCCTTCTTGCCAGTGACTGGCCATCTAAGATAAGTCCCGCACCTACCAGTTCCCATTGGCACTGCTGCTAAACAGAAGCCTGAGCCACAATACAACTTCACCGTTAGCAAACACACCAAAGCTGGAGAGTACCTTCTTAGTAACGGCTTGTCATCTTCAGTGAAGAAAGTAATTGCTTTTCCTGTGTGCCCAGCTCTCCCTGTGCGACCTGCCAGACAGGAAGACACTCAGTTAGCTCTCTCCTTAATGTACGTTCTAGTACACAGAAAGGGGGATCGTGTACATGGAACTGCAGGTGACAGAAATACTGCCCATTTATTGACAGAGTAGTCATCAGCAAGTTCTCTGTACAACAGCCGGTTCCACACTATAAAACTGGATTCCACAATGTGCAAGAATGGAGGGGGGGGGGAGGAGAGATCAAGATGGGTAGCTGGTGGTAAGTTTGTCTGTAGCTGTAGAAAAGAGCAAGAGTCCAGTAGCACCTTCGGGACTAACAAAGTATGTGGCAGGGGAGGAGCAGTGACTTACAAAAGCTTGTACCGTGCCGCCACATATTTTATTAAGTCTCTAAGGTGCTACTGGATTCTTGATCATTCCATTATGTTTGTGAATCAGACAAAGAGCCGAAGCCAGGGGTGGGCAAACTTGCTCAGCGTAAGAGCCGAATAGAATAAACATCAGATGTTTGAGAGCCACAAGACATGAGCAAATATTACCTGCTTTTATTGGAAAATAAGCAATTTTGCTTCTTATTAACACTAAATGAGACTGCCAAAAATAATAACAAAAGGGGTAAAAGCAGATATTGATAATGATATTAATTTGTCCAATGATATTGGTTTGCTAATGATATTTAGCTTCCCCAGCCGCCCTGCCGGGAGCCACATAATATATGTGAAAGAGCCGCATGAGGCTCCCGAGCCACAGTTTGCCCACCCCTGGCCTAAGCCAAAGAAAACGGAAAGGTCTCAGATCTAATCCATGGAAGTGTAATGGCAAGGTCCACCGGCAGCCACGATCCCCGCACACTAGATTAAAACGTACCTCTTCTCCTGTGAGCCATCCTCTCCATCTGGAGGCAAGACCTGCTCAGAGTGCCTTCCTTGTCAGAAACAATGCCAGTGCCTATGGGCCGAAAGGCCTTTGCAGGTGTGGCTCCTTCCACATATCCTGCTGGGCTGGCTAGTGTCTGTTGCTAGCTTTCAGAAAGCAAGACACAGTTGTTGTTCTGCCATCTGTGCGTGCATGTTATGTATCTGTCTGCTTATGGTTACATCTTAGCCTGCCTTGTCAGTTTTTGAATAGATGTTTAGTGACAGTACAGTTACCTCGAGAGTGCTTGGGGTGGGAAAGTATAGTAAAGAGAAATTATAATAATGTGTCATGGTTAACTGCTCCATCTTTTATAGGATCTGCTTTCTTCTAAGCCATCCTATCTAGTTCACAACTACCCCCACTCCATGTGTGTCCTTTATGCTTAATTTTTAAAAAGAACATAAATTCTGCAACCAGGCAGAACTCCGGTTTTGGACCAAGAAAAACTGAATCCTGTACCCTGTACAGAATTATGCAGACTAAAGCAATAAGCTCTTTATTGTGCAAATTTTAACCAGATTTTCTTGTGATAGGGAGTTACAAGCCCCTGTTCCCAAACACTGGTGACCTTCCTGGCTTTGAGATTTCACACGGTTTTCAAATGTGTCTCTCCAATCGATGAGGGCCAGACACTTCTTTGGAAGTGAAAACTGAAAACTGTGCCCAACTGTACTCTCTGTGCTGCCAGTTGCCTCGTGGGGCACACGCACAGCTCTGCCACTGCCCCCAGAGAGCCAAGGATGGTCAACAGCAAAAGTCTTCTCAGAGTTCTGCTGCAGCTGGGGATTTCTCTCTCCCCTTTTCAATCTGGAGACACTGAGGACTGACTCTGGGGCTTCAAACAAGCAACACAGGTCCTCCACTACAACACTTTCCCACCATGGAGCGAAAAGAAAGGAAAGCCCCAGGATGAAACACGCTTCTCTACTCACCAATCCGGTGAATATATTCCACGGCGCTACTTGGGAAGTCGTAATTGAGGACCATGTTCACTCCTTTGAAGTCAATTCCTCTCGCTAGCAAAGCGGTGCAAATCAGGACCCAGATCCTCCCTGCCCTGAAACTCTGGATGACGCTCTCTCTCTGGGGAGACAAACACCCCCCCCCCATAAATACGAAGACGAGACAGCAGTTTCTCTCACGCATCAGGCACCGGGATGATCAGCAACGGCTTGTGCTTGGATGCCTTGGGTCGGCCGCTCTTTTCCCATTTCTATGTGCACACTCAGCTTGACCCTGAATGGTTAAAAAGAAAACACCCTGCACCCTCCTTGGTGAAGTGTGGAACTCGCTGCTACAAAATGTGGGCCCTGGCCCACTGGCTGGCTTCTGAAAGGCCATCCGGCCGACTCTACTGGATACTGCCCTCTGCAGCTAAAAAGAACCTCCACGTGTGGGGGCAATATACCTGCAAATGGGCAAGGCTGGGAATAAAACAGAACAAAGGAGCACTGTTGTTTTTTAACGCCCTGCTTATGAGACCGAGAGGCTTTGGGCTGGCCACCATAGGGGCGGGAAGGGGGGGCGGGCGGTGTGTGGGTGAATAAGAACAGGACTGGCCGCATGGGCCGCCGCCCATGTCCAGCCAAGTCCAGCCACCACCGCTGCCACCTCCTCCACCTTTATTTCCTTGCCCGCACCAGCATGTCTCTGAGGCACCAGCATTTCTGGTTGTTTTGTTCCTTACACAAATTATATTGTCACACTGTTTCTCTAATTTTGTAATCCATTTTCTGTTTCGCTGCGCGTTGCGGTTATAATCCTGTTTTATTGTCTGCAGCATAACGCTTTCCGTACACTGCTCTCTCATTTTGTAATCCTGTTTTATTGTACGGCTGACTGAACGCATTTGACTGCTCTGACTGCATGGTTCTTAACTGGGGAATCTGCCTCGAGTCTCAGTGAGCAAAGCAGCCCATAAATAAACGAAAGACCAACCAGGAATGAAATAAGGAAATATTTGTTTACTTCACATATACCTTGCCTTTCTCCCCAATGGGGACTCCAAGCCGCTTACTTTATTCCCCTCGTCTGCATTTAATCATCACGACAACCCTGTGAGGTAGGTCCGGCTGAGTGTGTGTGACTGGCCCAAGGTCACCTTGCAAGAGAGGGAATCTGAACCGCCCCAGATCCTAAAGTCCAACACCCTAACCATTACACCACCACTGGACTCACTGCTGGGGGAAGGCCAGCTAGTAACCACTGTCCCACAAGAGCTCCCACAACATGATGCTGGAGGAGGAGGAGGAGGAGGAGACAGCAGCAAGAGGGCCTGAGAGAGTCCCAGAGCACTTGCAAGGGAGAGCCTGAAGCCGCAACATCCTCTGAACTCCGCAGCGTCAGAATCCTACCTGCTGTTGCGTCCTGTCTGCATGAATGATGTCCACGTTGATGCCCTCGTAGATAAGCTCGTGGAAAAGCTCTTTCGCCCGCTCAATGGACTGGACGAAAACCAAGACAGGAGGCGTGAAGCCCTGCAGTGAAGAGAGGGGAAAAGAAAGCAAAATTGAAGAGGCGGCTGTCCAAAAGCACAGGCAGGGTGTCCAGCCGCCAAGGGCACCGAGAGAGCAGTGTTATCGAGATGGTAGAATCAGGAGGGCCGGGAGATGGGTCCTTCGGCTCAGGCAAGCCCTTCAGCTGCTGGACGTTAAAGTAACTAAAGCTCTCCACTGTCAAGATTGCTTTCTTCGGAGAAGCCTCTCCAAGGCCATGGAGAAAGTTCTCTGAGCACTCTTCAGATTTTAAAAACCCAAAAAACTATGCCATGGACTTCATCACATTTTTCATCTCGCTGAAGTACAGAACAGGAAGAAGGAAAATCCCTCCAAAGATAGTCCATATACAGGAATGGCCTTGAACAACAGGCCGGAACACGGCAAGAGAGCAGAGTGGACTAGACCACTTCCGACTCTGGACAAGGGAGCTCCTCTTTCCTCTCTTTTCTTTTAAGCAAACCCCGGGATATCAGAATTTAGCATAACAGTGAGATGGCTAGCTTAGAACTTGTCTCTCCATGTGCTAGTCCTCTGCTCGCAGGCAAATTCTGTTACGACAGAAGCAGCTGCCTGAAGCACTACAGCCCTCTCTGCTGTAGCCTCTGTTTTTCCAGCTAAAGGATCAGGTATTAAGCGCCGTGGAAGACTTCTGCCTGGAGAGCTGCTACCAGTCTGAGTAGACAGTAATGACTTTGATGGATCAAGGGTCTGATTCAGTAGAAGGCTGATCCATGCGTTCGCTGGAACCAGCCACAGTTTTACTAACAAACACATCTAAATCCCCAGATGAGAAGGAACCATAAAAAGCAAAACCCCGAACTACCTTTTTCACAAGGTCTCTCATAGCGAGGAGCTTCCCAGTTTCTGATCCCACAAACAAGAGCTCCTGATCCACCGTCTCGGCTGCAGAGTTTCTGGAACCAAAAATCAAGAGATGCAAAGGCTGAAGTACTGCAGAAGGAACTGCCTCTGCAATAAAAGCACTGTACCATCCACCACTCCAGATTCGATAGCTGCTCATCGTAACGAAATGACAAAAATGCTTTACAAGAAGAGTTACGTAGTACCAGAGAATTGCCTTTCATCCCCCTCCTCAGAGATGCTGAGGTATGAGAACATTAACCCAGAACATTAACATTATTAGCGTTAATAATACATCAACATTACCCCACCTATATCCAGAAAGCAGGCAGACTGTGTGCCCAACTTTTTTTTATTCTTCACAAGCACAATACAGGCTAACACACACACGCACGCACAATTAACCACTGCATATGGGTGCTTAAGCATTGTCTATGATGTGCTTTCAAGTAGTCCATGAAAACTATGATGAAAACAACAGAAGTAGAAGAAGAAGAAGAAGAGGAGGAGGAGATTGGATTTATATCCCGCCCTTCACTCACTTGGAGTCTCAGAGCGGCTTACAAACTCCTTTCCCTTCCCCTCCCCACAACAGACACCCTGGGAGGTAGGTGGGGCTGAGAGAGCTCGGAGACAACTGTCCTTGAGAGAACAGCTGGTACAGAGCTATGGCTTGCCCAAGATCATCCAGCAGGTGCAAGTAGAGGAGTGGGGAACAAAACCCAGTTCACCCAGATTAGAGTCCATGCACTTAACCACTACACCAAACTGGCTCCAAGTAAATATCACAAACTCATAAAATCACAGAGTTGGAAGGGGCCATACAGGCCATCTAGTCCCACCCCCTGCTCAATGCAGGATCAGCCTAGAGCACCCCTGACCAGTGCTCTAGGCTGACCCTGCATTGAGCAGGGGGTGGGACTAGATGGCCCGTATGGCCCCTTCCAGGTTCTATGATATGCTGTTGTTTTAATCGTAGGTGTGCATTCAAGTAGTCTGTGAAGACTATGATGAAAACAACAGAAGTAAATATCATAAAAACATAAAATAAGCCATGTTTTCCAGCAAAACCTGAATTGAAAGGGGGTTTGGTTCTTCAACAGCGCAAGTAACCGCCACAGAAAATCCCAGAAACAGAAGCATAATGAATGGAACAGTGTGAGGAAACAAGCTCCAGAGAAGGAAACTATTGGACGGGAGACCTTTCATAAGCGATGGCCATTGGGTGAACCATAATGAGGAAGAAATCCAGAATGGCAGTCAGCAATGCAATGAAGTTGTACAGACCTAACTGACAGCTGGTCTTTACTCAGTATCCTGAAGACACAGATGAAATTTGGGGCTCGGCTTCCGACAACAGATATTGAATCACAAGAACCTACCAGGAGTGCAGGACTTGCCACTGAGTCTCCATGCTTACCTTGCTCCAATAGAGACCGAAATGACACTGTCCAAGTTCAGCTTACACCACTGCTCTACATCATGCGCAAATGTTGCACTGAACATGGCCCTCTTGACAAGAGGGGAGGTGCAAGCCAGAAAGATGGTGGCCAACTGGTCTCGGAACCCCGTCTTCCCATCTTCAAACAACTTGTCCGACTCATCGACCACGAGCCACTCGACCCTACGGCGGAGCAGAAGGTTACCCTAAGTTCCTCTCCTCCACCCTAAACTACAGGTCTTTGTGTATTTGGCAGGAATGCTCAGTCAATATTGCTGGGTTGAGGTCATTCTCAGGAAAGCAAGAGGGCCCAGTGTTCGAGGCATTTGTGATCCCTGCCCCAGGCTGGAGAGCCCTGATTATATTTATTACAGTTTTGCCACTTCTTCCCTCCAAATGTTGGATCCCAAGCATCAGATGACAGTAAATACAACCATTCAGTCAAAGGGCTCCGTATGAAGGGACTGTCAGCAAGCTGTTTCCTGTCCTCAGTCTGATGGATGCCTTCAGCTGGAACAGGGGGAATGGGCCTGACACTTCATCATGCCTGAAACATTTCTAAGTCTGCAAAAACACACACCACTGGTCCAGCTAGACCACTACTGGCAGCAGTTCTCCAAGCCTTAAGCCAAGAGCTCTTCTTGGTCTGCTTCCAAAGATGCTTTTAACTGGTTATGCTCTGCCATGGAGGAACCCCCCCCCCCCATTTCTAGTCTTTAAGGCTGAAACAAACAAACAAACCCAGATTCAAAGTGTGCTGGAAAGCTGGATAACTTCTGAAGCCAAACAGGGGCTTTCAGCAGGATTCCCAGCCTGCAGGTAACAAATTGTTCATGTTCCACTTGGCCCTCCTGGAATGCCAGCAAAGGAATGATAGCAAAATCTGTGCAATTAAGCTCAAATTTGCATTTTTCTGCCATCAAATCACAGCTGACTTATGGCGACCCCATGGGGATTTCAAGGTAAGAGCTATTTAGAGGTGGTTTGCCATTGCTTTGCACAGACTGCAGAATATGGGTAAAACACGTGGACTTGAGGTGTACATCTGAAAGATGCTGTATGCACTACTCAATTTTCAAGCCAAATTAGGTTTGTTCAACCAATGTTAACTGGCATATGCTTGGGTCAGTGTGTCCCTTCTGGAGGGATCCTAAAGAAATTGCCTTAGACAGCTTTAAATGGGAGCAATACAACGTACCTGTCCAAATCTATTGCCGGAGGGTCTTGTTGCAGTAAATAAATAAGTCTGTTTGGAGTAGTCACCAGTATATCTGCAGGAAAACACGCACACGTTTAAGAACAAAGAAAAGGGGCAAGTGGCTAGAATGCTGTCCATAAACTGAGATTTATACCCAAATTACCAAATTTACGGGAGGACTTTGGCCCAAACTTCTTTGTGGCCTTGACAGCTTTGTGGATCATGTGAATTCGGAAGCCTGTCCCTTCAGACAGCTTTACTAGCTCTCTGTGCGTCTACAAAAGAAAATAAGCACAGGCTGAAATGCACGCATTAGTTCTGAGGAAGCAAAAAAGAGCAGGCAGATACTTCACACTACAGCAGAACAGCATGTGCCAAAGATTCCGGGTCAACCCGCCAGCATCTTCAAAGGGCCTCACGTAGCACAGCTTGTAAAGGCACTCTCTCAAACACAAGACACAGGAAGCAGTTCTAGGGAACACAATTCTAACCGGACAGTCTGAAGCTCATTCTAATGATCACATTTATACTCTGCTCTTCTGAGTCGCTTAGACAGGGCTCTAATCCAAGCCCCACTGGGAAGGGGCTGTAGCTCTGCCTTTGCATGCAGAAGGTCCCAGATTAATCTCCAGTTGAAAAGAACAAGTAGTAAGTAATGTGAAAGGCCCCTGCCTGGAGAACTGCTGGCAGTCTGAGCGGACAGTGCCGACCTTGAAAAACCAATGGTTCTACTGACTCGATAGAAGGCAGCTTCATGTGTTCTGGTATGTTGCCCCATTTAAACAACAGGTCTGCACAACTACTAAAGCCTGTTTTTTATTCTATTAGCCGCCTTCCACATTTTACGTGGCAAGTCTAATCCTGAGCACCTCTTGTTGGTGTTTTATCAGGTCATGGATATTGGGTGGAACTGATTGCATCTATGTTCACCATTCATTCCCTAGATCAAAATTTTGTGACTGCAGGATTTGTGCAGATTTTATTGCTGGATGCTGGGATCTCAGTCTGGATAGGCCTTGTCATGTCTTTGTGGATGGGCAATTCTCTATTTTTGGTGATCTTTCTATATTCATGAAGAAGAGCACCTTGTCTTCAGAGATGTAGGGGAGTGATGTGCCACAACGTGGGTAGCCAATGGGTGAAAGTGGACTTAATACATCCGCTGATGGATCTCTTGTAGTGTTGAGTTGGATGCCAAGCTGAGCATCTGAGTGTTGTAGCAGATGCATCCCAAGTTGTACCACATAATTTTTGGAGAATGCTGTTTCGCATGTGTATTTTCTCTGCTATATTGGTAAAATGGTGCTTATAGCTCAAGATCCTGTCCAGGTTAATGCCAAGGTCCTCAGGTGCATGGTTGTGTGTAAGTCGGGTGCCATTAAAGTAGACATTCAGTTCACGGTTGACAAGATTGTTACTGAGAAGGAAACAGGAGCATTCTGTTTTTCCTGGACTTGGGATAAGTTGCCATTTACAGTAGTAGCCAGCCAAAATGTTGAGGTTGCTAGTCAGTATTTCCTCAGTTCTATCAACTGATTTGTGCCTTACTGCGATTGCCATGTCATCGGCACAAACAAACTTCCTGGATATTGTCTCAGGAACACCAGAGATGTACAGATTGAAAAGAACTGGTGTGAGGACCAAGCCCTGGGGTAGACCATTATTCAGTTTCTTCTGCTTGCTGACAGACTGATCCACAATTACTTGGAAAGTTTTATTGCTCAGCATGTTATTTAGGAGTCAAAATAATATTCTCCACGCGGGAAATTTGTAAAAACTTGTGCAGCAGACTATCCCTCCAGACTGCGTCATAAACAGCAGTCAGATTGACAAAACTGCTGATGTCTTCAGACACTTCTGATACCCTGCCTCAATGAAAGTTGTTAAGCTGAGAACCTGGTCTTCACAACTATGGTGGGGTCTAAATCCTGCTTGCTCTATAGGGACACGTTCATTAATTCTGACACTGATTCTGTCAGGATCAGCCTCTCGAGGAGTTTATAACAGGAGCTCTGAAGGGAAATATGTCTGCAACTTTTCCACCAGATGTTTCGGTTTTCCAGGTTTCAGAATAGCAACCGTCTTTGCTTCCTTGAATTCCCCTGGAAGTCTTCCCGTTCTTATGATTTCAGTGAGAAACTCGGCAAGCCACTTCTTAGTGACCATGCTCCTGTTATGGATGCAGTCAAAGCCTGGTGCCTTTCTGCTCTTGATGTCCTTCAGTGCCTTGGAAAGCTCATCAGCACTGAAGTCCCCTGACCGCTCACAGTCTTACACTGAGTCAGCCTGTTGGCCCATTGAGCTCAGCACTGAGGCACAGTTTTCTAGTGGCAACAGTTCTCCAGTGTCTCAGGCAAAGAAAGGTCTTCCCCAAGACTGGCTTCCAGGGTTCCTTTAACTGAAAGTGCGGAGGATGGAACTTGGGGCCTTCTGCATGCAAGCAGGGACTCCACCAATGAGCCAGGGCTCCTCCCATAACATCACACACACAAAGTGCCCTCCAACCGACTCGTTCATAGTTCTTAATCATCGTACCTGACTGGCCAGCTCCCGAGTGGGTGAAATTATGAGAGCTCTGAAACCTTTGTTCATAGGTTGCTTCAGGCGCACTAGAATGGGAACGGAAAAGGCCAGGGTCTTCCCAGATCCTGTTGGGGCACAGGCCAGGAGTTCACGACCCTAGTGGGGGAGGGAGAAGGGGGGAAACTTAGGTAAGACAAGGCGAGATAATTTGCATAGCACAAAAAAACACATAAATCAAATTAGGCATGAAAACGAAACAAGTATAAAAGAGCAGCACTAACATGGAAGGTAAAAGCCCACAATGGCCAAACTGTGTAAGCAATATTAAATACAATTATCTGTTAACATCCTTAATGGAGACTCAAAGCAGCTTACATCATTTTCTTCTCCTCCATCTTCTCCTCTCAATAACCCTGTAAAGTAGGGGTGACGAACTGACCTCCAAAAGCGGGATGCTTAGTGCCTCAAAATCAGAGAGCTGAGAGATCAGGGGTTAATGCCTCACTGTAAAGCACAGCTTAATAGATAGCCTGCTGCCTGCGTGCACCCCCCCTTCTCTCTGATTGGTCAGTGCCAGCTGAGGAGAGCTTTCAAGAGTCTTGTCAGTCTTGAGACTTCCAGTTTTTGCTGGCTTTGCGGCGGGCGCGCTCTCCCGGAGCTCTGGGAAGCGTGACCCAAACTCGGCGGCGTGACGAGGTCCCGAACGGGCTGTGGACCCCCAGTAGCCCTTGGAGGGGACTCCTGCCTGAGGCGTGAGGGGAAGCCTCTCCCTGGGTGGCAACCCAGGGATCGAGGCTCCCCTTTGCCTCCAAAGGTTCTGCCGCCGCGGTGCCTTCGGGCTCTCTGAAACGCACACCCGACGGCTGCAGGATCAAAATGAGCAGCAGGAAAAAGCTCTTTAAGTAGAAATGCATGGCAAAACTGAGTGGTTGCTTTTAAGTGGGATTCTCAGATTGGAACTTAAAGTGCAGAGCACTTTAAATCCCCCCTTTCAAAAAAGCGGCTATATATTAACAACCGAGAATCTGAATGCTTACTGAGTGGCTAGAACCTAAATGGGAGTGAGGAAGCTATAAGAGAAGCAAGAAAAAATAGCTTTTAACCTACTTCTGAAAACCTTTTGAAATTGTAAACAAAAAAATAATGACTGGACGGGGAGAAAAGATGGCAGGGAAACCTAGACCTTCTCCGAAGTCCGCATCAACACTTCCAGCAGCTAAGATCCAGATGAGTACAGACCTGACTGCTGCACTGGCAACAGCATTGCGCCCTCTGATGGACCAACTGACTGTTGTTAATTCTAAGCTGGATAATTTGCAACAACAGCTGGCAGACGTGAGCAGAAAATCTGACCAGACAGCAAAAGAACTGGTAGAGATCAAAGCCAAAACAGAAAAGACTGATTTAAGATTGGACGTGATGGAAAAGGAGAGGACCTCTGACAAGGACAATGTATCGAGGCTTCAGGTGGAACAGTCATCATACTTTTTAAGATTTCAGGGGGTTTCTGAACAAAAAGGTGAGAATCTCAAGAAGATATTGAGTGAAGCTTTAGCTCCAATGGCAGGTTTGCAAGCGGGTATACTACAAAGCAATACGGATATTGTTTATCAAACCTATCCTGAATTTGTAAAAAGGAAAAATCTGCCAGGAGAGATTATGGTGAGATTCTCAAAAAAATCAACTAGAGACGTGGTACTCAAGGCCACAAACAGAGCTACCCTGAAGATTCAAGAAGAAGATATCAAAGTTTTGAAGGATATTCCATTTGAGATCAGGAAGAAGAGGAAACCTTATAAAAGTTTATCCATGTTCTTGCAAGCAGAAGGCTTCATGTACAAGTGGCTTACCCCTGAGAGCTTGGTGTTTACCTTCAAAGACAAGAAGCAAAAGACTGACTCTGCCCTAAAAGCCAAGAAATTTTTGGATTATTCTAAAGAAGGAAAAGGAAAAACCTCCGCAGAGGACTCATTAGAGCAGCAAGAGAGCATTTATGGACTGGAAAGCTCGGGTGAATCTGAAAGCGAAGAATCTGGGGACGAAGAGTCTGATGCTGATCTGGGAGCAGCAGCACCAAAAACCCCAAGACCAGAAAAGAAAAAGAAAAGACTGAAGAAAAAATAAGCTATGTTGTGTTATAAGTTATAATTGTTTAATGTATCCCACTTAAGATTTTAGCCATGTATGAATAGTGTTATAAATCTGACATAGGTAGTATTCAGCATTTATAAGTGCCTGAATAGTATAAGTTTTTCTTGAAATAATTGAAAAAAAGATTTTATAATAGCATAGAAATTTGATCCTGTATACTTTAGGGTAGTTTAGGGTTTTTGGTTATTGTAGTAGTTTTAGTACATTTGTAGTTGTAGATAATCAATAAAAAAAAAATTAAACCTCACAAGAGCCGCATAGGCAGGAATTTGGCAGGGGGCGCCGGAGCACCAGTTAAATCCCCTGGGCCATCTTGGCTCATTCCTCCAGGAGCACCTTTTCCCCAGAGTGGAACGGAGTGCACTGACCCATGCTCAGAACGGAGAAGAAAAGGGAAAGCAAGCTGGGATCTCTGGGTGCCCAACCAGGCTGGGACGGGAGAATGATCTCTGGATGCAAGATCCAAACCTGCCCGGGGCAGGGGGGGATCCTAGCGCAACCCTGAAGGCCTTGGGCTGCAGATCACAAACCACTGAGGTGGTTCTAGCTGCAACCCTAAAGTCCCTTTCTTGGGAATAAACCCTACTGAATATGGGCCTGCCTCACAATAACCCCAGCCAAAGGCTGACTCCTTCAACTAGCTGACCACAAGGGATCTCTTCCATCCAAGACCCTTCTGGGCCGTGGAAGGCAGCAGTTCCCAACCTTTACAGGATGGTGACTCACAAGTCCAAATTGATTTGGTATTGTGACCAACCCAGGGCTGGCCCAAGGTTTTTTGACACCATAGGCAAACTATGCCCGTAGCACCTACCTAGCTCAGCCCATTTTCTACAGTGGTTAATCAGATGTTTTTGAGACACCAACAACCAACACACAAAGGGTGCAGCTGCCCTCACTATGAACCCCAAGCAAGTGTTGTTCCAACATACACAGTCTTTTATATGAGATGTAAATTCCAGCTTTTGAGCACCCTCTCCTTCTCCGTTACTCCCTCTAATCCCCCCTAAGAGTCTCGCTTACTCTACTGACTATGAGAACAGTTTTTACTTGATCAACCTGTATGTGTAGGAGAGAAAAAATTCCCAGCTCACATATGACACGGATGATACTGCTTCAAGGGTCAGATTTTGGCTTTTAATCTACAGAAGAGAGCAAAGGAAAGAAAGGAAAGGAAAGAGCAGGGGCGGCCACTGGGGAAACAAGGCATACAGCACACTTGGCATGAGAAGGAAGCCCTTAGCACATGGGTATTTTTAAGTGCGTAAGGCTGGGGACATGCCATCGTAAATCTACATCTGCAATGTTTCCCTTCACGCAAAAATTAGAAAAAATGGCACACAAGGTACTTTAGACCATGCTGTTTTAAAGCTGATGCTCCAGCCTGTGTGCACTCAAGCAGTATCTTCCTCATCCACTTCAAAATGAATTCAGCTTTGCAAGCACAACATCCGCTCCCCAACACTGAAATGACTGGGGAAAGCTCCTGCAGACTTCTGAGGTCCACACCCAAAAAAGGCTATGTAGAACTTCAGCCATGTTGCTCACAAGCAGAGATGTGAAGGCCCAGAAAAACCCCAGAAAAATTCAGGGAAAAAACATTTTTTCCCTAAAGCCTTTTTTGTTTTTTTTCTGAAAAATTAGAAAAATTGAAAAAAGAAAAGAAATTGATTATGGAACATTTTATTTTAACATGATGAATAAAATATTTTAAGACAAGGTGTTCAAATATTTTCCAAATCATTCCTAAAAAATATGTACGGTATCAGATTAACCTAATTTCTGTTTCAGTCCAAGCAAACCGTCAGTTTTTAGAGGTCCATAATAACTTGTGATAATGACAGACACAACAGAGTAGCTGCAGAAGCAGAGACTGAAACTGATAATTACAGCTCAGAAAATGATTCTGATTAAATTTCATGCCCATTCATTAAAACTTAGTCCCACACTCCCTTTTATACACTTCCCCCCTCTTCAATTCTTTTTATGAGAAGGTTTTTTTTATTTTTATGTAATACTGTAGAGAGGAAATATGAATAATTGTTACTTCTGGATTTTTAAAAATTTTGTGGAGGATTTTTTCGTCTGTTCCACATAAACTAGTAAACAGTTCAGGAGATTGTTGCTCCATTTGTTGCAATTACAAATAAATATTATTTAAAAAGTAAATTCTGTTTGTAATAATGGTTTGGATACACTACATTTTTAATATGCTAGTTGTGATAATTTCATGCCAAGTAAAATTGTCCATAGTCATATTTTATGTTCCTAAAGTAACAGAATGACTTTCAATCTGGAAAAGAAAAAAGGGCCAATGTAGCTTTTTTTTCAATTTTCCCCAAAATTTCCGTTTTTCCCTGAAAAAAACAGGGATTTTTTCCGAGCTTCCAAATTTTCGGAAATTTTACATCTCTACTCACAAGTGACTAAGGAGAGAGAAGGAAAACCGGCACCCACATGAAGCATGACTGGAATGGCTTGCATCTGAACTGGCGTAGGATATTGGAATCCAGCAGCCTCAATGTTCTGCATGATCTTTGGATGGATTTTGCATTCATCTCTGAGTTGCTCAAACGTAGCAATTGGTTCTGGAAGATCTGTTCCTTGAATGTAGATCTTGTGCTGGTTTCTGAAATGGTTTACCTGGAGGAAAATAAATTTCAACACGCGCTGCAGTAAAACGGAATTCAAGAAAATAAATCTTATCCTTTTTTCTTAGGCTTCCTTACAAAAGTTCAATACGTCCCTGAAATGCAACCTTCCTAATTTAAAAGTTATTCCCTCTAAATATAAAATTGACAAATGTTCATGAATAATAGGACTTTAAATATTTAACTGGCTAATTAAACCAGCTGATTGCAACTTGTTCGCACACTCTAGATTCAGAAGTTTGGATTTTGGGATAAATACACTGGGCAGAAGGAAAAATGCTCGTTCTACAGGACTATAAAATTTCTCTCCCGGAGACATCAGTGGAACTACTAGCAAGATTCCCTGATCTTGGAGTAGCTATTGACCCATCACTCCAATTCTAGTTCAAACCCTGAACATGTGACTAAAAGTCCAACACTCCCCCCTTTTTCAGGAAAATGCATCTCCTATATTCTCAACCATAAGACCACCAAACCAACAGAAGTTTTATTCACTGTTCAATTTAAAGATCCCACAAATCTCCTCACAGAAACATTTCAAAGAACTCCCTCACCTTCTCTCGTCTGGCTCGTTCCAGTTTCTCGGCAGTGGGCTTCTCCTCCGCCTTCTTTTGGGGAACACCAAACTTTGCTTCCAGAGCAGACATCCACAGCAGCCCATCCTTTCCACTGCCAGCAAGCAGTGGGGCTGTTTCTGAAAGTTTCAAGAGCAGATGAAGTTCTAGTAAAATTAATGACGAATGCCTATGAAGGTTTCCACAAGAAATTCTACTGAATGGCTTCCATTGCTCAAGAAAAAGAGACAGGATTCCCTTTCTGGAATTCCATTTTACTACAGTATTTTCTGGACCCATTTCAACTTGGCTTCAAGCAAGGGACTGGAACAGAGACTGTTCTGGTTGCCTTGACCGATGACCTCTACTGAGAACTAGAAAGGGGGAATGAGACTACAAATTCTATTGGATCCCTCAGCAGCCCTCAATACTATCAACCATAGGACCCACCCACTGAGCTGCCTCTCGGCACTGGAGGGCACCAGGTTACAGTGGTTTGAGTCCTATCAGGAGGGCGGTCTCAGAGAGTAGTGCTTGGGAATGCCTGCTCTGCCCCTTAGTGTCAGCTGATGCTGCCATCCCCCGGACGGGAGGTGGTTTCCCCTGGTTAGGCCCCCCTCTTCTGGAATGTGCTCACTGTTCTCAGGCTAGCAGCTTGCTTATCGCCTCCCTCGCTTTCCCGACCTTGAGTGCCTAGCTCCCAGCCGCTTCTTCCCTTCAGGTGCAAACTGTAACTTTTCCCGCTTTTAGTATGGGAACAAATGGCCAGTATATTTCAGGTGCTGTTTTCTCTATGATTGGAGCAGCCATTCTGAACTAACCTTTGAATACTGTGTATCAATCCTGAGTGTGTGAATGCCCAGCATCACTGACACAAGAAGTGTAAGTGACCATCAAGACCTGTTTGGCAATAAAGGACTTTCTGTTTAAGAACACCTGTTGCTGACTGCATCTTTTGGGACAATCTCACACTTAGCCGTTGATTGTGGAGTTCCACAGGGTTTGATCTTATCTCCCACGCTATTTAATATCTTTGTGAAGCTGCTGGGAGCGATCATCAGGAGGTTTGGGCTGCAGTGTCACCCATAGGCTGATGCTACCCAGCTCTACCTTTCTTTTCCACTGGATTCCAAGGATTTTGCTGATGTTCTGAATTGGCACTTGGAGTCAGTAATGGACTGGATAAGGGTGAACAAGTTGAAACTTAATCCTGACAAGACAGAGGTTCTCTGGGTTAGTAGAAAGGCAGACTTGGCACTTGAGATCTATCCCATCTTTTTTTGTTTTTTATAATACTTTATTAGGTTTTTAACAATATATAAAATTAAACATCCCAAAACAATACCCATAATAAATTTAGATGAGCCATTATAACATCTGTTCTAATACAACCAATTGAAAAACTTGGACCAAATAAAAGTAGGGTCTGCGTTACATTCCGAATTTACCAAATAACATAACTTATCTAGTTCAGCCCATTCTATTAGTTTATCAACAATATCTTTTCTTCCCGGTAGCGAAGATGATTTCCACGCTTTTGCCCGTGTTATACGTGCCGCCGTAAGGATGTAAGTTGTTAATTTTATATCTACGCTTGACAAATTGTCTGCCAACATATTTAATAGAAAAGATTCTGGTTCCAACAACATATCAATACCCACAATTTCGCAAATCAGCTTTTTCACCATATTCCAAAAAATTTTCATTTCTATACATGTCCACCACATATGGTATAGTGTCCCCCGAATTTTCTCACAGGTCCAACATAGGTTTGATGCCGTTCCAAAACATTTATTCAATCTGTCTGGCGACCAGTGCCACCTATAAAACATTTTATATATGTTTTCTTTGTAGCTTGCTGTTTTTAACAATGTAGTTGATTTCCAAATCTTTGACCAATTATTAATCTCCACATTATGAGATCTATCCCATCTTGAATGGGGTTATACTCCCCTTTAAAAGCTGGGAGTGCTACTCACCACAGCAGCTGCCTTAGAAAACCAGGTAGCCACAGTGGTTTGGAGTTCTTTTACCCAGCTTCAGCTAACACGCCAGCTGCCAGTGATCCATGCCTTAGGTACATCCAGGCTGGACTATTGCAGTGTACTCTAGTTGGGGCTACCCTTGAAGTGCGTTCAGAGGTTGAGCTAGGGCAGAACACTGTGGCTACACTGCTGGTTGGGGCCAGCTATTGGGAGCATGTGACCCTGATGTTACAGTAATTACACTGGCTAGCAATCCACTCCCAAGACTAATTTAAGGTGTTGGTTTTGAACTTTAAAGCCCTACCTGGCTTGGGACCAGGGTATCTGAAGGGATGCCTTCTCCTGTATGTTCCCTCCTGGGAATTAAGATCACAGAAAGATGTACTCCTGACTGTCTCATCAAAGAAATTTGTTTGGCGGGTGAACAAGAAAGGGCCTTTTCACTATTGTGGAATACACCTCTCCACTTTTAGTCTTTAGGAGGCAACTGTACAGTTTTATTTAGGACCACATTTCATTACGTTTATTAGCAGTCCTGAGAAATTACATTAAATTTTGGTTTTATGTTTTTAATGTACTTTATTTTATACGATTTGCCTATGTTTGTAAGCTACCTTGAGCTCTGTAAAGAAGAGAGTTGATAAGTGTTTTAAGTAAATAAATAAAATACCATACATTCTAATAAAATAAAACAGCATACATTGTGACATCTTTTCTCCCAGATAAAGCATGTCAGAGCTGATGGACCAGACACAGTCTCGACTGTACTCTTCTCCATAAACAGGAGGGCCCACTGATCTTTGGCATGTGAAATGCCTTAATAGTTCCTGCTTGCTAACACCTTGACGACATCCAAGTTCAAGCTCAGAGAGAACCTGATTTTAAGACAAGCTGATTACTCATTACCTTGGGTGGTCTTTTTCTTCCTCCTTGTCCTCCCTTCTCTGTTTTGTGCATCTCTTTTCCTCTTTTTTGCAACCCCTCCAGATTCACTCAGGTCATCTTCAGAGCATACATCAGATGACAGTTTTGCTTCATCTGCAGGCTCAGTTGCTCCCATGCCATTTTCAGAAAAGCTTGGAAGCTTTTTGCTTTTGCTTGCAAAGAAGTCAAGATCCCCCAGGTGTTCTTTGTCCTTTGGTTTGATTACCTGGGATGAAACAGAACGACATAAACTCTCTTCAGTAAGAACAAAGCAGGGTGCTCAGTTTGAGATTTCCATTGAGCTTTTACCCCTCCCCCTTCCAAAAAACCCCTTACTTAGGCTGAAGATCAATATCAGATAGAATTGGTAAATATTAACAATCTCCAAACAAGGCTGCCTCAGCAGGCTACATTATTCTGACTGCTGAAATGCCTTGATTCATGGTTCTGCCCCACACCACAGGGCAAAGGCACTCAGGCCTTTCGTAGTCCAACAGGCTTCTGAACTCATCCTATGTTCAGAACCCATTTGCAAAGTAACTTCATACAACTCCCCCAAACAAATAAGATACAGGAACCCCACATTAGTTAACAAAGAATCTAGTGCACATTTAACTGATCATTTTTAGTATTCAATATTGTAGTAGCCTTATGGAACACCAGGCTGTACTCCATGGCAGCTTGGCACATACGACAAAAACAAACCCAGCTCTGCCATGAAGAAGAAGAGGAATTCGGATTTATACTACTCCAATGAGTCTCAGAGCGGTTTGCAATCTCCTTTCCCTCCCCCTCCCCACAACGGACACCCTCTGAGGGAGGTGGGGCTGAGAGAGCTCTTTTGAGGACTGTTCATGAGAGAACAGCTCTGAAAGCACATGTGTGACCCAAGGTCACCCCAGCAGCTGCCTGTGAAGGAGGAGCAGGGAATCAACCCCGGTTCTCCCACGGGCTCTTGTCGTGGCTCCCTCCTCCCTGGTCTCCTGAGCTGTGTCCTGCTTCTGAGTCCCGACCCTAATCAGGCGGCGGACGGTTCACGAGGCAGTCAGGCTCCGCGAGCGAGAAGGGAGAGCCGGCCCCCTGAACATGTGCAGAGTGCATCCCCCTCACTGGGCGTGGCCGAGGAGACGTGGACGTCAGGCGCGCCCACCTTGAACCGCTCCGCGTCCCCCCTGAAGCGCTTCACGTCGAACTTGGCGCCGGCCCCGAGCCTGCGGAAGAGCTCGTGAGAATCCATGCCTCTCGGGAGGGCTACCCGGCATGCCCCGCGCGGTGCGCCGCACAGTTCCGGGACCGCCCGTGTTGCCCGGCAACTGGGGGGAGGAGCAGGAGGGCAACGCTGAAATACGACAGCGGAAGCAAGCTATGCGCACTTCCCTTGGTATGGAAAGCCCCGCCCCCTTCGTGACGTAGAGGTATTCAAGGCTAGCGAGTCGTGCGGAAGAGCAGAGAGGCGAGGCCCTCGTTAGTCATCACCTCCGGTATCCATTTGAAGCCTGCCACGTGTAAGCCTCCCCGCATGTTTAGTGGGTTAACGGGAGGTGGAGTCCCTTAAACATTACAAGAAAAATAGGTCTGTAAAAAGTTAATGCAGAATGGGAGCCAGTATAGCCACCAGATCTCGATGGTCTTGTTGCCAACTTGCCACTCATATTCATTAGGCAACCGGAAGTGTCTTTGTCGTTTCAGTGAGTCTGCAGTCTGATCGTGATGGTAATGCTGTCGTTTGAGAGGGTGCTATTCTGCTTATCGCCGCTTGGGGGCACACGGAGACTGTACCTTCTACTACAAGGCGTGAAGCCCCTCTAAATTGCCCAAGGGCAGGGTGATTTCCTCCTTCAGTGAACGAATTTAGGGGCTCCGTTAAGACCAACAAAGATTAAAGGTGCCCCTGGTCTCTAAATTTGTTCTCCTGCTTCAGACCAACACGGCTGACCACCTGGAACTATTATCCTTAATTGGTTTAGAAACCAGGCTTTGGTTTCTAAAGCCTGTCGTTTTCTTATTAACAAGTCCCTCAGCACTCTTCTCACATTTGTTGCAAGCTGGAGGCTCACTAATTGTACTTAGTTAACAATGTTTGCACAACTTCTTCCACACAAAAAATAATAATTCAAATTTTTAGATGCAAAAGACTGCACGTTGGGTTGCCAGCTCTTGAGTTGGGAGATTCCTGGAAATTTGGGGGAGAGCTGGGGGGGGGGGGGGGAGGGGGGGGGAACGTCAGCATACAGTCCACTCTCCAAAGCAGCCATTTTCTCCCGGGGAACCCATCTCTGTGATCTGGAGATCAGTTGTAATTATGGGTAATCTCCAGGCCCACCTGGAGTTGGCAACCATAAAGAATACAAGGATCCAAACGTCACATGTGCTGTTTCTCCCCACCCTGTACGTGAATGCCAAATAGCAAGGATGACAAATGAAAAATTGTAGCAAGATATGTTTACTCCTGAGTCAAATTGTCACTTTGCTGGAAGCAACATATATCTGTTTGCATTAAGTGACTTATTTATTTATTGCATTTATAGCCTGCCCATTCCTGCTTGTGGGCTCAGGGCAGGTAGCATCATAATCTCATTTACAATATAATCAACAAAATTCGGCAGCAAATTTAACATTATTTAAATTAGCTAAAATGGTGACAATTTATCTGTTGGCTCCATCAGCTGGATTATGGATAGATGGCAATCATAGCAGTTTTCCCTAGGACCACTTTGCAGGACCGCTTTGCAAGGGAGGCCATGTGACTGGACGTCCATCGCCTCAACCAAAGGCCTGGTGGAACAGCTCTGTTTTGCAGGCCCTGAGGTACTGTAATAGGTCCCACAGGGCCCTGATCTTGTTTCACCAGGGAGGGGGCAGGACCAAGAAGGCCCTGGCCCTGGCTGAAGCTAGACAGACGTCCTTTGGGCCAGGGATAACCAGCAGATGTTGCTCAGCAGAGCCCAAGGCTCTCGGGGGTATATGGGGAGAGGCGGTCCCTCAGATATGTTGGTCCCAAGCCTGAGACTGGGCAGCGAGTCAGGGACAGAGACGCTGCCTGTCATTATTTAGTTCGGAGAGGCTCCATCCCACATTGGGGCAACTGGCTGCTAGTCACAAACTGGGCTTCATGAGTCAGTTAGACAAGTCAGTTTGGGAGAAATCATCATGAATCCTGTGGCCATGCAGCATTTCAGCTGGGCTGGATGTTGTGGACTATGGGCATCTGGGGACATTGTTGAAACTGTTTTGGGTTCGTGCGTTAAGTGCTATCAAGTCATTCTTGCCTTCTGGCAACTCTATAAATTAATGTTGTCCCAAATGTCCTATGTTTACCTGCCTTGCTCAGGTCTTGCAAACGGAGGAGGGCCTTTGTGGCTTCCTTGATGGAGTCTGTCCATCTCACGCTGGGCCTTCCTCTTCTCCTGCTGCCTTCCACTCTTCCTAGCATCACTGTCTTTTCCACTGACTCTTGTCTTCTCAGAATGTGACCAAAGTATAGGGTTGCCAGCCTCCAGGTGGAGCCTGGGGATCCCCCACTTTTACAACTGATCTCCAGCTGAGAGAGATCAGCTCCCCTGGAGAAAATGGCTGCTTTGAAGGGTGGACTCTATGGCATTGTACCCTGCTGAGGCTTTTCTCCTCCCCAAACCCCACCCTCTCCTGGATCCACCCCCAAAGTCTCCAGGTATTTCCCAACCCAGACTTGGCAACCCTACCAAAGTACGATAGCCTCAGCTGGGTCATTTTATATTTTAGGGAGAAGTCAGGCTTCCCACTTCATATCACTAGCGGGAGCTCTTGTGTCAGAATACTCTTCCATAGAAAGAAAAATATCCCTGCATATAGAAAACAAGAATGTCAGGGAAAGCTTGACTGGAAGCGTTCTCTCTGAATTTGTCATTTCTATGTGCAGGGAATCTCTGTAATTCCCCCCCCCCCCCCTATTCAAGCCCTGCCAAGAAATGTTTCTTTCAGTTTTTTTAAAAATTATTTGGTATCCCACCCTTCCTTGTAGTTTCTTCACTCCTCCAGGTTATCCTGTTGGGTGGGTGAGTATGAGTTTGCCTCAAGATCACCTAGTCATACGTGCATTTTTTGTTATGTGTTTATTTTATTTACCTTTCTCCTCTGCCTTTCTCCTCTGTGGGAACCCAAAGTGGCTGACATCGCTCTCCTCCCCTCCCTTTTATCCTCCCAACAACCACCCCGTGCAGGGGGTGAGGCAGAGAGAGGGAGACTGGCCCAGGGTCACCCAGCTGGCTTCCACAGCAGAATGGGGGTTCAGCCCTGGAGTCTCCCAGATCCTACCTTGACACTAGGGTTGCCAGGTCCATCTTCGTCCCCAGTAGGGGATTTTGGGGGGGGGGCTTCCTGGAGGGGGTGGAGTGTCCCTAGGGTTGCCAGCTTCCAGGTGGGGCCTGGGGATCTCCCGCTTTTACAACTGATCTCCAGCTGACAGAGATCAGCTCCCCTGGAGAAAATGGCTGCTTTGAAGGGTGGACTCTATGGTATTGTACCATGCTGAGGCCCCTCCCCTCCCCAAACCCTCCCCTCTCCTGGATCCACCCCCAAAGTCTCCAGGTATTTTCCAACCAAGACCCGGCAACCCTAGGTGTCCCCAGTGTGATGGCATCACACTGGGGACGTCTCAGCTCCAAGCCCTGCCCCCGTGGGACCCTCTGGCTGCTAGCACTTAAAGGGGCCCCTTTAAGTGCCCGCAGCAGGAGAGCCCTGCCTGCCCTATCTTTGAGCAGCACGCAGCCCGCAGCCAGCCCTCTCCCTCCTCCCTTTCAAGGTTGCGGGTGTTGGGGCTTGGGGAGGGGCTTTCCCCGCCGGCCAGCTGGCCAGGCAGTGGGTAGAGCCCCCCCAAAAGCAGGTAACCCCCACCAAACTGGGGGGTCTGGCAACCCAGCTTGACACTCTCTAACCACTACACCGCACAGGCTTTCAAGGGCTTTGAACCCAGGTCTTTCCCCCAGTCCTAGCTGAACACTCAAACTACAGACTCTCTTTGGTGAGAACTGACTCTAGAACCAAGCAGAGCCTTCCCTGGGCAAAGAGCCACTGCTGAGAAGGCCTCTGAGCGTGACGGACACCGGCTGAACCTGGTTTGGTGGAGAAGCCCAAAGCAGGGCCTCTCCTGAAGAGCCCAAAGCATGAAGGAGCTAGAGTTGCCAACTCCTGGTTGGGAAGTTCCTGAAGATGTGGGGCTGGAGGCTGGGGAGGGACCTTGGTGGCGTGTGATGCCGAAGAGTCCACCTTCCAAAGCATCCATTTTCTCCAGGTAGGGCTGCCAGGTCCCCCCAGGCCACCAGCGGGAGTGTGAGGGTAGGGTTGCCAGATCCGGGTTTGGGAACTCCTGGAGATTTGGGGGTGGAGCCTGGGGAGGACAGGGACCTCAGAGGGGTACAATGCCATAGAGTCCACCCTCCAGAACATCCATTTTCTCTGTAGAATGGAGCTGAGTGGTAATTCCAGGGGATCCCCAGGTGGGCATCCCCATCTCCAGGGGAACCAATCCCTCTTCTCTGGAGATCATTTGTAATTCCAGAAGATCTCCAGGTCCCACCTGAAGGTTGGCAGCCCTATGGAAAACATATAAGAGGCTGCAATCCACAATCATCTCCCTGTTATTTAAAAGCTTTTTGGCCAGGATTGCATCATTCCAGACCAGGGTTGTTTTTTTTCCACATGACAGAGTGTTTTGCAGTGGGGTGCTCCTCTGATGTTGCAGATCGAGGCCGTGAGGGGAGGGACAGAACCGTTCCAACCGGATCCGGCCTCACTCAGGGGGCCTCACTCAGGGGTTCTCTCTCCACTCCTTGATCGGCAATAGCAGGAGAACCACACTGGCCTCCCTGAGAAGAAATGCCGACATTCCAAAAAGCAGATTCAATTATTATTATTTGTTTGCCATGTGAAATTTACCCTTACCAGCTGAGGTTTTTGCTTCTTATTGATATTCTTGCTTAATTTAGGTCTGCCAACCTCAAGGTGGGAAATACAAAACCTGAGGGTCACAGTGTTAGGAAGATATTGAAGGAAGACGTTTCAAAAGCCATAATAATGAGCCATAGCTAGCTAGCAAGCGGAAACCGCAAAGACAGAAACACATGCACACGATTCTCTGTTGCTACTTTACACGCATGCGCTCGAGCGAAGAGACATACAAACGCTTATTGTTCTAGCCCACTGCTGCTGGCGACTACAGGAGACAGCTTTAGCCATGAGAAGCTGTGGGAACTTTTATCACTTTGCAACATTGCTTGGAGTAGACATTCCTGTTGATTTAACTGTAACAGACGTGCATAAGAATGTAATTGAATATTTTGCTTACGAAAATGACATTGAATGTACACGAATGACACTAACCCCCCATTTCTTCTGTAACTCCCCACCCCCCTTGGTTTAAAAGACCGACCCCAAATGAAAACGAGGCTCGGCATTTGATTCTGAAAAACTTTTATGCAGGCCGAAACTGGTACCGTTAAAAATCGGTTTTTCCTGATCCTGGTGTCCGAGTACCTTCATCTTGGGATGGTTCTGGTTTTGGGTTAACGTGCTTCAATACGCAAAAATATATATAGTATATAGTAGATGGGTGTTCAAGGTAGGTGTTTTGTGATTTTTCTTTTTCTCTTTTTCTATACTGTTATATAAATTGGTGTCAAATGTGATCAAAAATAGGTTTTACCCAAACAAAACATCAAAGTGCAGGTTTACATTCTATGCAAATATGCAGACACCTTGTTGAAATATGCAGCACCTTGTCGATATCACAATCACTAGGCCCAAGGGGCTCTAGTAATTTACCCGTTTCCAACACAGTCTTTTTCAAGGAACATGATATATATATAAAGGACACAATGCAATGTTCCCTCTAAGCTGTGGAGTCCTGTGAGCAAAAATTCTGCTTTGTGAGCTGCTGACATGAAAGTTGTACGTGAGTGATTTGGCTGCTGCATAAATTAGTTTGCTCTGGAGCCATCCTTCCTGAGCCGAAACAAAAATGTGTGAGCCAGAGGCTAAAAAACTGCGAGCTAGCTCACACCAGCTCAGCTTAGAGGGAACACTGGACATAAGGTCCAGTAGTTACCTGATAGAACTTGAGAGATATATGCTATCTTAGATAGTTTATTATGTCTGCTGCAAGGGTTCTGATGGGACCCTAGAAAATATGCTGCTATCTTAAGAGTTTTTGTGCTCACAAAGAGAAATTATTATACCATGTCCTTTATATACATCACAGTCCTTGAAAAAGACTGTATTTGAAACAGGTAAATTACTAGAGTCCCATGGGACTAGTGATTGTGATATCGAGTACAAAAAGTACAAAACTTATCTACGTTGAACACCCATCAATTATACACAGTGCTATATATTTTTGCATAGCCTCAAGGTGGGGCCTGGAGATCTCCAGGAATTACAGCTGATCTCCAGATGACTCCAGAGATCAGTTCCCCTGGAGCAAATGGCTGCTTTGGAAGGTGGGCTCCCTAGTCTTATACCCTGCTGCACTCTTCCCCTTCCCTAGGCCCCTCCACCCACAGATTCCACCCCCTTCCCCAAACCTCCAGGAATTTCTGAACCCGGAATTGGCAACCCTATAAAATGCTTATGTATTTATTAAAATATTTATATCTCACCTTTCCCAATGGTGGTTTAAGAGAACATAAGAACATAAGAGAAGCCAATGTTGGGTCAGGCCAGTGGCCCATCCTGTCCAACACTCTGTCACACAGTGGCCAAAAACACCAGGTGCCCTCAGAAGGTCCAGCAGTGGGGGCAGGAAGCTCTCCCACTGTCCCCCCCCCCCCCAGCACCAAGAATACAGTGCATCACTTGCCCCAGACTGAGAGTTCCTATCTATACTTTGTGGCTAATAGCCACTGATGGACCTCTGCTCCATATGTTTATCTAATTCCCCCTTGAAGCCTTCCATGCTTGTAGCCGCCACCACCTCTGTGGCAGTGAATTCCATGTGTTAATCACTCTTTGAGTGAAGAAGTACTTCCTTTTATCCATTCTAACCCGACTGCTCAGCAATTTCATGGAGTGCCTACGAGTTCTTGCCCACGAGAAAGGGAGAAAAGGACTTCTTTCTCTACCTGCTGTATCCCATGCATAATCTTATAAACCTCGATCATGTCACCCCTCAGCCTTCGTTTCTCCAAGCTAAAGAGCCCCAAGCACTTCAACCTTTCTTCATAGGGAAAGTGTTCCAACCCTTTTAGCATTCTAGTTGCCCTTTTCTGCACTTTCCCCAATGCTATAATATCCTTTCTGAGGTGTGGTGACCAGAATTGCACACAGTATTCCAAATGAGGTCACACCATCGATTTATGCAGGGGCATTATGATACTGGCTGATTTGTTTTCAGTTCCCTTTCTAATAACCCCCAGCATAACGTTGGCCTTTTTCACTGCAGTCACATACTGTCTTGACATTTTCATTGAGTTTATCTACTATGACTCCAAGATCTCTCTCTCTTGGTCAGTCTCCGCCAGTTCAGACCCCATCAACGTGTATTTATGATTAGGATTTTTGGCTCCAATGTGCATCACCTTACACTTGGCCACATTGAACCCCATTTGCCACAATGATGCCCACTCGCCCATCCTCGACAGATCCCTTTGGAGTGCCTCACAATTTTCCCTGGTTCTCACCACCCTGAACAACTTCGTGTCATCTGCAAATTTAGCCCCTTCACTGCTTACCCCAACTTCAAATCATCAATAAACAAGTTAAAAGGCATCGGACTGAGTACTGATCCCTGCAGTACCTCACTGCTTACCTCCCTCTGCTGAGAAAATTGCCCATTTATACTCACTCTCTGTTTCCTTTTAATTAGCCAGTTTTTGATCCATAAGAGGACTTGTCCTTTTATGCCATGACTGTTGAGCTTACTTAGGAGCCTTTGATGAGGAACTTTATCAAAAGCTTTCTGGAAGTCAAGGTAAACAACATCTGTTGGGTCCCCCTTGTCCACATGTTTGTTCACTCCCTCACAGAACACTAACAGGTTAGTGAGACAAGATCTGTTTGCACTACAGAGTTAAAGCAAGAAGACTCCCCCCCCTGCCAGTTCCCTCCAACTTTGCAAAATGCCTCCATCCATCTGATGGAGAGAGCAGCTTCATGTTGCCGCAGAGCGGGCGCAGGCACAGAACCATCACAGGCCCTCAATGATGCTGGGTGTGGGGGGATGGGGACTGGGGTTGTCAGCCTCCAGGCGGGACCTTGAGTTCTCCTGGAATTTCAGTTGATCTGCAGATGACAGAGATCCGTTCCCCCAGAGAAAATGGCTGCTGTGGAGGGTGTACTCCAGGGCATGACATCCCTGCTGAACTTCCTCCCCACCACCAAATTCTCCCTCCCCAGACTTTGCCCCCAAACCTCCAGGAACTTCCCAACCTGGAGCTGACAGCCTAGATGACATGCCCAGGAGGTGGCGATCGGAGCGCCCTCGCTGGCACCCAGGGACTTACTGGGAGCCCTTGAGAGATCATGTGGGTCCTCACTGGAAGGGCTTTGAATGGAACCAAGAGTGGAACTCAGACCTGCCCAGGCAGGCAGTCAAGCGGTTTCAAAATGGCCAAGATGTGCCTTCCCCAGCCGCTGGCCCTGGCAGCTCTCAGGCTGCTGCATTCGGAACCAGCTGCAGTTTCCAAGTTGCCTTCAAGTGCAGCCTGACAGAGGGGGCATTAAAGTAATCTAATGACAAGGTCAGAAAAGCAGGGACCTGTGCGAATAGTCCAGGGAGGGAGAGAGCTGGCGAACCAGATGGCCACTATGCCAGCCTGCTTTGGACGCAGCTGGGCTGGCTGCATGAGCACCTCCAGGCCCTTTGCCTGCTCTGCAGATGCCAGCCCCCACTCCATCCACTTCTCAAGCATCGGCCTGGCCTGCCAGCATCACCGGTCGGCCTTGTGGGGAGTCAACGTCAGCTTGTTCTGCCTCAGCCATGGCTTTGAAAGAGCCTGCTGTTACTCCAAGGACCTTGAGATGGAATTCACAGCTCCCTTCCATCACTGTAGTATTCTGACAACAACCCTGTGAGGTGGGTTAGATTGGTGGACAGATAATGAGTGGCCCACAATCACCTCATGAGCTTCGTGGCAGAGTGGAGAACTGAGGCCGGATCTCCCCCTGCTCTGACTCTGAAACCAGTTAGACAGCAACACAGTAGTCAGTCCAAATCTGTTCGTAACAAGTGTTGTATTGTGGTTATTTTGAGCTGCCAAAACACCAGCAGTCTGTACAAATTGTGACTGGACAGGCATCACGATATGAAAACCAGCTGACGACGCAAGAATGGCGGTGCCGGCTCTCCATTCTCTGGCTCGCTGAATGAGTTTATCGAGTGAGTGATGGATCTTCCTCGAGGATCGGAGATGATTTATGGATCTTTGTTACACAAATGCACCCCCCTCCCCACATTCTTCCGTGGCCCTCACCCCGGCCATTAGTCACGAAGGCCAGGCCAGGGAACCCCAGTGAATGACCCACCGCACAGAGCTCATGCGGAGTGCCTCCTCTTTGTTTACTGTAGAAAGAAAACGAAAAAGGGAACGAGAAGGGGGGGAGGAAATGCTAAACTTGTTTTGGGGTGCCATGCCCATCCGGACCAGCCCTTTTCTCTTCCCACACTGGAGAAGTCAAAAGCCTGGCAGAGAAAAGGGGCCATTCATCAGAAGGACGCAGACCCCGAGGGAGGGGGGAAGCCAGTGCCATTTTTCATCCTGTTATTAAAAGTGGCCTGCATCACAGGGACAGATAGTTCCCTTCCATCTCCCCATCAAAGAGATCAGCACCTGGTTGAACTGTGTTGTGATACACCACAGGGTTACCCGCCCGCCCCCCCCCCCCCCCCGCAGCACATCTCTTGTGTCCTTCAGGCCAGCACAATGGGCAGAAATTTAGCCAAGCAAAACTTTTCCTGTCATGAAGATGAAATGAATGGTGTGAGATGCTGGACTTGAGCGGCTTGGGGTGCTGCTAAGACTTTCCTCCTTATTTTCGGGGACTTGTCCCTGGCCCATCGGTCTCCTTCTTTACTTTGGGAGAGCTGTTCGGAGTTACCTTTTGCATTTTAAAAAATGGTGCAGATGGGCAGACTAAAACACACTAAAAGCTTCTCTTCCCTCCCACTTTGTTAACGGCCATTAAACAGAAACCCGTGAGGCTGCAACCCTTCAGAACCTGGGAAGGAACCTGCTGAATCCGGCTATTTAGCCACCCGTTCTCTCTCTCTCTCTCGCTCTCACTCTCTCTCTCCATGGCCTGTCAGAAGGGACCTCTAGGCGGCGGCCGGGGGGGGGGGGGGGTGTCGTGTTTGTCCTCTTAGCAACTGGAATGTGGAGGTTCCCTTCTATCGCTCAAGGCTAGTGAATAGCCACCAATGGGCCTCTCCTCCAGGAATTTGTCTAAATTCCTCTTCCTAAAGCCCTTGAATGCTAGCAACCACCAGCACATCTTGAGGCAGTGAGTTCCTCAAGTTAATTTTGTGTTGTGTGCACAATGTGAATAAAGCAGATCTCAGCTCCAGTGGAAATCAGAGATCTGTCTTTAAAAAGAAAGAAGATTTTATTTCTCCGTTGGGCTAGGTTTCAGCAGAAAGACGATTAATAGAGTTTATGACAAATGTCTGCTTTCACTATGTCAAAGAACAGGTAACTTTAATTAACAAATGTCCAACTTCAGCTGCCCTCGTTCAGCTCTTTTGTTTCCTTGCCCAGGGGTGTCATTTGTGCTGGGATCCGGGCCTTGGCGCTTTGTTTTCAGCGCAGGGGAGTCAGTTCTGGAACACAGGAGACGACTGTGCCTCTGAGACTTCAAGTGCAGACTTCAGTTTGCTTACCAAGGAGAAAATGTTGAGTGTCTGTGGACATCCAGCATCAGGTTGGTGTTTCAGACAGATTTAGAACAGAGCATTGCTTTCAAGAGATTATGAGGCAGGGCAACACACAGCAGGGTTGCCAACCTCCAGGTAGTGGCCGGCGACCTCCCGCTATTACAACTGACCTCCAAGCAACAGAGATCTGTTCCCCTGGAGAAAATGGCTGCTTTGGAAGGTGGACTCTATGACATTATATCCCACTGAAGCCCCGCCCTCCTCAGGCTCCACCCCCAGAGCTGGCAGCCCTAACTGGTGAACAGGCTGTCTAATTTCATCCTCACAACCACCCTGTGAAGTAGGCCAGACGGGAAGAGAGCAACTGTCCCGCTGTCACCTAGTGAGCTCTGTGGTAGAATGAAGATTTTAACCCGTGTCTCCTCTTCTGCACTGGGAGTTCTAGTAAACAGAGTTCACTTGGTTCCTTGTGTTAGTTGTATCTATTTTCCCCCTCCCACTTTTTCTTGGGGGGGCCGGGGGTCTTGCATTTGTTGTGTTCCCTGGGCAGACCCAGGCGGCTGGCCACTCCACAGGTCAGAACCACCTGCCAGAACTCTTCCTTGCCACCATACCACTTTCCCCTTTACTTGAGGGCCTTCCCAAGAGAGCTGCAAAATGTTGTCAGTCAGTTGTCGTTAGTAAACATTTAACATGTTTTATTTGCTTCTTTTATACCCCATCTCCATCCCATTAAGGACCCACTGTTGGCTTGCATCGCCCTCTTCTCTTCCATTTGATCACCGCCACAACCCTGTGAGGTAGGTGAGGCTCCAAGTGGCCAGCCCAAGGTCACCCAGCAAGCTTCCATGGCAGAGTGGGGATTCGAACCTGGGACTTCCCAAGGAAAGGTTAGGAGGTCAACTCTCCCCCCCCCCCCCATCTCTGCCTCTCCTCTCTGCTCGGGAAATCTCTGCTCAGCTGATATAAAGAGACAGGAGCCCAGCTAGAAAAAAAACAGCCGACCACCCTAGGTGTATTTGATAGAAAATGTACTCGAGTGCAGCCAGAAAATCTCATCACGGTGAAGGGGAAAGGAGCCACTTTTAACTCTCAGAAAAAACGACCCAGAACACTTGGCGGGATGAACTCCCCACTACTGGAAATCTACAAAAGGATGCTCTGAGGCCATAAAGATGCTGAACAGGTTTATGGCCCAGACTAGCAGTAGGAATGGCTGAGTGGCTGAGAGGCCAGCACAGACAAAGGCACTTTTCGGCAAGGGGGGAATGGGACGATCAGTGCTGGGGCCGGCTAAACCTGTTGGGCTGCATTCTTGACTCAAAGTGCCTGCTGTGCAAGGTGTTTACTGTTTCTTTGAGAGATCTGCAGTGTGTTTCTCCCAGATATCATTCACAAAAGGGATAGATACCCTTACCTTGCACGTTTTTACATTCTCCTTCCTCCTAGGAGCTCCAGGTGAAGTGTGCGGTTCATCCCTATTCTCCTCCCAACAGCCCTGTGAGGGAGGCTGGGCTGAGAGAGTGCCCCGGACCCAAAGCCAGCGCCAGCAACCTCCGTGGCAGACTGTGGGGGGGGGGTCTGAACCCAGGTTGTGGGCCCGCACTTGACCACACTGCATGGGGAACAACCACGCTTTTGCCCTGCCCTTCTCCCAGAGAGCTCACAGAGGCCTCCGTGGTTTTCCCTTCCTCCCAGCTGCACTCCCTGGGAGAAAGGCGGCCGAGGCCGGCTGGGGAAATAAATTCCTGGAGAGTTGGGGAGGGTGGCGCTTGGGAGCGGAGGGAGATCTGCGGGGCTGGGGTGGCACAGAGTTTGCCCTCTGAAGCTGCCATTTCTTTCCAGGGGAACTTAACTCTGGGAGGATTCCAGGCCCCAGGGATGATTTGGACTTTCTCCTGCTTGCTGCTCTGGACGGAACTTCCCCGGCCGTGAGGAAGCCTCTTTCCCGCCGGAAGGCCCGAGGCAGCCTCCCCACAGGCCTGTGGGCCCTCTTTCCCTCCAGGGTGGCCAGCTGACCCGGGCTGGGGGAAATCTCACTCTGGTCCTTTAAAAGCCGTTTGGCACACAGGGACCAGCTGGCAAAGCGTGTCGTGGGCTACTCTCCTGCCAGCAGAGATGCCAACCTCCAGGTAGGGCCTGGAGTTCTCCCAGAATTACAACGGATCTCCAGACGACCGAGAGCAGTTCCCCTGGAGAAAAGGGCTGCATTGTGACCCACTGAGACCCCTCCCCTCCACAAACCCGGCCCTCCCCTAGACTCCGCCTGCAAATCTCTAGGAATTGCCCAACCTGAAGTGGGGCAACCCCACCTGCCTGCCCTGCCCTGGATGGCCCAGGCCGAACTGTCCCCATCAGAGCTCAGAAGCTAGTCAGGGCTGGCCCTGGTCAGTACTCAGATGGGAGACCACCCGGGAAGGCCAGGGTGGCGATGCAGAGGCAGGCAAGGGCCAGCCACCTCCATTGGTCTCTTGCTTTGAAAACCCCACGGGGTCGCCATAAGTCAGCTGCAACTTGACCGCACTTCCCACCAGCAATGTTGCTCGTACCCTGACCTGGCTGGCCCAGGGTAGCCTGATCTCGTTAGATCTCGGAAGCTGAGCAGGGTCGGCCCTGATGCGTACTTGGATGGGAGCCCACCAAGGAAGCCCAGGGTTGCTATGCAGAGGCAGGCCATGGCAAACCACCTCTGAACGTCTCTTGCCTGGGAAACCCTGCGGGGTCGCCATAAGTCAGCTGAGACTTTACAGCAAACAAACAAACTGACAGACAGACAGACAGACAGACAGACATGCCCAGCAGCAGAACCTGAGACCTTCTGGGCATAAAGCCGGTGCTCTTCCATCAGCCATGGCTCCTCCGCACAAACACACGCTTCATTCCGCCTCTTGCCCCCAAATGAGCATGTCTTCTGTGCCCTTTACTTTGCCGGGGTGGTGCCTCTTAGAATTCACTTCCGAGTAAATACACTTGGGATCTGGCTGCAAATCAATTCCAGCTCTCTGTGCTTCTGGAAATTAACACCCCAAGCCTTAGCCCCCCCCCCACTCAATTGTTACCCGTCAGTCAGTTCATCTGTGTGCTTGCCCTGGTGACCTCTGACCCCATGCTGTGTCCCCCAATCTATTAACAGGCCCCCAGTCCTCAGCTACCAGTGTGTATTGATGTCCAGGCTATTCTCCGGGTGGCCGGGAGACATGCTCCTTCATTCATCTGTCCACTTCCACTTGGTGTCCCTTTGTCTGGCCCTTCTGTTCCCCGTGTTGCTGGCCCGCTCACACCTTCTTGACCTCCAGCTCCCATCCCTTCCGAGGGGGGTGTAAGCAGCCCCCTTTCTGTCCGCCAGGAACAGTGGCTTTTCTTCCGCAGCGCCGTTTTTGTCTGCCTAACTCTGTCCGTCCTTTGATCCCACCTCTCCATCAAGCCTCTTTTCACATAAATATGAGTTTTCTCTTCTTACTTTCAATGAACTTAATCCAATTCAGACCTGATTGTTGGTTAAATTAGATAAAGGAACCTCTGGACTTTATAGATTAGTTAATAACCACAAAATCTATATCTGCTAGTAATGAAGTACTTTCTATTCAGAGTGGCTATTGTACAAATAATTATAACTAGAATTTTAAGTGGACAAACGAAGTTGTTCATTGGGAATGTTAATGCACTGTTATCGATATATTTCTATATCTCTGTGAGCAAAGGAAATCGCACTGTTCATACAAAATGTTAATACACCAAAAGAAAATGTTTGTACTGTATTTGAGATTTAAATAAAATAAAAAATTATAAATTAAAAAAAAAAGCCTCTTTTCACAGAATCTCTACCAACATCTCCCTCTCTTTGAAAAGAAATGCTGCTTTCTTTAAGGGCAAATACAGTCTTCGTATGGGAGGATGATGGGATATGTTCCTAATCTGCTGAAAGGGCCCATTTGACTTCATCTTGTGGCTCTGACAGATTTATATGAAACTGTCCCTACTTGTGTGACTTTTGATGTGATTTTGTGTAACGAGTCTTGGACTCTATTTCTTGTGATCTGCCCTGAGCCCGCTTTGGGGTGGGCAGCATAAAAATCTGTAAGTAAATAAACAAACGTTGGAGCTGGCTACTTGGAGCCGTGGTTCCCAGGCTGTGGGTCCTGATCCAAAAGTTGGTTGTGAAGCCTGTCAAAGTGGGTCCCGGGTTTTTTTAGTTTTCTTGGTTTGCACACGCTCTGCTTTTTAAAAAAAAAAAAGTGGGTCACCATACCAAGTAAATTTGGACTTACGGGACACCATACCAAAAAGGCTGGTATGAGCCCCCTTCTCACTAACTGGAACAGGAATGGTGGGCCCATTTGGGAGTGCTGGACTCTCACCAGATGACCCTCAACATCTCCGTGGAGGGGAGCGCAGGCCATTTAATGAAGATAATGAAGACACCTTCGGCAAATCGTGTAGGAACAAGTCCTAGATTTCAAAACTGAATTGAATAGGGGTTAGAGCAGCAGACTAGGATCTGGGAGGCCAAGGTTCAAATATCACCATGGAAGCCCTGGGCCCTCCTCTCTCAGCCTACTTTCCTCTCAGGGTTCTTGTTGCGAGCATCAGCTGGAAAAGAAGAGTACGATAGATGATGTTTTTGGTCCCCATTGGGGAGAAAAGCAGGGTGCAAATAAATACTGCGTCAACTCACAGCTGCTCACTGGGGGCCCAACTCAAATCAGAGTCACAGGACAGGTGGGGGTGAGTTTGAGGGATTTATCGCTTCCAGTTTACGAAACTAGGCAGGGGTGAAAGGGTTAACCCCCCCTCCCACTTCCCTGTGGCCCGGATCTGAACTGGATCCTGCATAGCTGTAAACTGAGCACACACAATGGGAGGGCCGTTTCAAGGAAAAAGACAGGCCGAAGACTTTTTTCTTTGTTTGCATCAAAGGGCCAGTCAGAGGGCCTTGAGAGGAGGGGTTCAGCCAGGTGGGCAGCCAGTGTTGGTCTGAAGCAGCAGATCAGTCAGTGTCCTCTTGAGGGGAATGAGTTCCTGGCAGAGGGACGCTGTGAAATGGGGTCAGCTCGACTCGCCAGTTGCATTTCTTAGCTACCACACTGCACTAGTCCTCAGTGCATCAAAATACGTGGTTTAGGCAATGTGGGGGTGAGAGCTCTGCGTCAGTAAAAGAGCAGGGAAATCGGCATGGCAAACCTCTCCCTGCAAATAACTTGTCAATCACTGCATCAGTTCATTTCATTATTATCATAGCCACCCAGGAAGGACTGACAGCTCCTGGTTGAGAAATTCCTGGAGAGTTGGGGGTAGAACCTGGGGAGGACAGGGACCTCAGTGGGGTAGAGTACCATACAGTCCACCCTCCAAAGCAGCCATTTTCTCTAGGAGAACTAATCACTGTTGCCTGGAGAGTGGTTGTCATTCTGGGAGATTTCCAGCCCCCACCTGGAGGTTGGCATCTCTACTGCCACATGTTTCTTTTCCTTCCAAACTTCACTTATTTTTTTTTACAAGTCCCAGGTTTAGTTCCCCTTTTCAACTCATCCCCATTGTCAAAAGGGAGACAGCGAGTTCCTTGGGGCCATGAACGGCACTGCACAAACCCCCTTCTTATGACCGAGTTGCTCCTGTAACCCTCTCCTGCTGCACCGAGAGCCTGACGGGCCAGTTGTTTGCGACCATCAATCCTTCTGAGTCGGGGCAGGTCAGGAGGAGAATGGAACGGCCAAGAGCCAGCCGGAGCCCCTGAAGGGATCTGCTGAGTCAGTGCTGACGGTGGCAGGAGAGACACTGCAGGCTTTCCGTGGAAGGTAGGGATTAAAACGAGAGAGGCCAAGCAATCCTTCTTGCCTGTCTCCTGTCTCCAGCGGTGCTCCATACAGAAGAAGCCAGCACACAAAGCTGCTGGGGACAATATCTGAACCCGCCCAGGAATTAGACTCAGTTAGGGCTGCCAAGTCATACTCACGGACTGGCGGGGGGAGAGTCCTTCGCCATCCGGGAGCCGCCTGGGAGCCTCCCTGGCGCGCGCGCAAAGCGCGCGTGCCGGGTGACGTCACTACGCTGGGGAAGTCGTCCAGCCTGGACGACTTCGGGGGTGGGGTTCCCCCGCCAGCTGAATGCCGGCCGGCGGATCGGGAACCCCTATAGCGGGGGATCCCCCGCCCCCCGGGCTGACTTGGCAGCCCAAGACTCAGTCCTGCTTCCTGTCTCTATCGTATAGGGATGCCAGCCTCCAGGAGGGACCTGGGGATCCCCCAGAATTACAGCTCATCTCCAGACGACAGACATTAGTTCCCCTGGAGAAAATGGCTGCTTTGGAGGGGGGACTCTCTGGCATTGTACACCACTGAGGTCCTTGTCCCCCCGTCCCCCCCAAATCTCCAGGAGTTTCCAACCTGGATATTTATTTATTAATTTATTATTTCATACTTTTACCCCGCCCTCCCCGCAAACGGGCTCCTACCCTAACCCCTACCGGTGCCACCCTACCACCATAAGAGTTTTTAACACATGTGGTAAGCTGGGCTCTTTGTCTAGCAGGAACTCCTCTGCATATTAGGCGACACCCCCCTAATGCAGCCAATCCTCCAAGACTTTACAGAGCTCTTCTTACAGGGGCTACTGTAAGCTCATGGAGGATTGGCTACATTAGGGGTGTGTCGCCTAATATGCAAATGAGTCCCTGCTAGAAAAAGAGCCCTGGTGGTAAGCAAAACAAGTGACCCAAAGCAGGGCATTCCAGTATCAGGATTAATTCCAATCACATCCCCAAGGGTTTGTATGGGAGGGAGCCATCTTGGAGCCACGATCTCACACCAACGGACTGCTGTTGAACAGTACAGGGGTGACTGTGGCTCATCTCGTAGAGCACCGTAGGCATCGTACCAACAACATACAGCAGCACCCTGAACTATCACATTTCCAGTGTGCAGTGCTACTCATGGCCAGCCCACAACACATCAGATGGCAACACTTAAAAACAATATTTGCCACTTGGCCCCGACCAGTGAGCAGATCAGCTTGAGTCTGAGGGCTGATTTCCACACCACGGTGGGACATGGGGCACAAGCGGGTGGGGCCCTTCAGTCCAGCCAGTGAACTCCGTCACGGTCACACGAGACTGGCGAGTTCTCCTCTCTCCCCAGGCATGCTTGTTCCGGCTCCAGATCAGGTTGTGGCACACACGCAGGTGGAGCTTCACTCCAAGTTGGAAAATTCCTGGAAATCGGGGGGGGGGGGGGGCTGGGGGAGGCAGAGTTTGGGGATGTCAGGAACCCCACTGGAATATAATGGAGGTCATCCTCCAAACCTACCCTTTTCTCCAGGGGAACTAATATCTGTCGTCTGGAGATCAGTTGTGATTCCCTGAAATCTCCAGGCCCCACCTGGAGGTTGACAGCCATAAATGTCATCCTCCCATCCCTGCCCAAAGCAGAAGCAGAGCAGGGAAGAGCTACGTGGCTCACTGCAAAAAGGCTTTGAGGCTTCATGCTCTTCCAGTGGGCCAAACAGTCCCTTCCTTGGAACATTTCTGTTTGCTGTAACAATGCCCGGGGGGGGGGGGGGGGAGGGGAAGAGATTGCGGAAGCTCTTTCTGCAAATGGGATCCGAGACTATGAAGGACCCTGCCACTGAAGGCCCCACCTCCTACGGCCTGGATAGCCGGCCCTTCTTCAACCTGTTGTGCAAAAAACAAGACGAAACACCTGCAAATTAATTCTCTCCGAAATCAGGACGTCTCATTTCCTTCCCTCTCCCACAGCAGGATTCAATGGCTATAAGAAGCTGTACCTGCAATGCTCAGAAGGAGGAGAGGTCTCTCAGGGGCTACTAGCCCTGGTGATGAAAGGGAACCTCCATGCTCAGAGGCAGTCACCCTCTGAATCCCAGTGCCAGGAGGCAGTATCAGGGGAAGGCCTCGGCCTCTCTGCCCTATTGTTGGCCCTCGGGTTGCTGAACCGCCTGCGGAGGGGGGAGTCCCACAACATCAGACCCTACCCCCAGCTGCCGAACAGCTCGCTGGTGGGGGAGGACTTACCAGGAGAAAGGAGAAGGCCGAGCCCTCATTGCCAGTGTCGCACAGGAAGTGATATTATCATATGAACAATGTCCAAGCAACACTCTGGTATTTGCGCAAAAACACTATGGTAGAAGCCGGCTTTACCATAAAGTTTTAGCCCAAATACCAGCGTGTCGCCCAGATGCCACTGGCTTGGCGATGGCACTTCCTGAGTGTTATGTTCTGTACACGATTCTCTAGTTTGAATGTAAAGACTCTCTACTGTCACTTCCTGTATGGACCCTGCGACATGTCTGGGAGTGTTCGCCTGTAATGCTAAGTGATACCAGCCTAAGCTTCCGTCCCCAGAGACAATAGACCCTAGGATCCTGATTGTCCCCCTATCAGAGGCTTAGGGTATTCAAATGGACCTATGATAGCCTCTGGTGGGAACCTCATCCCTGTTTACCCAATCCCCTGTGGGGGGGCAAAGTCGGGGGTGCGGTTTACCTGTAAATATAAGCAGGCTCCCCAACCCCTCTCCCTCATGCTTGTTCCTGACCTACAATAAACTCCAGTATGCTGAAAATCACTCCAACGGCCTCCAGGCTCCAGTACTCTTCACTGTGTGTCGCCAGCAATGAGGCCTAGGCCTTTCGTTTTCTCCTTATATAAGTCCCTCCATCCCGGCTGGTTGCCAGGATGGGCGGGGCAACCCTAGCGGCAGGTTGCCAACCATAGCTGACACTGGCCACTGTGTGAGGCAGAATGCTAGACTAGATTTTACCCTCACTGGTCTGATCCAGCAGGGCTCTTCTGATGTTTTTGTCACCCAGACAAATTGATTCAGCAGTGCATCCTCGATCGTGGGAACGGACTGTTGGATTTGTTGGTGGTGGATGGCCAGCTAACAAGCCTGCTGGGACTCTCTTGGTTCGGGCACTTGGGGTTTGGGGTGACCGGGGTGCACCACGTATGGGGTGGCGGCTTTAACAAGATGTGTGACAAGTTTCCGGCCATCTTCGATGGCATCCTTGGCCACTACACCGGACCTCTGGTTGCCCTCAACCTAGACCCCATGGTATGGCCAGTCTACCTGAAGGCCGGATACCCTCCTATTTGCTTTAAGGCCAAAAATAGACATAGAGTTAGACCACCTGGTAGAACAAGGGGTCCTGGAGCCTGTAGCACACGCCCGTTGGGAGACCCCCATAGTCACTCCGGTAAAGCCTAATGGGGACGTACGGATACTACAAATGCACGATCAATAAGGCCTTACAAGATCATGCGTATCCCGTCCCCATTGTAAGCCATGTCCTTGCTTCGCCCGCAGGGGCAAAGGTCTTTGGCAAGCTGGATCTGGCACAGGCCTACCAGCAACTGCCAGTGGACGATGCCACGGCAGAAGCCCAGACAATTGTGACCCACTGGGGGGCATTCAGAGTGCGGCACCTACAGTTTGGGGTCAGTTTGGCTCCTGGGATTTCCCAGAACTTGATGGACTGTTTACTTAAAGGAATCCCCAGGGTCCAGCCGTTCTTTGATGACGTTTTACTTGTGGCTCCTGACTCCGAGACCTATGTGACACATCTGCGGTCTGTCCTCCAACGCTTCAACGACGCAGGACTGAAGGTAAAGCGCGAAAAATGTCTCCCATAATCAAATGTTACTTTACTAACTGACAGTATATGATGTGATCTTGGCTGCTTGCCAGGCTATGCCCACAGCAGGTCTTGGGGCCGTCGGATTCTGGTGACACTTCCGGAAGGGGTGGGGGTGGGGCATAAAACCTTTGAGCCCCTCGTTTGGGTCCACTGATGCATTGCAGTCAATAGCCCTTCCCCATCTCCGGAGGAATACAGCGAGCCTTTCTATATTCATTATCATCATGTTGTCAAGCAGTTAAACTGGCTACAAATTAACCCCCCCCCCATCATACACATACACACATTCCCCTCCTCCCCAGTTGTTCCATAAGAGGAGGAGGAGAAGGAGATTGGATTTATACCCCGCCCTTCACTCACTTGGAGTCTCAGAGCGGCTTACAAACTCCTTTCCCCTCCCCTCCCCACAACAGACACCCTGTGAGGGAGGTGGGGCTGAGAGAGCTCTTTCCCAAGCTGTCCTTGAGGGAACAGCTGGTACAGAGCTATGGCTTGCCCAAGGTCGTCCAGCAGGTGCAAGTGGAGGAGTGGGGAATCAAACCCGATTCTCCCAGATTACAGTCCACGCACTTAACCCCTACACCAAACCACTACACCAAGGATGAGAGGAGTCTTTTGCCTGGCAAGCCTCTGGCAGAAACCTGCTCGCCACTGAACTGCACCAGAGAAGCGAGGGGTCAGATGTGGACCTCCTGGGAGAAAGTCGAGGAGTCTCTGCCGAGCAAATGGAGAGCCACTGGCAAGAAAAGGTTGAGGAGGTTTCCCTGGCAAGACTGGGCTGTGTTTTGCCTTCTGCAATGCTGGCCAGAGAGAACGGCGTTAGCACTGGGCACTGGGGAGGGAATCTAACTTTTTCCTCCAAGGAGCAAGCAGTGGAGTGCTCCCAGTTATGAGCAAAAGTGCATTTTGTTAATTTGCTTTTTGCCCCACTCCTTCCTCCCATGAGCTCCCAGGCAGCACACGTGATGTCCCCTCTCCTGTTCTATCATGACAACAACCCTGTGAGGTAGGTTAGTCTGACAGAGTGTGACTGGCTCAAGGCCACCCCATGAGCATCACAGCAAGAATGGGGACCTGATCCTGAGTTTCCTCCACCATCGTGCAACATTTTAACCACCGCAACACTGTCTCACGCCCAGCAACACCCATCCGTAGAGTCCAGCAGCAGTGATACAGGAAGAATGGTGACATTCAGGGGGGGGGGGGGGAGAAACGAGGAAGGGTCCTCTCCAAGGCTCCCTGAAGAAGTCTACAGAAAGGAGGTGGCCACGGGCTCCTGTTCTGACTTCACTGGTTGAATCCAGAAGAGGGTGATCCCAGATGGTTTTTGGTTGCCGTTTCTACCCCTTTTGCAGCTTCTTCTTGTGATTTCATCAAGTTTCCTTTTGTGTGGCGGTTTACTGATGTGCATCATGCACTCCACACAAAAAGAACCTCGACATAACCATACACATAGTTAATTACAGCAGGGGTGGGCAAATTGTGGCCCGTGGGCCACATGCGGCCCGCCACAGATTTTTTTTTTTGCGGCCCGCCAAGACATGAAGATCAACAAGAGTAAATATAGATGCTCTTTGACAAACATTAACTTGCAGGCTGTGATGAGAATCTCAATAAGCAATCTCGCTCCTGATTTCAAAAAAATTGTAGAAAAGTGTGATAGAGTACATTTGTCTCATTAAACTGATTCTAAAATTAAATGTGCTTGCAGCTATAGGTGATATGAAATTAGCACAATAAATAAATTGAATAAAACTACCACTATTTTATTTAATTTATATTTATTGATTTTTATGATACAATTTATACCTTTTCTGAAATGCAAAGTTAACTAATGAATGCAACTTTGTCTTATTCTGTACCTAATAAACCGAGCTGTTTATCACTACCTCGTCCTGCTCCTCCATGCGTCGAACCCAGGACACAATAGTGGCGATGAAGGTGGGATTCCGCTGAGCAAGCCGGGCTGCCGGGGCCCCAAGGAAGATGACGACCTTAGCTGCTGCTCCAGCCGATGAGCATCGAAGGCGAACAGGTCGCTTCCGCTTCCGCGTCACAACAACGCAGCACAATGGCAGTCGCTCCAGGAGTGGGACTTGTCCCTCCGTTCGACCCGACTTGCCCTCACCAATGGGAAGGCTGGGTCAAGGGGCTCAAGTCCATCCTGATTTTCTATCAGGTTGGGTTCTCGGCAGGGTGGTGAGGGGGTGGCCCGCGGCCACAGCAGGCCCAGAATTTTCAGCCTTCGCGGCTCGCCGGGACGAGTTGTCTACCCCCAAGGGATGTCTACTTTGGGGAGACAGGGTGGTAGTCCCCAGCGCTCTGCATCACCGTGTCCTCAAGGCCTTACATGAGGCACACCCCGGGATTCTCCTCATGAAGACTCTGGCCTGGAGCTATGTATGGTGGCCGGACATCGACACGGAGATCGAGGCTTGGGTAAAGCACTGCCAAACACGCCAAGCAGTCTGACCAAATCCTCCGAGCACACCCACCCAAGCCTGGGAGTCCACCCGCACACCGTGGTCCAGGCTTCACATAGACTTTGCTGGCCCATTCCACGGACTGCTCTTTCTGGTCACGGTGGATTCCAACCCAAAATGGCTGGAGGTAAGCCCTGTCTCCACCATGTTCTCCAAGGCCACCATTTGGGCGCTACGCCGGATCTTCATGACCCACGGGTTGCCAGACACCATTGTTTCAGGTAACGGGACAGCGTTCACATCGGAGGAATTCCAAGAATTCCTTTGCAGCAACCTGATCCAGCATGTGAGGTCCACACTGTTCCACCCCGCAACCAATGGCCAAGCAGAATGGATGGTGCAGTCTGCCAAAGAAGCCCTCAGCTGCCTGACAGAAGGCGACTGGGAATTCCATCTGGCCATCTTGATGCAACAGACCACTCCCAACCCAGTCAATGGCTGCTGCCCAGTGGAACTTCTGATTGGCCGGCAGCCCATGGTTCTCTTGGACAGAATACATCTGGACAGGGCCCCAGAGTCGTGCAGCCTGTCCGAACAAAGGGAAGCGCCACGGGGGTTCTTTCCAGAAGACCCCGTGTACATCCGTAACTTCAGCAAGGGCTCCCTGTGGCTAGCTGGTGGAACAATCCGCCCTACAGGCCCCATGTTGTATGAGGGTCTCAACAGATGACAGCCAGATTCTGAGGAAGCACATGATGACACCTGCATCCTTCTTCAGTCAATGTCCCAGATCCTGGAAACAGGGATGACGGTCTGCTGGCAGACCTGGGACACGACTCTCCTGAGACAAGGGTTCCAGAACAGGCTCCCATTACAGAACAGGCTCCTGTTCCAGCTGGCGACTCTGATGGCAGACTGCCAGTAGCCGGCCTGGCACATGACGAGGTTTCTATGCCCCTCCAGTCAGCTATCCAAACAGGTCTGCCTGACAGGGTTCCAGAAGCTCCGGTACCAGCTCCCTGGCCCCCAGCCTATTTACAGGTCTATGCCACCTAGGTGGGGTTCAAACTATGGGGGGAGGGGTGTTATGTCTGCTGACTGCCACCAGGCGCCAGCGACATGCAGCCTGAGCTTGGCTCCTGGAAACAATAGGGGCCAAGGATCCTGGACCTCCAGGAGTACACCAATAGGGTCTTCAGCGGGAGATTCAAACCCTCCAATAGGACTGTGGGTGTGACTCAGGGGGCTGTATATAGTTGGCCGCCTTGGCCAGTATCTTTGTCTTGTTGTGTACCTAATAAACTGAGCTGTTTATCCCTACCTCGTCCTGCTCCTCCATGCGTTGGACCCAGTACACAATAATTATATTGCTAGATGATATTTGGAACGCTCTCAAGAAATTACGTTATACCAAAGGTGGCCAATTTATCCCACTTCTGTTAAAGTTATATAAGGCCATCAATCTTCCCAAATTGCTCTGTGCTGCCCAATCTGGGTCAATGGATCACTGGATCCTCTTAATAAGCTCCAGCAAACCTTCTTCCATAAGCTCCTTTCTCTTCCTCCCAGCATATCTTTGGCTGTGGTGCAGCTAGAACTGGGACTCCCTCAGATTCCAACAATAGCAGGGACCATACGATCGAGTTCAGATCATCACTCCATAAGTCTGAGGCGCTTCCATCTTTACTGTAATTAATAACAGCTGACTCTTGGTTGGGAACTTGGCTTAGCCCAATTGACTTAAAGCTCGCTATACTAATCCTGAGCCTAAATTCCAGGGATTCACTGAAAAAATCCTTGTTAAGAGTACGAAACCAACTATTTAAAAAAAGATTGGGCTATGCAAAAACTCAAAGCTGATCAGAAATGCTCCCCTATCTACTCCCATTTATCTTATCAGAAAATGTTTGAATTGTCTAAATATTTCTTTAATTTAAGAGTCCCCAAATGTCGCCGCTTTCATGTTACTTAGATGCAAATTGATTCAAATTGTCCATATCCTTTTTAGCTTTCCCTGTCATAATTCATTTCCCAACCAGTAAATTACTCCCCTGACCGACCATCTACAGAACATTTCTGAACACCAGAAACTAAAGATTTTACTATCAGGCAAGATGGAAAAGTGTACATCTAATTTAGCCATATTCATCTCTGCGGCTGCACATTAATCACAAAATACTCCAATGTATGACTCATATAGTACAAATGTAGTCACAGGGAAAGGAAAGATATTTGGAACATTGTTCTTTTGATGAGGCCTTTTTACTTAATTGCATTGAAATAATTTTAGTTACTTAGAGGGTGCTAAATTTACTGGTGGTGGCAATAATGATTTTTGCTAGACACCAGAAGACTCAGATAGCTCCTAATAAAAAACAATTTTTAAAGCTTATGACATTCTGCAAATGGTAAAGTCAACTGGGCTGCTACATTTTAGGACTGTAAAAGATGAAGAAGAAAGTTGGCAACCTTTAATTAGATATTTAAATTTAGTGGTAGAGAAATGCATAAAGATAGTGTTGTTTGTTAGTTAGAAATGAACGTATGGTAGCTGACTTTCAAACTGAATATTGTTTTGCACAGTTATAATCGATGTAATGATATTAGAGAGAATAATATGTAATTTTCAAAAATAAATGAGGAAAAATCCACTGTTGTATTTAGCTGGAACTGTGGTTGTTTTGCTACTGAGAGACGGCTGACCTCCTGTCTCCCAGTATTTGAGGATCCCGGTGATCCCAGGAATGGATCCCTCACAAATAGGAAGGGCCTACTGGTATTTCCCAAACCCAGAATAGTTTTCCTTTGACTTAACAAAGGCCTGTTTCCGTTTGACAAATCTTGGAGGAGCCACAACCTCCCCTGGACCCCAGCCCTGTATCTCTGCCCTGTAGAAACCAGCAAGTCAGCCTCCTTTGCATATCTGATCTCAGGCATCAGCTGAGCTCAGAGCCTTGGGAGCTGATTTTAGTGTGTACAAACACTCCAGCCAGACTTCCAAACAGCAACTGGTTCCTTCTGAATTCCTGTCTGCCTTCCAGTGAAATGTGGAGGGTTAAGCTAAGCGAATCCCACCACGGACTTCAAAGGGCCATGCATGTTTGCTGTCTGCCAGAGAGTCACAAAGCCTTTTCCCTTTTGACTTGACTTGTCATCAAAGGAACCACGATCCCACACTTAGCCGGTGGTGACAGGGAGGCGGCGGCCGCAGCGAGGGACGCGGGAAGGCTGTCAGGTGCTTCATAAGTCCTTATTTACCAAGGACTGTCCCTCCTTTCCTGGTAGCCATAACCAGTAAATTGTAAATTTTTTATTTCATTCTCAAAGGAAATTTGGGGCATGAGCTCTTTTAAAAAATATTTGCTTCTCTGCACCCCTGTGAGCTTGCAGGTGTGCACACTAGGCAGTGCAGTATAGTGGTGAGCGTGTCAAACTGAGTTCAAGACCCAGATTTGAATCTCTGCTCAGCTACTGAGCTTATCTTGGCTGGTTTGCTGTATCTACTTCAGAGGCAGGATGTGAAGGCAAAATGGAACCAAGGGGGATCCTATATGTTGCCCAGCATTCCTTAGAGGCAGGGTAGATTACAGACCATGGTGGGAAGGTAACAGCATTCCGTGAGCCTCGGCATCTAGTCATACCGGCCACATGATCACGGAAATGTCTTTGGACAGCGCTGGCTCTTCGGCTTGGAAACGGAGATGAGCACGACATTCCTAGAGTCGAATTCGACTGGCTTTACCTTATGGAAAGCTGTCATTCTTCTAGTATTCACCACAGACAGCATCTTTGCTGCATTTGAACCCACGCGGTTCCTTCATACCAAGGGCCTCACTACATTCTAGGTTTTTCCCGGTAGGATCCCATGTCAAGTCAGAGATGGGTCTTGGGCGCTCTGTGCTTCCCTGACAGATGTGCTTCGGAGCCCAATCACGACTGCAGCACGCCAGCCGAGAGTCCCTAGACCATCCCTTGCTCAGCACCCTTTTCTTGACTTGAACTGGCCTTGAGGGGTTGCCACTGGGAAACTATGTAACATGTCACTATCCCAGCAAGTAGTTTGGGGTCGGGAGAGGCATTAGTGGATATAATGCAACACAGCCTGCCCTCCAAAGCAGCTGTTTCCTCCAGCGGAACTGATCCCTGCAGTTTGGAGATCAGTTGTTATTCTGGGAGATCTCTGGGCTGCACCTGGGGGTTGGCAATCCCACAAGTAGTGTCTCCACAGAGCTATTTGAGACCCAGTGTGTTGTGGTGATTAAGAGTGCTGGACTAGGATCTGGGGGTCTCGTGTTCGAATCCCCACTTCTGCCATGGAAGCTGGCTCTCTCAGCCTGACCTCCCTCGCAGGGTTGTTGTGAATATCAAATGGAAGTGAGGAGAATGACAGAAGCCACTTTGGGCCCCACTGGGGAGAAAGGCGGGGTATAAATGAATTAAAAAATATTCCAGGTCAGGGCTAAATGGCGTGAATGGCCCCCATGTGCACCCGCAGGCATCAGTCCAAAGTGGGCCCTCACATGTCTGGGAAGCCCAGAGCTACCCGAAGATGGCCTGTGGCCTGACCTGGGCGCGGGGGGTGGTGGTGACATATGGTTAGGCCGTTTGATTGGCACCGTGAGCCCATCAAGCTTAGGACCGCCTCCTCCGGCTGGTCTCAGGCGGAAGCCTTGCACCATCTCCTGCCGCCTGATCCTTTTGCCTGGAGACCTTGTCATCGGGGACTGGACCTGGGTCCCGCCACATTCCAAGCTGATGCTCTGCTCCAGAACCACAAGCCTTCCCCCAGCCTCCTCCCCCTCCTGTTGTTGGACTGGTGTCGTCTTTATCTAGTTTCAGGCATCGGGCATTTTTGCCCAGCCTTCAGGTTTTGTTTGAGGAGTGGGGTGGCTCTTGGGAGTGGGCCTTCTGCTCGGGGTTGGTTTAGTTGTTGGAACAGGGTGTCACTTTGTCTTTGGCGTTCTGGTATTCAATTCAAATCCCCTCTTGTGCCATGGAAGCCGGCTGGGGGACCTTGGGCCACTCACACGCTCTCAGCCTCACCTGCCTCACAGGGCTGTTGTCATAATAAAATGGAGGCGGGGAGAGACTGATGTAGCAAGCCGCATTGTGGAGAAAAGCCAGCTTCATACAGCAAAAGAAATACATTTTAACACTCAGCAGAATGGCGGTACTGCTGCTGTTAGACCTGCGGTCGGCTGCGTTCAGTACGGTCGACCATCAGTTACTGATCCACCACCTCCCCAACGCTGGAATTCAGGGGCTGTCCTTACAGTGGCTTGCCTCTTTCCTCCAGGGTCGGGGACAAAGGGTGGCGCTTGGGGAAGAACTGTCCAGAAGGCACCCGCAGACATGTGGAGTGCCTCAAGGGGGGGTCCTCTCCCTGATGTTATTTCACATCTACATGCGCCCCCTTGCCCAGATTGCTCGGAGCTATGGACTGGGCTGTCACCAGTACGCTGATGACACCCGGCTATATCTGCTGTTGGGCAGCCGTTCTGACTCTGGGCCAGAAGATCTGGACCTGGCGTTACAAGCGGTGGCTGGATGGCTTGGGCTGAGCTGGCTGAAACGGAATCTGACAAAGACGGAGGTTCTGTGCAAAGTTGCGGTGGTCCAGGGGTAGGGATCCCACTACCGACCTTCAATGGGGCACCATTGGTGCTAGCACTGGAGGTTAGGAGTTTGGGAGCACTCCGGGATACCTCCGTAATGATGGGAGCCCAGGTAGCAGCCACTGCCAAGGCAGCCTTTTACCATCTTCGGCTGATCAGTAGGGCTGCCAAGTCCAACTTGGGGAATATCTGGGGACTTTGGGGGTGGAGCCAGGAGACTTTGGGGGTGGAGCCAGGAGAAAGGAAGTGACATCATTTTCTGATGTCACATCCTGTGATGTTGCTTCCACATGCTGACACATGAACTCATGAAGTTTCCTAATACTGAATCAGGCCATTGGTCCATCAAGGTCAGTATTGACTACTCAGACTGGTAGTGGCTCTCCAGGGTCTCAGGCTGAGATCTTTAATGTCACCTATTACCTGATCCTTTTTTAGCTGAAGAAGCTGATACCTCCTGCATGGCAAGCAGATGCTCTATCACTGAGCAACGGCCCTACTGAATCCTTCCTCATCTCGGCAGAATATGAAGCACTAAGTGCTACACAAGTGCTTAATATGATTTTCATATCATAAGAACAGGAGAGAAGCCACAGTGGATCGGCCCATCCAGTACAGCCCATCCAGTACAACACTCTGTGTCACAACAGTGGCCAAAAATACCAGGTGCCCTCAGGAGGTCCAGCAGCGGGGCCAGAACTCCAGAAGCCCTCCCACTGTTGCCCCCCAAGCACCAAGAATGCAGAGCATCACTGCCCCAGACAAAGGGCTCCATTTAGACCTTGTGGCTAATAATAGCCACTGATAGACCTCTGCTGGATGGGGACAGAGAGAGAGAGAGACAGACAGACAGACGGACAGAAAAAAGAAAGAACGAGGGAGAGAGAGAGAAGGAAAAGAGCTGGAAGAGAAACTTACCTTGCAAGTCACATGCAAAAGCCGCCCCTTCAGTCCCTCCTTAATCTCTGGGCGGACCTCTCTTGCTGTGGAAGCTCTCTTGCTGACTTCTTAAAGGGGAAATGTCTGGTGAGGCTTTTTACTGCAGGGCAGGCTCTCTGCAGACATTTCCCTTTTAAGGCAGGGCAGGGCAGGCTCCGACGTTCCCCTGCGTTCCTGCTGGCAGCCATTTTGTCCCCCGGGGGCCAATTTTGAAAAAGCTGGGGTAAGCAGTAAAAACCGGTGTTTCCCCCGCCCTACCGGGAGACTTGGCAGCCCTACTGATCAGGCAGTTGGTTCCCTTCCTCAAACATGGCGACTTGGCAACAGTAATCCATGCAATAGTCACCTCGAGATTAGACTACTGTAATGCTCTCTATATGGGGCTGCCCTTGTTACAAATTCAGAAGCTGCAGCTGCTGCAGAGTGCTGCAGCCAGGCTGTTGTTGGGTCTCTCTCTGCGAGAGCACATCCAGCCTGCACTGAAGGCACTGCAGTGGTTGCCTATAGCATACTGAATTCACTTCAAGGTGCTGGTTCTTACCTTTAAAGCCCTTTACGGTCAGTGACCAGCATACCTGAGGGACCGCCTTTCCCCACATGTTCCCCGGAGAGCATTGCGTTCTGGGACACAAAACCTCCTAGTTCTCCCGGGCCCTAAAGAGGCCAGACTGGTGCTCACCAGGGCCAGAGCCTTCTCTGTAGCAGCCCCATGCTGGTGGAATGAGCTTCTGGAGGACATCAGGGCCCTGCGGAGCTTGCTGCAATTCTGCTGGGCTTGCAAGATGGAGCTCTTCCACCAGGCATGTGACCACATTTAACACCAGAGCCTTCCCTGGGATCTTTCCCATCACCATGGTTGTACTGACTGACTCTTGTTATGAGAATATTGGATATGGCAACATTGGGTCATTGCCTGCTGCTGTATAGGAAAACTATGGCTCTCTGGCACTTTAGATATTATGTTGGTTTTAAACTGTTTTAAACATTTTACATAAGCCGCCCTGAGCCTACTTTGGTGGGGAGGGCGGGGTACAAATTTAATAAATAAATATAAATAAGTTATTCATTTTTCTGTCTTCTTGGTAGCTGCTCCTGAGAGCCATGGGCCGGCTGGATTGCTGGCTTCTGTGGCCCCCGTTGCTGCTCCATGGGGTGGTGAGAGAAGAATGGGGAGGAGGGGGTTGAATTGGCATCTTTGGACACCACCGCCCCACTCCCAGCTGCGCAACTGGAAGAGACGTCAGCACGTCATGGATTCAATTCAACTGAAACTCTGTGGCAAAAGCTGGGAATCGGGAATCCTAGAGTGTCCCAGGATGCCCCTCCTGTCACTTCTGGTCACACATCCAGGAGCGACTGTTGCAGCACTAATGGGCACCGCTTTGATAACTCCCACCCTTTGGACATCAGACATCTTTTGAGAAGAAGAAGAAGAAGAAGAAGAAGAAGAGATTGGATTTATACCCCGCCCTTCACTCCCCAAGGGAGTCTCAGAGCAGCTTACAATCTCCTTTCCCTTCCCCTCCCCACAACAGACACCCTGTGAGGTAGGGAGGGCTGAGAGAGCTCTCTCCAGCACTGCTCTTTTAAGAGCAGATCTGCCCAAGGTAATCGAGCAGCTGCAAGTGAAGGAGTGGGGAATCAAACCCAGTTCTCCCAGATTAGAGTCGTGCACTTAACCACTGCTCCAAACTGGCTCTCTTAAAGAAAGAAACAACCTCTGAGTGAGAAGTGGGTGTGTCTTGTTCTGTGCAGACTGCAACACATGAATAGAAATGAATGCATGTACCCACTAAGGCCCATGGTCTTGAAACCCTACCTGTTGGGGTCGCAAGCCCCTATAGAACCAGCATGTCCTTTTTGGAGCTTTTTGTTTAATAGCATCTCTATATTTTTTTAGAAAGCATTTCCTGTTGTCACAACAACACAGCATGTGAGCTGGGAAGCCCCTGGTTTAAATCTCAGATACACATTTACTACACCCCCCCCCCCCCCAGTCTCCTTCCTCCCCTGCATTTGCAACATGGGGGTAATAAGACTGGCCTACCTTACTGGGCTGTTGTAAGGATTTACTGAGATGATGGACGTGAAACATTTTGCACACTGAAAAGCCTTACAAAAAGGCTAGGTGGTATTTGTTTACAACAACAACAACAACAGATCTTTTGCCAAGAAAGAATTCCGAGATGGTGGCTTTCCTGTTCATATTGTGCAATGACCAGCTCCACTAATCAAACATGTACAATTCCTGTTTTGTTTTAATAAATGTTTTACTGAAAGGTCAGTATAATAAAGCTGTCTGTCGTCAAGTAAAATGGTCTTTTGAGAAATCTCACTGCCTAGTAGAACTCAGCATTATTCTTCTGGCAACTTGCCTTTTTAAAAATAGCATGTCCCAGGAGCATCAGCTATGATTCTATCCTGATCAGCCAACGAATAAGCAAAAATATTCTTCCACTCAGCCACGTCCAGGAATAGAAAAACTACAAAGGACAACGGAGTGGGAGAGCTACTGAGAACTAGAAGCACTAAACTCCGAAGGTGGGCTGTACCTAAAAAACTCCCCACTACTGGAAAAAAAGAATAGTAAGGGTATAGTGTTCCACCAATGAAAATTCACAAATAGTAACACTATTGAAAATAGCACAATGTAACAGTCAAATACCAAAAACGGCATTGCTCATGGGAAGATATTTTCAAACGCTGATGGCGCTTACATGTCTGTATATGTGGTGCTTCAGTTCCAGAGGATATATTCTATAATCTGCTATTTTGTCCTATGCATACAGAAGTCAAAATTAAATTTCTTGACAATTTGTTAAAGGGACAAAATCTCCCCTCTGATTTGGATAAATTGGTCTTTCTATTATTTGACACCAATCTGTTTGTTACCTATAGAGTTTCACTTTTTGACCTGGCCATAAGGAAAATTAGGGCCAAGATCGCTGCTTCAGTAAATGAATCTGACTAATCGGATATATCTTTGAGATTTGTGATTCTATTGCAGGGGTGGCCAATCTTGCTTAACGTAAGAGCCACATAGAATAAACGTAAGAGCCACATAGAGATGTCTGAGAGCCGCAAGACAGGAACAAATATCACACACACGTTTTTATTTTTTAAAATATGCAAATTTGCTTTTTATTAACGTTAAAGGGGACTGCCAAAAATAAAAACAAACGAGGAAAACCGGTTATTGATAATGATATTACTTGTTTGCTAATGATATTGAGAGAGAGAGAGAGAAAAAGAGAGAGATGGAAAGAATTAAAGAAGTGGGAAGAAAGAGAGAGAGAGAAACTAGGAAAGCAAATAGATGGGAGGGAGGAGGGAAGGAAGGAAGGAAGGAAGGGAGAAAGAGAGAAAAAGCATGCCTCCCCTTTGCTTCCCCAGCTGCCCTGCCAGGAGCCGCACAATATGTGTGAAAGAGCCGCATGTGGCTCCCGAGCCACAGGTTGGCCACCCCTGTTCTATTGTATGTAATTAATTGCATTTTATTTCTAACAGTTGTTAAAGCCACTCTTGTAATCATGTTTGACCCTTTACCTCTATATTCTTAATTTTCTTTTGTGATGGCCTTTGGCTACATGCAATAAATACGTCTGTCTGTCTGTCTGTCTGTCTGTGCAAATGAACTCATTAGATAGGGCGTGCAGCATAGGACTCCTTGCCATGTGGTCTTAGTTCAAGTGGTGTGGCACTTTCGTGGTGGTACAAGCTCCGGCAGGGCACTTAGCACTAACACCCAAGGGGAGAGGGAAGTCCACACTGTATGGCTAACATGTCTCATCGCAGGATCAGGGCCTTGTGCCGTTTCTGCAGGTGCTGCAGGCGCTGAATCATTAGCAGTCGGCTGTGCACTTCAACACAGGACAGGGGAGTGTCGTTTTGGATGGGGCCAGCATCTGCCTCAAGGAGGGTTCTAGGCAAAGTCCCTCCCCATGGGGCTGAGATTGTGGACATCACAGGCCTGGCTGAGCCCAGTGCAGCAGTTGTGCTGGTTCCCATTGCTGCACCTGTCTCTGTTTTGCTTTCCCACAACAGGGAGGCCTCTGAGGCATGACCAGTACCATCCCCCTGCACATACAAGCTGTTCAGAAAGTGCCCAAAGTGGAAGGACAGCTGCTGGGACAGGAATCAGTGCTCTGGGACTGGAATGACCACGCCCAGCATGGTTGCTCCAGTCCCGGAACACTTCTGTTCCGTTGAGGCCGGGGGGGGGGGGGCCTTGGGGGCCCTCGGCAGCATGGCTGGGCTGCCAGGAGATGCCCCATCAGTGGGCGGCAGATGTTTTTAAAAAGGATTACTTGAGCACATGATCTTGTGCCCGCAGGGTTCGCTCTTCTTTATTTGTTGGTATTCCTCTCCCCAGATCCTATGCTTTTACTCTAACTATTCCAGATTATTTTAGAGACCACCTTTGTGATTGTTCTCAGGGGGAAATTGGTACTTTAATACATATTTTATTGGAGTGTTCTCTTTTTATTAGCCTTAGAAATAGGTTTTCAACACAGTACGTGGATAATTTTTCATCTTTGTCTCATCACGAGCTAGGTTTACTCCTTTGATCTGACAGATTTCCAAACCTTACCCTTGAGGTTGCAAGATCCCCCCCCCCCCCCCCCCCCCCCCCCGGTTTAGTGTTCCGTCCAGATGCTGCTGCTTAACAGAAGGGGTTTTTGACTGCTCAGGACTTCTAGTCAAGGAGCGTTGATCAGATGAAAGGAAAAGATAGCTCTGACATCTCTCTGTGCCCCTTGCTTGGTGGTCGCAGCCTGTGGACATTGCGGGCCGTGGACTGGTTTGGGGTTGCTGCTGGTGAGAGAGTGCTGCCAACTCTGCCAGCTGCCCTATTGCTGTTAAGAAAGGCTCCATTCTTTTGCAGGGGTGGGAATGAGTGCCACAGAACTTGCCTCGTGGTCTTGCCTCATAGCTGTGGTATGTACAGGCCTGGGTCCACAATCCGACCACCCCACGATTAGTTCTGTCTGCCCTGTCCGTCACAGCCTTGCTGGTTCCCCTTGTGACCTGTATGGGGCACGAGGTGGGGTTGCAGCCTGCGTGGCCCCATTTCTGGGTCTTTTTCCTGCCTCTTTGTCTCTGCCAAAACTCTTTGGGGGGGGGCAGCTTCATGAGGGCGCCAGCGGACAGCTGATGTGGTGCCGGCAGCCCTTAGGATTGCACTGCCCATGTCCCACATGGCTTTTCCTGACCCACTTGGATATGAAAGGTAGGAATTCTTTTCTCCCACTCCAGAAGTGAACAGCACAGTCCAGGACGTATCTATGTGCCTGACTCAGGGTTAGATTGTGAATATCACTTGATTCAACTGGAGAGCCAGTTTGGTGCAGTGGTTAGGAGTGTGGACTCTAATCTGGGAGAACCGGGTTTGATTCCCTGCTCCTCCTCCACATGCAGCTGCTGGTATGACCATGGGTCAGTTACAAGTTCTCTCAGAGCTCTTCTCTCAAGAGCAGTCCTTGAAAGAGCTCTCTCAGCTCTCGTAGGGTTTCTGTTGTGGGGAGGGGAAGGGGAAGGGATTGTAAACTGCCCTGAGACTCCTTTGGGTAGTGAAGGGCAGAGTATAAATCCAGTCTCTTCTTCTTCTCCTGCTTCAAAGGAAATACCTGCATTTAGACCTCATGGAGGTGGCTCCAGAATGCACTCTTCTCACTACTAACAATCAGCAAACCCAAGAGTAGCTAGTTGCACAGTGCTGGCATAGAGTATGAGCGAAATAATTATCTGGCTTACTTTAAGGGCTGCTGTAAGGATTACAGAGATCCTGTTCTGAGTACTTGAAATTTATTTTTGAAATGTTCAGTGGTTATTTTCTTTTTCTCCTGCCCTTCCCCTGGAAAGTAAGAGAGATGGACTCTTCTAGCTTTATTCCAAAAATCAGAATCTTTCTTTATCTCCTCACTACTGCCTGAAAAACATTCTGTATTTTATCGGCGGGGGGGGGGGGGGGGGGATAAAAGTGAGACCTTTTGACTTACCTGTGGGGTCATGACCCTGATGTGGAGTGCCAGCCTAACCGTTCCCCCTGCAAAGCAGAGCTTGTGCTGTTAAAGGCCCTGCTGGGTGCCACAGGAGAAGATGGTAACCTTGTTCTGACCCAGCAGGTCTCCCCGGCCGTTTCACCTGTGCTCTCACAAAGCAAACACTAGACTATTGGCAAAGGAGATTTGCCTGTCTGAACAGGTGTGGGCTGGGCCTCCCTTTCTTGCAGGGGTGACGGGGAGGTCATCTCTTTCCCCACCAGCCTCACAATGTCCACAGTCATTTGCATGTCCCTGCATCACACAGTCAAACCTCCGCCAGGCGCATTGTGAGTACAGTTCCTTTCCTGATAACCATCTAATCAAGACAAATGAACAAGGGTAGAAAGCTCACAGTAGCTCATCGGGCCAAGAAGTTGTCCTCGATCGATTGTGTTGCTGTTTTTCTGAGAATGAGAATACACTAAAATAACAAGATGTTTGCAATCACACCACCATAATCGAATACAAACTAGGGCTAAGTGGGTGACGGATGAAGCCCCGTGAGCTTCTCCCAGCAAGCTGTTTCCATCGGAGCAGAAGCGTTGTTTTCCTGAGCAACTTCATTTGCCTTCGTTTACCTTCGGTTGCAGAGGGTCAGGCAATCGTATCCAGGGCAAAGTGATGGTTTTTCATTTGGCAAGCAATGAGAAGAGAGACCAGGTTGCAAACAACCAGATGAGAGTTGACCAGATCCATCATGTGCCATTAAGTGAATGCTTCGTGCACAGAGAAGGTCCTCTGTATACAGTTTGCTACAGTCAGATCCATTATCTTGCCTTGTAAAACTCTTGCTGGTCATTAAGCGGACTTTGTCACGGAATCCACATACTCCATACTGATCTTATGTGTAAGTATCATACATAAAACATATTTGGCCCTTACGCGTCTACTTGCCGGGGGTATCTATCCAACGGTATTTCCGCATGAGTCAGACAGCTAGAATTTGCTCCATGCATAGCCCAACACACCCTGATCACTAATAAATCAGAGAGCAAGATATTTGCTCTTGGCACCTATAAAACAAGGGGTTCAAAGGTACCTCTCAGCTGCTAAGGTACTTACGTATCACACAGGCCAGAAAGCAGACAGAGGTGCTGACTTTAGAGGATCACATATGCTGGCTAAGGAGCTATTGTACATCTTGCAAGGTGCTGAAACTGTTCTTCTTCCTGCCCTGTCTCATCACTTACTCCTAACAGTATGTAGGACCCCCATCCTCCACAGGTCCCACTCAGCAGTGGAGTATTTATTTGTGTAAAATATTTATACCCCTCCTGTTCATGAGCCTCATGGGGCTTGCCATCAGAACCATAACATCGGGCGGGGGGGGGGGGGGAGCACAGTTAATAACACTGTCTACAATTTCCCAGAGATGGTACCAACTTGCCCATCAAACCTAGGATCTATCATTTAAAAAGAAAGAAAGAAAAATCTGTCTTGCAGGTTTTACAGAGGACGAAGAAAAAGGAGGAGGAAATCGGGTTTATACCCCGCCCTTCACTACCCAAAGGACTCTCAGAGCAGCTTACAATCCCTTTCCCTTCCCGTCCCCACAACAGACACCCTGTGAGGCAGGTGGAGCTGAGAGAACTCTGAGAGAACTGCCCTTGAGAGAACAGCTCTGAAAGAACTGTGACTGACCCAAGGTCTCTCCAGCAGCTGCATGTGGAGTGAGGAATTAAACCCAGTTCTCCCAAATTTGAGTCCATGCTCCTAACCACTGCACCAAACTGGCCATCAGAGCTGGGGGGTTGCATACAACTTGTGGAAGACGACCCCCAAACTCTGAGAAAAAGAAAAGCTGGTTTTTACACACCACTTTTCTCTACCTAAGGAGTCTCAGAGCGGCTTACAATTTCCTTCCCTTCCCCTCCCCAGAACAGACACCCTGTGAACAGTGTTCTCTCCAAGTTGAGTTCGTGTGATCTAGCTCACATTTTTTTAGCCTCCAGCTCACAGATATTTGTCTTAGCTCAGAAAGGACGGCTCCAGAGCAAACTAATTTATGCAGTAGCCAAATCACTCACTCACAACTTTAATGCCAGTAGCTCACAAACTAGAATTTTTGCTCACATGACTCCACAGCTTAGAGGGAGCATTGCCTGTGAGGTAGGTGTGGCTGAGAGAACTCTTCGAGGACTTCTCTCGAGAGAACAGCTCTGAAGGAACTTGTGACTGACTCAAGGTCACACCAGCAGCTGCATGTGGAGGAGTGGGGAATCAAACCCGGTACTCCCAGATTAGAGTCCGTGCTCCTAACCACTACCCCAAACTGGTCATCAGAGCTGGGGGTTTGCATTCTGAGAGAACTGTGGCTGCCTCAAGAACACTCAGCGGGCTTCTTAGGGAGAGAGGAGGAGTGGGGAATCAAGCCCAGTTCTGGAGAGCAGAGTCTGCCGCTCTCAACCACCTCTCCACCCTGGCGCTCAGCTGAAAAAGCCCAGGAGTGGGTGGTAGACGTTGAATATTTGACTGCCACACAGGGAGCAGAGAGACTGACTGAAGGAATTCTAGCCGGTACAAGAACTGATACAAGGCTGGCCCTCTAGAGAGGACCAAAAAAGTGGATAGGGGCCCTCTAAAAAATAAGACCACCTGTGCCCCTGCTGATTGACATCCATAGATACAAATCTATACACAATTACCAGCTTCATCTGTCCATTCAGCAGTGGATCTGAGAGTTCAGCCTGCACACCTGACAGAGAGTCACTCATTCGGCACACTTTGAGGGGAGGGGCTGTGGCTCAGTGGTAGAGCATCTGCCTGCCTGACAAGCAGCAAGTCCCAGGTTCAACCCCCGGCATTAAGAGACCAGGTAAGAGGCGATGGGAAAGACCTCTTCCACCTGAGGACCCGGGAGAGCCATTGCCAGCCTGCGTGGACTAGTCTGACTCTGATGGGCAGAGGGTCTGACTCCGGATAAGGCCGCTTCTTGTGAGTGCAGCGTTTGTGGCAGGCCAACTGAGGCAGCTGCCCAGTGGTGGTTAGGGCAGAAGGGCACACATTTGCCCTCTGTATTTCGCCCCCATTAATTAGCGCTGCCAACAGGCTTGAAGAAAACTGCCTTCCCCTTTCATAGAAGCTTAACAGGCAGCTGAAGCTTTTCAGGGCATGGAGGTTAGTACCAGACAGTTACAGCCCCTGCTGGTAAAGAGCATCCCGGTAAGCCTCGGTTCGGGGGATGGGCTGTTTCTTCCCCCAGGCCAGTCTGTGAGGCTGACCTTAGCCTCAAGGGCTTTGGCCACCAGACTGGAAAGGAAAGCACCACCCCCTCCGAGATGAAGGAGGGAGCCAGGAAGGAGTGTGTCTATGTAAGAACAAGGCTCAGGTTGAGGTAGAGGAGGCCAGCCATACAGAGAGCAGCAGGAGCCCTTGCTGAGAGTTAGGGCTGAAGCAACTAGAACGTGTGGATCTCCCTCCCCCCCTCTCTGTGTAGATCTCTCTGGGGATCTGCCAGTCTGCAGGAGTGCTTCTGTGCCGCCCCCTGCAGTCTACCCAAACGTTTTGCAAATAATGCAAATATTATAAAGAAACAAGACTTTTAGTGATCTTTCTTTCCTTCCCAGGAAACTATCCAGATCTCAGAGAAGTGGATGAGCTTGAAATTCACTGTGAAGAAACACAGACAAAAGGTTTAAAAATAAAGACTCATGGATTCCATTCATAAAAGAAGAATTTCCCAAGAGGAAGGTTGCCAACTCTGCTTACAAACCTTTTCTGCTATGCTTTCTACAGCCGCTAAATCTGCCACAGTTAGCAGGGTGATCATGGCAGGAAGGACCAGCTGCTGTTTCCTGCTTACCAAGCTGGTGTTACAGAAGGGAAAAGCAGGGAAGGCGGCGTATTTTCTGGACAGTAGGCAACTTTGTATGTGGGAACAGAAAGAAGGATGTGCTTGTAATGTAGTATGCTCTGTGTAGCAATCAGCCTGCCATGTGCTCCCAGGTAATGGCGCCCGCCGCATGGCCAGAGCACATGGTCAGGCAGAGAAGGGAGCTTGAATCTGGAGGAACAATAGACATCCGGATTGAAAGCCTCCACCAATGTGGGACATAGGTTCTCCCTGGGGAGCCAATGCAATCAAAGGCTCCTCCAGGGAACCTATGACAAACATGCGCATATGTTAAGCCCCTATCAGGTCTTTTGGGTACGCCGGAGGTGTGGCTCCGGCCAGTGTATAATGAGGGCCCTGGAGCCCTGGAAGCATGCTTGATCTGACCAGCTACTGGGCATGCTGAATCTAGAGTTGCCAAGTCCCCCGGTAGGGCGGGGGAAACACCGATTTTAAATACTCACCCCCGCTTTTTCAAAGTTGGCCACTGGGGGGACAAAATGGCTGCCTTAAAAGGGAAATGTCTGCAGAGAGCCTGCCCTGCAGTAAAAAGCCTCACCAGACATTTCCCCTTTAAGAAGTCAGCAAGAGAGCTTCCACAGCAAGAGAGGTCCGCCCAGAGATTAAGGAGGGACTGAAGGAGCGGCTTTTGCATGTGGCTGGCAACATTGCTGTAGTAAGTTTCTCTTCCAGCTCTTTTCCTTCTCTCTCCCTCTTTCTTTTTTCTGTCTGTCTGTCTGTCTGTCTGTCTCTCTCTCTGTCCCCATCCAGCAGAGGTCTATCAGTGGCTATTATTAGCCACAAGGTCTAAATGGAACCCTTTGTCTGGGGCAGTGATGCTCTGCATTCTTGGTGCTTGGGGGGCAACAGTGGGAGGGCTTCTGGAGTTCTGGCCCCGCTGCTGGACCTCCTGAGGGCACCTGGTATTTTTGGCCACTGTTGTGACACAGAGTGTTGGACTGGATGGGCTGTACTGGATGGGCCGATCCACTGTGGCTTCTCTCCTGTTCTTATGATATGAAAATCATATTTAGCACTTGTGTAGCACTTAGTGCTTCATATTCTGCCGAGATGAGGAAGGATTCAGTAGGGCCGTTGCTCAGTGATAGAGCATCTGCTTGACATGCAGGAGGTATCAGCTTCTTCAGCTAAAAAAGGATCAGGTAATAGGTGACATTAAAGATCTCAGCCTGAGACCCTGGAGAGCCACTACCAGTCTGAGTAGTCAATACTGACCTTGATGGATCAATGGCCTGATTCAGTATTAGGAAACTTCATGAGTTCATGTGTCAGCATGTGGAAGCAACATCACAGGATGTGACATCACAAAATGATGTCACTTCCTTTCTCCTGGCTCCACCCCCAAAGTCTCCTGGCTCCACCCCCAAAGTCCCCAGATATTTCACAAGTTGGACTTGGCAGCCCTAGCTGAATCACTCAGTAAAGGCTTCATGATTTCACCGTTCCTGGTCCCCTGAGGCCAGTACTCTTCAGTGCTCCTGAGTGACAACCAGCTCACAGTGACCCCGACCACAGGGTGTTCCAGGCCTGAGATGAGCGGAGTTGCGCCCCCACCCCGGTCTCCCCCTGCATAGCAACCCCGGCCTTCCTTGGTGATCACCCATCCAAGGGCTGCCCATGGATGTCCCTGCTTCGCTTCCAGGTTCTGACAAGGCCAGCCCCTGGGCTCCGTGGACTGCTGCAATAGCACAGGGAGAGCAGAAAGGACCCTGCTGGGGGGAGAAAGGATCACAAAATGGAAGGGAATCCAGATGAAAAAACTGAGAGCACAGTTTAAGAACCTTCACTATGGCACTGTGAGTCTTGTGGCAGGCCTCTGGCTATGTTTACAGGGGTGAGGCCTGTGCAATATTGATCCCAGGAGAGGAAGACATGACCACACAAACACATGGAGAGGCCCTCTATGGAGTCAGACCCTTGGTCCATCAAGGGCAACACTGCCTACTCTGACCAGCAAGGTTTCTCCAGAGTCTCAGGCCGAGGTCTTCCGTATCATTTGCAGTCTGGTGCCTTTGGCTGGAGATGCTGGCAATTGAACCTGGGGCCTTCTGCAAGACAAGCAGAGGCTCTCCCACCGAGCCACAGCCCCTCCAGAAGCATTCCTGCTTGTAGAGTGAACTGGCTGCTTCCCTGCTTTCCCTTGTTCCTGTGTCTTGAAAACCTAGAACTGCCATGTTTAGGATGGGAAATTCCTGGAGATTTTGAGGAGCCTGGGGAGGGTGGGATATGGAATCATAAAGTTGGAAGGGACCTCCAGGGTCATCTAGTCCAACCCCCTGCACAATGCAGGAAATTCACAAATACCTCCCCCCACACACACACCCAGTGACCCCTGCTCCATGCCCAGAAGATGGCAAAAATCCTCCAGGATCTCTGGCCAAACCGGCCTGGAGAAAAACTGCTTCCTGACCCTAAAGTGGCGACCAGCATTTCCCTGGGCGTGTCAGAAAGGGCCACAAGAACTAAGCACTGAGGCAACCCTTCCTGCCCTCCCTCTCATGATCTGCCTAAGTTCACAGAATCAGCATTGCTGTCAGATGGCCGTCTAGCCTCTGTCTGAAAACCTCCAAAGAAGGAGAGCCTCTTCCACTGAGGAACCGCTCTGCCTGATGCCACTCTTCAAGGCAGCCATTTTCTTCAGAGAAACTGATCTCTGTACTCTGGAGATCACTTGTCATTCCAGGAAATCTCCAGACCCCACCTGGAGTTTGAGAACCCTAAAACCAGCTTTGTTAGCAGGTGATACTTCTTAGCTCAGTGTTACCAAAAAACAAAACAAAAAACCCTGTGGCTGCTCATTTGCCTAGATCAAGCTGCTGTCAAAGGAACAAGAGCAGGCAAAGCCAGTTGGTCCTCGGGCTGATGCTGACACCTCAAAACTGATCTGCCTGTGTAACTAGCATGACTTCCCCCAAGGAATCCTGGGAATTGTAGTTTGGTGAGAATGTAGCGCCTCCTCTGGAACACTGCAATAAATGCACAGCCATCTCCCCAAACCTCAGCTGTGTGCCCAGCTCCCCTCTCAATAGCCTGTGATATCTCTCTGCCTCCCCTGCTATCAGCAGCCAGTGATGTTCGGCAGGATACTGGAAGCGCAGAACAGTGTGACGCTATGGTACAAGGCAAATTCCATGTAGTAACCAAATTCCATGGGAGAGACAGAACAACTGTTCAGCCATTTCCGACTTCAAGGAACAAATAGCTTATGAAAGAGGACAGGCTTTGCAAATATTTGGGGGGAAATGCTGAAATCCATTTTTTGCAGCACAATGCCACTGTGTGACAGAGTGTTGGACTGGATGGGCCATTGGCTTGATCCAACATTGGCTTCTCTTATGTTCTTATGTCTGCTGAGGTACTATTTACCTAGGGTTGCCAAGTCTCTTAACCTTACCAGCGGGGGGGAGTCCTCTGCTGGCCGGGAGCTTTCCTCTATGGTATCATAGAGTTTTGGGGTGATTGCCAGAGCATCGCCCTGGCAACGCCCCTGACGTGATGGCGTCACATCCGGTGACGTCGCCCGGCGTGGGGGAAGTCGTCCAAGCTGGACGACTTCGGGGGTGGGGTTTCCCCCGCCGGCCGAATGCTGGCCGGCGAATCGGGAACCCCTGTAGCGGGGAATCCCCCGCCCCCCGGGCTGACTTGGCAGCCCTATATTTACCTGACAGAACTAGGTCCCCCCCCCGAGTTCCATCCAGAAAAAGAGGGAGTCATCTTAAATTCATGTAGAAGTTACATGTATATGGACTAATTCAAAACCTTTCTGTTCGTAACTTCTTAAAGGGAAGGTCGTCTTTATTTTGGGTAAACAGGATTGCTTTCCAAGCGCCTGGGGCCTCCCTCCATGTCTCCTGCCCATTCATTTCCCTTTTTTGGCCCTGTAGGATAGGTGTTCCCTGGCTTCGATGGCACAGGCTGGCCTGACCTCACCTGACCTCAGAAGCTCAGCAGGGCCAGCCCTGACCAGTATTGGGATGAGAGATTGCCAAGGTAGTCCAGGGATGCTCTGAAGATGGCAAACCACCTCTGGATGTTTCTTGTCAGCTGTGACTTGATGGTCCTTTCTTACCAAAATAGATGGAGAGAAGAGTTGTAATATACTCACATAAAAGAGACTGGCAAGAGAAGGACCCCTATCCTCTCTCTTGAACAAAGTTTGAGTCCGACGGCACCTTTAAGACCGAAAAAAGGTTTAATTCTGGGCATAAGCATTCATGTGTATGCATACTTCATCATGCACATGAAAGCTGATACCCAGAATTAAACTTCGCTGGTCTTCAAGATGCCCCTGGACTCAAACTTTGTTCTGTTGCTTCAGACCAACACAGCAAACCCCCCTGTAATCATCCTCTCTATAGTCTTCCCCCACTGAAGAGGCAATTGTTTGCCGAGCTGGAGCCAAAAGAGTAATACATTAAGCAAGGCAGGTTTTTAGCGGCAAATGCAGTGATGCAGAGATCACACACAGCTATTTAAAAATGGCATTCTTTTTACGGAAGACGATGTTTTAAGTCCAAAAAATAAGACGCCCTGAACTACGTAGCAACAATGTCTCCCAATGCCATAAAAACCACCGGCAATTAGGGAGTAGTTAAAATGATGGCAGCATCAATAGGCCAGTGTTCAGTTGCAGACAAAACATGAGCTGCTTACTTTTGCTCACTCATTACCCACGTTCTTACAAACACCAGGACCACCAGTAGCAATCTTCCAGTTACAAAGGATAAGGTGGACATGAGGGCTGTGTAGCACATGGACCTCAGAGTCTCTCCTGCTCTTACAGTTTCTCATTTCCTGTGTGTGCACTGATATATGTGTGTGCCCTTCCTTCTTCTTTCTTTGCAAAGGCCTCAGTTATACCAGCTATTTAACAACCTAGAACTAGTTGGAAGATAACTGACTGGGGGATATACAGAGTTTGCAAACATTTGCTTGCTGGAAATGGAGCAATTATTTTGTATTGTGACAGAAGAGGAGAAATAACTTAAAAACTATTATTCTTCCTTATTTTGATGCCTTCTTGATGTCCTTTTAACAATCAAAACTGAACAAAATGATAGGAAAACAAATGGATCAGCCAGTTTGTCTGTGGAATGTAGGTAAACTCTTTAACCCCCTAAAGCTCCCTGGCCCTGACCTTTGACTTCTCTCAGGCCCAAACCCACCCAAGAGACATTCACCACCACACCCTTCTTGATACACAAAATACATAACAGAAATGCTGGCAAGTAACTGTTCTTTGACTAGGTTATTTTTTTTTCTGTTCATTCAAAAAAAAAATCAGGAAAAGTTGCAAATTAAACTCTGTCCTTACAAAAAAAGAAAGAAAGAATAAGTGATCTATATACAGGTGGGGGGAAATTGCACTTAATTTTGTATACATCCATTGGATAACATTAGCTTTTTTTAATATAAATCTCTGTGGGGAGGCCCTGGGGGAAGGAAGGAACAGGAGTGAGGGGCGAGGGGCTTTCTTTGTATGTACAATTCACTGGCTCAGTTCAACAGCACAGGCGGTTCCTCCTCCCCAACCTGAAGTAACAGCTCTGGCTTCTCTCTCCCCAGTCCGTTTTCGTGGCGGAATGTAACTTCATAAATATGACAGATCTTCAGCCATTCCCTTCCTCCGGCTCCTTCTTTGTTCTTCTTTCTCTTGTTAAGTGACAAATGCCCTCTAGAAGGAAAATCCTTAAGTCCTTAAGACAAGTCTTGGAAAATACTGCGGGGAGGGGGGATTGCCCAGTCTTTGGGAACCGAATCCAGGTGGCTGCCGTTACAAGTCACTGAAAGGCGTATCTTTTTAAACTCCGGCACGGCTTCTCAGTTTAATGGCCTCCTTGTTCTGATGAGGCTGGGCGATCTATCCCGGCTCAGCTACAGCCATCTTCAGCCTCAAGCCTCCGTTCTCAGTTAATGGCAGGATGTTTTGGAAAGAATAACTTCCGGTTGCTCCGTGCAGAAGAAGGGAGATGCTGAGTATCACCAAGCTTGCAGTGGACACTGGGGGGAAAACGTAGAGGACAGGTGAGTGGTGGGAAGTGAGTCAGAAGCCACATACAAAGCGTTACTCTGGAGGAAAAGGTAGCCATGCCTGAAAAATGCAAAGGGCAGCGTTTCTTGACACTTTATGTTTATTTATCTAAAACATTTTTATGCCGCCTTTCGACCTGACCAGGGGCCCCAGGGTGGCGCCCCTGAAAACGTTAGAACACTTGAGCAACTAAAAACAACATTTGCAATGATACAGTAATGGAATAAAAAGACATCAAGCAACCCCCCACCAGAGCCCGGGAGGGGAGGGCCAGGGATGGTTCCTGGGAGGGGCCCAAATGAAGCAAAAAAAGTCTTCACCTGCTGGTGGAAGACAACGATGGAGGGAGCAAGAAGAGCGCTGGGAAGCAGGATGTCTGTTACCCTTTTACATTCCACAGCAGCAGGGGTCCGTTGGGGCCAGAGCGGACTGGCCAGTAGGGCAGCCACGGGCTGAATCAGATTCTCTAATCTGATTCAGCTCGCTGCCGAATTGCCACTGAAATTCGGCGGCAATTTTAAAAGCCACTGGAGGGGAGGGGGTTTGAGGGAGAGGCTCCAAACTTGCAGGGTAGCTGCTGGGGCCTCTCCTCAAAATGCCCACCAAGTTTTACGAAGATTGGACCAGGGGGTCCAATTCTACAGGTCCCCAAACAGGTTGCCCCCATTCCCTCCATTGTTCTCTATGGTAGGAAAAAAGTTAACATTTTTTCCCTCCATAGAGAACAATGGAGGGGATGGGACAATCTGTTTGGGGGCCCATAGAATTGGACTCCGTGGTCCAATCTTCTTGAAACTTAGTGGGCATTTTGAGGAGAGGCCCCAGCAGCTACCCTGCAAGTTTGGAGCCTCTCCCTCAAACCCCCTTTCCTCCAGCCCCTCATATATCCTATGAGTTTTTGCCATTGATTTCAATGGCCCATAGGGTATAATGGGGCTGAAACTGACATTCCCTTTCTGACACACTTCTGGTGATGTCAGGGGACGTGGCATATGCTAATGAGGTATGCTAATGAGTTATGCTAATGAGCTCCTGCACCTCTTTTTCTACGAAAGGACCCCTGCATGGCAGTATACATTGGACTCCCAAGAGGTTTCCCATCCGGGTGCTAACCTGCTTGACCTGCTTAACTTCAGCAATCTGGCTGCATCACGGGTCTTCAGAGAATCACCTACATATTTCACCTTTCCCTCCAAGGAGCTGTGGACAATGAAGTTCATCCCATTTTATCCTCACGACAACCCTGTGAGGTGAGTCAGGCTGAGACATTTCCCACAGTGTCAAGTTTCCCCACGCCTTTCCGCTCCCTTCCCTCGTTTCCACTGATGTTCTCGCAGTCCGAGGTGCAAAAGCGCAGTTTGTCCCCGGCTGCTCCGCAGCATCAGACTTCCCTGTTTCTGGGAGTTCCCTTGCTGTGCCACAAGAGGGGGCAAACTGCGTTTTTGCTCCTGGGAGGGAGCAATCATCTGCGGAAACGAGGGAAAGCCGTGGAGGGACAGAAGAGCAGGCGGGGGGAAACCTGACAATGAGGAGAACGAGGGAAAGTGAGCAACAGACCAAAGGCCCCTCAGTGAGCTTCACTGCTGAGGAGTGATTTGAATCTGCGTTTCTTTAATCCAGTTCCATTTGCAGTTAAGTGAAACCCCAGCTGAATTTCACAGAGTCCTGACGAAGTTTGGTTGGTCATGCAAAGCCTGAGCCGTGGTCACCCTTGGTTCGACTTACACGTGGTACTAGAAGATTGAAATGGCACCTGGTGGCCTCGCCCCCCTGGTGCCTGTCTTTCCTCTAGGCCCAGGGTCACCCAGCGAGCTTCCATGGCAGAGCAGAGATCTGACTCTGGGTCTCACAGATCCCAGTCTGAGGCTCCATCGACACAAGACAAAGCCTTTGTGTTCATTGGGGGGCGGGACTCTGCATCAGATGCATGATGGGAGTTTTCCACCTCCTGGACGTACATGAGCTATTTTCTGTTCGTGACCAAAGCAGGCAAGGAGAAGCAGCTTTAGCCTCTCCCCTTGGTCCTTTTGGCATTTGCAAACCACCAGGTGGAACTTACCTGTGGCCATGTAAGTAAATTGCTTTTAACAAGGGAGCCAACAGCAGCAAATGCAAAAACAGCTGAGGGGAGAGGCTAAAGCTGCTTTCCCTGCCTGCTTTGGTTGTAAGGAAAAAGAGCTAGATTTGAGTACAGTCACACCTTAGAGGCCAACAAGATTTTTTTGGGGGGGGTATAAGCTTTCGAGAGTCAAAGCCCCCTTTGTCAGATATCACAAAAGGAGCTCTGACTCAAAAACTCACACTCCGCAATCCTGTGGGTCTCTCAGGTGCCAGGAGCCTCGAATCCAGCTCTTCTACCACTGCAGACCCACCTGGCTGCCCTCCAGAAAGCTGTGTGTCTGGGAAGCATGTCCCATCTTATTCCCCAACCAAACATGAGGACTTTGTAACATGTAGCTATGCCTTTTCCTGCTAACCACCACACAACTCTGTCTGATTAAACAAAGGTGCTGTGCTCTCTAGGTGCACATCTGTGCGCAGGAGGCTGTGGAATTTCAGTGGCAGGGGAAAAACACCCTACACATGCTCAGAGGCACTATCACCATTTCAGTGCTGCTTTACATTTTCAGGCCCTATTGTTAATAATCCTATACTCCAACTAAGTTTTTAAATAATTTTTTCAAAGAGATCCCTGTCACTTCTCCCTATAATTTATTGTTATTATTACTATCACTATTATTACTATTACTATTGTACTGTTCCCAAAGTGCCAATAAATGAATAAAACTAAGGTACATGACAAAAAGACCAACTCCTGCTGATCATCGCAGTTGGCTCTGGTTTAATGTAGGATGAAATTTTCTCTGCCACCAGAGGATTCAGGGCTCCCTCAGCCTCTCCGGACCAGGCCAAGCAAGTAGCATCTTGCGGGGGGGGGGGGGCGGGGGGGCCTTGATTAAGAGAACATTTCCTGCTTCTGGGAATGCCTGTTCCAACAAGCAAGCATCAAAGTCAACAGGAGGGAGGGTGAGGCAGGATAATCAATCAAGGGCAAAGTTAGGGTTGAGCGCCTGGCAGATGAATTGATAGCGCCTTTCAAAGGAAATGGTATTCCCTGGCTGTGTGGATGCGCCTGGCTGCCTGAGCGATGGAGACGGGTCAGCCAGCGCTTTTCCCTGCTCCCCACAAAGGGTGGGAAAACTGGCAGTAGTGGAGGCAGGGTTAGAACTGCATCAAATTGCCTTGAGAAAAAATACCCTCAGCTTCCACCGTGAAGGGAGAAATGTTGGCAGAGGGTCGTCAGCAATGGGGAGGAATGGCACACCCCTACGACCCAATCCTTCCGGAGGCTAAAAACCCTACTGAAGGGCTCCTGGTAACAAATGCAATAAAGTTCCTGGGACCTTTTCCCATATGTGGTGGACATGTGATAGAGTTGAAAAATATTAGGCCTGGATCCATGAAATACTACAAAAAATCTTGAATTGTACTATACCTTTCACTCCTGAATTATTTCTATTGAATGTAAGACCAGAAAATTGTAAAAAGGAAGATTTTTATCTCATTATACATGTACTAACCACTGCAAGAATACTGTATGCCAAGTAGTGGAGAAAAGATGAAGTACTGTTAATTTTGGAAACTTTTGAGAGGACAACAAGAAGAAAAATTTCACAATACATGGTCAAGATTCTATACTTGGCTGGAAGATTATAATAAAGGAACTCTATAACTCCTTAACATTTATTAGAGACATTACAGATATTATTTATAATTGTTTGCATACTTTATGGATAAAAGATTTTTTGCTTTATGGTATGCGTTTTAACACCTAACTGGATTTACTGTAAGAAGTAATTGAACAGATTATTTGTACATAGATTTGAAGACCCCCAACTTGTATGTTATATCTGTTTCTGTGTTTTTTTTAATGTTTTGTATGTTTGTTTGTGATAAAATAAAAAACTACTACATGGCAAAAAAAAACCCCCACCCTAATGAAGAAGAAGAAGAAGAAGAAGAAGAAGAAGAGATTGGATTTATACCCCGCCCTCCACTCCCAAGGGAGTCTCAGAGCGGTTTACAAACTCCTTTCCCTTCCCCTCCCCACACAGACACCCTGTGAGGTAGGTGGGGCTGAGAGAGCTCTTTCCCAAGCTGTCCTTGAGGGAACAGCTGGTACAGAGAGCTATGGCTTGCCCAAGGTCATCCAGCCAGGTGCAAGTGGAGGAGTGGGGAATCAAACCCGGTTCTCCCAGATTAGAGTCCGCGCACTTAACCACTACACCAAACTGGCTCTCCAGAAGGGCTCCAGGAGTTTTTCTCCCGGCTGGACGAATCAGCAACGGCACATCAGCTGTGTTACTGTCTCCTCCTGCGTCCAGCCCTTGGTCCCTCAAGGGAAGTGTTGCCCACTCGGACTGGCAGTGGCTCTCCAGGGACTCCAGCTGGAGGTCTTTCACATCAGCTCATTTTCCAAAAATTCTTCCTGCCCCTGTTCTTTTTTTTTTTTTTGGCATGCCAATGTATTTTTTAAAAATGCCAGTGCTTATCTCTTGAGAAGTTCAAGGTTTTCTCTCCTAATTATCTACTAATCGATAGAGGCCACATAGTTCCCACAGTCTGCAAAGCTGTGTTTAAAAAAAAGAAAGAAAGAGGCCCTTTTGTCTGATCTGGAAGAGCTTTCCCATCATGTACAGCCTGAGCCACGTTTGCAGGGACTCCCCACTTTGCACCAACAGCGTCCCGAGGTTCCCTTGTGTCAGGCGGTCCAAAGGCCACGCTATCCTCACCTGACCTTTACATCCCCTGTTAGCTTCTCTCCCGTGGCAAAAGCCCACCAATATACCAGCGACTTCATCTTCCTTAAAACCCCACCACTACCATTTTGGACACAGATGCCTTCTACCCAGGCAGATCATTGGTCCATCTAGTCTAGTGCTGTCTGCTCTAACTGAAGGTGGCTCTCTGGCAAAGGAAGGTCTCCCCCAGCCCCCAGGATCCTTGCACTGGAACTGCACCTGGGATCGCCTGCGTGCCAAGCGCACAAGCAGCCTCTGAGCGACAGCCTCTTCCCCACAAAGCGGAACCCCTTCTAAACCTCATCGGCACTGGCAGAAATGAAACCCACGCACATGTTAGGCTTCCTCAGATCTGTCTCCCTGTTACACTGTGACTCTCTCTCTTTGCCTTGCCCCATTCCCTTCCTCCTCTTCATTCCATTTGTTATCTCTTCCACTGTTAAGACTGTAAGCTCCTCTAGGCAGGGTTCTTTCTTTCTTTTGCTTACGATACTCTGTAAAAGCACCGTGTCTGCTGATGGTGCCCAGGGCTTTTTTTGTAGAAAAAGCCCAGCAGGAACTCATTAGCATAATAGGCCACACCCAATCTAAGAAACTCATTAGCATATTAGGCCACACCCCTGACAGCACAGCTCCCTCCCAGGATCAGCTTCCCCAGGTACCCCACAGCTGTGGGACGCCTGGGGAACCCGAGGGGGGAAGGCCATTTAAACAGCCTTCCCTCCCTGAATCGGCTTGGCTTCCCCAGGCGCCTGGGGGGGGGGGGCTGTAGGTGTGGCCAACTCGGAAGCCAGCTGGAACTCCATTCCTGTGCATTCCTGCCCAAAAATAGTCCTGATGGTGCCACTGAGACAATATGCAAAAAGACATTGTTTCAGGAGTCGGGTCATACGAACATATGAAACTGCATTGTTCCATTAGATCATCATCCCTCCAAATGCACTGCTGACTGCTGATTAATTAATTAATCAATTAATAATTAAAGCATTTCTACCCCACCATTCCTCTTGGCTCCAGGCAGCAGCTCTCCAGAATCTCAGGGGGAAGTGTCTTTCGGTACACCCTACTACCCGATGGCCAATTCAGAGTTCGCAGAGTTCATGTGTCCACTCTATGGGCTTTGCACAGCCGTGTCCTGGGAATTTCCACCTGGAGCCCAGTTTGGACAGGCATGCAAAGGCTTCAGCCTACCGCCCAGTCTCAGCTCCCCAACCTGAAATGGCTCTGGGAAGCTGTTATTTCTGTGCTGAGGAAACTTACATGTATTGAGGCTACACATAAGTTTTTCCAGCAAGGCAAACAGGAGAACATGCTAGGCTGGGAGGTGAAGAGAGACGTAACATTTTCAAAACGGTAGGGGTTAGTTGGGGAACGGCCTCACTGCATTCTGTTCCAATGTATCTTTTCAGAGCTGAATTCTGACGAAAAGAGGGCAGGTGCCTGGGGTTGCAAACTCTGGGTTGGGACATGCCTGGAGATTTGGGGCCTGGAGATAAGCACCATGACGCCGGCGGACACCTCTTTTCTGGGGCCTGCCTAGGGCTGCCAAATCAGCTCAGGGGGCGGGGGATCCCCCGCTATAGGGGTTCCCGATCCGCCGGCCGGCATTCGGCCAGGGGGGAACCCCGCCCCAGAAGTCGTCCGGTGAGGACGACTTCCCCCGTGTAATGACGTCACCTCCGGGTGACGTCATTACGTCACCGTGGTGCACACGCAAAGAACAACTCCCCCCCGCTGGTACTTGGCAACCCTATACCTGCCAAGTGTTTGAAGGAAGTGAGTGGGGGAAGGAAGGGCTTTTGCCCAGCAAGGCTTCGGATTGATGACTGGAGTTTTGATTGGCTGTGCAGGTTTTTTAAAATGTTGCTTTGGTAGCAACTGCCACCATGGCCCAGGGATCTGCACGGCATTACGGAAGGTAAGCTGTGGCCACCATTTTGTGGCTGGCTGCTGGATATTCCTGTTAGGGAATATGTTCCCAGCAGAGTACAATAGTAAAGCATCAGCTTTGTAGAGACTGAGAGACTGAGTCCGTGTGGATTTAAAAGGTAAACGTTTACTATACGCCTAACATGGGGAAAAGGTAAACAGGATACAAAATAACAACAGAGCTAGATTCTACATCCTTACAGCTAGAGATCCAAACAGCAAGAGAGATGGCGTCTTCCCTCGAAGCCAGAACAAAGGCAGAGGAAAGAAACCATAAAATGCAAATATTTAGTACATGGTTTCCAATCAGGGAGTTAGGGTCCTAACAAAGTTTCCCGGGCAAACTGTTGGTTTCAAGGCAACTTTTTTTCCTTACTATGCCTGTCTTCACTTACTGGTTCCAATATGAGCTCATTTTATCTTACACCTATCTTCGCCCACAGGAAGTGACATGAGCACTCTTTTTATCTATCTGCACCCTTGGGTCTAATCCCTGCTCAGCTACAATGATTATTGGGAGGCCCTGGGCAAATCACGTCTCTCGGCCTCATCAATGGCTGTTGGGAGGCTGAAACGCTACTCTTGGAGGAAAGGCGGGATATGAACAGAACGCAGAAATAAATGTGCATAATTTAGACACTGCATTTTTCTTCCCCTCTGCCCCTACCAGAAACCATTGGGATCTTACGTCTTGATATGCGGGGGCCCCCACCCTTAGCCTCCCACAGGATCCACTCCCTCCCAAGTTTTGGGGACTTAACTTCAGGAAATTTGGCAACCTTAGATGTGCACCAAAGCTGTTGACCATTTAGGAGGGCAACTCCATAATGTGACATAAATCAGCAGGTCTCCAGCCTCTGCTTTGAACCCCTGGCTTTTCTGGGAGAGCTTCCCAGGTGGAACTTTTGATTACCGCTCACCTGTTTACTGGAAGACATATTGGTTAAGGAACTGATGCTGCTGGTATCCGTGACCACCATGGCTGAAGGGAACCGAGATGTGTGGGAATACTGGGGGGGTTCCTGCTTGTGTGCATACACTGTGGAAAAAACAACAACAACACACCCATCATTCTGAAGTGGGAGGAGAAAGACAGACTGGCCAGACATTTTAACGTACAACCGTAAACTGTCCCTTCACAGGAAAAGCTGTCTCAATACATTCCAAAACTAGACTGAGCACCCTGAAAATAGTTCTCTACAACTTTATTGATGATGGAGAAAGTGCCGACTTTCTGAACCACCTTATCTGTAAATAGATAAGACATAAAAAGGCTGGTCGGATGCTGGAAAGTAGAAGTTTACAGGGTCAGTCCCTGGTATTTACAGTTAGAAACACTGGAGGTAATGGGAACTGGGGGAAAGTCTGAGTCCAGTGGCACCTTTAAGACCAAAAAACTTTAATTCTGGGTATAAGATCTGTTCTACTGCTTCAGACCAACACAACTACCCAGCAGGAACCAGGAAAGGCTTTTCTCTGCCATGACTCTGCAGAGCTCCCGCCGATCAGAACTGACGATTTTGAACCCGACAGACTCAGTATAAGGAAGCCTTATGTGAACCTGCCAAGTGTGAGACTTCTGCACTAGTAGCAGTAGATCAGACCTTTGGATTAAAGCAAAGCTCTTTATTTCTAATACTGGAACAGGTACTCGATGTTTGTTAGAGATACAGAAAAAGAAATAACATAGGTTAATATACCTTTAGGCATAGGTGCTTGAATATAAACGTCCAATCAGAATACATACAAAAAAGCGGGAAGAAAATGGCAACCGTTTGTTCCCACCAAAGGTGGGAAAGTTATAAAAATTCCCTTCTTGCCCTGAGCGACCCAGATGTGCGAACTCTAGGCAAAACATTTGGTCAGTGACAATAAAATAGCCTCCAAGGTTGAAACAACTTTGATAACATACTTCGAGCCTCAAACGGGAGGGGGAGTGAACAGGACAAGATAGCTTTAGTTGTTTATGTGATGACTAGGAATGTGGCAAGCCATCCTCCTGGGAAGAAAGTAACACTAAGCAGGACAGTTATTTCTACTTCAAGGCAAGCAGTAAAACATTGGGGGATAGTGAGGCACAAAGAAACAGAAAGTAACATTAGAGCAACCATAGAACAAGCAGGCTATTGTCAGATTCTGACACCAAGCTGAGCTGAGCAAGTTTTATTTGCTGAGGGGCCGGGACTCACTGGTAGAAGGTCCCGGGTTATGCCCCTGGCATCTCCATTTGACAAGGATCTCAGCACCTAACTGGTGGTAGAAAGTGCCATCAAGCCACAGCCGACTCATGGTGACCCCATAAGGTATTCAAAGCAAAAGGAGATTTGCCATTGCTTGCCTCTGCAACCTTGGACTTCCATGGTGGTCTCCCATCCGAGCACTAACTAGGGCTGACCCTGCTTAGCTTCCGAGATCTGATGAGATCAGGTTTGCCTGGGCGTCTAATTGGTGGTGGAGAGAGCCATCAAGTCCCAGCTGACTTATGGGGACCCCACAGGGTTTTCAAGGCAAGAGACCTTCAGAGGTGGTTGGCCATCGCCTGGCTCTGCATCACACCCCCGGCATTCCTCAGAGGTTTCCCATCCAAATACTAGCCAGGACTGACCCTGCATAGCATCCAAGATCTGACAAGACTGGGCTTGACTGAGCACCTAATTACACATTCCTCCCCCCGCCCCCCCCCCCCCCCCCCGGTCAGGCTGAGGGAGATGCTCTAGAGTCCCATGCTTCCCAGGCAGGTGCAGGCCCAGAGCCACAGTGTATGACAGAGCTTTCCTCCCGTGGCCTTTCTCCAAACCGAAATGGCTCCAGGGAGCTTCAGTTTGCTCTTGTGGGGTTCTGTGTGTACAGATAAGCTAGGTTTCTCCAGCAGGGCAAAGAGTGGGTCCTGGGACACTTCAGGTCAGGGAAATGGCATGGGGGGGGGGGCTGGGCTCAGCCCATTCTTCCTCTACAGCAGTCCTGTACTTTCCCCATATGTTCCCCAGCGAGAACTGTGATCTGGTTCCCAAAACTGCCTAGTTCTTCCAGGGCCCAGAGAAGCCAGGCTTGCAGCAATGAGGGCCAGGGCCTTCTCAGTGGCGGCTCCACACTGGTGGAATAAGCTCCCAGAAGACACCAGAGCCCTGTGGGACCTTTTACAGTTCTGCAGGGCCTGTAAAACCGAGCTCTTCCACCAGGCCTTTGATTAAGGAGCTGCACCCATCCAGCCGAGGCCCTGGTCCCAAGACCATCAACAGCAATAATATCACTAACATCGATATTACATTGATTAAATAGCCTGTGCGCTGCTAATAAGACCATGTGCTTAACTGACTGTCGGATTCTTGCCACTTTATAACGCCATTGCTAGCACTTTGTGTACTGTTTTTAGATTTAACTTATTGTAATTTTATTCAATAAATTGTTTTATTTGCTGTAATTTGTTGTGAGCTGCCCTGAGCCTGCTGTGGCGGGGAGGGCGGGATAAAAGCCAAATTAAAAAAAACAAAAAACCTGGAAAGTATGGAATTCTAGAACATGTGGTCGCCTGGGCAAATGTAGGCCCATGACACACGCACATCTCCTTGCAGATTTTCTGAGCAGTAAGCCTTTAAACTTGACTTCGAATGCCGTGCCCACCTTTTCCACCATTCTATTTCCTCTGGTGTATTTATTATGGAGCTACAATAAAAAAAGCCGGCACTTCTCTAAATCGGGATGGGAACGTCACTTGTGACATGTGGAGCGTGGCGTCCAAAGTATTTTTTAAAATGTACACAATTGCCCTATTGTAGCAGTGCAGTAGCATCCAGCTAGCACCTTCCATTTAAATCCTTGTGTTTCAGGTTTTGCGCATGCATTTTAGTGTTAGTTCATTGAATGAAAGGCAGGCAAAGGGGGAAAACCCAGTGCTGAAACTGATAAGACTTTTTTTTTAAGTAACAAGCAGCTGCCAAGCCCTGGTTTTCATATTGCCAAGCACTAGGGGATTCTCTGCTGTGTTATCAGCCACTGTAAAAAATGGGAAAGAGTCACATGCTCTCATAATATGGGGAAACACATTGAGTGTACAGAACCCACTGACACTGGCATTGCAAGCTCTGATTGTTGGCAATATGTGTGTGTGTGTACGCATGTGCATGCCTGTGCAAAGTCGGCTGTAACTGCACCATACTTTGCATAGGGCTGCAATTTGTATAGGAAGGAGTCCTCTGGCAGAAGCTCTGAAGAACTTTTTTAGTCTTGTGCTGCTAAATTGAAAAAAAGGGATATTTTTGCTGGTGCCCTAGCACAACTGCACAGGAACGCTAATTTCCTGCCCCTCCTTGCTAATTTGCATGTTTTTCTCTTTGTGATTTTTTAATTTGATCCTGAAAACTAGTTGTGATCTTGGCAGTTTTTTTAAAGCCTCTCTTGTGCCAATTGGATTGACCCCAAACAATTCTTAAGTTCGGCAGTTTACAGAAGGTCCATGTGGTTCAGCCATCATTTTAATGTTAGGCTTCTGGAGACTGTCAAAATGGTCCCCCCCGTCCCCCCCCCTCAACTTTGTTCGCTAAAGCATTAAAGGGAAAAATGTTTTCAAAGCTTTAGGCTTTCCATCCCCATCTCTCTCTCTTTACCTCTCATGTCAATTTTATTCCATTCTGACCCTCTGCCCCAGTGGAAATCCCCAGTAGGAGTCACCTGAGGTCATGCACGTGCACACACAAAAATACAAAAAAGAAGAAGAAATCAGTGAGAGCTAATGTGTTGGCCACAGTGTGAGACATGATGCTGTGTGATACAGGATGCTGGCCTTGATGGACCACTGGACTGATCCAGCAGGTCACGTCTTATGTTCTTTTGTTTGGTTGGCTCATGTCCTAGGGCTTTATTTTAAAGACTTTAAAAAAAAAAAACCTTGCTGTTCATCTACGATCTACAGAAAACAAAAGTGTTTATGGCTTTCATATTTTTGAAGCCGCAACTAGCTAGAGAACAACTTTATCCTTGATGCACTGACGATGAGTCTGGAGTGCACGGAATTGTATTAGTTATAGTAAAAATAAAAAAGATATTTTAATTTCAAGGTTCACTGGAAAAACAACAAGGAAAAAAAATCAATGTTTGCCAAACAGAAGGACAAACTCAGGTGGGAAATAAAAAATGTATTTACAAGATTCAAAGAGAGTCTGATAAGTGATGGCAAGTTCAAAAGAAAACGTTAAGGCAAAACATTTGTCAGGTTGGCATCCAGAGCGAACTAAAAGTGTCATTACTTAGGTAATACATCACAAAACCCTTGAATCCAAGCTATAGTCATGCAAGGCCTCATTAGGAAAATAATTCTATTGCTTAAATTTAAAAAAAGTAAAGTTGATTTGAAGTTGTTGCATAATATTTGCTTCTATCATGTTAATCTAGGAGTAGGCAAGCTTTTTTGGCCCAAATCCCCCCCCCCCCAACCTCACAAAACACAAAAAAATTGGTCTACCTATGAATATGTTGGTGTGTTGGCAAGCCAGGGGAGGAGATAAGGTTATACTTAGCAGCCGTGGCAGGGCCTCTGCAGGCCTTTCTCCAGCCCTGTGCTCTGGCGTGGGGCGGGAAAGGCGGTGGGTGGGGAGGGGGTGGCCTTTGCAGGCCTTTCCCAGGCCCTGCGCTCTGGCGTGGGGCAGGAAAGGCGGCGGGAGGGCTCTGGAGGCAACTTACCTGCCTGCTTCCTGCTCCTCGTGGCCCGACTGAGGGCGGCTGGGAGCAGGGGGTGGGGCTTCCTGCATGTGCCTGCCCCCGGGGCTCCTTACTACCAGAGCGTCGTTCCAGTGCGCTCAGGCAGGAAATGACCCCTGCATACCACTAGGCTCATGCCACTTGTAAAAAAAACCCTTAAAATTTAAAACAATGAGGAAAAAAGCAATCAACGAAGCTTGTATACCGATGAAGAGGGGAGGGACGGCAGAAGCTGCAGGGTGGGCGGAACGACCTCAGTGTGGGCGGGGGAGTGACCTTTAGTGGGTGGCCAAAGGGTGTGGGGGGCAATCTGAGAGAATCTGTACAGTTTTGAATTACCTTCAGCTTGGAAGTGAAACCAGGGGGAAATCGGCACAAAAGCACCCTCAGAAAACCCAGGGAAACAGCGACCAGAAAGCAAACTGAGTGCTGAAGGGAGGAAAATCAATGTAGAACTGGAAAGAAACCCAACGGCCATGCACAGTGAAAGTGAGGGAAAACACCCGTTCGTAATAGGCCATAGTGTGTAGTTAGGCTATTGGCATAGGCAGGGAAAGACCTGAGAGCTGCTACCAGTCTGTGCAGATAATTCCAGCCCTGTACAATTCTAGCCGTGCTGTGCAGTGACTCACGAAAACTCATATCCTGCCACAAATTTTGTTAGTCTTTAAGGTGCTGCTGGACTCTTGCTCTTTTCCCCTATTTTATCCTTACAACATCTTTGCAAGATACATTAGGCTGAGAGGCAGTGGTTTCTCCAAGGACACCAGACAAGCTTTGCAGCTGAGCGTGAACACAGGTCTCCTGCTAAAACCCAAAGATCAGCCATGGCACAACAGTGGCTCACACACAGAGAAAAATATTCGCATGCCATCATGTTTTATAACTTTTACCTCTTACCTGCATCTTCTCTAGCAAAAATGAGATTGTAAATTCCTGAAGGCAAGGCCCTTTTCCTGACATTAAAGAATCACATATAGTGGTAGTTCCCTACAACTACTTTCCAGTATTCAAGGGACTGTAAATCTCCTTGTCCTTCCTCAGAAAAAGGAAGCCAAATAATTTACACCGAGTAGCAAAAAAGATAGAAGGACTTGTGTAAAATTATGCTTACAAGTTAGAGAATTTAACTTTTCCAGTCACAGAATTTTTGATGATACCTTAGTGCAGATTATCAAACAAAGAAACAGAGATTACCTGCGTTCCTAAATTGAGCCATAAAACGCACACCTGAGTGTTTCATTAGCAGATTAAATACGTCAAAGCAAAATCAGACGGGCCCTGAAAGATCCGTGATGGAGCTATGCATTTTCGTGTTTCTTAAAAGGGGTAAAACCAGATCTGGTTGCGGAAGGAGGGAAATCCCCCCTCCAGTTCCAGTTTCTTCAAGCAAATTACACCCCCCAGGCTGACTGGGGGGGGGGGGGGTGTCCAGTGTTTGTAAAGGACACTGGACAAAAAAACCCTGATGTTATATTCATGCCACAAGGCAGTGGCATTCAGATTGTATTCTGGGATATTCTGGAAATCCTCCAAAGGATTTCCAATGAACAGATCCACAAACCGCCCCCCCCCCCCGGGGAAATGAGAATGCGGCACTGGCCTGTGCCCTCCCCAGCGACCCAAACGCTCATGCAGAGTGCCCCAGCCCCTCTTTCCCCCTCAGCAAATACCTGACAAGATCCTTACTGTGTGAGTTCTGCAGCTGGGCCACCGTGGCCATGAAGGGCTGCTGCGCCATGGGGTTGGGCGACTGCTGTAGGAGGGGCTGCTGGTGTGGGCTGTGGAGCTGCTGGGAGAACTGGACGGGCTGGAGGGCTGCCAGGCTGCTGGCCACGCTGTTGATGACGGGGACGCTCTGCGCTTGGGAACTGTTGAGGCCTGAGGAGGAGGAGACAAAGGAGGGAGGGCTCCAGGAGACCGGCAAGCTTTATGCAAGGTTATCAAATTAAACCCCCAAAGGGCACCCTAAAGACCCTCCACGGTGGGGTCCCCAGCCATTTGGATCCTGTGGGCAACTTTGAAATTCTGACACAAGGTGGAAGGAGGAGCAACCACAAAACAGCCACCATGGGAGTCGGAGGCTGGAGCCAACCACAAAATGGCTGCCATCAGAGTAGGGATCATAGAATCATAAAATCATAGAGGGACCCTCAGGGTCATCTAGTCCCACCCCCTGCACAATGCAGGAAATTCACAAATACCTCCCACCCCACACCCCCAGTGACCTCTGCTCCACACCCAGAAGATGACAAAAAACCTCCAGGATCTCCAGGCAAACTGAACTGGAGAAAAACTGCTTCCTGACCTCAAAGTGGTGATCAGCATTTCCCTGGGCGTGTAAGAAAGGGCCACAAGAACTAAGCACTGATGCAGCCCTTCCTGCCCTCCCTCTCATAATCTGCCGGAGTTCACAGAATCCGCATTGCTGTCTAGTGGCCACCTAGCCTCTGTCTGAAAACCTCCAAAGAAGGAGAGCCCACCACCTCCCAAGGAAGCCTGTTCCGCTGAGGAACCACTGAGAGACACACACAAAGGAAGCCCAAGTGCAGAGGACAAGAGGAGTAATTTAAAAAAATACACTGGGGAAGACCAGTGACAGAAAGAATAAAACCAACACTATGGAGTAGGTTTGTCAGTGCCCCCCCCCCCCAATCACTGATGGGGGATGGGGGGTAGAACTCCCAGTTCCAGGTTGGGAAACTCTTGGAGATTTGGGAATGGAGCCTGGGGAGGGCAGGGATTTCACTGGGGTATAAGCCCATACAGCCCACCCTCCAAAGCATCCATTGTCTCCAGGGGAACTGATCTCAGTCGTCTGGAGAGGAGGTGTGAGTCCAGGGGATCCCCAGGTCCCACCTGGGGGCTGGCATCCTTACTGAGAGGGCAGCTGCCTCTGAAACAACATTATTTCAATTTGCACAGCCAATCAGACCTCCAGTGGCCAACCAGAAGCCTTGCTGGGCAGCAGGAGCCCCACTTTTCCCCACCCACTTTCCAACCCACTTCTCAGCAGGCCCCCTGGCACCCACGGGCACCACGCCGGAGATCCCTGATCCACCCTCAGATAGATTCTGAGGCGAAAGTGCTGACTGACACACAACAACAAAGTATGCAGGCTGAGTCCAGGGTCCTCACCCTGCATACCAGTCAGACCTTAGTTGCGGGTCCACAGCTAGGGTTGCCAACTCCCAGCTGGGAAATTCTTGGGGAAAAAATTTTTTTTGGGGGGGGGGGAGCTGGGAGAAGGTGGTAGGGCTGCCAGCTCCAGGTTGGGAAACTCCTGGAGATTTGGGGGTGGAGCCTGGGGAGGACAGGTACGATGCCACAGAGAGCCCACCCTGCCAACCAGCCATTTCCTCCAGGGGGACTGGTCTCTGTAGTTAGGAGATGAGCTGTAATGCCAGGGGATCCCCAGGTCCCACCTGGAGGCTGGCATCCCTAGCGGAGGGGTTTGGGGAGGAGAGAGGCCTCAGCAGGGTTTAATGCCATTGTCTACCTACAAAGCAGCTATTTCCTCCAGCAGACCTGATCTCTTTAGTGTGGAGATCAGCTGTAATTGTGGGAGATCCCCGGGTTCCAGCCGGTAGTTGTCAGCCCGAGGACTCCACATGCACCGTGCCTGATTCGGATTGGGACTGCGGCGTACGGGAGAAGGGGTTCCCACACCGTTTTCCTGAGCTGAGCTGAGCCCACAGGTGCCCACAGAGGAAAGTCAGGCGCCTCCTGGAACAGGCGGGGATTCCCCAGAGGGCCAAAGAGCACCCCCCCACACACTGGTTCAAGTCAGGGAAACATACCTAGGAGAGATCAGATTTCCCAAAGGAAATGTCTGCTTTTGGAGGGGGGGCACTGTGGCATTATACCCCACTGATGAGGACCTTCCCCTCCCAAACCCCGCCCTCCCCAGGCTCCACCCCCAAATCTCCAGGAATTTCCCCACAGAGTTATCACCCCTAGTTACGCTTGGCTCGCAACTCGCCATTGGCAGCTACTGTATCCCAGTCGCAGCATGAGATAAACTTTTCAGAAGTATTATTTTTCATTATTATTTCCTTGTTTTTTAAATTTTATTCATTGCTCTTCTGGCTCATCTCCCGAGGTGTACAACTTCCAAAACTACACCCAACTAAAAGGTACCCCAACAAAAACAAACTGCAGGGCCTCCATTCCCATGGTTTAATTTTAAGTGCTTGAGCAGATATTAAGGCTTCTATTTGCCACCTGAACTGGAGCAAGGAGGGCATGGGGAGGGGGGGCACCACAGTTGTGTGTGGCTGTACAATGTTTTTCAGCTCTGGTTGTGGCCTGGTCTGAAGGAAACGCTCCCTGGCCAGAAGGAACAGCCTGTGCCACGGCCAACAGTGGGCCAGAGGCTGGAGAGGGGTTGATGGCAATGGGGGGGAGGGGCAGGATCTCCCTGCATCCTCACCCCCACCCCGTAGCAGAAAAGCCGTCTGGGGCCAAGCTGGAGGGACCACTTTTAAGCAGGAAACCAGCCTGCAGGGAAAGGACGGAGCACCTTCCTTCTCACTTACTGCTCTTTTTTCAAGACTGCAGCCTCCTGCTGCTTTGTGTCTTACCTAAGTGCCCGAAACATTCCAGAAGCAGAAGTTAGCCATTTAGGGCTGCCAGCCTCCAGGTGGGGCCTGGGGACCTCCCGCTTTTACAACTGATCTACAGCTGACAGAGATCAGCTCCCCTGGAGAAAATGGCTGCTTTGGCGGGTGGACTCTGTGGCATTGCACCATGCTGAGGCCCCTCCTCTCCCCAAACCCCGTCTTCTCCTGGCTCCACCCCCACAGTCTCCAGGTATTTTCCAATTCAGACTTGGCAACCCTATAGCCATTCACCCCCCCCTCCTTAGCCATCAAGCTGACTTATGGCGACCCCAAGGCAAGAGACGTTCAGACGTGGTTTGCCACCACAATCCTTCATCCACCCAGGAGTTGGGAAGTACCTGGAGATTTTGGGGGGTGGAGCCTGGAGAGGGCAGGGTTTGAGGAAGGGGGACCTCAGCATAGTATAATGCCATAGAATTCACCCTTCAAATTAGCTATTTTCTCCAGGGGGAGGGATTGATGTAGTCTGGAGGTCAGTTGTAAAAGCAGGAGATCTCCAGGCCCCACCGGGAGGTTGGCAAGCCTAGGTGGATGGAGGAGTTACTTGTCCCAGGAGGCTTCCATTGCTGACCTCCACCCTAAACCGCCAGAACAGAATGGCAAGAGGAAAGCACTTACTTGGTGTGATAGCCATGACTCCTGATAACGGCGTCATGATGAGGTTCTGGGATGGTTGCTGGTTGTGATGGGAAAAGCTGTGGATGCTGGTGAGGGTACTGACGGGGGGCAGCCCGCCCCCAGACACCGTGATCTGCCAAGGGAACAAGAAGGGACCACTCAGGACTGGAGCACAGGCAAGCAATAAAACAGCGTCCGCAAAGAACAGCGCAATACCTTTTCGAGGCATATTATTCAAAATTTCATTCACCAATAGGGTTCCCAACCTTCCGATGGGGCCTGGAGATCTCCTAGAATTACAAGTGGTTTTCCAGTGACAGAGATCAGTTCCCCAAGAGAAGACGGCTGCTTTGGAAGGGCGGGGGGTCTAGGGCATTATACCTGGGTGAGCGCCTTCCCCTCCCCAAACCCTGCCCTCCCCAGGCTCTACCCCAAAGTCTCCAGGCATTTCCCAACTTGGAGTTGGAAACCCTTTTGGCCACATAGTTGTTCCTTTCATGACCCCTTAACTCTGTTGGGGTTTTTAGCATTTTATTTTGTTCTTGGTTCATTGTGGTGGAGGTGGAGGTAGAAAGTGTTGCCGTCAAAGACCACTTATGGCAACCCTGTGGGGATTTCAAGGCAAGAGACAATCAGAGGTGGTTTGCCATTGCCTGCCTCTGCGTAGGAACCCTGGACTTCCTTGGCAGTCTCTCATCCAAGTACTAAACAGGGCTGACCCTAGGGTTGCTAGGTCTTTACCTGGCTTTTAGCAGGGGGCTCAGTCCATCCCAGGGTCTTCTTCTCTGTGTGCTTTGTGCACGCACCATGACTATGTCCCCTGGAAGTGAAATCATCACGCCAGGCATATAGCACATTGACACTCTAGTATTTTAGCCAAAAACTCTATGGTAACCATAGAGTTTCATCCAAAATGCTAGAGCGTCGCCATGAGACATGCCCAGCATGATGTCGCTTCCAGGGGACATCATCGCAACAATGATGTCAATGTGGGAGGGGGCCGTTGGGGGGGGCTTCCCCTACCAGCCAGTTGGCTGGCAGTGGATTGGAGTCCCCAAAGTCAGGGGAACCCCTGCCTCGACTAGGGGTCTGGCAACCCTAGCCAGCCCCACTTAGCTTCCAAGATCTGACCAGGATTGGCCTAGCCTGGGACATCCAGGTCAGAGCTTTGGTTCGTAGTCTCTTGTATGTCTGCTCAGCAACCACCCGCTAGACTCTAGGTATATGATGAAATCGGCTCTTGTCCATGAACGCTTGCTGGAATAAAAAATCTTCAAGGTGCCACTCAATTCCTGTTCATTTTTGCAGCAACAGACTGAACACGGTTACCCCTGTGGAACTCTTTCCAGAGATATTTTGTCTGAACAGTAGGGTTGCCCGGTCTGGGCTTCACTGTCACGTTTCAGGCAAAATCATGCGGCTACCCTATTTCCGGAGACCTAAGTGTAAAGAACCTGAGCAGAGGGAACCAGGAATTACTTCTGGGATAGAAGGCCAGGCTGCCTCAGAAGAAAATATGCATCTCAAAGGCGGGGGAGACCATAAAAACCAGCCAGTGTAACGGGAACTAGTCAAGCTAGGCCAAAGAAAATAACCCCACAAGATGAATTTCTGGAATATTCTCACTCTTCTGTCACTAAGGGCTGGCAGGGCCCAGTGGAAGAAGGAGGAATGGGTCCAAATGTCCCTGGGCACAATTGTCCCGGAGCCTGGTTAGAAGAGGCGAAGAAATCAAACTGCTAGTTACATTAGGGATGTTTGAGGTGGATTACAGATTTTTATACAATCTAAACAAATGCATTTATAAGGGAATGGTTTTCACAATGTCTACCACAGAGTTGCTGACCTTCAAGTGGACCTGACAATCTCCTGGAATTACAACTCATTTTTAGACCACAGAGATCAGCTCCCCTGGGGAAAACATTTTTTTGGGAGGGTGGAGACTGGCATTGTACTACGGTTGCCAGGTCCCTCCTGGCAACTAGTGGGGGATGGGGGGACTTACCAATAGAAAGAAGTAGGCCTAGGCCATGTCCCCGGCATCACACATAGGGTTGCCAGCCTCCAGTTGGGGCCTGGGGATCTCCCGCTTTTACAACTGAACTCCAGCTGACAGAGATCAGCTCCCCTGGAGAAAATGGCTGCTTTGGTGGGTGGACTCTATGGCATTATACTATGCTGAGGCCCCTTCCCTCCCCAAACCCCGCCCTCTCCTGGCTCCACCTCCAAAGTCTCCAGGTTTTTTCCAACCCAGACTTGGCAACCCTACCGGCATCACACATTGGGTTGCCAGCCTCCAGATGTGGCCTGGAGATCTCCTGCTTTTACAACTGAACTCCAGCTGACAGAGATCAGCTCCCCTGGAGAAAATGCCTGCTTTCGTGGGTGGACTCTATGGCATTGTACCATGCTGAGGCCCCTCCCCTCCCCTCCCCAAACCCCACCCTCTCCCAGATCCACCCCCAGAGTCTCCAGGTATTTTCCAACCCAGGGCTGGCAACCCTAACCCTACTGGAAGTGATGTCATCATGCCAGCGACTTCCAGGTGACATTCTGGTATTTGGTCAAAAGCTCTATGGTAATACTAGCTTCTATCATAGAGTTTTTGTTGCTGGTGTTGTGGCATCACTTCCTATGCAACATGGGCAACCTGGCCTAGGCCTTCTTCTTTTTACTGGCAAGTCCCCCCCTCCAACCGGCCAATTGGCAGCTGGGGGGCAGGGCCTGGCAGCAGGGAACCCCTGCCCCCACCAGGGGGTCTGGCAACCCTACATTGTACCCACTGAAGTCCCTCTTGTCCCCAGACCCTGCCGCCCCACACTCCACCCTAGGCTTGCCAACTCTGGGTTCAGAGGCTTGCCAAATCTGGAGGTTTTGGGGGTGGAGCCTGAGAAGGGTGGGGTTTAGGGAGGGGAGGGGCCTCAGTGGGGTATAAAGCCATATAGTCCACCTTCCAAAGCAGCCGTTTTCTCCAGGAGAAGAGAAATAAATGTTTTAATTAAGAAATAAGCTTTTTGTGTAGTCTGGAGAGCAGCTGTAATTCTGGGAGTTCTCCAGCCCCCACCTGGAGGTTGCACCCCACCAACGATCACTGTGCAAAAACGATTCTAGTCCAATTACAGTCCACAAATAAACTTCTTCTTTTGTTCCTTTATGTCATGCAATGCTGCTGCTGCTTCCAGACAATTGCTATGCGACCCCTCTCAGCTTCGTCAGGTCGCTTCATACTTGGAGCCAAGGCTCTACGTCTCCTACTCAGAATTAATCTTGTGTCTACTCGGCATCTGCTGGCTCTCATTTTTGCACAGTGACCACTGGTGGGGTGTGTCCTTTGGTAGTCACTGTGGTCCATTTGTGGCTGGAACCCACCTGGAGGTTGGCAACACTACCCCCAAGCCTCCAGGAATTCCCAACTCAGGGCTGGCAACCCCACTACTTGTGGCAGCCAATCAGCATCACATACAAGACGGCACACTCAAGACCGAACTGCACGTCAGGTCTGCCATCTGATTGTCACCAGGGCTGACAGCTGTGAGTTCTCCATGGGAACTTCATTCTCAAGGGTTTGGATTGGGAACTTGCAGCATGGTTTCTGCCTCCCTCACCCAAGCCATTCTCCTGACCCAAAATGGCCCGGGGGGTGCTGTTTGGCCTGTTGGTAGTTGCATACGTAGCCCCTCAAAACACATATGGGAAAATATTAGAGTTGTCAGGTCCCTCCTAGCAGCTGGTGGGGGATAGAGGGGCTTACTGGGAGCAGCAGGGAGGCCCATCTGACATGCAACGATGTGTCTACGTCACCCACATCGCTTCTGGGATGTCAAGATGATACTCTGATATCTAAGCAAAACTCTATGGTAAATTTGGCTTCTACCATAGACTTTTTGCCCAAATACCAGAAGGTCACCCCAACGACCCGGAAGTGATGGCATCACTTCCAGGTCATTTATTTATTTTTTGTTTCTTTGTTTGCATTTATATCCCGCCCATCCCGTGGGCGGGCTCAGGGTGGATAACATCATTAGAATAAAAACAATTTCAGTTTAAAACATTAAAACATAATAAAGCCTTATTATGGACAGTGACATAGACACATGTGGGTAGTGATGTAGACACATCACTGCTTGTCGGATGGATGTCCCTCTTTTGGGGGGGTAAGTTCCCCCCACCAGCCAACTGATTGGTGGGGAGGCGATGGGGCCAGTGGCAGCAAGGAACCCCCACCTCTACCAGGGGGTTTGGCAGCCCTAGCAAATATTGTCCCTGGGGGCTTTTTAGGTCAAGACAATGACACGGGGGGGGGGGGGGAAGACAGGAGCCTGTTTTCCCTGTGCATGCTGGTCTCAATCTAAACCAGGGCCCTGCACGTTTGAGAACGGAGCACCCATGGGGAACTACTCTGGCAGTAAGTCCTCACGACAGCCACATGTCAGATGCGTGTGAATCTGCCCTCGAATCACCTGGAGAAGCCAGGCGTGCCGGACCTCACTGACAGACCCGAAGGATCGAGGATGCAAATGTGTGACCCACAGGGCTTGTTCTTGGGAGTCCTTGTATAATTGCCTCGACATGCACTGAAACTGTTGTTATGCATTATTATTGATTCTGCGGTAGGAATTGTCCCATTCTGTAAATAGGTGTGGCACGCTGAAAATGGAAGGTGTGCCACTTTTCTCCTCCAGAACCCGAGAAATTGTAGTGCAGATAATCTCATTGTAATCACCAGGGGTCCTTTCGTAGAAAAAGAGGTGCAGGAGCTCATTAGCATACCTCATTAGCATACCTCATTAGCATATGCCACGTCCCCTGACATCACCAGAAGAGTGTCAGAAAGGGAATGTCCGTTTCAGCCCCATTATATCCTATGGGCCATTGAAATCAATGGCAAAAACTCATAGGGTATATGAGGGGCTGGAGGAAAGGGGGTTTGAGGGAGAGGCTCCAAATGCACAGGGTAGCTGCTGGGGCCTCTCCTCGAAATGCCCACTAAGTTTCAAGAAGATTGGACCACGGGGTCCAATTCTATGGGCCCCCAAACAGATTGTTCCATCCCCTCCATTGTTCTCTATGGAGGGAAAAAATGTTCACTTTTTTTCCTCCCATAGAGAACAATGGAGGGGATGGGGGCAACCTGTTTGGGAGCCTGTAGAATTGGACCCCCTGGTCCAATCTTCTTGAAACTTGGTGGGCATTTCGAGGAGAGGCCCCAGCAGCTATCCTGCAAGTTTGGAGCCTCTCCCTCAAACCCCCTCCCCTCCAGTGGCTTTTAAAGTTGCCGCTGATTTTCGGCGGCAATTCGGCAGCGAGCTGAATCAGATTAGAGAATCTGATTCAGCCCGTGGCTGCCCTACTGGCCAGTCCTGAGCTCCGGCCCCAACGGACCCCGGTAATCACCATTCATTCACTATGGTGAGCCTCAACAGATCCCTCCATTTGGGGACAGATCAAGATGGGCAGCCATGTTAGTCTGTCTGTAGCAGTAGAAAAGAGCCAGAGTCCAAGAGCACCTTAAAGACTAACAAAATTTGTGGCAGGGGATGAGTTTTTGTGAGTCACTGCTCACCTGAAGAAGTGAGCCAGTGACTCACAAAAGCAGAATACCTAGGGTTGCCAAGTCCTGCCTTGGCCGGGAGCAGGGGGAGTCCGTTCCTCCCTGGGATGCCTCTGGTGCACGTGCACCGCAATGACATCACCCAGAAGTGACGTAATCACGTCGGGCACGCTGGGGGTGGGACCTCTCAAATTTGAGGGAAAACCATAGAGTTTTCCCTCAAATTGTAGAGTGTCCCCCCCCCCCGAAACGTGTCCGACATGATTATGTCACCTCCAGGTGACGTAATCGCACCAGGCACGTCCTCGGAGCCCAGCAATTTGGGGGTGGGGTTCCCCCTGGCAGCCCAATCTGGGCTGGCGGAAAATGGGCCACTGCAGCGGGGGGGGGGGGTCCCCGCCCCCCGGGGGGACTTGGGAACCCTAAGAGTACCCCACCACAAGTTGTGGTAGTCTTTAAGGTGCTCCTGGACTCCTGCTGTTTTCTACTCCATTTGGTGGATAATTACAGCTCGTGTTCGCATATCTGGGTTGGGAAATTCCTACAGACTTGGGGGGGGGGGAGCCTGGGAAAGGCAGGGCTCAGGTAGGAGAGGGACCACAGTGGGGTGTAATGCCATAAAGTCCACCATCCAAAGCAGCCTTTTTCTCCAGGGAAACTAATCTGTGTCCTCTGGAAATCAGCTGTAATTCTGTGAAATCTCCAGGCCCCACATGAAGGCTGGCAATCCTAGCCTGTTGTAGAACTAAGAATAAAAAGACTAGACAACCCAAAAGAATTCGCCTCCCCGCCGCCCCCGTACCATGCCATGCCATTCACTGCCACTGATGGGAAATGAGACATACGTTGGAAAGCATGTCTCTTAAACTTTTCAGCCTGAGAATACATCTTTGAACTAGGGTTGCGAGTTCCAGGTTGGGAAATTCCTGGACATCTGGGGACAGAGCCTGGGGAGGGCAGAGTTTGGGAAGGAGAAGCTCAGCCCTAGAGTCCATTCTATGATGCCCTAGAGTCCATTCTCCAAAGCTGCCATTTCCTCCAGGAGAACCGATCTCTGTGATCTGGAAATCCATGATAATTCTGGTAGATCTCCAGGTACCACCTACTTTGAATACATCCTCCTAATAGCCAATAGTAGTTTTTATGGGCCTTTGGAAACATGGTGTCCACGGGTCCCTCCACTGCAAGCCCTGTCTCCCCCTTAATTCTGGGCAGTTCCCCTCCTCAGTTTTTGCTATAGTCTTTTCCTTTTTATTTCCCATTGTCGTTATAGGGAGGCCTGAAGATCTCCCAGAATTACAGCTGTTCTCTGGGAGACAGAGATCAGTTCCCCTGGAGCAAATGGCTGCTTCGGAGGGTGGACTCTAGGGCATAAGACCCTGCTGCAGTCTCTCCCTTCCCCAAACACCACATCCCCCAGGCTCCACCCCCAAATGTCCAAAAAGTTCCCAAAGGAGAATTGGCAGCCTTACAATGCGCTCCAGGGCCCTCTGGTCCAACAGAGTGGGGGTGCCTGGAGAATAGGGTTGCCATCCTCCAGGTGGTAGCTGGAGATTTACCGCTATTACAATTGATCTTCAGGCAACAGAAATTAGTTCACCTGGAGAAAATGGCTGCTTTGGACGGTGGACTCTGTGGTATCATGCCCCACTGAAGTCCCTCCCCTCCCTAAACCCTGCCCTCCTCAGGCTCCACCCCCCCCCAAATCTCCAGGTATTTCCCAACTCATAGCTGGAGAAGGTGGACATTCTATTTCACACTGCATCCTCCGTTACTAATGGCAGGGGTCCGTTGGGGCCGGAGCGAGGCGGAGCAAAGCTCTGCCAGCTCAGGACTGGCCAGTAGGGCAGCCACGGGCTGAATCAGATTCTCTAATCTGATTCAGCTCGCCGCCGAATTGCCGCCGAAATTTGGCAGCAACTTTAAAAGCCACTGGAGGGGAGGGGGTTTGAGGGAGAGGCTCCAAACTTGCAGGGTAGCTGCTGGGGCCTCTCCTCGAAATGCCCACCAAGTTTCAAGAAGATTGGACCAGGGAGTCCAATTCTACAGGCCCCCAAACAGGTTGCCCCCATTCCCTCCATTGTTCTCTATGGGAGGGAAAAAAGTTAACATTTTTTCCCACCATAGAGAACAATGGAGGGGATGGGACAATCTGTTTGGGGGCCCATAGAATTGGACCCCCTGGTCCAATCTTCTTGAAACTTAGTGGGTATTTCGAGGGGAGGCCCCAGCAGCTACCCTGCAAGTTTGGAGCCTCTCCCTCAAACCCCCTCTCCTCCAGCCCCTCATATACCCTATGAGTTTTTGCCATTGATTTCAATGGCCCATAGGGTATAATGGGGCTGAAACGGACATGCCCTTTCTGACACACTTCTGGTGATGTCAGGGGACGTGGCATATGCTAATGAGTTAAGCTAATGAGTTATGCTAATGAGCTCCTGCACCTCTTTTTCTACGAAAGGACCCCTGACTAATGGCACTTCTTAAACTAGAAAAACTGTAGTGTATCCAGTGAAAGCTTGGGTCCAGTTTGTTGGGTTGCCAGCTCTGGGTTGGGAACAGGCCCGTAAACCAGGATTTTTTTAGTCGGGAGGCATTTACATTTCTTAGGGGGCACTGGCTGATCGAAAAAAAGGAATACCTGACTCCTTCCCCACACCTGCTGCCACTTGGGAGCTTTGTGCTGGACGGGAAGTCATAGGGCCTTGCCAGTAAGTTGCGGGGCCTAGCCCCAAGATGCCCCACTGAAGCTATGGGCTTGGTTGGGAAACACCTGTAGATTTGGGGGGTGGAGCCTGAGGAGGGTGGGGTTTAGGGCGTAATACCACAGAGTCCAACTTCCAAAGCAGCCATTGTTCCCAGGTGAACTGATCTCTGTTGCCTGGAGATTGGTTGTAACAGTAGGAGATCTCCAGCCACCACCTGGAGGTTGGCAGCCCTACCAGTCTAGGTCCAGTGCTTGGAATGCAAGGAAGCTAACCCTTTGTTTTTTTGATTGATTGTTTGTTTATACCCCACTTTTCTACCCAACTTGGACCCAAAGTGGCTTTTGTCCTCCTCCTCTCCTCCATTTTCTTCCTCCCAACAACCTTGTGAGGTATGTTAGGCTGGGGGAGACTGAATGGTCCAAGGTCACCCAGCGAGCTTCCATGGCAGAGTGGAGATCTGAACCTGGCTCTCCCAGATTCTAATCCGATATTCTAACCACTACACCACACTGATGGTCCCCTTTGGCTAGACATTTAAGAAAAAAATCTGCAGAGGTGAACAAGCTGTCTTTCCAGGAACCCTGTCCCCTGTTACTAAACTTCTCAGTGAGGGCCTGCTGATGAGTTCCTGAGGCACCACCAGGACTCCCCAAGAACACAGCTAGAAAACCTTAATATAGATTACATCTTCCTACCTTTGGCCTTATCTGACAATAAAGGGTTGTTTTTTTTTAATAGGGACTTTCTTTGAAGCGTAATGCGACTCCTTCCACTCTTATCCCAGAGGAAGGCAACATTCCTCAAGGCCCCTTCCCCTTCGCCAGGCACACATATGAAACATAAACAACTGTTTTACAAAAACCATGTAACGCACCAGCACATTTGAGAAAAGCAATTAGGGCTGGGAAATATGAATTAATAAGGGCGGGGGAGGGAGCTACTGAGTCACCTGACCGAGAAAGAATTCGACCCCGCAGTAACAAACAAAACCTTCCAACTCGCCCTCCAGAATTATTGCTCCGAGTGCAGAGTCATAAAACAGAGACTACATGCCCAGAACACTGCCTGGAAATAAAACACTGGCATAATTCCAAGGCAAATTCTTATTTTACCTCAGTATTGTGAGGAAACAGATACTAAAAATGGTATGTCTTTGGCCTCTTTAACGCAGAACCTGCATTGCATTTGTACTAAACAGCCAACCCACTAATTCTGAAGTCTCCCAAACTGGTTTGTTTTTCCACAGAAAGGTTCTATGCTCTTAGAAGAGGCATCTGTGACAAGCAGGCATTTTGACAGGGATAGCTTTTTCAGGCATGGAGATCCAGTGATGAACAAACTTTGCCCTTGGTGTTTCTCAGTCTGTGACAAGGCAGTGTCCTGAAACTACACTCGGTACAGAATATGGCAGTAAGAGGACCATTCCAAGGTAGACTGAACTAAGGTCTAACTTTTATAAGGTATAGGGTTGCCAGAGGAACCTGAGGGGCAGCCATCCATGACAGCGGGATGATATGTCCATGAACACCCAGCAGTAACATCATGCTTCTTTAGGAATAGCCAGAAACTCCATGGTAAAACCACAGGGTTTCCAGCAATTCACTGAGAGGACTGGCATCACTTCTGATGTGATGTCAAGGAGGCACTTTAGGTGCCAGGTCAAAACATTTCTTTTTATTCAGGCTTTTAACTAAGGGCTTTTATCTTTTTAGATGTTTTATGGTCTGCTTCTGGTCTGAGGTCTATTTTATGCGGGATTTTATGCTGTTTTAATGGCTTGCTTTGTTGTTTTTATGCTAATTTTATGGTCCTGTTTTTACTTACAAGCCACCTCAAGCAGGACCCTAGAGAAGTGGCATGAACATTTCTTAAATAAATTATAAATAAAGCTCATGCCCTGATTCCCAGAGTAGATTTACACTGGAGAGCTACTGCCAGTCAGAGTGAACAATACTGACCTTAATAGACCAGGGGTCACACTCACAGCTTCATATGTGTTCCTGTGCAGTGAGCAATCTTTTTATGTATCTGACTTCACTCCAAGACTAGTTCCATCAATACTGCACTGCTTTTCCTTTCAGCAAGGCAGCCTCTGGTGTGAAAGGCATTACAGAGATAACAATAATATGAACCTGAAGGTAGATATTTGTAGGGTTCGAAGGAGGCCACTGTTGTGTCTCATTGAATTTTTTGCAGCACGATACTTGCTTGACGACGTCTCATGCTGCCACTACTGACCCAGCAGTTCTGTACCACCGCAGTTCAGCAATATACAAGCTGCTTTCAGGTAGTAGCCAGTATATCTTTTCATTAAAAGGACAGAAGAGGAGCCAGGCCCAAAAGATGGACTGGAATAAAGTATGTTTTCGTTATTTGATTGCCTTGGTTTGTCCTGGAACTTTGATAGTTTTAAAAAATAAATCCAGAGGGGTAGCCATGTTGGTCTGTGGCAGCAAAGTATAACAGAAGTCCAGTGGCACCTCAAAAACTAACAAAAATTATCCAAGCATATGCTTTCGTGAGCCGGGGGGGGGGGGGGGGTGCAGCAAGACACAACCTTGTCCACAAACCTGTCTTTGATAAAGTAAAATCCAGCTCATAAAAGCCTATGTTGGAATAAATTTTGTTAGGTGCCAATAGACTTCTGTTTTAGTAGACTAACATTTATTCCAAAAATGAGCTTCGTGAGTCAGAGTTCACATCTTCAGATGCCACGAAGAGTCTCTTACACAGGTCTAGTCACTTACACAGAGAATCACACCTGAAAGACTTTTGATTCACACCAAGCCTTTTTCTACCCCCGGTTCCTCCCTGTCCCCTTCTCTTTCTGTAATTTTCCTTATAAAACGTGGATCCCCCCCCCCCCTCTTCATAGCAACTGAAGAAGTGAGCTCTAATGTATTAAAGCTTATGCTGTAATTAATTTGTTAGTGTTTAAGGCGCCCTGGGACTACTGGTTTGAAATAAATATTTCCTGAATTCTGCCTGCAGTTTCTATAACTTGATAGGTGATATGGACACTTGCTTGAAAAGAATCTGGCCCCTAAGTGGAATTTAAAAGGGGTGGAAATGAACAGGAGAGTCAGGGAAGAGCAAACAGCTATCTGCACAGCGCTCCACTTTTGGAGGCATTCAATCAATAAGCCAAGAATGGCTCTGTGTCACATTTATTGGTGGGTTTCAAAGCCCTGGCCTTCTACCTGCTGGCTTGTACAGATCACTGGCTTGCACTGCATGTGGCTGAGACGCTTCCCTTCCCAACCTCACAAATGCTTCATTGTTTAATATGGGCCTTGTAAGGGGGGGGGGGGGGGGGGGGAGAGGGTTTTTTCCCAAGTAAGTCTTGTTTGTTTTGCCTGCTAGGCCCTCTTATCTTATCGCTGCCCGAGCGACAATGGGGCCAGGTGTACTCACCATTTTACCATCCGGTGAGAGGAGGCTGTGGCTTGAATCCAAACCTGCTGGAGATACTTGCTGGAGGACAGCCTGGCTGGTGGTCACCATGGCGTTGTTGCCATGGTGATTAATGGCGGAGGAGGAAGTGACTTCGTTGCTGCCTTGCTGGCTGTAGCGGATTCCTGGGGAGAAAAGAAATTCGGACATATTAGTGTCAAGGGTAGCCGCTTGTCCAGAATCTCACTGTCTTGCCTAATTAGGGTTGCCAGCCTCCAGGTGGGGTCTTGGGATCCCCTGCTTTTACAACTGATGTCCAGCTGACAGAGATCAGCTCCCCTGGAGAAAATGGCTGCTTTGGAGGGTGGACTCTATGGCATTGCACCATGCTGAGGCCCCTCCCCTCCCCAAACCCCGCCTTCTCCTGGCTCCACCCCCAAAGTCCCCAGGTATTTTCCAACCCAGACTTGGCAACCCTATGCCGAATAATGAATTTGTTGAAATCATTCACAAGAATGCCTCCTTTCCAAAAATCCTGGTACTCATGGCACAATAACTTTTAACATGCACAGAGTTTTCTGTTGTTGAAAGAAGAAAACGGAGGTAAGGACCGACTGACCCTGCGCATGTGAAGCTTCACTGTCTCTTTTAAGAAGGCATAGACCCAAATGGTCAGTTCAGAGTTACGACATTGGTGTGGCAGTACAGGATCATGGTGACAAACCCCTCCCCCCATGGTTTCCAACTGTGAGTTGGGAAATTCCTGGAGTTTTGGAGGTAGAGCCTGGGAGTGTGGGGTTTGGAGAGGAGACGGACCTCAGTGGGGTGCAATGACATGTAGAACCCACCGTCCAAAGCAGCTGCTTTCTCCAGGGTTTCTGATATCTGTAGCCTGGAGATTACTTATAATTCCCAGATATCTCCAGGCCCCATCTGGAGGTTGGCAAACCCACCCCCAATCTATATCTGTCTGTTGTTTTTTTGGACTGTGTTATGTACATGTATGCGTATTTTATTGAGAGAGGGAGGGACAGGTACACAGTGCCTATACACATGATTAGGAATTCGCCTCCCCCAGGAGGTAAAAGGAGGACCATCTTTAGAGGTGTTAAGTACTTGGAAGGGAGACCTCCAAGGAACACCAGGGCTGGGATGCAGAGACAGGTGATAGCAAGCCACCTCTCTGAAACGTCCAAGCCCCACTGGGGGTTGTCAGAAGTTAGCCATGACTTCCAGGCGTACACAAACACACACATAATGCTCACGTCCCCCCCCCCATTTTTTTTTTTAAAGAAGTGTTAGGAGGTGCTACAAGGCCAATTTATTTGTGTGGGCTTTTAATGGGGGTATAGGCTACATCCATTTTTATAGGGAGGAGGGGGCTTTGTTGTATATGTTAAATTTGGGTTTGTAAACCACCTTAACCCTGACCTGCGCAGCTCAGGCCAGGCTGATCTCATCAGCTCTCGAAAGCTAAGCAGGGTTGGCCCAGGTTAGCACTTGGATGGGAGACCAGCAACAAACCCCAGAGGGAGGCAACAGCCAACCACCTCTGATCGTCTCTTGCCTTAAAAACCCTACAAGGGTCGCCATAAGTCATCTGCGCCTTGACAGCACTTCCCACCATCACCACCACCACCAAGCCCCCTTGCGCCACAGGGGATGGTGGGGCATCAATACTGTGAACAGATATTATTAGTGTACCTTTCATCCTAAGAAACTCAGGGCGGCCCCTCCCCCGTTTTATCTGCAGTGCCAGGATCATGATGTCAGCCTGCCTCAAAGCCTGCTTTGAAAGATAACTGCTGGGGGGATATGGATCAGGACCATGGTGCTCAGGATGAAGGTTAATTCCTCCCCCCCCTCCCGCATCACTTCCCCAGTCAAAAGTGCCCCTTCTGCCTGTGCTGTTTTAAGCACTGAAAGGGGGAAAGGCAGATACTGCGTTGCAGGGGGTTTGCCATTTACCATCCTTTCACGTAATTAGCGCTACTTCTGAGTACTGGAAAACATTCTGAGCTATTCCACAAGCATGTTACCAGATTTTGTTCTGTCCTAGAAACAGCACATACACTAGAAGAAGAACATTAGAGATGAAGTGATCGGCTAAGCAGCACAGAGACAAATCCTATTATGAAAAGTTTTTTAAAAACCAAAAGCCTAGAGTAGATTTTCTAGCCGTCTCTCCCCCTGGGTCCTTTTTTCTTAGGGTGGGGGGATGCAATAGCTGCTGTTGGAGACTTCTGCTATACTGGAACTTTTAATGGGTTTTATAACTGTTGTTTTTATTGTGTTTTTATAGCATTTTGGTTTTTGTTGTAAGCTGTCTTGAGTTCCGCAAGGGAGAAAGGCAGCTAATAAGTATTTTAAAGAAACATCTGGTCTAGCTTCCTGTTTTCTATAGTGGAAACCCAGAAGGCCCATAAGCAGGATGGGGAAGTCAAAACTTCTCTTGTTTTGCCCCCGCCTCCCCCCCCCCCCAGCCACATACATCCAGGGGTATATCACCACTGAACACAGAGTTTCCATGAAGTTATTGTTTCCAGTAGCCATTGCTAAACTCATCCTCTCTCCACAAATGTGTCTAATCCCCTCCTGAAAGCCACCTATGCCAGTGAACACCATTACATATTGCAGCAGTGAATCTCATAACTTAATTGTCCTGCCCATCAGTTTCATTACATGATTCTTCCTTCTAGTCTTGTGAGAGAAGCGGAAATTCTCCCTCAATGGCAAACCACTTCTGCTCATCTTTTGCCTTGAAAACCCCATGACAGGTCACCATAAATCGGTTGACTTGATGGCACAATAATAATGATTATGTATAATGGGAATCTTTAAACCAGGCCTAGAGATGTGAAGGCCCAGAAAAACACTGGAAAAATTTGGGGAAAAAACATTTTCCCCATTTTTTTCCTAAAGCTTTTGTTTTTTTCTGAAAAATTAGAAAAATTGAAAAAAGAAAAGAAAAGAAATTGATTATGGAACATTTTATTTTAACATGATGAATACAATATTTTAAGACAAGGTGTTCAAATATTTTCCAAATCATTTCTAAAAAATATGTATGGTATCAGATTAATCTAATTTCTGTTTCAATCCAGGCAAACCTTCAGTTCTTAGAGGTCCATAATAACTGTGATAATGACAAAAACAACAGAGTAGCCGCAGAAGCAGAGACTGAAATTAATAATTACAGCTCAGAAAATGATTCTGATTAAATTTTATGCCCATTCACTGAAACTTAGTCTCACACTCCCTTCTATACACTTCCCCCCTCTTCAATTCTTTTTATGAGAATGGGTTTTTATTTTTATTTAATACTGTGGAGAGAAAATATGAATAATTGTTACTTCTGGATTTTTAAAAATTGTTTTGTGGAGGGTTTTTTGTCTGTTCCACATAAACTAGTAAACAGTTCAGGAGATTATTGCTCCATTTGTTACAAATAAATATTATTTAAAAAGTAAATTCTGTTTGTAATAATTGTTTAAATACACTATATTTTTAATATGCTAGTTGTGATAATTTCATGCCAAGTAAAATTGTCCATAGTCATATTTTATGTTCCTAAATTAACAAAATGACTTTCAATTTGGAAAAGAAAAAAGAACTAATGTAGCATTTTTTCAATTTTTCCAAAAAAATCAGTTTTTTTTCTGGAAAAAGTGTTTTTTTCCCAAGCTTCAAAATTTCCAGAAATTTTACGTCTCTAACCAGGCCATAACCTGTGGATTTTAAAAAATCCCCATGATGAGGGCAAAAACAGACAGAAAGTATTGTTCTTCAAGCCTGGGGGAAGCTCTAGATGTGAAAGGCAAGACAAATACATTGGGGGTTAGGAAAAAAAACCAATTCATAGAAACAATGTCGGCTTCTTTAAAAGCAGTGTGCCACTTGAGGCTACACCATTGGTTCCCAAAGTGGGCGGTACCACCTAGGGGTGGTGGGATTACCCAGAGGGCACTGGAGGTGGGCCCCTTTGACCACATTATTACGTACAATTGACCAAGCTATGGCATCCTGCTGGCAAATAGCACTTTAAGTTTTTGCCCCTGCAGAGTGCTGAAATCTGGTGGAAACTATAGAAATTTGTAGTAAATACACCACCAGAGCTCTAGTCAGATAGTGCGTTTTGAAAACCTGTCATCACTATGTGTGTTTTTGTCTCTGTCTCTCTTGTCTCTTTCTTCAAAGACTAACAAACTTTTTTGTGCAATTGATGGAGCACTATCAATGACTGGTTGCTACCATTGGTGCGCTGCTTAAAAGAAGGACTGCCAAATGTCTTTACCATTCACTGTGTCACTCATCACCAACATCTGGTTCCAAAAAACTTCAGTGTTCACCTGCACATGTCATTATACCCTGTCATTATTGCGGTTAAAGCCCATGGTCTCTATGATCGACTATTCCAGGAGCTCTGTGTTGAGAATGATGAAGACTTTGAATGTTTGCTGCTTCATACTGAAGTTTGTTGGCTATTAAAAGGCAACTATGTGAGATGCTTTTTCAACCTTTTTGACACCCCTGTGGGATTTTTTGAAGACACGAATGCTTTGCTCAGTGATGAACACAAAGAGATCAGGCATGACATGACATTGCTTATTTATCAGAATGATTTGCAATGAAATGAATTTGCAGTTGCAAGGAAATGAGGTCAATCTTATTAAACCCAAATATGTCATCTCTATGTATATTTCAAAGTTAATTCTGTTCAAATGCAATATAGTCTTTCTTGAACTATACCGGTTTCTGAGCTTGTCTGAGCTAGAAGAGAAAGGTGGGATACAATGTGATGATCTGCTGCCAGATTTCTTTGGTGACCGCCTGGGCACGCTCCAGAAAGATATGTCTGAGTGATTTGAGGATCATCTTTCGCAGGACATTCCAGATTGGGTGATAAATCCATTTTTGGATACTGAAGAAGGTGGCGTACTGGAGGAAGAACTAACTGAGCTACAAAATGACAGTGAGCTGAAGCCAAAGTTTAAGAAATCGCACCAAGAGTTTTGGTTACAGAAGGAAATTTCTGATCTATCCTGCACTATGGATAGTGGTTAAGAAGCGCCTTCTGGCATTTCCAACATCCTGTTTGGTGAAATGTGGCGTTAGTGTGGTCATCCAACCACAGATATTGAGCCCAGATTACTAAATGTGGTGATTTAAGGCTCCGGACATTGGGAAATTGTTATCACTTCACATTAAGAATTTACTGAACAGTGATTACTAAACGTGGCATCTAAGATTTTTGCTAAATGACTATCAGACTTTGAAAAGCTGTTATCACTGGATCAAGTTAATCAATTTTATGAATAAATTAAACTATGATGTTTTAACTGGATTTTGAATAAATGTGCAATTAATTGTTACTGTTTTGAATTTTATTATCATCTTCCTTGGTGGGCGGTGCAAACTGCTGTTCTGAATAATGCTTTTTATAGGGCAGGGTAGGGGGCGCTGGGGATCAGTTTATGAAACCAAGGGGGGCGGTGGCCCCCAAAAGTTTGGGAACCAGTGGACTACACTGTGAGATCTCAGTGCACAACCTGCAGCCCACAGCCCGTAAACAACAATGTGGAGGTTGCAAGCCTCAGTTAATGGGGGTAGAGGAACAGACTAAAAAAGTCTGAAAGTAAAACTGGAGGAAGAATGAAAAAGGAGAAAGGGGGAAAGTTGAAATGGAGAGGGAAACCGGGGAAAGTGGGTGAGGGAGGGAGCAGAGGCTGTCCAGGTGGAGAACCAGAAAGGGGGGGGGGTGGAATGGGGACACGAGATCCCCCTCCCATGAGCCTTTTTAGGCCTTTTTACTTATAATTTTATAAACTTGTTCTATCACGTACCTCCCCCTCCTGTTATACATATAAATGGCAAACACTGTGCATATAAACGATGTTTAGATTGTATAGTAAGATCTGTACAAGTTGCATACACAGTACAAGCAAATCTACAAAAAACCAGAAAAACACATGAACAAACACAAAATGGAATGAAATAAAATGGGCAAAATCTGTTCATTCCTACTTGGTGCATTAAAATTAAGGTCTTATACCCTAACAGACAGAACAATTTTCTCTTCACTGAATCTGAAACTGTGGCCAATTTGTTTGATTTTTCCCTTTTGGCACTTCATGGGGTTGTGGCGCTTAAAAGGCACTTGAACCCCTTGAACGCAAGCCAGGAAACCAGCGTAAAATACATGGTCAGCCTACCAGAGGCCAGATACAATTACTTCGGGGGATTGGCCTGGTCTGCAACTGCCAGTGAATTGTCCCTGTCCTAGGCAAAGAGCAATTAGGGTCCTTCTTTTCCAACAGCACTGTCCACAAATCCCAGGGCAAAGAAAGCCAGGCATCCCCAACATTTTATAAAATGAACACAGGCACACTTGCTTGATGCTGAGTGAGGATGTAGCTCCTCATAGTGGGGTAGAAAGCAAACAGCACCGGCCAACTCCTTACTAAACAGAGGAGATGCCAAAAAAGCTCTCAAACTACCAAGGAAACAAAACTGGTATTCGATCAGACGTGCCGAACAGGAACATGGGAAGGTCTTGTTTTGCACTAATGAGCATTCCTTGATTTTCACAACCAAACTGGTCAAGCATGTGAGATCTAGTTCTGGGCTCAGAATTCACGATCCCAACAACATTAGCTTTTGTTCTCCAAAACTTCCAGTTGTTAAGGTTGCTGTGACTGGCTTGAGTTTGCTGAAACAATGTTTTTCCCCAGACATTTTCTGAAGCATTCAAAAACTCTTATTTTTTCACGACTTCCCAGCACTTCTTACTCAAACATTCAGCCATTCAGATACAGCGTCTTCTCTTTCCACCCTCAGCTGATGTCACCTGCCATTCATCTGACATCATCATGTAATCAAATCTCAGTGGTTCTACAGCACAGACACATTGTCCCATTCACTGTGCAATCCTTGGAACAGGAGGGATAACTCCTGCTGATTCTTCCTCTCAACTATTTACCCTTGCCTTTGTTAATGGCATCATATAGCAACCTTGTGTTTTCACCCCTGAGTGGGAATGATCATGGGCGTCAACTACAGGGGGGCTCGAGCCTCCCCCGGCAAAATGGAGATCTCGCCAGTGGCCAGTCAGCAGGCCGTCGCCGCCTCTCCTTCCCCCCCACCCCCGGCCTGCCCTGGGGTGGGGGGGGGGACAGAGGTGGCGGGGACATGGTCCCGCGCTTTGTGCGGGCGGCAGTCAGCTGGCCAGCTGGCTGCCGCCGCGACTGCACGGGTCTGCCTCCCTGGGGCCGGGGGGGAGGAGCGGCGGGGACATGGTCCCGTGCGCACGCACGCACTTCGCGCACGCGCACAAGAGAGCCCCTGCCCCCCCCCCCCGGGGATTTAGAAAGTCTACGCCCCTGGGAATGATCCCTGACTGGGTAGGATTACTAATCCAACTAATCCAGGAAGGAAAAGCAGCAGTGGACGAATGACAAAATGGCCTTGAAGCAACAGTGGATAGCGGCAAAGATGGCCACTGGACCAAGATGGAGAACAGTAGATAATTATTATTTCATTTTATTTACAAAATGTGTATCTGGCTGTTCTGCCCTTACAAGGGCCACCAAGGGGGCTAATGATTTAAAACATACATGAGAAAATCACAGTCACAGTTTTTCCCTGGAAATGTTTCTGTCCTCATGCAATAGCTAGTTTCAACCTGTAGACCGAAAATGCAGAATATTTCTAGCTAAGCACTGGGTCTTCAGTGCTATGTAAGGCTGTTTGCCCCACTTCATCTATAAGAGAAGCAAAATAAATTATGCAAAGGAGCAAAATAGGCAAGTTTTTTATTTTTATTTATTTATTTATTTTGACTTCTAGGCCGCTCTCCCCGCCATTGCGGGCCCAGTTAGTTTAATTGCACATGCTACTCTGCACTAAATGTATGCCACATGGTGCAGACTAAAAAACCCCACACACCTCTTTTTTAAAAATCAAGATTCTGTACAAAAATCCATTCAAATCCAATCCCCCCTCCCGCGAGGTAAGGTCCTTCCAGTACCAGGTACGCGGTCAATACAGGCCAGCACTAATGAGACAAACAGACAGTGTGTCTCAGCTGACGTGGTGGGGAGGTACGAAGTGATTCATTGTGAAAGTGTTTGACTTAGTTAAAAATAAATTCCAAAACGCTTCAGAGAGAGCCATGGGGTACCCTGGATGCCACTGGAAGACCCATCGAGGAGATGAGAAATAATTAACAGAGGAAGCCAGAAGGGAAACAAACCCCTTTTTGTCAGTCTGGCGGCTCAGAAGTAATTTATTACGAACTGCCAACCACTGAGAACTAAACGTGTTGGTAGAAGACAAGCCACAGAGAACCAACTGAGGGCTAGATGCAGATGGGGTGCTAACATGCTTGGACCATCGATTCTGGTGGGTCTCCGTGTTGGTCTGGAGCAACAGAACAAAGTTTGAGTCCAGTGGCACCTTGAAGAACATCAAAGTTTAATTCTGGGTAGAAGCTTTTGTGCTCATGCATCTTGGTCTTAAAGGTGCCACTGGACTCATGCTTGGACTGTGTTCTTTCTGGAAAGATCAGAGCAAAGTAAGTTTAAGAGGGCACCAAAGCTGGGGAAAGTCTGGAGAATGGCCCAGACTTTCCAGTGGGGTCTAGTGGTTAAGAGCAGCGGACTCTAATCTGGAGAATGGGGTTTGATTCCCCACTCCTCCTCCACATGAAGTATGCTGGATGACCTTGGATCAATCACAGCTCTCTCAGGGCGCTCTCAGCCCCACCTACCTTACCAGGTGCCTGCTGTGAGGAGAAGAAGGGAAGAAGATGGTAAGCCTCTTTGAGACTACTCCAGGTAGAGAAAAGCGGGGTATAAAAACCAACTCTTCTTATTCTATCCATTAGATAGGATGGATCTATGCATGGATGCCCAAAAAAACAATACTCCATTTGAATGCAAAGATGGAAGAAAATATTAACGTGGAAGCAGCTCATGCAGTCTGGAAGGACACTGTCTCTAAAATGGGTTGGCAACCTCATGAGAGCCCCTAGATCAGGCGTCCCCAAACTTCTGAGCCTGTCGGTGCCTTTGAGATTCTGACACAGGGCGGTGGATTCAACAACAAAAGGAGGTTATGCACACGACAGTAACTCTTCAACATTTCAGGCAAAAGCTCTGCTTAACAAGTCACCTTTTAAAATGAGCCTATTGCGTACACACACCGCTCACCTTCAGGAACACAGTGCAGATCCTTGTCTTGTTGTAGCAGAACCAGCTGCCAAAGTGATTTTTAAAAAAGCCTGCACAATCAATCAGATCTCCCATGGCCAATCAGAAGCCCTGCTGGGCAAATGCCCCACTGGCCCCTCTGATTTCCTACAAACACTTGGCAGGCACCAGAAAAAGGGTTGGTGGCTGCCAGGGCACCCACAGGCACCACGTCGGGGACCCCTGCCCTCAGCTATCCCCGGCAAGAAGAGGGCTTTGCACTGCTGCCCACCAGATCCCTGAAACAAAAACGCTGTGGCTAGGTTATTCACATGGACAAAGGGAGTTGGATATGAGGGCTGGGGGCTGCTTTTTCCCTTAATAGAATCATAAATAAATATTCTGCTAGATCAAGGGACGCATGGCCACCCTATATTTCCATTGGGATCAGGGATGCCGGCCTCCAGGTGGGACCTGGGGATCTCCTGGAATTACAGCTCATCTCCAGTCTACAGAAATCAGTCCCCCTGGTGAAAATGGCTGCTTTGGAGGGTGGACTCTGTGGCATTCTACCCCACTGAGGTCCCTGTCCTCCCCAGGCTCCATCCTCAGATCTCCAGGAATCCCCCAACCTGGATCTGGCAGCCCTATGTCCCCTGCATCCCCACCCGGCAGCCAGGAAGTGCCTGGCGATCCTAGTCGGGAGAGGGGACCATGGCTCATCTGCTTTACATGAAGGAAGTCCAGGTTCAGTCCCCAGCACTTCCAGGTAAAGGATCTCAGCGCCAAGCCAGACATTTGTTCTGGCAAAGTGTTGAGTCCAGGTTCCCCACAGGCACGCAGCAGCTGCAGGGAACAGCAGTTAAAAAGTGAAGGAGATCCCATTTGGGCTCAGAACACCACTGTGACAGGAAGGAAGGGCTCCTGGCTCCCCCCCCCCCCGAGCTATTTTCCCATGTCAAAACAGCACTGGCGAGGAGTTCTTTCCATGTTTTTTGTGGCGTATTATGTGCAGGGGTCCTTTCGTAGAAAAAGAGGTGCAGGAGCTCATTAGCATAACTCATTAGCATAACTCATTAGCATATGCCACCTCCCCTGACATCACCAGAAGAGTGTCAGAAAGGGAATGTCAGTTGCAGCCCCATTATATCCTATGGGCCATTGAAATCAATGGCAAAAACTCATAGGGTATATGAGGAGCTGGAGGAAAGGGGGTTTGAGGGAGAGGCTCCAAACTTGCAGGGTAGCTGCTGGGGCCTCTCCTCGAAATACCCACTAAGTTTCAAGAAGATTGGACCACGGGGTCCAATTCTATGGGCCCCCAAACAGATTGTCCCATCCCCTCCATTGTTCTCTATGGAGGGAAAAAATGTTAACTTTTTTCTACCATAGAGAACAATGGAGGGAATGGGGGCAACCTGTTTGGGGGCCTGCAGAATTGGACCCCCCGGTCCAATCTTCTTGAAACTTGGTGGGCATTTCGAGGAGAGGCCCCAGCAGCTACCCTACAAGTTTGGAGCCTCTCCCTCAAACCCCCTCCCCTCCAGTGGCTTTTAAAGTTGCCGCCGAATTTCGGCTGCAATTTTGCAGCGAGCTGAATCAGATTAGAGAATCTGATTCAGCCCGTGGCTGCCCTTCTGGCCAGTCCTGAGCTGGCGGAGCTTTGCTCCACCTCGCTCCGGCCCCAACGGACCCCTGATTATGTGCATGTGGAACAGCAAAAATGAGGAAAGAATTACCCCACCAACGTTTAGTTTGGCCTTCAGAAAGCCAGTGCTGGAAAAACTTTTCTGTGCCCTGGAGGGCCACTGCCAACCAGAGCAGTCAATACTAGACCTGATTGACTAAGTCAATACATGGCAGACTTATGTGACTGGTGAACAGCCTCCCTCCATGTTTCATATGCTGGGGGGAAATAATGGAAGAGGGCTTTTGCCTTCCAGGTCTTCTTGAGGCCTTTCTGGAATCCTCTGGGTGGCTATTTAAGAAAAAGGATGCCAGAAAAGATGATCGGATCAAGTGAAGCTCTTATAAAGTTGTCTGGATTGTCAGTAAGCATGCATGGAAAGTTGATTTCAAGATATGGTTCTTCAGCAATTCAATGTCACTAGATCTAAAAAGTTGGTGCGTGCTTCTTGGGCTACCTTTAGTTCCTTCTGTTTCCTCATCTCTGACTGGGAAAGAACGTACTTTGGCAAATGGAGATTTTCCAGCACAAGAGGATGTCCTGGACATGAACAGGGTAAACATTGCTCAGCTCAAAGCACTGCCACTCGCATTCTTGAACTGTATTCCTAGCCTCATGCAAAGGGTGTCTGGGCTAGGGGTGGATCACAGTATCCAGAACATTGTTTGAACAGCGGGAGGGAAGATAAAATGAACAAAGGGAGTTGGGTGTGAGAGATGGGGGTTGTTATTTCTTAATAGAACCATAAATAAAACTGATTCCTTCCTTCTCCCACAATCCACTTGTATTTTGCCATTTTAAAACAAAGACCATTTGCGCTAAGGTATATTGGCTCTGCCAAAAATGGTGGAAAGGGCTGCCACATCACAGCCAACTTATGGTGCCTCCTGGTGGGCTTTTCAAGGCAAGAGACATCCAGAGGTAGTTTGCCGTTGCCTGACCCTGCGTAGCCACCCTGGACTTCCTTGGTGGTCTCCCATCCAAGCACTAACCAGGGCTGATCCTGCGTAGCATCTGAGATCTGATGAGACTGGGCTAGCCAGGGCTGTGCAGGTTAAAGTACAAGCAATGTTGGTGGTGGAAAGTGCCATCAAGTCCCGGCCGACTTATAGTGACATGGCAAAAGACCCAGAGGTGCTTTGCCATTGCCGGCCTCTGCGTAGCAATCCTGGACCTTCTAGGTGGTCTCCCATCCAAATACTGACCAGGGTAGGGTTGTCAAGTCTGGGATGGAAAATACTTGGAGACTTTGGGGGTGGAGCCAGGAGAGGGCGGGGTTTGGGGAGGGGAGGGGCCTCAGCCTGGTACAGTGCCATAGAGTCCACCCTTCAAAGCAGCCATTTTCTCCAGGGGAGCTGATCTCTGTCAGCTGGGGATCAGTTGTAAAAGCGGGAGATCCCCAGGCCCCACCCGGAGGCTGGCAACCCTAGACCAGGGCCAGCCCTGCTTAGCTTCCCAGATGACAAAGGGAGTGTGTAATTTTAAACTGCAGGTTTTCCCTAGAGTAAATGTAGAAGTGATGAGAACCAGAGCTGGTCTTCCAACTTTTGTGATTGCTTCAGGGAAGCATGGCCATTTTGGTGTGCGTGCTGACTGCAAAAGGGATAGCCGCATTACAATGAAACAAAACAAAAGTTCTGTGGCACCTTAAAGACTTACAATATTTATTTCACTGTGTGCTTTCATGAGTTCACAAGGCTCACCTCCTCAGATGTTCACACACCATTTGCAACTGATAGCTCTATACATGTCTTCTGCCTTTTGGGGGGGGGGCAAATTCTGGTTCTTCCACTGCACAGTTCTATGCAGAATCACTCCAGTCTAAGTTCATTCCATAGGACAGTGCTCTTAGTGCCAGAGTAAGATTGCTTCCACCTTGAGTTCTTGAACTCTAATCAGGGAGAACCGATTCTCCACTCCTCCACTTGCACCTGCTGGATGACCTTGTCAAGCCATAGCTCTATACCAGCTGTTCTCTCAAGGACAGTTGTCTCAGAGCTCTCTCAGCCCCACCTACTTCACAGGGTGTCTGTTGTGGGGAGGGGAAGGGAAAGGAGTTTGTAAGCCACACTGAGACTCCAAGTGAGTGAAGGGCAGAATATAAATCCAATCTCTTCTTCTTCTCTTCTTCTTCTTTCATTCAATCGTCCCTGAAAGCAGGTTTGGGGCAAGTGTGCCCCACATACTTCCAGCACCACTTCCAGTATCATTTCCCCTCCCACTGGCCATTTCCCACCGTCAGCAGCTTTTCACCAGATTATACCCACTCCTGATAATTTATAAAAGTGAAAGGCCTGCAGATGGTGAAGACAGGGGAACGGCAGGTGGGAGGAGAAAGCACAAAGGAAATCTTCATTGCTTCTTTGCCTTCCCAGCAGCAACGAGGGGGAATCAGGGAGTCACCTCCACACGGATCAGAGATGGAATGTCAGTATCAGCTTATTAATATCACCCACGTTGCTTGTTCAAGGACATGCAGACATGCAGACAGACATCTTTGGCAGGTACTGCAGGTTTATCAAGCCTGAAGTGTCTTCCAGAGCCAAGTGCAAAATTCTAGGGGACTCTTCTGAACCAGCATGCAAAATGAACACCTAACTCGCCTAGCTGAGGCAGCCTGTTTAGTCCAGGTGAACAGAGGATAGGCAGACCCCCCTCTTCAACACCTTGGAGTTTCCTTTGTGAGTTTCAGCTTATGAAACTCACTCCTGCAAGATGGGCCAGGTTGCCACCCACTCTGGGACAGAGCAGGTCCTCAAAGACAGCGACAACAGAACTGCTGTTCAAGCAGGCTTAATACATAATCTTACCCACTTTGCAAACTCTATTTCAAGGCGAGCACCAGTGAAACAGCCTTCTACTCATCCTGTAAACTGAGATTATTGCTTTCCACCTGTGCAGACTCCATTCTTCCAGGCATTTTTTTTTAAAAAAGCCAGCTGCTATTTGCCATTTTATAACCCTGCCCTTCCTTCATATAACACTCAGTGCAGGGAGATGATTCTCTTCCCTATTTTATCCTGATAACAATCCTGTAAAGTTAGGCTGAGAGAAAGTGGCTGTCCCAAGATCACCCGGGCTGCTTCAGGGCTAGAATGAGAGGTATCCCACCCTCCTTGTCCAATACTCCACAGCTGCACCCCAGTAGCTGTGCTGGTGCGTGTTTGTTCACTGCCGAGATTGACTTGTTCTTTTTAAGATGAGTAAGTAGTACTTTAACAGAACAATCTGCTGAGTCATGACGTGAGCAATCAACATGGCTTAAAGAATTCCATGTACACAACAAGGTGTGTGAATGTGACCTTTAAAAACACAAACTAGGAGCCAGGCCGTTGTCTGGAGGAAAACCCTTCGCCATCCTGGTGCTTGGCATTCTGAGACATGATGATATCTGCAGAAGGGAAGCCAACAACAAGGCAAACGCCAGGACACCTTGCAGGACAGTTCCAGAGGTGGGAGGGCAGGATACAGGCAGGCACGAAAAAGAATCTGAGCTTTCTTTCAAGCCTTTATAAACATGGCTCAGAACTAAAGAGTATTTTGTAATCCAAGCACTACAAGTGGGCTGGTACACTGCTTTCCTTTCCCCATCAATAACTTCCCATTCAGATGGCAGTGGAATTTTTTTGAACTATTTATTTTTAAAATTTCTATCTTGATTTGTCTGCTTGGACTCCAGGCAACAAATGGGTGGTGTATTTCAGAATACCTGGGCTGGATCCAGACTTTCCACTAATGGAAGGCACTTCTGGAATTGGAGCAGAATTACACCTCCCTTCCATTAGCGGAAAATTTAGTCTGGATCCAACCTTGTATTTGGAAGGCAGATTTTTTGTTGTTAATGTACATACTTTTGTACAGCTGGGGAGCCCCCCCCCCCCAAAGTAGGTAGAGACCCTTGCTTTGGCTGTGAGTGGCTCTGTTGCATGGTTTTCACTACCCACACAGGGGTCAGCCAATTTGTTATTACACCCAGCAATGACAGTTGCTCAGAGGCTCCAACTGTGATTCTGATAAGTTTGCTGCTAGAACAGTAAGTTCAGTGCTTCCAGGACTGGAAACTCAGCATGTAACCAAACAGACACTCTGGGTCCACGACCACAGCTTTTCCAAATGTTCCACCCATCCCTAGACAATGCCTTATTTGAAATGTTGAGCAAAAAGCTGTCAGCTCCACTTTTGCACCTGTGCTGGAGTTCCCTTTTAATTGTGGCCGGGGGGTGGGGTGGGGGTAGCCAAATGTGGCCATCGGCTTAGAAAAATCAGAAGCCACTGGAGTTAACTTGGGCCAAGAAGGTAACAGTTTCCACTCCCCCAAATGTCTCAGGATAATATATAGCGCAAGGGATATTGTCTACCGTTTATGGAAAACCTGGGCCAGACAGCCATTGAAGCACCAGGTCCATTGTTCCCCTCCTTCCCCTTCCACAGCTTGATTTCATTCTTCTCTGGCCCATGCCTCCCACCGGCTCCCAGCATCTTGGGCCGACAGAAAACCTGCCCGTGAATGCCTTTGAGAGAGGCCTGTGTGACTGAGCCATGCTTCACAAAGACAGCTTTACTAGCAGTGCAGATGGAATATAAAAGTCTGTTTATGGGACCTGGCCTCTTGTTTTGGACGCCGGGTGGCACAGCCCATGAAATCTTTTTATGGGCTTCTCTCTGTGTTTTCCAGGCAATCCGGCCAGAGGCAATATCAGCACCCGTCCCGACCTGATCGCAGAAAATGCCAGTTCCTGACTGACCATGCGGGATTGCTAGAGAATTTTCAGTGGCAGATCCAGTCCTGGGCTGGCCTGGTGGAGAACTAAACAGTCAGCAAGGGAGACACCTGCCAAGGTGTTGCCGAGGAGTTTTGTGTGTTCAGAGAATTATCACTTGCCCCAGCCAGAAATTCACTACATTAGCTCCGGAAAGCCAGTGTTTTCACACCTCGAATAGCTCTGCAGCAGTGGTGGGAAGGGATATCAAATGGCAGCCAACTGATGGCAGCCCTGTAGGGTTTTCAAGGCAAGAGACAGTCAGAAGTGATTTGCCATTCCCTGGCATTTGCTGTTCCTTGGTCATCTCCCATCCAAGTGCTCACCAGGGCTGACCTAGATCTGGCAAGATCAGACTAGCCTGGGCCACCCAGCTCTGAAATGTGAGGATAATAAACCAGACCCACTGTACAGGGTGAGGGACAGAAGATGGCATGGCACGGGCCAATCTCGTCAGATCTTGGAAGCTAAGCAGGATCAGTACTTGGATGGGAGACCACCAAGCAAGGCTCCATGGAGGAAGTCAGTGGCACGCCACTCCTGCATCTCGTTTTCCTTGCTGGGGTCGCCATAAGTCAGTTGCAACTTGACGGGGTTGTTTTAAGGATGATCAAAAAATAGTGTATATAAACATGTTCAAATATGTCATGTAGAATGCTGTGTTTGCTGGCTTAAGCCGGGGTGTGTGTGTGTGTGTGTGTGTCTTCAATACAACACAGGAAGCTATTTTAGCCAGAGTCAGACTGCTGCTCTACCTGCTTCAGTAGCTCTCCAAGGTCTCAGGTGCAGAAGGGTCTTTCCTAACACCTGATATCTCTGTAAGTGGAGCAGGTCTCTGGAGAGGAGGCAGATAAGACTCCCAAATAAATAAACTAGAGATGCCAGGGACTGGACCTGGGTCTTTCTGCTCACAAAGCATGGAGACTCTCACAGAGAGGTTTGGTGAAGAGAGTCCACGTCTGCTGGGACCTACCCGAGTAAGAGAAACCTCTCCCCTTAATAGCCATGGCTAAAAACCTCTAATTCAAATGGAGGCCTCGTTGTGTTTCTTACGATGTGGGCATCCTTTCTCCTAAGGCCTCTCACTCTTAGGAATCTAGATGTTCAGCAGAGCAGAGCTGATGTGCCAACTTACATGTGTTCACACAGAAGTTCTCTTTCTCCTGGCACTTAGACCATTTCCCCATCATGGGCAAAGCAAACTTTGGCACACAAGCCTGTAGGTATCCCAGAAATGACTGACTGGGCTCAGTTCTTAAGCCAGTGGCTTCACCTCCCCCCCCCACATACACACCTCTGTCAGCAATCAGGAAGCAGCACCCCCAAACTGCAGTTTGCCATAAGCCGAACTTCACAGGTGCGCCTTCAATAGAACTGCCACCTTGCTGACTCCCCTCTTTACAGGAACTGGATGAATGAGGGCATGGGGGGGGGGGGGGAAGAGAGAGAGAGAGACCCTCGGCTTCCTGAGTGCCCAGGCAGTGAAACTGCTCACAGGGCATTTCCTTGTCAGCACATTTTAATTCAAGAGCAGGCCGAGGGGATTTGGTTGCCCGTAGTTCTCCTCCCACCCCACAGAAAACTCCTTCCCCCAGTTTCCTTCCTCTTTTTCCGTCAAACTACCCCCGACCCACCCTTGCCACATCACACTTGCCTCAGTTTATTATCGAAGAAGTCTTCATTTATTTATTGTTTGTCTCTATCCCTCTTTTCTCCTTCATGAGGACTAAAAGGAGCTTATCATACCACTTGTCCCCCCTCCCCCTTATCCTCACAACAACAGCCCTGTGAGGCAGGTCAGGCTGAGTGTGTGTGTGACTGGCCCAAAGTAGGGTTGCCAAGTCTTCCTTACTTACCGGCGGGGGGGGAGCTTCCTGGGTGCGTGCGCGAAGCACGCGTGCCCGGCGACGTCGCCCAGAAGTGACGTCAGCACGTTGGGGCGTTGCCAGGGCGACACTCTGGCAAGCGATTGCCAGAGCGTCGCCCTGGCAACGCCCCAACGTGATGACGTCACTTCCGGGTGACGTCATTACGTTGGGGAAGGGGGGTGGGGTTCCCCCCGCCGGCCGAATGCTGGCCGGCGGATCGGGAACCCCTGTAGCGGGGAATCCCCCGCCACCTGGGCTGACTTGGCAGCCCTAGGCCAAAGTCACCCCAGTGAGTTTCCGTGGCAGAACTGGGATTCATGCCCGGTTGTCCCAGGTCCTAGTCCAACGCTCTAATCACTACACAATACCAGTTGTCATTCCCAATTGTAACCAGGCTTGAAGTCTATGTAACAGCCTTCTTTCTATATATTTTTTAAAAAATGTTCACTCCTAGGGGCAAGTCCCTGCCCTTGCCTAAGCAGTGCTGTAAGGCTCTAGGTATGCTGATGGCAATGGAATTCTCATCATCTTCCCACCTTGATTTCCCAGGCTCACAGTCTCAAGAGAAGAGCAGGTTCCTTCTCACCTGCCTCAGCTTTAAATAGGGTTACCACCTGGAGATCTCCCGGGATTATGGCTGATCTCCAGGCGACAGAGATCAGTTCCTCTGGAGAAAATGGCCGCTTTGGAAGGTGGACTCTGTGGCATTATACCCCATTTAAGTCCCTCCCCCCAACCCCCCCTCCTCAGGCTCCACCCCCCCCCCTCAAATCTCCAGGTATATCCCAACCCAGAGCTGAGAACCCTAGCTTTGAAAGCTACAGGACTTCAACCTACCCTTCTTCTCTTTCCTGGCATCCAGCACGTTCTCAGGGACACATGAACTGGTGGAGGCCAAGGAAGGGAAGAGCTAGGCCAGAATATGGAAGCTACATCAGCCGTGACACATAGGGTTAACAGCTCTGGGCTGGGCCATTCCTGGAGATTTGGGGGAGGGTCTGGAGAGTGGGGGAACTTCAGCAGGGTACAGTGCCGTATAGTCCACCTCCGAAGCAGCCATTTTTCTCCAGGGAGATTCATCTCCATTGTCTGGAGATCAGTTATGATCCTGGGTGATCTCCAGGCCACATCTGGAGGTTGGCAACCCTTATTTGCTGTCATGGGATGTAAAACCATGGCACTTGGCCTGTCTGTTGGTTATTCTTGGTAAAAATATATTTAAGCAGAGTAAAATTGTTAAGCATCAGCAGAGTACAGATTGAGAGACTGGGTCCATGTGTATTTAAAAGGTAAAAGTTTACTATAAGCCTAACATGGGAAAAGGTAAATGGGATACAAAATAATAAACAGAACTAGATTCCTACATCTTTGCAGCTAGAGAGAGAAAACTGGAATGGCGTCTCCTTCTCCAAGCAGGACAAAATGGTAGGAAGGAGAAACCATAAATTGCTAAATAGCTGAGACCTGGTTTTCCAATCAGAGAGCGAAGGTTCTAACAAAGTTTCCCAGGCTTTTCTATTGTGTAAACAGATTGGTTACAAACAAACATGTGACTTCCTGTTGACTAATACAAACAACATTAACCCCGTAAATACTGAAGTGTTTTAAACTTGTTATACCCAACACTGTCCCTGGCACCTTCAGAGAGGGATTGTGAAAATGTGAACACTTAAACTCAGGCCTTGCCACGTATTGCCCCACAGCTAAATCCAGCTTCTTTGTGGGTGCCCATCCATTTCCCACACTCCCCAGTGCCAGCCCCAGGGGCAAAAGTGGGCTGTGAAAGAGCAACACGTGGGGCCTTGCTGGGTGGTGTTCGAACAGCAGACACCCCCAGGCTTTGGCACACCAGCCTCCCTGCTGCGCCCATATGAAATGGACCCTCTCTCTGTCACAAGGGGGGGCAGCCCAGCTTCGCACAGAATCTTTAACACTTCGACAGATTACAGAAGGAAAAAAACCACATGTAGGCTTTAATCTCTTGAAAGAATAAATGCAGGAAAGAGATATAAAATATATAAAATAAGAGATATAAAATACATCAGCCACTACTACTGAAGGCAGAAGTTCCCTAAACATTTCTGTACAGAAACTGAGAAATTATATACATCTAAAATTCTCTCTGTGTATATAAATTATATAAACAAGACCCTAAAAGAGTCCTGTCTTATAAACAGCTAGATTCAAGTCCAGAGACCAACATTTTCGGAGAATAAGTTTTCAGGAAAAATTTATTGGTCTCCAAGGTGCTTCTGCTCTCGAACCCAGCTGTTGTACTTAGCACTCTTTCTGTAGAAAAAGCCCAGCAGGAACTCATTAGCATATTAGGCCACACCCCATGTTACCAGAAGTGTGGTCATCCAGCCACACCCACCTTTTGCTTCTTATTCTGTTTACTTTGTTTGTTGTCAAAATGATTTTGACAAAACCAATAAAAACATCATTTTCTGTCCCATCTATACAAAATCTTGCCTGAACCAATATCTTATGTCCAACAATTATTCCCACACTGGAATGGAATCAATTCCTAAAGGTTAGGTTCCCATGGAAATCAGCTTGCCTTGCTGCAGAACTAGTACGCTTAGGGTTGCCAAGTCCTATCTTGGCCAGGAGCGAGGGGACTCCATCTGTCGCCAGGATACTTCTTGCGTGCACGCAAAGTGCGCGCGCCGTGACTGCATCACCCAGAAGTGACGTGATCGCGTCAGGCACGCTGGGAGCGGGACTTCCCAAATTTGAGGGAAAACCATAGAGTTTTCCCTCAAATTGTAGAGCATCCCCCTGAAACATGCCCGACGCAATTATGTCACCTCCGGGTGATGCAATCACGACGGGCATGTCCTCGGAGCCCGGCAATTTGGGGGCGGGGTTCCCCCTGGTGGCCCAATTCAGGCCAGCAGAAAACGGGGTGCTAGAGCAGGGGATTCCCCCCCCCGGGGGGACTTGGGGACCCTAAGTATGCTGAATATGAATTTTTAGGGTTGCCATCCTACAGGTGGGGTCTGGTGATCTCCTGGAATTACAACTGAGCTCCAAACTACAGAGATCAGGTCAATGGCTGCTTTGGAAAGTGGAGTCCATGGCATTATGCTTTGCTTAGGTCCCTCCTTCCCCCAGACCCCACCCTCCTCAGGCTCCACTCCCAAATCTCCAGGGATTTCCTCAACCTGGAGTTGGCAACCCTACTTCACTGGCAGAACAAGTTTGTGGATGCACTGGACTGGAGTAGTTTGTGGACTATTTTATTCAAGGTACAAATTTTTATTCAAGGTATAAGATTTCATGTGCCACCCACACTTCTTCAGATGGAAGAATTGTGCACGCACACAAAAGCTTATACCTTGAATGAAACTTTGGACTCCAACTTTGTTCTGCTGCTTCAGACCAACACGGCTACCCACTTGAATTATTACACTATAATATTTTTACAAGCAATTATGTACCAGTGGAGTGGTTACCATGCAGAGTCTGTCCCACCGGTAAAATGGTCATGTGAACAGGTGGTCTTTACCACATCAAAGTATCACTACCATCACAAGATCACCAATCATTGGAAGTCAACTCCTCAGAAGCAGAAATCTCTCTTATTAGGAGGTTTAAGAACATCAACTTTGCTGGCCCATTAAAGGCAGATGTCAGCCCAGTGGCAGGAGAAGAGGGACAATCATCTTCAGAAACTCTGCCCACTTTTTAAATTTCACAAAACAGGCAATCTCCAAAGTGCTGCTGACCATGCTCATTTTTAGTTACAACTCTGTTTCTCTGCAGATGTCCCCCAAAGTCCCCCATGCAACAGTCAAGTGTTCTGCCCACACACACAACAATGAAGCTACTTTTCAGATGTTTTCTCTTGCATGGCAGTTAGCACAAAGCGACTTTAATACAGACTTTAGACACACATATATTTGCAAGCCATTCCCAACAAGACACAACAATGAACTAGTTACACTCAGGCCTCAAACTTACTTTTCTTAAAAAGAAGATGCCATGAGAAAACTAAAGAGATTCTAAAAATTAAAGATATCATCAAAACCAGCATTTCCTAGGCTCTCTGCTTTTTTACATCCCTCCCCTTTCCCAATAATTTTTTTTACAAAAACACAAAGAACAAAATGAAACAACAAGAAAGAAAGTAAGGAAGGAAGGAAGAGGGAGGGAGGGAAAGGGAGGGAGGGAGGGAGGGAGGTGAGAGAGAGAGAGAGAGAGAGAGAGAGAGAGAGAAAGAAAGAAAGAAAGAAAGGGGGAAAAGAGATGGGGGGAGGCACTTCCTGGGAGCAGGGTAGGGCTGCCAAGTCCCCCGGTAGAGCGGGGGAAACACCGATTTTTAAAGCTTTCCCCCGCTTTTCCAAGATTGGCCACCGGGGGGACAAAATGGCTGCCAGCAGGGGAACCTCGGAGCCTGCCCTGCTGGCCTCTTGAACTTCTTAAAAGGGAAATTTCCCCTTTAAGAGCTGAGCCAGCAAGAGAGCCCCGCCCAGAGATTAAGGCGGGACTAAGCTCTTTCTACTGCGTGCAAGGTTGCTGCTGAGTAAACTGCTTGGGTAAGCTGGGGTCTGCAAGCTCTTTTCCTTCTCTGTCTCTCCCCCTCCCCCTCTTTCTTTTTTCTGTCTGTCTGTCCACTGTGGTTTTGTCAAAGGAATAAACTGTCACTTCCAAAGAGGTAAACATCACAAGGAGAGGTTGCCTGTAGAAGGTCTGGGAGTGGGATTGTTTAAAATGTCTTGTCGTGGCTGTTTGGGTCCCCCCAATCCTCATTTCCCTTCTGCAAATAAAAGTTGGGATTCCTCATTTTTATGCCAATTTTCTGTTTCTTTCAACCGTGTCCCCCCCTCCGGCAGTAAAAATCTGCATTTTTAAAAGCATTTGTACATCAAGTAACCGGTATTTTAAATTAGGGATGGATCCAACTAGCTTTTCTGCTGGCGAAAAGGGGAGGACAAAGGTCCTCTTTAGCCACCAAAAAGCCTATGCTGGGGGGGGGGGAGTAGTTATGGGACTTACATGGACAACAGCTGGGTGAAACAAGGGCCAGAAATAAAGCCTGGGAATTGGGCAAGAGTAAGTGAAAAAGCTGTCTGTCTGTCTCTCTCTCTCTGTCCCCATCCAGCAGAGGTCTATCAGTGGCTATTATTAGCCACAAGGTCTAAATAGAACCCTTTGTCTGGGGCAGTGATGCTCTGCATTCTTGGTGCTTGGGGGGCAACAGTGGGAGGGCTTCTGGAGTTCTGGCCCCGCTGCTGGACCTCCTGAGGGCACCTGGTATTTTTGGCCACTGTTGTGACACAGAGTGTTGTACTGGATGGGCTGTACTGGATGGGCCGATCCACTGTGGCTTCTCTCCTGTTCTTATGATATGAAAATCATATTTAGCACTTGTGTAGCACTTAGTGCTTCATATTCTGCCGAGATGAGGAAGGATTCAGTAGGGCCATTGCTCAGTGATAGAGCATCTGCTTGACATGCAGGAGGTATCAGCCTCTTCAGCTAAAAAAGGATCAGGTAATAGGTGACATTAAAGATCTCAGCCTGAGACCCTGGAGAGCCACTACCAGTCTGAGTAGTCAATACTGACCTTGATGGACCAATGGCCTGATTCAGTATTAGGAAACTTCATGAGTTCATGTGGAAGCATGTGGAAGCAACATCACAGGATGTGACATCACAAAATGATGTCACTTCCTTTCTCCTGGCTCCACCCCCAAAGTCTCCTGGCTCCACCCCCAAAGTCCCCAGATATTTCCCAAGTTGGACTTGGCAGCCCTAGAGCAGGGAGAGTGTAGGTGCGGTAACATGATGGGGTGGCGGCAAGCCAAATGCAGAGAGCCGTGGCCCCACGCTCAATCTCCACGCAGAAATCCAGAGCATGGGGCCTTTTCCTGCCAGATCTTTGCACTTAAAGGGAAAGCTCCCTTTGAGTGCATACAGCCAGGAGGCCAATTCTTGTGCTCGATCTCTGTGCAGAGATCCAGAGCACAGGGCCCCTTCCTGCCGGCTCTTTGCACTTAAAGGGAAAGCTCCCTTTGAGTGCAAAGAGCCGGGAGGCCTGGCCTCACACTTGATCTTCGTGCAGAGATCTGGAGCGTGGGGCCCTTTCCTGCTGGCAGGACAGGGCAGGCTCGGATGCCAGCCGGAATGCCGTTCCAGTGTGTTCCGGCCCAAAAAGAGCCCTGGTTGTACTGAAGACCAACACAGTTACCCTTGAAATTACCATCCTATAAAGGATAATTCATACTAATCTAATACAGAAATGCAATGTTTTTATTCAGACCTAAAAGAACAAATGCATTAAATGCAAACTTCCCAAAGTGTTACTGTTACCTCTGCAATAGAAACAAATCCATGGCCAGACAGTCATGCTCATAATTAAGCATGCATGCTGTAACGAAAAGACTCCTAGGCAACCCTCTGCTTTTTCCTCTCTTTACTTAGAGAATCTACATCCTGTCTTTGTGTGAGGCTCCCAAAGTGACTCCCAATACATTGCCAAAACTATAGAAAACAAAAAATATTTTTAATTACAGTAACTGAAAGCATTTAAAGCTAGCAGTAGGATAAAAAGCAGGGTGATCTAATCAGTAGTAAAAGCACTAAAAATAATAAAAGCAGCAGTCAGAAATTAGGCCAGCGGGAATTAGTATCGAGGTCTTTGAACCTTCTGGAAGACAGAGGTCAGTTCCCCTGGAGAAAAGAAATGGCCTGGAGGGTGGACTCCCCATGGCATAGGTTTGCCAACCCCCAAGTGGGTCCTGGAGGTCTCCCACAATTACAACTGGTCTCCATCTGACAGAGACCAGTTCCCTTGGCAGAAATGGCAGCTGCAGAGGGTGGACTCCACAGCATTATTCTCCGCTGGGGGCCCTCCCTTCTCCAAACTGTCCCCTCCCCAGGTTCGGCTACCAAATCTCCAGGGGTTTCCCAACCTAGAGCTGGCAACCCTAATATATACCAAAGACAGGAGACTCTCACTTATGTCTCTTGCAAACCACACATTGGAGGGGAATGCAACAAATCCCTGTGTGCTAGGGTTGCCAACTCTGGGATGGAGAATACCTGGAGATTTTGGAGATGAAGCCTGGTGAAAGCAGGGTTTGGGAAGGGGAGGGATCTCAGAAGGGTACAATGCCATAGAATTTGGGGAGGAGAGGGACTTCAGTGGGGCAGAAGGCTATAGAGCCCACCCTCTAAAGCGGCCATTTTCTCCAGGGAACTCTTTAGTGTGGAGATCAGCTGTAATTCTGGGACAACTCCAGGCTCTACCTGGAGGTTGGCAGCCCTAAACTGATGCCTGAGAGACACAGAAGGCAGTGGGAGGCTGTCACTCAAAAGGAAACTGAAATTGTTAATCTCCCTTGGCTGTAAGGTGAATCGTTTATGTCCATTATAAACTGGTTTATTGTGACTGGGCCTCCACCCACTTGGATGGTGCTATAAAGCTCTAATTATCCCCAGTAAAACCAGAAAGGGTTCTTAAACAACATGCTGGAGGCTATGATGACCAAGAAAGCGTAAAGGCTGAGAATGGCCGGGTCATGCCCCTTTTGGCATCTAAGGCTCCAAACTTCTCCACACTGGACCTCCTCAAGTCCAGAAAACAAATGGGCTAAACACCTGGAACTCCGAGTATGATCCAGTGTTCCCTCTAAGCTGAGTTAGTGTGAGCTAGCTCACAGTTTTTTTAGCCTCCAGCTCGCACATTTTGTATTAGCTCAGGAAGGATAGCTCCAAAGCAAACTAATTTATGCAGTAGTCAAATTGCAAGCTCACAACTTGAATGCCCGTAGCTCACAAAGTAGAATTTTTGCTCACAATACTCCACAGCTTAGTGGGAGCATATCCACAGGCATTAAGTACAATGTTGTAGCTCTTATGTGCTCTCTCTGGAAAGAAGGGAGCCAGAGATATGAGGATGGGTTTGGTTTATTTGGTGGGCAGTACTGAGAAGGCAGTGCAGACAACCTGAGGCGAGGCATCTCACTGCTTAACAAGGAATTATTTTTTTAAACAAGAACTCTGGAAAATCCACAGGCTCTACTCAATGGTAATGCCACAGACTCAATTGTAATTCCAGGAGTCCACCCTCCACAGCAGCTATTTTCTCTGGCAGAAATGATCACTGTAGTTTGGAGATCACTTGTCATTCCGGGAGGTCTCAGTCTATAGGCCGGTGACTCAGTGCAGCAATCACAACAGTGGGAGGAGGAGTCACGGTTGCAAAGGCCCAGGTCCAAATCCAGCAGACCCTAAAATGTGGCCAACACTGCAGGAGCCTCTTGCTCCTGCCTCATCCCAGCCACTGGGGAATTTCCAGTAAGTCAAGTGGCCCCTCCACTGTCCTGCCCAGTTGCTTCTGACTTCATGAGTTCCAGTATCCCCTACGCAAATTAGCCCCTGCCAGTACTGTTAAGTGTCTTGGGCACTCAATAGAAAAGGAACGTGGTGAAAATCCAGAGTTCCAAAACTAAATTCAAACCAGGGACCAGTATGGTAATCATACTGGGATATGAGCCTGAAAGACCAAGAAGCCCCTGGTGAAAATCTTTTATTTGCTGCAAACTCACTAAGTGCCTTTGGCTGAGCTGGATGGGGAGGCAGAGGGCTAGATTCAGCACCCACACCTGAGACATCTGAGTTGGCAACCCTGGGTGCTTACGATACAATTTCACACACACATGAAACCAATGCAAACAAAAGTTTAATGTTGTCATGTAAAAGACTTATTTGATGTGTTATGAGCAATAAACAGGATACATTATAAGAGAAACAACTGGAGTAAACTCAGCTGGACTGACAATGGAGCAATCCTTTGCTGACTGCTGGCTCCTGGACTCTACGTGCCCCGTTTCTAGTACCCCCCCCCTTTTTTCAGAAGCTTCAAGGCAAATTGCCAGCACAGATTAAGCAGGTATAAACAATGACACAGCTTCACCTGAAAGTAAAGCCTATGGGAGCAGTTTGGAATGGGCAGCAGCTGGAGGAGGCCAGTGGGCTGCTGACCCCCGCCCGGGGCATGCTATGAAGCTGCGAAGGAATTTAGTGCTCCAGACAGGGCTGGGGAAATGGTGCAAGGCCAGTTCAAATCCCAGCATGGGCGGCCATCAGTGGGGTCACTGAAACAGCCGGCGTGGGGAGCCACAGACTTCTCCCCTGCCCCCCCTCCCCACTGTGCAGGTGGGGATATTAAAGCTCCAGCAAGGGGGACCTTCTGCAGCTGTCTGTTTCAAATGTTCTACACCCAGGCCGTCCTTTGCACAGACGGTTGCCAGCTCTGGGTTGGGAAATACCTGGAGATTTAGGGGGTGGAGCCTGGGAACAGTGGGGTTGGGGGAGGGGAGGGACCTCAGCAGGGTCCGATGCCACGGAGCCCACCCTCCAAAACAGCCATTTCCTCCGAGGGGGGGGGCTGATCTTGATCATCTGGAGATCAAGTGTAATAGCAGGAGATCTCCAGGTGCTACCTGGAGGTTGGCAGCCCTATTTGCACATCATTCGTAGATGTGCACACTTGCCATGGAGCCCATGTAGGCATCAGTGGATTCCGTGGCACATTTTCTAAAACAGCCTGGGAAGATGATAACTCTAAAGACCACCCCAGCACTGAGGAGCTTATCTGCGCCCCTGTGTTGTATTCAAACTCTGTGCTCCTCCCACCGTCAGAACCAGTGGCCAGGGCGTCTTACTTGAACTGGGCACACCCGGGTCCCAATCCCAACTGGGTCATGAAGTTCAATGGATGACTTCGGGCCAAATCACTGTCCCTCGGCCTGACCTACCCTGCAGGGTTGTTGTGAAGACCAAACGGAGGAGGGAAGAGCTTTGTCTGAGCCCTGAGCAAACCGGAGGAAGAGTGAGATAAAAATGTGGAATCTAGGTAGACTGTGGCTCAACAGTGTTATTAAAGCTGAAGAATGCCATCCCAAGGTTTATACAGCTCCCTTAGGGTTGCCAACTCTGGGCTGGGAAGTTCCGGGAGATTTGGGGGGGTGGAGCCTGGGGAGGGAGCTCAGTGGTGTATGATGCCACAGAGAGTCCACCCTCCAAAGCAGCCACTTCCTCCGGGGGGGGGGACTGATCTCTGTAGTCTGGGGACCATTTGTAATTCCAGGAGATCTCCAGCCCCACCTGGAGACTGTCAGCCCTACAGTCCCTTGCTGCCAATTTTTAAGAGGCAGGGAAAAGCCACCTTGTTGGAACAAGTTTTGGGGCTTCTTTAAAAGGCCAGCTCCAGGTCTGAGATGCCTTCCAGTGGCCCTCACACTAAACACGCATGCGCACGGGCACCATCCTAGAGGAAAAGAAGGGCTTAAAGAAGTGCGGAGGAGTTTTTCTCCACAGCCTTTTCCAAGCTCCTGTTCCACCAAGAAATGTGGGTTGAGTCAGGGGCGTAGAGTTTTCCATCTCTTGGGGGGGGAGGCTCCTGCGCGCGCGCTGGAACGATGTTCCCCCCGCCGCCTTTCCCCCCCGCCTGGCCACTCCTCCCTCCCTCCCTCCCTCCGGGGGCCATTCAGGTGAATGCCCAGTGTCGTGCCTGCCCCTGGCACTCTGGCAATCGCACTTCCAGGTGATGCCATCACGCTGGGCATTCACCTGAATGGCCCCCAGAGGGAGGGAGGGAGGGAGGGAGGGAGGAGTGCAGGGGAGCCGGGCGGTGGGGGGAGAGGCTCTGGCAGCGGCAGTGAGCGGGCCTGCCTAAGAAGGGGGCCTGAAAGGTGGGCAGGTGTGGCGGCGGTTGGCAGCCAGGCGGGCAGGCGCTCCATTTCACCAGGAGGGGCTCAGTCCCCCTGGGAAATTTCAGGGGTGGCCTGAGCCCCCGAGGCCCCCTGTAGTTGACACCTATGGGTTGAGTGGGAGACAACTATTGGGCAGTCAATCATTCCCAGTGGGAGCAGGCGGACCCTCTCAGTAGGGCTGCCATCTCCCGGTTGGGAAATTGCTGGAGATTTAGGGGGTGAAGCATCAGGAGGGTGAAATCAGGGGGGGGGGTGCTCAGTGGGATATAATTCCATAGAGTCTATAGGCTATAATTCCACAGAGCTGCCATTTCCTCCAGGGGAACTGATCTCTGTAGTCTGAAGATCAATTGTAATTCCAGGAGATCCCTAGGCTACACCTAGAGGTTGGCAACCTTGCTGACCCCTGCCTAAGGTGAGCACACAACCAAGGGGAGATTTGAACTGGGCTCTTCCTAATTCTTACTTCAGTCTCTCAGCTCCTATGTTAACGGGTTCCAAAAAGAATACTGTTCAGAATTTAAAAAAGGATTGCAATTAATTCAGAACTGGAATTCGAAGAAGAAGAAGAGATTGGATTTATACCCCGCCCTCCACTCCCCAAGGGAGTCTCAGAGCGGCTTACAAACTCCTTTCCCTTCCCCACAACAGACACCCTGTGAGGTGGGTGGGGCTGAGAGAGCTCTGAGACAACTGCCCTTGAGAGAACAGCTGGTACAGAGCTATGGCTTGCCCAAGGTCATCCAGCAGCTGCAAGCAGAGGAGTGGGGAATCAAACCTGGGTCTCCCAGATTAGAGTCCGTGCACTTAACCACTACACCAAACTGGCTCTCATGTGAGTGCTGCTGAACCAGCTCCAGCACACTCCCCCAGTGCCCCCATCTGTGGCATGGGACAGGGGCAGGGAGATGGTCATCCCAGGCCGGGCATGTGCCCCCTGGGACTTGTCAGAATGGGGTGGTCTCTGTGAAGACTGACAGAAGCGCTGTCCAGAGATGCTCAGTCCATCTGCCCCTGCCAGGAATGAGATAGCAACCCAGAGTTCTGCCAGAGCCTTTTGTTTGAGGCCAAGACCAATTTGACGGTGGAAAGTACCATCAAGTCGCAGTGGACTTATGGCAACCCTGTGGGGCTTTCAAGGCGAGAGACGTTCAGAAGCGGTTTGCCATGGCCTGCCTCTGCGTCGTAACCCTGGTGGTCTCCCATCCAAATACTAACCAGGGCCGACTCTGCTTAGCTTCTCAGGTCTGCCGAGATCAGGCCAGCCTCGGCTATCAGGGTCAGGGCTAAAGGCCAGTTTACACATTACCAAATCCCCATGTTGGCTGAGGGAGGCTGTTCCAGGGGAGTTTTGCACCTCTCAGACTGTTGTGTGCCCTTTTCTCCCCATGAATTGCCTGCTGCTTTCTACCCTGAGCTCTCTTCCTCTCTTTCTTTCAGCGGCTGGGTGGAGCCCATTTGGACCCTGCGTTGTGAAATCAGGTTGGTTACATGGCTGCTTATAAATGTGGCAATGGAGCCAGCTTACAATCTGGGGCTGGAGGGACTATCCCATCTGTTTGGGCCCCTCATTGGTTCTTCCAGAGGAAGGGTCAACAACTGTTTATACTTCTTTTTGCATTGTGTGTGTGTGTGTCTCTGTGTGTGTGTGTGTGTGTGTGTGTGTGTGCCTGTGCCTGGAAGTCATGGCGACCTCTGGTGACTCCTACTGGGGTGCGGAGGATGTTCAGAGAAGTGGCTTGACCGCCTGCCTCTGGCCTCCTATTCCCTGGAGGTCTCCCATCCAAATACCTGCCAGGGTGGGCCCTTCTTAGCTTCCGAGATCAGATGAGATTGGGCTTGCCTGGGCAACTGTCTATACTGCAAGTGCCAAAACGATGTCAAAATTCAGAGCAAAAGATCCACAAGGAGCCAGAAAAGGAAGCCCATTTGCATTGCTGAAAATATACAGCTTAACATTACAGATATTCGACTTGCTGATTAAGAACCCATAAAGCCCAAACATTGGTGGTTTTGTGTTGTGTGACACACACACATACACGGTGCACAATTGTCTTAGTGCACTGCCATCAGAGGGTTCACACTTGGACTGCTGGCAACTTTTCCCTTCTGTCATTTCCCTTTCTTGGAAACATCTCTGAGAAATGCTCTGTGCCATCCTACACAATCTTTCCCTTTGCATGCTGGCTATTCTTGCACCCCACCTACCCCACCAATGTACCCTGGGCTAAAGGTTTTATTTTAGTTTTGAAAGAGCCATCTTGGGTTGTGTATTGAGCCATGATTTGGGACACGGCCTGTAGACCTCTGTTCCAAAGGGGTTTCTCCTAATATTTGAACACCCAGGGGACAAGGCCTTAGATCGGGGGACAGCTCCTGTTGACTAGCAGTCCAGAGCTAAAATAAAAAAGGATTAGATCAAAGTTGGAGTCCAGTGTCAACTTTAAGACCAACACAGTTTTATTCTAGGTATAAGCTTTCATGTGCATGTACACTTCTTGAGATATACGCATGGACATGAAAGCTTATACCTAGAATAAGGAATAAGGGTCTTAAAGGTGCCCTCAATCTTAAAGGTGCCTTAAAGGTGGACCTCAGTCTTTGTTCTGCTGCTTCAGACCAACATGGCGAGCCATGGTGACCCACCTGAATCTATAAAAAAAGGGATTGTGTGTGGTGATGGGGGGTGGGGACAACAAAGACCCCGTCTTAACGGCCTTCCCATCCTTCTTGGAATAAATGAGCCCTGCTTAAAGCAAGCCCAGTAGCCCCAAATGCAAGAAAACAAAAGTTGATGCTGGAAGGGTGAAAACACATCAAAGGCACCCAGGACGGTTCAAAGCCCCAAATTTAATTGTCAATTAAGCATGCATAATGGGGAGGGGGGCAGAAAGGGGTGGTGGAAACAATGCCATGACAACCTCTGGACCTCACGCTGGTGTATTATTGTAAAGGCAGGCGGGGGAAACACTGAAAACAGCTGATTTTGCTGACAATGTGCTCGTGGGACATCTTGTAAGCAATCAGGCTGGCACAGAAGGGCAGGGTCCCCCTCCCTCGCTGCTATTGTGTGGGCATTCCACTACAAGGGTCATATCATGGTCAGTGGGGGAGGCGGCTAAAAGGCACACTCAGGGTGTTTTTTGCAGTCCCACTCATTAATCAGGGGGGGGATTTTAATCTCTAGCTAAAGTTTCCCCTTGACGAAGAATCCGACTGCTCGAAATCGATGCAAACTCAACAAGCCTTTTCATGTATCTCTATTACGATGAAAGGCATTCAAACGAGGAATGCTTTTGCGTGATTTCCCAAAGTGTTGGATGATGAATTCAGAGCATATTTATTTTATTTGCTTTTTAAACATCCCACCTTTCTTTCCAATGGGGACCCAGAGCGATTTACATTGTTCTTCTCTCCTCCATTTTATCCTCACAAGCAGAAGCACCCCGTGAGGTGGGTTAGGCTGAGAGCACGTGACTGGGAATTTGAGCCTGGGTTTCCCAGACTCTAGTTGGACATCGTCACCAGCACACCACCAGCACGCTGGAGAGCCCACTGACTTGGTCCGGGATACTATCAGAACTACATGGGATGAAAGACCTCTAGACCAGGATTCTCTATGGCATTTAGATCCCTCTCGTCCTCTAAGGAACTCAGGGCACGGCACCCAGCACTCCCCTCTCCCATTTTACCTTCAGAAAACTCCTGTGAGCTAGGCTAGGCTGCAAGAGAATGACTGGCCCAAGCTCGCCCAGTGAACTTTATGGCCCAGTGGAAATTTGAACCCAGGTCTCCCCATGCTGAGACCAACACTGAAAACGCTGTATTCAAACCATCGAGTTATCCAGTTGGTTTCTAGATACAGTTGAAAGTGTTGGTTTCAGTGTCTAGAGCAGGGTTCCCCAACCTCTTTGATCCTACAGGCCCCGGAGACAGTATGCTGGGTGCGGCCACAAAATGGCTGCCACGAGAAAGCTGCTGCAGGAGGCAAAGCCCGCTATACAACGGCTGCCCCAGCTCCCCTTCAGTCCCCCAGTGAAGATCTCTGTGCTGGGGTGGCAGCAGTGCTCCCTCTAAGTGGAGTTAGTGTGAGCTAGCTCACCGTTTTTCAGCCTCCGGCCCACACATTTTTGTCTTAGCTCAGGAAGGATGGCTCCAGAGCAAACTGATTTACGCAGCAGCCAAATCGCTCGCTCACCACTTTAATGCCGGTAGCTCACAGAGTAGGATTTTTGCTCACAGGACTCCACAGCTGAGAGTGGCAGCGGCTGCCAAAGCAATGCTTTCACTAACCCGCATAGCCAATTAGAAGCCTTGCTGGAAAAAAGCCCCACTTGGCGCTGACCACTTTCTAAAACACTTGGCAGACAAGCAGGACAGGTGACAGAGGGCGCTGTGGTGCCCACAGGTGCCACGCTGGGAACTCCCAGTCTAAAGCCTTTGACAGCTGGCTGCTTGGGACCAGGGTACCTGAAGGACCCCCCGTCATGTTTGCCCGTGTTCCTGCCCACCATTTGAGATAACCTTCAGAAGCTGGGGAGAAAGGCCAGGGCCTGGTCTGTGGTGGCACTTCAAATAGCACTGATGGCTGCATCTGATCACTCAGTCTTCAGAAATGTGTTGGGTACCAGCAGACAGACAGAGCGCCCTCCGTGATGGAGCCGGACCAGGAGAATTCCATCCCTGTATCCCTTCCCTTCGTGCTGACTCAGCTCTAGCGTCTTTCACGCAGGAAGCCAGTGTGCTGCAGTAGTTCGAGACTCAGATCTGGGAGACCCAGGCGAGATTTCCCACTCTACCACAGAGGCTCACTGGGTGGCCTCGGGGCAGTCACTCTCTTCCAGCCTAACCGACCTCACAGGGCGGCTGTGAGGATAAAATGGAGAAAGGGAAAACAGCGTTGTAAGCCGCTTTGAGTCCACGTTGGTGAGAAAAGCAGAGTATCAATATTTCTAAAGAAGCAAAGATATGTTTTTCTAAATTTTCTCTGGGGTAGGCAGAGATTGCATCGCATAGAGGTTGGGAGTGAGCAGTGAAATCAGGAAGTCCTCTCGTCTGAAGGGCCAGGACAGACAGTGGGCCTACAAGGCACATTCCTAGGAGGTCCCCAGGAGCAGTCCCAGGTTCCAAGGATCTCAGGGGGCCCAACTACCACCTTCCCTTGTCCTCTGTCCTACCACATAAACAGCCCTTATCCATCCCAGCCCTGTCCTTTAAATATGGACCAGGAGACATGTACTTGGAACTTACTGTCCAGGTGCATGTGGGCAGAGGGGGCTGAAGCCCCACCTGCCCCATTTTCCTGACCAGAAACAGCTCCAGGTAGGGTTGCCAACTCCAGGTTGGAAAATTCCTGGATATCTGGAGGTGGAGCCCAAGGAGGCTTGGGTTTGTGGAGGGGAGAGAGCTCAATGGATTATAATGCCACAGAGTCCACCCTCCAGCACAGCAATTTTCCCCGGGAAAACTGATCTCTGTAGCCTCGTTGCAATTGTAATTACAACTGTATTCTAGCATGACCTTTCATCCGTCTCTCTGACTCCTAGGGCCTTTTCTCACTAGCTTTCCCCCGCGGTTTACAGCGAAGCTAGCACCGGAGCTTCTGGTCAGTTTCCCACCATTTGCTCCCTGCTCACAATTTCCTCCGGAGTATCACTGCACTGCTCCGGAGCTTCCCTGGAGCAAGAAAATCCTGCTGGAACAGGATTTTCTTGCTCCAGGGAAGCTCTGGAGTAGTGCAGTGATACTCCGGAGGAAATTGTGAGCAGGGAGCAAATGGTGGAAAACTGCCCAGAAGCTCCGGTGCTAGCTTCGCTGTAAACCGTGGGGGAAAGCTAGTGAGAAAAGGCCCCTATATTACTTTGCTGCTCTAGTTGTAATTCTCAGAGATCTCCAGGCCCCCACCCTGGAGGTTGGCGATCCTGGTCCCAGGGAACCACCCTTTGCCCACTGAAGAAACTGACAAACAGTCACTCAGTACAAGGACCTTTCTCCAATAGGGCAAAAAGTGACTCTCTGGGCCAGGTAGGGAAAGCAGTGTGGGGAGAAAGGCTTAAGACTCCACGCCCCACATGCTGTGACTCTGATTCAATCCCCTGCTTGTCTGGGATTTAAGTTTTTAGCTTAGAACTCCCACCACATATCTGGTCTACAAGCCCAAGGTGGGGTGGAGGGAGGGAGGGAGACAAACAATGCAACCGCCTTCAGATTTTTGAGAAAGCCCCCCCTCCCCGCCCCCCCCCCACGCTTAAGGCACTGGAGAGTTGCTGCCAATCAGAGGAGGCAATGGGGAACTAGGTGATCTCACTGCAGTCTTTCATTGCTAAACTTTGTTTCCCTCCTGTGGGCGGTTCTTTGGTAAATTATAATGACCAACAGGTGATAATTTCAGAAGGCTAGCCATGTTTGTCAAGGGGGGGGAGTTTGTGGGGTTCTTTGCCATCAAGGCACAGCTGACTTATGGCAACTTGGTGGCGTTTTCAAGGCAAGAGACGTTCAGAGGTGGTTTGCCATGGCCTGCCTCCACGTCAAGAGACCCTGGGATTCCTTGGTGGTCTCCCTTCCAAACACTAGCCAGAGCTGACCCTACTTAGCTTCTGAGATCTGCCGAGATCAGGCTAGCCTGGACTATCACTAACCAGGTCAGGGCATGCTAGTCTGTAGCAGCAAAGTAATACAGGAGTCCGGTGGCAACTTAAAGAGTCAGGGAGACTGGTGAAAGCTCATGCTAGAATCCACATGAACACATGAAGCTGCCTCATACTGAACCAGACCTTTGATCCATCAAGGTCAGTATCGTCTACTTAGATTGGCTGCGGCAGCTCTCCCAGGGTATTAGGTAGAAGTCTTTCACATCACCTACTACTAGGGTTGCCAGCCTCCAGAACTCTGGAGATCACCTGGAATTACAACTGATCTCCAGCCAGCCGAAGATCAGTTCCCCTGGAGAAAATGGTTGCTTTGGAGGGTGGACTCTATGGCATTATACACTGCTGAGGTCCCTTCCCTTCCTAAACCCCACCCACCCAGGGCTCCACCTCCAAATTCTCCAGGAATTTCCCAAGCTGGAGTTGGCAACTCTATCTGCTACCTCTAATCCTTTCAACTAGAGATGCCAGGGACTGAACCTGGGACCTTCTATATGCCAAGCAGATGCTCTGCCACTGAGCCACGGCCCCTCCCAATAAATAAACACATTTTGATAGTCTTTAGAGTGACACTGGACTCCTGTTTAATTAGGGTTGGTGGCTGTGGTTTTGTTGTTATAAACTGTGAGTTGCCTTAAGCACTTTGGTTTTAAAGTGGATGGTGAATGTTTCAAATAAATCAAAACTCTCATGGATTTCTCCAAAGAATCCTGTGGGAACTGTAGTCTAGGGAGAACAAAGAGTCCAGTCCACACAACAGTCCTGATTGTTGCTTCCAAAATTACACCTATCTCTGTTTTCTCCATAGCTACAGTTGGCAGCCCCAGGGAAGACAGCAGGGTATAGCACTCGGAGGGGAGACCACCAAGGAAGGCCCCGCAGTGGAAGGCAATGGCAAACCACCTCTGCTTCTCACTAACCTTGAAAGCCCCTTGCCGGGGTCACCATAAATCGCTTGTGACTTGATGGCCATTATGTACAATGAGTTTAGGTTGCCTTTTCTGGATGGGGAAATATAGAGAGAGATTTGGGGGGTGGAGCCTGGGGAGGTTTGGGGAAGGGAGGGACCTCAGCAGAGCACGGTGCCATTGCAGTCCACCCTCCAAAGCAACCGTTTTCTCCAGGGGAACTGACCTATGTAGCCTGGAGAACAACTGTAAAAGCTGGAGATCTCCAGACCACACCTGGAGGTTGGCAGCCCTACTACCAGCGAAGCTGATTGTTCTGTCCCTCTATTTGCAACCACAAACGTTGGAGATTCTGCAATACCCCACAGCTCTCATTCAAAGCAAAACAGAACAGAACAGGATTGTTTTCCAGCGGGTACAGCCTCTTATTCCAAGAGTCTGCAAGGCATGGAAGGTCCCTCCACCACCCGCTTTTTTTTTAAAAAAGGGGGATGCTTCATTGTTTAGCAAACCAGCAGCAAGAGCCAAAAGAAAGGGCCAGTGACCCCACAGTGACCCCCACGCGACCCTAGCGCTTGTCAGAAAGCTGATTTCTTTTGTTTGCCTGCAGAGCTCACTGACTTTGGTGTGTAGATTACAGGTACAGGAACAATGGGGATTGTTTTTCCCAACAATGTGCTCTGCTCCAGGCCACTCATTTAAAACAACCCCCCCCCCAATCCCAGATTAAGCTCTCCTCTCCTCAAGCACTGGTGCCCCTTTCCAATTCCCTGCTTGCCTCCAGTTTAGATTTAGCTTGCTTTCAACCAGGGGTTCACTTTGGTGGCAAAAGAAAAAGCAAAGATGCGCTGTCAGATACACACAAAGGAACAAAGCTTTCCTTCATTCTAAAAGGAAGGGTTTTAGTTGTGAAGCTAAAGAATCAAGAGTTTGGTTTCTGTCTACCGGGCTGTATTTGACAGGTGACTTCTATGCTGGTGCAGTGGTTAGAGTGTCGCACTAGGATTTGGAAGACCCAGGTTCAAATCCTCACCCAGGGAAGCTGGCTGGGTGACCTTGGGCCAGTAGGGTTGCCAGCCTCCAGGTGGGGCCTGGGGATCTCCCGCTTTTACAACTGATCCCCAGCTGACAGAGCTCAGCTCCCCTGGAGAAAATGGCTGCTTTGAAGGGTGGACTCTGTGGCATTGAACCATGCTGAGGCTCCTCCCCTCCCCAAACCCCGCCCTCTCCTGGATCCACCCCCAAAATCCCCAGGTATTTTTTAACCCAGGACAGGCCACCCTAGCCAGTCACATGCTCTCAGCCTCACCTCCCTCACAGCCCTGTTGCGAGGGTAAAAATGAAGGAGAGGAGAACCATTTAAGCCACTTCAGGGCTCCGTTGGGAAAAAAAACAGGGTATAAATGAGAGAAATAAATAAATAAATAAATGTGCACAATGCATTCTGGTCCATTTTTATGAAGAAATTTGGATTGCAGAATGTAGCAGTTCTCAGAATGGCAGCAGGGCAGCTTTTTTACCGGGGGGGGGGGCAGAATGGTCTTTTAATACTTTCTTCCCTCACTGTTTTGACACACCACCCACCCAAGCTGCTTTTACTATTGCTGGAGCCTTGAACGGAGCAGTGGGGGTGGGTGGGGGGAAGGATGAGGCTGGGTGACTTGGCCCATTGGGGACTCAAGTGGCCAGCGGGGAGGAGACGAGGGGGCCTGTGGCTGGCCGGCCGAGCTAGAGCCCATTGTATTTATTGCTACAACAGGCCTTATTCCTAGTGTAAAATAAATCCCAAAACAAAACAGAACCAATTATCTCTGTCAGGCTGTATTAGGGTTGCTTCCTCTGGGTTGGGAAATTCCTGGATATTTGAGGGTGGAGCTCGGAGAGGGCTGTGTTTAGGGTTGCCAACCTCCAGGTGGGGCCTGGGGATCTCATGCTTTTACAACTGATCTTCCAGCTGACAGAGATCAGCTCCCCTGGAGAAAATGGCTGCTCTAAAAGGTGGACTCTATGGCATTGTACCATGCGAAGTCTCCTCCCCTCCCCAACCCCGCCCTCTCCTGGATCCACCCCCAAAGTCTCCAGGTATTTTCCAACCCAGACTTGGCAACCCTAGCTGTGTTTGGGGAAGGAAGGGACTTCAGCAGGGCACAGTGGCCATAGACTCTACCTTTCAAAGAAGCAGAAAAGAGCAAGAGTCCAGTAGTACCTTAAAGACTAACAACATTTGTAGTAGGGCAATGAGCTTTTGTGAGTCACTGCTCATTTCTTCAGCTACAACAGACATTTTCTTCAGAGGACCAGGTCTCTGTGGTCCAGAGATCAGGTCTGATTCTGGGAAAGCTCATGGTCCCACCAGGAGGCTGGCAACCATAGACTGTATCCATTCCATTCCCCAGCCAGCGTTCCCCTCCATGGGTAGGCTTGGGGGGGAGCAGAGAAAGAAAGCAACTTTAAATGCATTCTCAAAGCCGCCCCCACCACCACACCGCAGGCTTGGGGAAGGCATTTGTCTCTTTAAATCCCTTCTCCAAATCAAGCCAGCAGTGTGGGGTGGGATGGGGAGCTTGGAGGATGCAAATTGCTTTCTTTCCACCTTTCCCTTTCTCCCTCCCCCATCTATTTGCTTTCTTTCCACTTTCCTCCCTCCCTCCCTCCCTCCCTCATCTATTTGCTTTGTTTCACTCTCTCTTTATTTTCCACCTCTTTCATTCTTTCTGTCCATCTCTCGCTCTCAGACAAATATCATTAGCAAACAAATAAATATCATTGGATAAATAAATATCATTACCAATATCTATTTTTACCCCTTTTGTTTTTATTTTTGGCAATCTCATTTAATGTTAATAAAAAGCAAATTTGCATATTTTCCCATGAAAACGTGTGCAATATTTGTTCATGTCTTGCAGGTCACAAACATCTGCCATTTATTCTATGTGGCTCTTACACTAAGCAAGTTTGGCCACCCCTGGTCTACAGGATCCCAGACAGAGGCCATTCCCAGCCAACTCAACTATCAGGAGATCTTTCAGTTAGAGATGTCAGACCCTGAACCCGGGACCTTCGGCATACAAAGAAACTCTTTTGCATCTGAAAAGGGCAGTTAAATGGGTAATCAGGGTGCTTCTCCACCCTTTCCCACCTTGCTTGGGAGAAGAACCCAGAGGTACCTGGCAGCACACAGCTAAAAGCAAAAACAGGATTGGTCATAGACTGATTTTATAGACTCATAGCCATACATTCGGGTAGGTCTGGTTCAAGGCTGCTATAAGTTCACAAGGTTTTCCTAAGCAAGCCCCCTTTAGTCAGCTCATGATGATACTTTGCCTGATCCAGCAACACATTGCTTGCTGCAGCTAATGCAAAACAGATGCAAGTTCTGAGGTTGGGGAGGGGGTGATTTCAGTGACAGAAGAATCTTTCTAAAGACTGGACTAGAAGTTCCGTTCTGATCTTTGCATATAAAGGGATAGCTAAGTTATGAGAAAGACTCTCCACCACATCCCCATCTTAGATGCACAGGTCCTATGTAGGCTACAAATATATATCAATTGTTAATGACTTTCCTTGGCTTGGCTTCCCCTAAGCATCCTAGGAAATGTAGTTTGATAAGGCCCTAAGAAATTGTAGTCCCTCCTGACAGAAATACAATTTCCCTGGAGGTGTTTTATTATTGTGTTTCAGGTGGTGGTAGACAAATAACATTTCCAGAATTTCTGAAGAAGCCACCGGGGGGGGGGGGGGGGACGGGACCCGAAATGTTGGGAATGATTGAAATACATGCAATACTTCCTTATCAAACCTGAATTTATTTTACTACTTTAATAACATAAAACTTTCTTAGGATATAACCAGGGCTATTTTGGGGCAGGAACACACAGGAACGGAGTTTCAGCTGGCTTCTGAGTTGGCCAAGCCTACAAACAAAACCTCTGGCATGTGTGGGGTGGTGGTCATAGGCGTCAACTACGGGGGGGCTCGAGGGCTCGAGCCACCCCCGAAATTTCCCAGGGGGGGCTCAGCCACCCCCGGGAAAATGGAGCGCCCAGGCCGGCCGGCTGGCTGGCTGCCGCCGCCACCGCCTCTCCCCCTGCTCCGTTCCTCTCTCCTCCAGGAACCAGCTGGGCAAAGGAACGGAGGCAGGAGCAGGCGGGGGGGGGGGCGAGCTTTGCTGGCCCCCGCTGGGGGCGGGCGAGCAGGGTTGGCGCGGCGGGGTTCGAGAGCGCCTCGCGCCCCAGGAAGGGGGGGTCAGGCTCGTCACCGTCCGCCTTCGCTTTCCCGCCCCTATCGCAGGGTTCCAGCCGCCAGGCTCCCTCCCCCCCGCACACGCGCACGCGCCCTGGAAGTGGCGCGCCCGGGGCTCCTAGTTCTTGCCGCCGCCGCCAGCCCGAGAGCAGACCAACCGCCCGCCGCGCCACGGAGCGGCGGCCAAGAGGCGGAGGAGGGACCGGCACTGTCGCTGCTGCCCCTCGGGACTGAGCTCCGTGGCCGCTGCCCGGGGGGAGGCGGCGAGGCAGGCGCGGGCTGCCACCTCGTTTGCCCGCCCGCCAGCTGCTGCTGCCACCTCCCCCCCCTCCCGGGCCTGACCTGGCACCATGGAGGCAGGAGTGGCCAGGCTAGGCCAGTCCGGGGGGGGACATGGTCCCAGCTCGTGCGTGCGCGCTTCGCGCGCACACACAAGAGCCCCCGCCCCCCCCGGGGATTTTAAAAGACGACGCCTCTGGTGGTGGTGGCAGGAGACTAGAAAGATGCCTTTCCCTGGCCGTCTGGTGTGTGTGTGTGTGTGTGGGGGGGGGCTAGGAGACTAGAAAGGCGATGCTGAAGTGCCTGGGATCTTCAGCAGCAACTTTCCCAACCAACCCCCCCCCCCCCCCCCCCCCCGCCTAATATGCTGATGAGTTTCTGCTGTTTGGTGTGGCCTGTTATGTTAATGAGTTCCTGCTGGATATAACACTTAGCCCTGGATATAACACTTAGAGACCAACAAGATGTTCAGGGTATAACCAAGTAAGAATCAAAGCTCCTTTCCTCAGTGTATCTGGTGAAAGCGTACACCCCTAAAATCCTGCTGGTCTCTAAGGTGCTCCTGGACTTAAATCTAAACATTAATCTCAGATTCCAGAGAGACACCCACAACAACAACAACAACAACAACAACAACAGCAGCATCTTATAGCAGTTTAAAGACTGTCACATTTGCTGTGGCAAAAATTTTTGTGAGCTAGAGCCAGGTTCATCCGATGCCCATTGCTCTTGTTTACCAGTTCTTGCCCTGCCCTGTGATGAACTTCTTCTGTTTCATTTTAACAATAAAAAGGAAGTGAACAATAAAATGATACATGGCTTTCCTTCTCTGCCTTTGTCCTTCCATCTGTCGTTTCCCACATAATAACAACAGCAAAAGTTCTTATAAAAAGCACACACCTTTCCCCAGTTCCCATTTTGCAAGCAACGTACTCCCACGCCTGCTTACCTGCCATTTTGCTTGGGGGGGAAGAGCTAGGCTGAGCATGGTGCGGGGAACTGTGCGAAAGCAAAAGGTTCATGCTGTGGGGCTGACCCGTACTGTAGGCATCCATGGCCAGCTTCTGGCGAAACGCCTCTTCTTTCCTCCGGTTGGCAAACCAGTTATAGACGCGGACTTCCGTCACCAAATTTGAACCCAGCCCATGAGCTTTAGAAGGGGACACGCCCCGTTGGAGACATTCTGCCCTAGGGTAGAAGAATTAAGAAGAAAGGGCTTGTGATAAATGCCTGTTCTGGCACTAGCGCTGCCAACCTCCAGGTAGGGTAGGGTTGCCAACCTCCAGGTGGCCCCTGGAGGTCTCCTGCTATTACAATTGATCTCCAGATGACCAAGATCAGTTTCCCTAGAGAAAATGGCTGTTTTGGAGGGTGGACTCCGTGGCATTATATCCTGCTTAGAAACTCCTTTGGGTAGAGAAAAGTGGGGTATAAAAACCAACCCTTCTCTTCTTCTGATTGGCCCAAGGTCACCCAGCAAGTTCTCATGGCAGAGTGGCGATCCAAACCAGACGCTGGCCTCACACTGTAACCACTGTACCACACTGGCACCGTCTTCTTGAGCAGGACAGCCAGAAGTGTACACAGTATTTCAAATTGTGGGGAGGGAGATTTGGGGTTGCAATTTTATTTTCGGTTTTAGCTGGGGATGTTGTAACTATTATTGTAAGCCCCCTTGACCCAAGAGGAAAAGGTGGGATATATTTTTTTAAACAAATAAGTAATATAAATAAATAATAAATAAGTGCAACTGCACCATAAATCTATGCAAGGGCATTATTAAACTGGCTGATTTCTCTTCAGACCCTTGCCTTCCACAGCTATACTGCTGAGCACAGATGCTCTGAGGACCAGGCAGTGGAATGTGGATTCCTCCCAACTTCAGGCTGATGCACCATGTACGGAACCTTCCAAGTGTAATTCATTCCACCACAGAGGTTTGATGCAGGGGAATCTAGCAAGCCAAAATACGTGGTTGCAATCAGCCTGGTGGATCAGTCAAAAACTGTGCATGCTTGACTGACTGGTAGGTTTCCTATGTTGTTTACTTATGCTAGATTTTTAGAATAGCAGGTTCTTTCCTTCTGACAGAACATGCCAAACATTTTTACACAATGGGCATTTGGTACTAACAAAGCCTCTGCCTTCTGCCAACAAGCTGATGGTTAATCAGGCACCAGCGGCTGGAAGTTCAGCATTTTGCTCAGAAAATGGCTCACTTTGGTTTTTCGGGATGACTGTTTCTTTACCTGTTGCACTCTTCCACCAAAGCTTCCCTTTCTTCCTTGCTGGGGTTCTTTTGCCGTTCATAGGCTTGGTACAATATCTGTTGGGAAGCAGGGCCCCATTTGAAGCGATTCCGACGCATCTTCTTACTGGGCGTTTCGGCGCAGGGATCATCTATCTGGCCCACGCCCTGGCTTTGCTGGTTGAATTCTGGAAAGAGAAACAGCAGCTGATCTTGACTGGTTTTGTCTGTCATATTTCCAGAACCCTGGACTGTCTGGTTGAATTCTGAAAGAGAAAGGAGCAGATTTTGATCGGGCCTGTAGCCCCTGCCAAAGAGACAGAAATCTTCATACACAGATTACTTTGATCTCTACAGTATTCGCCCGATTACCAGAACTGACGTTTCCTGTCACGTAACCAGGGTTGTGCGCGTGGCCATCCCAAGCACAGAGGCAAACTAGGTAACTATCTGGGCTACTAAAACTCTAGCTGGGGGCCTAATCTATATATAGGAGACCTTTCGCAGGGGGTATTCAGAGGCAGTTTAGCAGCTTGCTGGCTGGAGGAGATCCTAGCAACATGTACCTTCTTGACTTCCACAGCCAATCTGAACACAGACATTAGGGTTGCCAGCCTCCAGGTGGGGCCTGGGGATCTCCCGCTTTTACAACTGATCCCCAGCTGACAGAGATCAGCTCCCTTGGAGAAAATGGCTGCTTTGAAGGGTGGACTCTATGGCACTGTACCAGGCTGAGGTCCCTCCTCTCCCCAAACCCAGGGGTCATTTTGTAGAAAAAGAGGTGCAGGAGCTCATTAGCACAACTCATTAGCATAACTTATTTGCATATGCTAAACCACCTGACATCACCAGAAGTATGTCAGAAGGCGAGAGAGAGAGAGAGAGAGAGAGAGAGAGAGAGAGAGAGAGAAAGAAAGAAAGAAAGAAAGAAGGAGCTGGCAGAGAGGGGACAGCTACTAATCCAAGCCTCAGAAATACCACTATTCCGGGAGGATAGCTTCAGTAGTGGCTGAAGCCCTCAGAAGGCTTGTCGGAGGAACAAGGACCTTTCCAGGGGACGGCGCCATTTTGCTGCAGCCATGACACAAGCAGGCATTCCCCCATGGGGGAGGGGGGCTGGCACCAACTCCCGGAGCTGCGCTCCCCTGAGCTCCTGCTCGGAATGACACCTGCAAACCCCACCTTCTCCTGGCTCCACCCACAAAGTCCTCAGGTATTTTCCAACCTGGACTTGGCCACCCTTACAGACATGGTTGTTAAAACAATGAAGTAGGGCTGCCTCCAGGTGGTAGCTGAAGATCTTCTGCTATTACAATGGGTCTCCAAGCAACAGAGACCAATCCCCCTGGAGAAAATGGCTGCTTTGGAAGGAGAAGTTTATGGCATTATATCCCACTGAAGTCCCTTCCCTTCCCTCTCCAAACCTCAACCTCCTTAGACTCCACCCCCCAAATTTCCAGTATTTCCCAGGCTGGAACTGACAACTCTACAATGAAGTAAAGAAGACGACGTTAGAAATTGTAAATGAGGAAATGAGTGGTTGGCAAGGCTGCCCACTCTGGGTTGGGAAGTTCCTGGTGGTTCTGGGGATGGAGCCTCAGGAGGACAGGGCATAATGCCAGACAGTCTGCTCACCAAAGCAGCCCTTTTGCAAAGGGGAACTCATCTCAGTACTGTGGAGATCAGTTGTAATTCCAGGAGATCTCCAGGCCCCACCTGGAGTCTGGCAACTCTAACTCGATCATCTACTGAGAGCTCATAGTCTGATGGAAGGCCCATCCCACAGAGACGGTGGCTCTTTTACCCATCTCCCACTGGGAGAAGTCCTTCACGCAACCAAGAGCAAGCTGCCTTTTCCAGACACGCCAGAGAACCCCAGAATCTTTTCAGTGGCTCTTCCTTGTTCTTTTCAGGGCTGTTAGGTTTTCCAGGTCCCCTCTGGCCACCAGTAAAGGATGAGAGGGATGGCTGCCAGATCCAGGTTGGGAAACTCCTGGAGGTGTGGCGATGGGATGGAGCCTGGGGAGGACAGGGACCTCAGTAGGGCACAATGCCATAGAGTTCCCCCCCCCCCCAAGTATCCCTTTTCTCCAGGGGAACTGATCTCTGTTGTCTGGAGATGAGCTGTAATTCTGCAGGATCCCCAGGTCCCACCTAGAGGCTGGCATCCTTAGTTGACACCAATGGAGCTAAAGGGAGAGCTGGAGGGTTGCATTCTGTTGCCCGCACCATTGTCATAATGGGGAGGAAAGAAGGGAGTGGGAATTGAGGGCAAAAGGTTGCTGTGACTGAGAGGTGGGGAAGGGAGAGAAGCAATGTGCAACAGAAAGCCACATGGACACCCTGTACCCCAGGACCCCTAACAACCTGCAGCCAACCCCCCAAGTATCTCCTGATCATTTTACACGCTATTGTTCATGGGGGGGGGGAAATGTTCACAACCCATATTTTGGATTTTGATTGGCATAGAACCTTTAGCAAAGGATCTGTAATATCTCCGTGTATCTATCTGAAGGGGGGAAACCTGCAACATTATTACACAGTTGGTATCTCACTCCATATTGGATAAGTAAAATTTATCACAACGACAAAAAATGTGCTGGAGACGTTTCTGAGCCAAATGCAGATAACTTTGTATTTGGTGACACCGCCCTACAATTTAGAGATTGGGGGAAGGGGGAAATATGTATGGAACTGAGCAACTGGTTCATCACCATCTTTACTTAAGTCCACTGAATATTCTACTTGAATCCTTTAGGCCAAATGATGCACAGTACTGTACTTCTGGAATGGAAACTTGTCCAGGTAATGTGGCCACCATGTGGATCAAGGCCAAGGTGCCGGAGAAGGGGGTATGTTAACTCTTCCGCCCATCTCATTTCCTGAGTCACGATGCCCCTAGCTGTTTTAAGCCCCAGTAAGAAAATAAGAAAGGTACAATATGGATAGTGGTGCAGTGAGGGGATGGACAGCACAGGGGGGGGGATTAACCCTTCCTTCCCCAATCCTGTGGCAGATGGCACCCATCTGTACTGGTCCCTTACAGCTGCTTTTAGGTCAAAGTACACATCTGGACTCCAGTCTAGTTTAGCCCACATATGAAACATGAGATGCTTTGTTGCCTACTGAGAGCAGCAGCAGAACGGCTAACAAAGGCTGCTTCCACAGGGAGGCATTGGGATGCCAGCCTCCAGGTGGGAGCTGGGGACCCCCTGGAATTATAGCTCATCTCCAGACTACAGAGATCAGTGCCCCTGGAAAAAAGGGATGCTTTGGAGGGTGGCGCCTACAGCTTTGTACCCAACTGAGTTCCCTGCCCCGCACTAAGTTCCACACCCAACCTCCAAACCCCTAGGAGTTTCCCAGCCTGGATCTGGCAACCTTACCCCCCCATCCCCCACTGGTAGCCAAGGGGGACCTGGCAATCCTAGCGCCGGAGCCACAAAAAAAAATGGTGGCCCCTACAATTGCCAAGCTCTGGGTGGGGCCTGGGGATCTCCCAGAATTACAACTGATCTCCAGACTACAGAGCTCAGTTCCCCTGGAGAAAATGGCTGCTTTGCAGGGTGGACTCTATGGCAGGGGTGGCCAAACTTGCTTAACATTAAGAGCCACATAGAATAAACGTCAGATGTCTGAGAGCTGCAAGACATGAACACACACATTTTTATTGAAAAATATGCAAATTTGCATATTAAATTAAAGAGACAAATGCCTTCTCTGAGCCAAGCCAGTCTGCCAGTGTGGCAGGGCTTGGAGAACACATTTAACTTTAGATGGGGAGGGTGGGTGGAAAGAAAGCAAATGGGTGGGGGGGGGGAGAGGTGGAAAGAAAACAACTTTAACTTTAAATGCATCCTCCAAGCTCCCCCATGCCCCCACGCCATCTGGCTTGTCTTGGAGAAGGGATTTAAAGAGACAAATGCCTTCTCCAAGCCAGTTGGCTGGGAGGGGGCTTTGCTTTCTTTCTCTGCTCCCCACCCCCACCTCAAGCCTACTGTGTGGGGGAACACTGGCTGGGGAAGGGAAGACTGATCGGGGAGACATTCCCTGCCGAGAGCCACACAATATGTGTGAAAGAGCTGCATGTGGCTCCCGAGCCACAGTTTGACCACCCCTGCTCTATGGCTTCACACCCCCAATGAGGCTCTATGGCCTCCCCTCTCCAAACTCCACCACCAAATCTCCAGGAATTTCTCAACCCAAAACCGGCAGCATGATCAGTCCCCACTGTGGAACTGCGCAGAGTGGGAGCAGGCGGGGATAGCATCTGGATGCCCCACCCCTGTGACCTTTACTGCTGATGCTTCTTCCTCAGTCCTCTCTTTCCCTTTGCTGTGTTGGCACAGCAGTGCCAAGGTGACAGCAATCCCCAGCCAGCCAGAGGCCCTGCCACGGGCCGGGCCAGGACCCCAATCTCCTCCTTCACTGATGAGCTGAGGCGCTCAAAGGGCTGTGGCTCAATTGCGAGGACAAAACCTGTGAAAGGGCTGAAAGGGGAGGAGGAAAAATAGAGCTAGCTCTGCCATATTACAGCCACAGGATTAGCTGTGGGCCGAGCTGCCACAAGGAAGCTCTGCCCTCCTCAGCCATCCAGCATTTCCTGGTCTGAACTGGTTGAAAGGCTTTCCTTTGTGCAGATTTAAACAGGAAAGTCCTGGGAGCCCCACAAATGATGCTCATTCTGAGCATAATGGCATGTGGAACACCCTACAAATGTGGGCACATATGGCTGGCTCCCCTTGCAGGGAAAACCCCTGTATGAAAACAGCCAAAATACCTAAATGTACCAAAAGTGTTTGAAGGGTCAAAGGCCACACAAAAGTACCTTTCAAGTTTTTAATTGTATTAATTTTTTGAATACTTGACACAATATGGCTATTAACTCCTGGCAGTGTTGCGGGAAAGCACTGTCAAATTGCCGCCAATTTATGACAACTCCATAGTGTTTTCAAGGCAAGAGATGTTCAGAGGTGGTTTGCCATTGCCTGCCTCTGTGTAGCAACCCTGGACTTCCTCAGTGGTCTCCCATCCAAGTACTAACCAGGGCCAGCCCTGCTTAGCTCCTGAGATCTGGCTAGCCTGGGCCATCCTAGTCAGGGCTAGTGGGAAGTCCTGCCTGGTAAACAGGCATTCATGCAGGAAACTGCAAAAACAAAAACAAGGGTTCCTAAGAGGGCAGCACGGTTGCAAAAGACATTTGCGTAAGATATGGCGGAGCCACCACCAGCCAGAGTAAAAGATTTGGAGAGACAGAACAATGATGCCGGGTATGACAATTGCGTAGCTCAATGATAAGATTATATGTCTGTTACATTTTTATCCCATCTTTCTCCAACGAGCTCAGGGTAACATCTGTGGCTCTTCCCTCCTCCATCTGATCCTCATGAGAACCCCATGAGAAACAAAGCTCAAAGTCACCCAGTGAGAATTATGGTTGAGTGGAGATTTGAACCTGGATCTTCCTAGTCCTAGTCTGAAAATCTTACTGTTGCATTACAGCAGCTTTACTTAAGAACACAGGAGAAGCCATGCTGGAGCAGGCCAGTGGCCCACACAATCCAACACTCTTCTGTGTCACACACTGGCCAAACCCCAGGAGCCATCAGGAGGTCCACCAGTGGGGCCAGAGCTCCAGAAGCCCTCCCACTCCGGCTCCCCCAAGCACCCCCAAAACAGAGCATCACTGGCCCGCCACTTGTACCCTGCTGCCAAAACCCTAAACCTGGTGGCATGTGCAGCCAGCTTCAGATATCAGCAGGCATATTATATAGGTAGAGGTGGAGCTTTTCATAGCATGGAAGGAAACTTCACCTATGAATAACACCCTACTGAGCCTCTCTTAAAGGGACAGGACATTTCCCCTCCAGGCTGTTGGCAACTCCACCACAGGTCTATTTCTGCTGTAGTTTATCTATGTTGCCTTGATCCCAGTGCCACGTGACCCTTTACACATGCAAGAAAGTATGACATATGTTTCTGATCCTCTTCTTCCTCCAAGTAGCGTACTCAGGGCAGAGCACATAGGATTTTTCACTCTTTAGCCGCATAACAACCCAGTAAGGGAGGCTACACTCAGGGTAACTGGCCCACGGTGTCGCAGCAAGCTACGTGGCAGACTGAGGGTTTGAACTCAGTACACGCTCAAGGCGACACCGCATTAGCAGTGGTCCCTTGCAAGCAGCGATTACCGTTTCTGAAATGCAACTCTCCCGCTACCAGGCGGTGTTTAAAACTGGTCCTTTTCACACCTGCCCCCAGCTGCATGGGAACTACTCCAGCACACAGGCATTTAAGGCCTGGTGCTGCATAGTGGCTCACAGAAAAACCTGTGTTTGGGGAAGCCCATTCAGTTCTCTGCCATGAATTTACTGGGTAAACCTCTCTCTCTTATTCAGACTCCCTGTCTGCAATATGAGGGAAATGGTAATCTGCCCTACAGGGCTGTTGTAAAGCTTACTACACAGTAATGGAAGTGAAGCAACCTGAGCACTGGAAGAGCTGTTTAAATGCTAGATACTGCCACTGGTGGTAGTAGGAAGTGCCATCAAGTCACAGCTCATTTATGGGTACCCAGGAGGATTTTCAAGGCAAGAGATGTTAGGATTGTCAGCCACCAGCAGGGGTTGGGGGAGTACTGTTGCCAGGCTGGGAAACTCCTCGCGATTTGGGGGTGGAGCCTGGGGAGGACAGGGACCTCAGTGGGGCACAATGCCACAGAGTCCACCCTCCAGAACATCCATTTTCTCCAGGGGAACTGATCTCTGCTGTCTGGAGATGACGTGTAATTCTGGGGTCCCACCTGGAGACTGGCACCCCTAAGATATGTTCAGAGCTGGTTTGCCATTGGCTGCTTCTGGGTAGCAGCACTGGACTTCACTGTCCCCAGGGCAACCCAGACCTCAGGAATGTTAAGCACCTCGCCCTTTCCCTCACTGCAGGTTTACCAACCCCCAAGTCGTGTCCTGGAGATCTCCCAGAATTACTGTAGATTTTCAGGTGACAGGAGGTCAGTTCTCCTCGAGGACATCACGGCAGCTTTGGAGTGTGAACTCTATGGTATACCACAGAATCTAGGGGAAATGTTAAGTCCCGCCCCAGGCACTGTTCCCAAATCTCTAGGAATGTCCCAAGCCAGAGTTAGCAGCCTTGCCTCAGTAGCCTATTTGTCTTGGGCTGCCTGTCACGTGTTATGTGCCTCTTCTACTCCTCTCATTTACTAGTCTGTCTTTTTGATATTTTTTGTTCTAGGGTGTCCAGGCCTCCATCTGCCCCGGCCCTGGACTTTTGGAAGTGGAGCAAGGGGCAAAAGTGTCCAGGTGAATTGGATTTCCCCCAAAATTTTATGGGGTAACTCCAGAGTGTCACCTGATGTGCTGATATTATGTCTGGGACTTCCCCCGGAAGTGGTTGCCAGGCTATGTGAGATGCCACCTCTGCCTCCCACAGTTCTCCCCCCAGCTGAAGCGCAAGGGCATGTGGAAGGCCCCAGCTGTCAAGTGGTTGCCCAATGGTAAGCCTGTCTTGTGCATTTCTTTTTGCATTGTGTCTTATTTTGTTATGCTTCGTGAGCTGCCTTGAAAGCTTTCCTGGAGTACAAAAGGCAGGGTAGAAATTTGTGGGGTTAAAGATCATTCCTGTATCTTGAGACAGAGGATTCCACTAATTTAGGTGGTTTTTAAAGGAGGTTAGACAGCCACCCTGGCTAAATGGAACCTCCAGGTTCAGTAGCAGAGTACCTCAGAATGTGCAATAACATGGGAGGTACTGGCCTGCATATCCTGCTTATTGTATTTACTGCGCACACAGTAAATACCGTACAATACAATTTATACTTATGAAAACAGGATAAGAATTACCAATATTAAAATGTCATAAAACAAGCCAGAGGCATAATATTAGCATAAAACATTATTAAGCAGCCTAAAATGAGATTCATAAAGCAGTCCTCAGGCTAGAAGGAGACCGTTAAAACAGCTGAAAGAGATGGAACAACCCCCATTGTTTAAACGCTTGGGCTAAAAAAAGGGCTTTATCCTGGCACCTGAAAGACAGTAGGTAACTACCAGGTGAACCTCATTCCAAAGGTAAGGGGCCTCCCCTGAGAGGGTTGCCAACCACCAGGTGGTGTCTGGCGATCTCCTGGGATTACAATTGACCTCCAGGCAACAGAGATCACTTCACCTGGAAAAAATGGCTGCTTTGGAAGGTGGACTCTATGGCAGTATATCCAGCTGAGCTCTCTCTCCTCCCCAAACCCCGCCCTCCCCAGGAATTTCACAGCTTTGCTGGCAACCCAGTGACACTGATTGCATTGTTAATGCTTTAAAAGTGAGAGCCAGCACTTTGGACTGTGCTTGGAAACAAACAAGCAGCCAGGGTAGATTGTTCGGCACAGGGGGGATCCCTCTATCTGGTCTCTAACAACAGCCGGGCCACTGCCTTTGGGAACGACTGAAGTGTTCAGGCAGTGTCTGGATGCTTGTAGGTTTTCTGGGGCCATCTGGTTGGTCCCTGGACCTCTGGTTGGATCCAGCAGGGCTTTCCTGATGTCCTGGTCCCCAAGGGCCCTGCCATTGTTTTTTAACCTGATGAACGAGAGGATGCCAAGTGGACGAGACCCTGTGCCGACATCCCCAACTCTGCACTCATGCTATTCACGGACACACAGCTTCAAAATACAGACACAGTTCCCACATAAGTACTGAGATGCATGTTAAAGGCTCTAAGTCCACTCTGGAGACAAATCCCTCCCCAGATGCTTCTGAGGAGGCAGCAGAGGATATAAAGGCGGGACTTGTTATGGTAACAGGGACCCCACCCTCCTGTCGCCCCCCTCCCCCAATATTCTGCCTCCTTTTTCTTGCTCAGGCACAGGCAAATGAGGGGTCTCCTTCTGTCACAGGGGTCTTTGGTCATTCTCTGAAAGAAACAGATGAGACAGAGGTTGGTGGTCAGGTCTATTCCAGGTCATGATGGGCATCAGTAGATACCCATCCACTCCTGGGGCCTGAAGTTCTGCTGGAATGACGTGTGATCGCCAGAGAACAGAGGTCAGTTCCCCTACAGGGAATGGTGGCTTTGGATGGCAGACTCTGTGGGAAACCTGGATTTGAATTGTATGCCTCTCCCCCCTTCATTCTCTCAGTAATAAATTCAACAGGTGAGGCTTTTCCAGCATGGAGATGCAAAGGCAGAGAAAGAATTTTAACCTGTTGAAGTTTAAGCTTTTCATGCAGCTGCGGAAGGCCTGCCCAAGACATACAGAAGAAAAGAAAAATAAGGGGGGTGGGGGGGGTGGAGCACGCCTTTGTACGTGCAGCTCATTGAGAAGCCCTTGTCTGTACCCTGTCCAGTCATCAAAACAATGGCAATTCTGCTATGCAATACCTCCTGATATCTTGCACTCTGCCTAAGCCCTGGTGCCATCAAAAAGAGAATCAACAAAGATTATCTTTGGATGTGTGAGACTGCAGCCAGCTAATTGGATCACTCTGTCCTAACGCCATTGTCCCCGGAGGAGGCCTAACACAATAGGCTCTTTACGTCCACTCAGATCGCTGGAGACAAGGGTGGGGGGAGGTATCTCTGCTGGTGACAGCCCAGCTCCCAGCATGCTGGGGGTGGGGGGAGAGATGATCCCGACCCAGTCCTTTGAGAGGGGAGATTGTGGGATTTAATCCCCTGTCCAACAAAGGGAGGGCCAATATTGCCAGAGCACTGAGACAGATATCCAAAATCTTGGAGAGTCACTTCCAGTCAGCCTGCACAAAACTGGGCTAGATGGCTGACAGAACCGTCCTAAGCCAAGCGACACCCTTCCAAGTCCGTTGCTTTGACAACTGTCTCTCTGCTTAGGACTGCACTGTCAATCAAAGCCAGCGTTATTTATTTACTCACTTATTTCATTTGTACCCCACCTCTCTCTCACCCAAAGTGGCTTACATCATTCTCCTTTCGTCTGTTTTATCTTCATGACAGCCCTGTGAGGTAGGTTGGGCAGAGAGTGCGTGACTGGACCGAGGTCACCCAACAAGGTGCACAAGAGGAGCTCTTTGCAATACTAGCTGAAAGCTCTGGAAGGGCTGTTTGCAGTGTTAAAGTCCCAAGTGTGGAATGAGTAGTAAAAAACAGAGAGCAGTGAACATGTGCAGAGTTTCTTTTTTCTCACTATTTCTCAACATACTCACATATTTACACAGCAGATCCAAAAGTTTATTCATAAGTTATATATCACGGGTGAGCTCTGCAAAGTGGCTTACATCTGTGAACTGGCTGTGCCACACTTTTGGGTAGCCAAGGCTGAACCGAAATGGGAATGTGATTTCCCCCCCCCAAAAGTAGGAGGGGACTGAAGCTATGCAGATAGGACCAGGCTTAATCTGCTGAGAATGCGATAGTTACGTAAGGGTTAGAGTGTCAGACTCAGGTCTCCAGAAGATCTCGGTTCAGATCCCTACCCTGCTATGGAAACTAGCTGGGTGACCTTCAGCCACTCATTTTTTTCCAGCCTAACTTATCTCTCAGGGTTGTTGTGAGGATAAAATGAGGAAGGAAGGAAGAATCAAGTACGAAGCTTTTTTGAAAAGGGGGAGGAAAACATGCCAACTATTTGGCACAGAGAGCCTTTGCTTCCAAATACTGGTTTGCTGATGGGCAACTGGCATTGACAGATCATAATTTGGCCAGACTGCATATGGCGGAGATGCAAATTGAACTTTGACCTCCCAGATCAAAGAGCTGGTTCACACACACTACACCTATATCACTGGAACATGGACAAACTTGATCAGTTAATGCTTGATAAATTGCAACTAATTGTGTGAAGTAGCTCCAGTGAAAAGCATTAGGAAGGATCATTGGGCTATTTCGTTATTGGGCGACTTCATTATTAACATTTTTATATGAAGATTCTTTCCATGGAGACACTAAGCTGTCAATTTCTACCGATCCCCTTTTTCTTTCCGCTGCAGACTCTCCTTACGTTGTTCCTCAGAGTCACCCACCCCCCAGTCCCAGAAGCAACCTTTCACTGAGTTCAGTGGGATGCAGTGGGAGGGGGGAGAGGCAGGAAAGTTCCATTCTGCTAATGGAAAATGTAGTCCAGATCCAACCCATATCAATTAACAGTACAAACAAGGAGCAGAACACCCAAGCGACGACCCATTTTACCCAGCTCACATTGAGAGTGATCTCGACACACAATACACCCTGTACTAGAGCAACTTCTGGAACACAGTACTTACGCCTGAGGATCTCCCTCTGCTTCCGGACGTACCACGTATAGAGAGCCGCTCGCTTCTGTGTTTTCATGGGCGTGCCTTTGTTGAGGTGCTGTGAAAGGTGGGACTGATTCAGCCCAGTGACATCCACCACCTCTCTCTGAGGGATGTTGTGTTGCTGCATATAACCCTTGATCATCTTCGCAGCCCGCCAAGGGTCCTCGCTAAAGGAGGAAAAGAGAGAGTTAACCTCCACACAGCGGAAGGCGGCTATTCTAGGCAGAGATTCAGAGGTGGGGCGAGAACAATACATGTTGTGGTTTTTTTCCCTAGAGGAAAACTATTTGCAATTTACCTGGTAAATTAATTTGATTTTAAGCCATAATGGATGGACATGGTGGGATTCTATTATATTTTTATCCTGTCCTTTGTCTGAAGTACACAAGGGGGAGCACAAAACTCTCCTCTCCCCCATTATTTCCTCACAACAACTGTGTGAAGTAGGTTAGGCTGAGGAAGAGTGACTGGTGCAAGGTCACCCCATAGCAGAGTGGAGATCTAGGGCTGAGGACAGATTAGAGTTCTGCCACGCTACAGGAGCGCGGCAGAACAAGCCGGGGCGAACTGCCCCACAGCGTGGTGTTCAGACACCACCGCAAGGAAGCCACCCGCAGCATCCACACTGCGGGCAGCTTCCAGCGGCGGCAGAATGCCACGCGGCTCCGCCCGCCCGCGTTCACACCCGCCAGAAGCGGGTGGAACGTGTGCACAGCCGCCGGGACACCACTTGGAAGTGGTGCTCGGCTGCTGCGGGAGGAGCGCGCCGCCGGATGAGGTGAGTCCAGGGCGCCTCCGCGGGGCAGATGTGGCAGTCTGGACGCCCGCTCTGCCTCCGCTTTTAAAGCGGAAGCAGAGCGGGCCAGACTGCCAGTCTGTCCTCAGCCCAGAATTCACATCTTCCCAGTTGGATGCCATAACTGCTGCACCACTTTTGGCTGTCTGAGTTAACAATCCACAGGCTCAGGGAACCTATACAAACAACCAGTCATTTTGCCTTTTAATTATTGTAATGTTAATCAAATATAAATATTCCACTCATTACCAGCTGAAAATCTCCCCAAATATATTAAGCAGCAAGAGACTGAAATATCCTCACCCCTGTGGTTGCTGCCCTTTGTTGTGAGATAAACTTCGTGTCTCCTGTTTTGAGGGAAAGATGTTCAAATATTCCCCTTTCACACCATTAGGAATTGGGGTTTGGGGCTATGTGGGTACCAGGGCTGCCAACTCCACCTTGGGAAATTCCTGGAAATTTGGGGTGGGGTGGGGTTTGGGGAAGGGGGGGAGCTCAGTGGTGCTGTGATGCCATAAACGCCACCTTCAGAGCTGCCATTTCCTCCACGGGAAGTTGGGTGTCAGATTTTAGGTTTCTAGGTCATGTGAAAATAACCATTTGGACACCCTTTGAAGTGAGCAAGTTGGGCAGGGGGTGAGACCCAAGCACCTTTATACAGAAAATGCTAGTAAATGAAGTTGGTAGCATTTCAAGTACATTGACAGATCTTTGACTATTGTAGAATTGCTCCTTCCTTCAAATACAATCTTGCAGAGGCAACTAATACTGTACAACTTTCAGCCCCTTCTCCCCGAGAGTGCAGATAGTTTGTTCTGTTCTTGCTCTATGAGGTAAACATCATCCTCTGGATTTTGAAAGGTGGAAAAAATGTGTCATTTAAAGACCTGAGCATCAGTCAAGGACTAGGTATGTGCCTGTGCTAGATTTAATCTTGCTGGGTAGTCTGCCAGTTGTTCATAACTATTGTAGGGGGTAGCATTTTGAATCCGCCTGTTCTGAGGGAGTGGGGCAATATATGCCCAGTTTCTAGAATTTCTAATAATTGAAGTGACTTGAACTACTTGTATTCTAAATTTCAGGGCTGTGGCTAATTATGAACTACCCTAATTTCAATGCTCCCATCAATCTATCCAGCAGGCCCAAATTTAGGTCCCTGGCTGCCACGTGAAATAACCCCTTTCCCCTAGATCCAAATGGAGAAACAGAACTCCCCCTACACACACACATTCATCACTCTATTCCATGTACATGTTCTTTGTAATATTCAACCTCTATTATGAGGTAAACAAGCTTCATGTTTTGACTGTTGGTTGGGACATTTTCAGGCTTTCCTCATGGTGTCTTGTGCAACTACATTTTTGGTAGTGTGGAAATACTTCAGCCTTTAGGGAAGGGGGTACACTTTGGATCTCCATATTGAAGAAGGTATGTATAAATGTTCCCCTTCAGATTTTTCCCCTCATAATGTAGCCCTGGGCTATATTTATGCCAAGTGTTTGCTTTCTAGCCAGTGTAGAAAAACAGTTTTGGGATACATTTAGAGGGTCAAAATGAATGGGATCCTTGGAGATTGGTGACTGGATTTCCCCATCATCTTTTAAAGTTAAATCATAGCCATGTGAGGCCTTGATTTGGATCAGGACCACAAGGGGATGGGGAGAGAGGGGTTTAGTAGTATCACTCCCACACAGATTCACAAATCAAAACCAAGCTCCCCGTGCTGCTAGTACTCTTTAAGAAAGTACTATCTTTTTTTCTTTTAAAAAACTAACAGAACATGGTGTGTGGGGAGGTGATTACTGAAACTCTGTGAGACTCTAGACCAGGGGTGGGCAAACTGTGGCTCAGGAGCCGCATGAGGCTCTTTCACATATATTATGTGGCTCCTGGCAGGGCGGCTGGGGAAGCTAAATATCATTAGCAAACAAATATCATTGGACAAATTAATATCATTATCAATATCTGCTTTTACCCCTTTTGTTATTATTTTTGGCAGTCTCATTTAATGTTAATAAAAAGCAAAACTGCTTATTTCCCAATAAAAGCAGGTAATATTTGTTCATGTCTTGTGGCTCTCAAACATCTGATGTTTATTCTATGCGGCTCTTACATTAAGCAAGTTTGGCCACCCCTGTCCTAGGTGGCTCTTACGCTGAGCAAGTTTGCTCACCCCTGCTCTAGTCTCACAGCTCAGCCTTGATCCATCACATCTAATCTGGAACTGTCTACCTTTTATTTGGGGAACGGACATATAAACATGTCAGGTCTGCTAGTAACTGGAGTCCCTTGAACTCAACATGTGTCATGTATCAGGGCTCTGGGTAATGGAAAAGCACCCTAACAATTGCAGTAAATAAGAACATAAGAAACCCTGCTGGATCAGACCAAAACTCCATCTAGTCCAGCATCCTGTCTCAAACAGTGGCCAACATGATGTGCATGCCCCAAGAAAGCCTACACATCTCACAGGAAGGCCAAAAGCACCCTTCTCTCCGCAAAACCTATACTGTGTTTGAATGTAAAGGTTCCCTTTTGGTGGGCTTCTCCTCTATAAATTTGTCTAATTCCCCCTGAAATCAGTCTAAGCTAGTGGCTACCACTATATCCTGTGGCAGTGAGTTCCAAGAGTAAATTGTGCATTGTGTAAAAAAACCACTTTACTTTGTCCTGAATCAGAAAGCTCTGAGTATATGTCTACAATTGTATATAATATCTATTTTTATAGAACTATTTTTAAGTCACAATTTAGATGTCCACATTTATTTCAGTGCTAATAAGATGAACAATTTCTTGGTTTTATATATATATTAGGTGTCGTTTAAAATGAATTCTCAAGGAACAATCAGAACTAAGCCCCATTCCCCCACATACGTTGTCTCACCCCTGTTCTTAATCTACCCTTAAGTAAATAGCTCTGTAGGACTTAGATGCTATCAAATACATCTTTAAAAAAACATAACCATAATTCCTCAACAATTTGCACAGATCAGAATGAACTCTAAGTAGGGCTGCCAACCTCCAGGTGGCGCTGCAGATCTCCCGCTATTACAGTGGATCACCAAGCAGACAACCGAGATCAGTTCCCCTGGAGAAAATGGCTGCCCTGGAGGGTGGACTCTATGGCACTGAACCCTGCTGAGGCCCCTCCCCTCCCCCAAACCCTGCCTTCCCCAGGCTCCACCCCCCAAATCTCCAGGTATTTCCCAACCCAGAGCTGGCAACCCTAACTTTAAGTTCAGTCCTTTTGTCAGTTTAAAACTGTCACAAACCCTAGTCCAAAAAAGCTTCTGTCATGAGAAACCTGTAAACACAGGCCTTTAGATTGCTGTGTCAGACTGTTGGATATTGGGAGACAAGTTCTGCCTCCTCTAGCTAATAGAACATGTTCCCCTAATGCAAATGGTACCGTCCCAATTTACTGGGGCTGCTTCTTCTTATTTATTCTGTCTTGGATCTCCACAAGTCCGCAGAGCTTTTATCCTTGCCGGGTTCAGCGTTTTGCCTTCAGCAATCCTTTAAGGGAGACTTTGGAGAATTTCTCTTCAGGAGAGATATTATCCATGTAGGGCCAGGGTTCCTGAATTTTTACCTCATGTCTTCCTATACTGTAGCTTTTATACTGAGTTGAGGAATTCCATAATTAACCCCCTTTTTCACAGATTTCAGGGTTACCCAGTTTTTATATCTTTTATCTGACTGGAGACCTTACATTAACAATCAAGTTGCCAGGAATTTCCTAGCGGCTATGAGGATCGGTGGGCTGGTTGTGAAAAATAGGTAAAAGATGATCTTAGAGTGGTCATCTGTGCATTCACACCCATGGGTTTACTGCACCTGCGCTGAAACCATCGGTATCATAGAAAGCTCAATGGATTGTCATGCCCAGCGCCTCCAGGCATGCCGGGAGCCCCAGAGGGGTGGGGTGCAGACATCCCACCAGTTCCTTCTGACTACTGCAAACCAGACTAGATAAGAGCGGAAGACCAAGCCGGGCAGCAGAGGGGAAGGATGGGCGGGTGGTGTGAATGCACAGATGACCACTCGAAGATCCCCAGTTACAGGTAAGTAACCTGTTTATCTTCGACGTGGTCTTGACGTGGTCTCGCTTCACACCCATGGGAGATTAGCGAGCAGTGGCCTACCTGTTGGAGGGTGCTGGCAGGCTGTCCCTGAGAGGTGGCAGAGAGGATAAGGGGACCCATTGTGGTACGTCTGGAAGCACGAATGTCGAGAGCGGAGTGCTTGATGAACATATTGGGCATTGCCCATGTAGCCGCTTTACAAATGTCAGCGAGGGAGACACCCTTGAGGAAGGCCGTGGATGTCACTATAGCCCTAGTGGAATGGGCTCAAAGTGGGGCTGGGAGCGGGGTCTGAGCCAGAAGGTAGGAGAGACAAATGAGCTCGACAATCCATCTCGAAAACCTTTGGGCTGTGATTTCAGGCCCCAGTTTATTGGCTGCATAAGAGACGAAAGGACGAGGGCTTCGCCTAGTCTGCTTAGTCCGTGAGAGGTAAAACAGTAGTGAGCATCTGACGTCCAAGGTGTGCAGAAGACGCTCCTCCTCCGATGTAGGAATCGGAAAGAAGTCCAGGAGGGTTACCTCAGAGTGAAGATGGAATTCAGAAAGAATTTTGGGGAGGAAGGATATGTCAGGAACCAAACGCACCCCATTCGGCTGAAAGCAAAGGTACAGAGGATCATGCCAAAAGGCGAGGATTTCACCGACCCTCCTTGCCGAGGTGATGGCAATCAAGAAGGCTGTTTTCCAAGAAAGGTGCTTGAGGTCGCATGTTGCAAGGGGCTCAAAAAGTCTCCTGGTGAGTTGACAGAGAATGAGAGGAAGGTCCCACATCTGGGAAGGTTCCTTAATTGGAGGATATAAGTGTAGGAGGCCATGCAAAGAACGCTTTGAAAGAGGGTGGCCAAAAACAGAAGTTGTCTATCCTGTTATGATATGCAGAGACAGCCGATAGATGCACTTGTATGGAGGAGTGTGAGAGTCCAGCATCAGCTAAGAGAGACAGTTTGGCGTAGTGGTTAAGTGCGCGGACTCTAATCTGGAAGAACCGGGTTTGATTCCCCACTCCTCCACTTGCACCTGACTGGATGACCTTGGGCAAGTCCTAGCTCTGTACCAACTGTTCCCTCAAGGACAGCTTGGGAAAGAGCTCTCTCAGCCCCACCCTACCTCACAGGGTGTCTGTTGTGGGGAGGGGAAGGGAAAGGAGTTTGTAAGCCGCTCTGAGACTCCAAGTGAGTGAAGGGCGGGGTATAAATCCAATCTCCTCCTCCTCCTCCTCCTCCTCCTCCTCTTCTTCTTCTTCTTCTGAGAGTAGGAAATCAAAGACTAGAGGCAGTCCCACAGTAGAAGGTGAGGCTTGAGTCTGTCCAAGAAAGGAGCAGAATCTCGACCATTTATAATTGTAAGACTTGTGTGTGGAAGCATTATGAAAGTTCAAGAAAACATCCGCTACTCGATCAGAGAAAGAGAAGGAAGGAGTCTCCAAGCTGTGAGTTTCAGCCGTGGAACATTGTGGTAGAGAAGAGGACTCCCCAATAGACGGAGCAGGTCTGGATTCGCGGGGAAATGGTAATAGCGCTCCCTGGATAGGGAGAGTACTACCGGGAACCAGGGCTGCCTGAGCCACCATGGAGACACCAGGATGCAATTTGCTTGTCCTGAACTATTTTGCGAAGTACACGGGTGAGTAGTGGCAGTGGAGGGAAGATGTACAAGAAGTTGTGAGTCCAGAGATAAAGGAGGCCGTCTCCCAGGGAAAGAGGATCGACTCCCCCTTGACTGCAGAACAGAGGACACTTCCTGTTGTTCCTGGTCGCAAAAATGTCCACCTCGGGAAATCCCCGGCAGCGAAAGACAGTTTCCAGGTGAGTTCCCAATCGTGAAGGTGAATGTGTCCTCTGCTGAGGAGGTCCTCCTGGATGTTCAGGGAGCCCGGGATGTGTGTGGCACACAGGAAGATCCCATTTTTGATGCACCAATCCCAAAGATGAATAGCCAAATCACAGAGATGGCGCGAGACTGTGCCCCCTTGACAGCTGATGTAACTCAATGTGGTGGTATTGTTGGTGAGGACTGCGACACATTGCCCTCTGACCAGTGGCAGAAAGGCACGGAGGGTGAATTGTGTAGCCAGAAGCTCCAGGTAGTTGATATATTGGGAGAGAAGATGAGCATCCCACTTGCCACCTGTTCTGAAGCCCCTGAAGTGTGCCCCCCAGCCCCATCTGGAGGCATCCACTGTAAGTGTCAACTTCGGGATGGGTTGATAGAACTGAGTCCCTTGAAGTAGGTTCAACCGCAGAGTCCACCACTCCAGAGAATCTCTGACATCCTGAGGGGGTGAAAAGAGGGCCGATTGGGGTTGGAAGTCTGGATGGAAGAAGCGGAGAAACCACAGCTGCAGTGGTTGCATTCTCCGTTTCGCAAAGACCAGAACTGCAGTAGTTGCCACCATGAGGCCCAGAAGGCATTGGATGTTGAATGCTGTGGAAACAGGCAGGGAGCAAACCTGTTGGGAGAGGGCAATGGTGGGTAGTGCCCTGTCCCTTGGAAGATAGGCGTGTACAGCCACCGAGTCCAGGTCGTCACTGATGTATTGGACTCGTTATGATGGGTGAGCGTGAGACTTGTCCTTGTTAATCTGGAGGCCCAGATCATTCAGCAGAGACCGTGTGAGCCCTATGTTTCTGAGGAGGGTTTCCTGTGAATCTGCCACTAACAACCAATCGTCTATGTATGGGATGTATGCAATGACTACCACGGCCTTTGTAAATACCCTCGGGGCCGTAGAGAGGCCGCACAGGAGCACCTTGTACTGGTAGTGGCTTTGGCTGATAGAAAAGTGCAGGTACCTGTGATGGGGAGGACAAATGTTCAGATGAAAGTAAGCTTCCTGGAGGTCAAGAGTGGCCATCCAGGCATTCTTGCAGAGGAGAGGAAGTATAGAATGAAGTGTGACCATGCGAAAATGATGGTATTCTATAAAGTGGTTCAGCCGCCATAGGTCTAGGATAGGTCTGGTACCGCTGTCCCTCTTGGGTACCGCAAAGTAGCAGGAGTAGAAGCCTGTTTGTTGATGTTGAACTGGGACCTGTTCTATGGCATCCTTGTGAAGCAGTATGGTAGCTTCTTGAAGGAGGGTGTCTGACGGCGGGGTGGTGATGAACACTGGAGGGAAAGGAGGCTGAGCGAACTCTATAAAATACCCTCGTGAGATGATGGAGAGGACCCATGAGTCTGTGGTAATCAATTGCCAAGCTTGGAGGAAAGGGCCCAAACAAGTGGAAACCCTGACTGAAGAAGGAAAGTCAAAGGCCCAGTTTGGGGGTCTTGAATCCTTGGAGCAAGCTGACTATTCAGCAGGAGAATATTTCTGCTTGGAGGCATAAGGAGGTCTTTGGGAGCCCAGCAATGCATGGAGATGCCAGGACCGGTCAGGTGAACTCCTACTAGAGGACCGTCGAGACCAGGGTCTGGGCCAAGGGCGATGTTTAAAGGGCCTCGTAGAGGAGGAAACTCCTAGGGTACGAAAGGCTTTGACACTTTTGTCCATGTCTTCCAAGACGTTGTCTGTAGTGGAGTGGGAAAGGCCCAGGCCATCGAAAGGAAGGTCTTCAATGTAGGCCCTGGTGCCCATCTGGAGATTAGTCATGTGAAGCCATGACTGCCGACGTAGTGCAATGGCAGATATCATGGTTTTCGAAAATGTATCCAAGGCATGCTTGGATGAATTGATCTGTTGCTTAACCACGATTAGTCCCTCTTTTTGGATTTTCTGGGCTGCCAAACATTTATCCTCAGGAAGGGAGGCAAATAGCTCTTGTGAGTTGTTCCCAGAGGGCATACTGGTAGCGACTCGTGCAAGCTAAGTAATTTGTGGCCTTAAGACCCAATGCTCCTGCTGAGTAGCGGAATGCGTCTTTTTAGACTTGAAGGAAGAATTAACCACCATGGAATTGGGCTTTGGGTGGTTCACCAGGAATTCCACACCAGAGTCTTGGTCCATGTGGTCCATGCGGCAAGAGGACACCGGTGCAGAAGAGGGTTTGTCCCATGGAGACTTGGCTGCCTGAAGGAGCACTGATGACATAGGCAAGGCGATGGAAGTTGACATGTCAAGCTGGACTACATCAAAAACGGCATCTGTGACTACTGGTTTTGGTTGCATCACAGAGAGGCCCAGGGAGTGTGCCATCCTCTTTATCAAATCCCCGTAGGAAGTCACATCTTCAGAGGGTGAGATAGGCAGATCATCCGAGATCTTTGGCTTGGGTGAAGGATCGTCTGGAGAACTATGGGCGCCAGAAGCCTCTCCTTCAGACTCCCTCTCTGATGAATCAGAAGAAGCAGACAGTGGGGGTGGAGGCTGAATTGGAATCCCAGTGTCCTGTCTCTGCTCCTGAGGCAGAGGAGGAGGCATCGATACCAGCTGCTTTGGAATTGGTGGAGTAGCCGGTCGATGTTGAGCGCCTGTCGGAATTGGAGCTGGCCTCGGTATGGAGGCGGGTGGTATCACCAGGGGTGGTGAGCGATGTCAAAGGTCTTGGGAATCAGGCGGCTTGGGAAGGAAAGCCAAAGGAGGAACACGGGACGACCTCGGGGAACAAGACCTGTGCATGGAAAAACGATCCCAGTCCAAATGGCCTGCAGGAGTCAGTCAAGGCATGGTTGCAGACAAGGGATAAGCTCTGTAAGGGCACTGGAAGTGGCGCTGGTCCCAAGGTACCATAGGGTGCAGTGGCGGCGGATAGCCCCACTGAGAAGGAACCGGCGACCTGTGTCGGGGCGATCGATTGTGACAATCGGGGTGCCTGCCTCTGTCCAGCGCAGCATTGATAGGTTGGAGGCTCACTGATATCAATAGGCCGATGTCGAGGACGGTGGAGCTTGGTAACGATAGGCGATCGGAAAAAGGTGATTTGGAGAGGGAATGGTCATGGTGAGGAGAATGGGTGAAAACCTCTAGGCGCTCGACCTCGGAGAAATCCCGGGTTTCCAAGATTTGGTCTGGCATCGGGGGATCCAGTTGTCTTATCAGTGAGTCCAGCAAATGTATAGTAGGTGGCGCCGCAGCCATTGTGGGCACATCCACAGCCGAGACCTCGAGGGTGGGCGGGCGGCGTGGCAGAGGTAGGAGGCAGCACAGAGGCTGCAGGTCCAGGCACCGAGCCCTTTTGGGGGGCTTACCGGTGGCGAATGTCGAACTCTTGTGCCATTTCTCAGTCTTGTCCTCCTTCTTCTTTTTAAGAAGTGTGGAGGACGCAGACTGTGTCAGCACCGGATGCTTTGATGTGCGGATGATAACAGAACCCGCCTTTGACATCAGTGCTCCTGTAGGGTCTACCGTTGACGCGACTACAGTGGTCGATGTCGAGGACTTCAGCGGACAATCAGAATGCATGGGACCAGAGGTTGAGGTGTCAGCAGGGAGCAAAGACGATTCCAGGAGGGCCACCCGAAGACGTGCTGCCCTGTTCTTGCGTGTCTGGTTGGAAAATTTAGAACAGTGCATGCAGGACTCCAAACGATGGGTTTCACCCAGACAAAAAATGCAGTGAATGTCTGTCCGGTGGGGTGAGCTTGCTGCCACAAGAAGTGCACCTCTTGAAAAATCCCCACCTTTTCACCATGCAACGTGAGTGAGAAAAACGGGGGGGGGGGGGGGGGGGCAAAGGGCGGAAATTGAGGAAATTCCCCGCTCAAACTAAAATACTTTTTTAAAAATAGAAAGAAGAAGAAAAATAAAGAAATAAAACAAGGAAAAAAGGTTGAAGAAATAAGGACTTTGAACAAAGAGCTTTCCACAGAGAGATCAAGCCAACGAACGGAAAGCTGTTAACAGCGCAGAGGTCAAAAGAGAACTGGTGGGATGTCTGCACCCTGCCCCTCTGAGCATGCGTGCTGGGGCTCGCGCACATGCCCAGAGGTACTGGGCACGAAAATCCATTGAACTTCCTACGATACTGATGGTTTCAGCGCAGGCACAGTAAACCCATGGGTGCGAAGCACAGAGACCACTTCGAGGATTGATCATGAATAATTTTATTTAAGTTTATGATCACTTATCAGCGTGCTTTCTGATGTGTGTATTTGTGCTAACTGGCTATGTAGTATTTTAGATTGTTAAGTGGGTGTAACAAATGATTAAGGTTGCCAGGCTCCAGGTGGTGGCTGGAGATCTCCAGGCGATGGAATTTACCTGGAGAAAAGGGCTGCTTTGGAAGGTGGACTCTACAGCATTGAAGTCCCTCCCCTCCCTAAACCCCTTCCTCCTCAGGCTCCACCCCCAAATCTCCAGGTATTTTCCAACTTAGAGCCGGCACCCCTAGTGATGATGATTTCCTGCAAATTTGGGGGGAAAGTGAAGAACACAAAGCAGCAGCCCCACACCTTCTGTCTAGTAGGAGGGCTGGTGCGTGCGCAGTTCAGAGCATCACAACTTCAACTTCAAATTAATTTTGTGAGACGGTATTCTCCCTTCTGGACCCAGATCTCTGGAATCCAAGTCATCTGGGTCACCGGAACATTAATCCTGTCAGGAAAGCAGCTCAGTACTGACCTATGGTGTTGAGTGGAAATTACCCCTTTGGGCCTACAGTTTCGGTGAGGTTTCATCACAAGGTTTACCTGCCTGGCTCTCCCCCCTCCCCATTAACTCCTTAGCCTTCTTCAAAACAGGAGTGGGTAAATAAAACTTAACAACATCCTCCCATGAAATATGCCAAGAATGTATTCTCGTGGATTACAAACCCACTCTTGGCATAAAACAACCTGTAATCTAATCTGTACCTGAACACACAGACACAAAAGGGGCTTCTGGCAGGCCCCGTCGTCCCTCCAGGATTTGGCCTGCCCTCCATGCCTCCACCCCCGTCTTCCGATCTCTCAGGGGCACTCTCAGTTCCCTGCCTCTTCCCTTCTTCCTCTGCCAACCCAGCCCCTGCTCTAGAACGTCAGTGTCTCCAAATAAGGGCTGGTTCCTCACCTGCCATTCACCACTTGATTTTTTGGGCTGGCATGTGCAAATAGGCCACCTCAGGCCAAAACGCCACAGAAACAACTTACATATGGAAAACGGAGTGGAGTGAGGACCCAGCCTCACCAAGACCTCCCCAAGGGAGAAAGGGCAGGCGGTAAATGTTTTCCCTGCGGCTGCAGTGCACAGTGGTGGCTCTTGGGGGTTTATTTGCCTACCTCCTTTATGCCCCACTCTTCTCCCCGATGGGGATCCAAAGGAGCTTGTAGCAGTCTCCTGCTCTCCATTTTATCCTCACAATAATCCTGTGAGTAAGTGAGTCAGGTTGCCAGTTGAGAGCTGGCAACCCCTTGCTGCTTCATGGAGCGGGGTGGAACATCTAGGATTGCGAACTCTAGTTTGGGAAATACCCGTAGATTTGTGGGTAGAGCTGAGGAGGGAGGGACCTCAGCAGAGTATAATGGCATAGAGTCCACCCTCAAAACCAGCCATTTTCTCCAGGGGAACTGTAGTTTGGAGAACAGCTGTAATTCCAAGAGGTCCCCTGGCCCCAATTGGAGGTTGGCAACCACATAGGCATCATGTAATGTCACTTGACACAGTGACATCACTTCTGGTAGTGCCACCAAAAGTGACATCATGCATCACTGGGGACACGTTAGCTTGATGGATTTACTCAGGGGTCCTTTTGTATAAAAAGAGGTGCAGGAGCTCATTAGCATAACTCATTAGCATAACTCATTAGCATATGCCACGTCCCCTGACATCACCAGAAGTGTGTCAGAAAGGGAATGTCAGTTTCAGCCCCATTATATCCTATGGGCCATTGAAATCAATGGCAAAAACTCATAGGGTATATGAGGGGCTGGAGGAAAGGGGGTTTGAGGGAGAGGCTCCAAACTTGCAGGGTAGCTGCTGGGGCCTCTCCTCGAAATGCCCACTAAGTTTCAAGAAGATTGGACCACGGGGTCCAATTCTATGAGCCCCC